>CM065126.1:32660000-33860000 GCA_033026305.1 Cirrhinus molitorella | reverse complement strand
TTCTGCCTTCAGGGATCAAATCTTACCTTATCTTAAAAGACGACTGCTGAAGTGCTGGGGTTTAGTTTTTACGAGCCATCTTACATCATCCGCTGCGCTTTTACCTCTCAGAATGGAAACATCTAAAATCCATGCGGACAGAAAAACCTTCCAGCAAGGTTGAGGAAAATGTACTAAGAAAGTTCCAGTAAAAAAAAAAACCTTAAGCAGACATGAATATGAGAGGTAAGGAAATGCCACTGATAGGTGGAATCCGCATGTCCAGACCTGCTCAGACACTGTTGGTCCACAGTTATTTAGTGTGATTGTAATCCCAGACACATTCCCCTTTTCACATGCACTGAACTGTTTCTGCAGTAGAAAACACAACTAGAGGAGCAGATCATCTGAACATATCTGTACACCTGTTATTAACTCCACTGTATTAAGTTCTTAGCTCATTGAGTAAAGCAAATACATTCTCCTTACACAAAAGATACAGAACAGCCCTTGGCAAAAGGAGGGTTTAAAGCCCAAAATAAAAGAATGTAATTAAAGATTTAAAAAAAGAACCTGGAGTCTATAAAACAGGTGTAAACAGTTCAGTTTGAGGCCATTTGATATATTTATGTTTTCTGCCAGCTATAATATTAATTCTTAATAACAGTAATATTGTTTAGTGTTTTTGTAAGCAAATATTTTGCTGTAAATTACAATGAACCAGAGAGAGACTAAATATTCTTTGAATCAACTATTCAAAAAAAAAAAAAAAGAAGTGTTTATAACAATCAGCACTGAAATCGTATGCTAGATCAGCTGTGGTCAGAACAGATTAAACACATGACTTTCAATACTGTGTCCTAATTTCATGTTAAACCATTTTAAACCACACCTGTATGAATAATTACTAAAGAGATCATAGAGTCATTTTTGTCTTTGAGCATTATGATTCTTCTTAACAAAGACTTTAAGACAAAACAAAAGACAGACTTAGCAGATGATTATTATGGGCAACAGAAATAACTGTCAGAGACAAATGCAGAGGACATAAACATCTTTATCAGTCACATACACTACAAAACACTGAGATGAGCTTTTTTTGAAGGAAACAAATACGTTTATTCAGAAAGGATGTGTTATGATCAATAGTGATAAAGAAATTAATATCGTTTACAAATTATCTCCATTTCAAATAATTAATCAAATAAATACTGAAATAATTAAATATATTAAAAAAAGCTTTAAATCTTAAATTGCAATATTTTACAATATTGCTTTTTTTTTTTTTACTGTATTTCTGATGCAGTTTTGGTAAGCATTAGATCATTAGCATTATTATTATTCTTCAAAAAAAATTGCACCAATCCTACACTTTAACAGTACAGTAGAGTACAACACAACATTAGATGTAACATATATTTATTTATTTATTTATTTATTTATTTATTGTCTTTTTTACGCCATGCCAGCACCAGGGCTATCTTCATGGCGATTACAAAAATGTACAATAATAACAAAAATCCATTTACCAAAAAATTACAAAAGACATTTTAAATGAATACAAGATAAAAAACTTAAAATACAATCCGGTAAGACATTTTTAAATAAATTATGTAAACATGTTTCTGAATAAAACCGTTAGATGTAACATATAACACTAATGGTAAGAAAACATCAAACATGAAAATGTAACGGGTAATTCTTAAAAAAAAAGAAAGTCATATACATTTTTTCACTGTAAATTATTCATCCTTTTTCACTTCCAAATACAGTATTTTACCATAAAATTACATGTCCAATACAGTTTTTCTCCACTTATAGTAGGGGAACTTACCATTAACCAATTAATAGATTTTTACCATAGCTATCCCTAATCTAGAGTTATGATTCCTCATATTTACACATTATGGTCAACATTGCTTTTATTTTATTAGAAACTCCTCTAGCAACTCTGGTCTTTGCCAAGTGCATGTAACGATATGTGATGAACCGATTCTGAGTACAAGGATCATGAGATTACTTTGAATTAACCAAACAAACTGATGGCTGAATCTGAATAGGTATCATAACAGTACCACCGAGCAAGACGCTGAATCCAAAGTAATGCCTTTACCATTATAGGGCCCTATGATTTCCACGATGCAGAAAACGTGGACGGAATCACTGAATCCCGTCATAAAAACAGAATTTAAAGTTTAACACGGAAAGTCGCGGAATTTCAAGGTTTGGATAAATTAATTAAAAGTAGGTCATTACAACTAAATCAAATCGTGATATAGACTAATATTTGTAATATTAAGCTGCAAAACAACTATTTGCAGAAGTCAGAAATATGAATTCTGCATGTCTGTGCTAATGAATGGTGCAGAAGCATGGTTTTGTTTACTACTCATACTGAAGTGTGCATAACATTTGCGGTGATATTACAGGGCTCCAGACTGCGACCATTTTTTCTGCCTGTGTGACTAACTTTTTGTAAGCAGTCGCACTGGCGAGACCAATCGCGTTGTTCAGCTCATAAAGGCTGCTATTTCTGCTGCATTAAGAGAAACATTAAACGGCAAATAAAACTAAACCATGCAACGTTTCAGCTGCGCGGCGTGGACAAACTTGCACAAGCCCAGAACAGCTTTATTCGGGAGCCAAAGTTGATTTTACGACACTGTTCCTGCTGCGAGATCCAGTGAGAAGCGTTTCAATTCGCCGCACAATAAATACGGTTGCTGAGAGATCTAGTAAGAATCGTTCAAATTCTGCCTGGAAATCTGTTATAAACAGCGCTGATGTACGTCCGACAACCAGAAGTAGTAATGCTAACTATAAACATTGTGTTGTGGTAGAAATAATCTAATGCATTACATTATTCATTTCAGGGTTTGTACAACCTTTTGACAGAGAAATTCAAGCACTTTTCAATTACTTTCACACAACTATTTCCAGCACTTTATGAAAATGTTCCAATTTGAATGCTGTTTTTAGTGGGATTACCAAAAATACTTGACTTGTGGTAAACAAACACTAATGTAAAATTAAATAAGTACATAAAATCACCATTATAACCAGTAGACTGCAGCAGAGGAGCACTTGCTGGCTTGTTAGTCCTTGCCTTCTTTTTGCTCTATATTTTGAAATGATAAAAATCACTATTAATATAAAAATCAAGAAAGCAGATTCTGTCAGAATTGTGCACTTTTGCGTATGGAGTAAGAAAAGTCACAAAGTGCCTTGAAAAACTTTTAACTTTTATTTGACAAAAAAAAGTGTTTAATTTTCATTAATTAAAAGATAAAAGAAATTAATGCTTTATGCCTTCATTTTATAACCAGAAAAAGGCAAATACACAACAGAATTTCTGAGAAAAATAAACATTTCACAAGGCTATTTTACAAATAAATTAAACTTGTTTTTATGTAACTGTTGTTATGTAACTGTTGTTAAACGATGGTAAATTGTTTAAGTTTCATGATTTTAATTAAAAATGATTTTTTGATTAATAAAATTTACATTTAATTAGGGAAAAAAAAAAAAAAAAACAGAATCCAGAAAAATGAAACCGGAAAACAAAAATGTAATTTGGGAAAAAATAAAACAGATTTCATTAAATATTATTTATTATTATTATTAAGAAATTCACAAAATATCTTCATGGAACATGATCTGTACTTGATATCCTATCCATTTCTGGCATAAATATAAAGATGTGCTATTTATTTGTGGTCGAGCCTCACATTTTACACATTAACTAAAATCTTTAGTGTTTCCATTCATTCAATACAACTGTTAAGCAACAAACCCTGACATATAACACCCAAGGATCACTATAACACAGCTGTTGGAGAGGCAAATAATAAAGGCAACACAAAGAACTACACACAAACCACATTAAAAGGACTAGGGCGCTGCGCATGCAATAACAACAAACCTACAAACAATAGCCGTATCAGCTTAACCAACCCAAGCGAGCCGGTAAACTAATCCATCTCTACTACTCCTACACTGCCACAGAGGCAGCCAATCAGAGTGCAAGCTTTCTTTTAAAATGTTAAAGAGTTACAACACAAAAAAACATGTCATGTGAGAGATAAGGTTTCTTCAAACAGGAGCATGTTCATGAGGACTGAGATCATGAAACATGCTCATGCAGGTGCACAAATTTGTCTTATAATTAATGAAGTTTGCATCATTGATTCGGTTATGTATCCTGTTTGTTACTTTGAAACAATCTGTAACATTTTTAAAAAACGTATTCACTTGAGTGTCTTTCTCAGCTTAATTACAACTTGCAACCTTGTGTTTACAGTCCAGATACATAATCATGAAACATTCCTCATTTCCAAGTTAGCATAATCAGATGAGCCATTTTCTCCAGAATCACTGGGACAGGTTAGACCAGAGATGGCAGAGGAATCTTTACTCTCTCGGGAGAAATCTTTTTTTTTGAACATCTATTCTAGCTGCCTTCAGGCAAATAAGACTTTACGAACACACCCACAAACATGCACAAATACACACACACACACACACACAAAAACAGCAGCTCAGAAAAGAAAACATCCTGAGGTTAAAAAAAGAAGAGGAAAGGAAACAAAAGGAGAGCAGAAACTGCTTCCTGGCACCAAACCACCGCAAACAAACACACAATGCAAATTTAAAACTATGCCCGGCAAAAGTAGACCTCGGAATTCTTCAGGGCACAACAGGAGAACACACACAGGATGTGACTAGAGATCGACTCAGGCAAACCCGCATCAAAGCAAACACACTGACAAATCTTCAATGACGAAGTCAATTTGACACGTACGACTGGAAGGATGGAATCTACTCTAAAATTACACAAACAAACATGACTAATAACAATTGTTGAATACGTAAATTGTTTTAGTCTAGGTTTGAGGTGGTTGAAAAAGCAAAACAAAATTAAAAGTCAAAAAATACAATTAACTAACAACACTTTTTAATACACTCAAAATTTATTTGATCTCTGAACATGTCAAGGGGCTAATGAAACGATCCCGTTGCTGGTAACAAATAGAAAGATGGCATAAACTCTTCCAGAGACCTAAACTTCAACTTTACGCATTAAAGATTTTCAGTACTTAGAGAAAATCTCTGTAACACAAGAGAGGATAAACGTGAGACCCTTAAACACCGGTCGGTGTAGAGTTGCACTGGGCTAATATTAAACCCGCCCTGACCGCAAAGAGGAAATTGTGAACATTCCTGAATCCAAAAGAGACGAGGAGAGAGAGAGAGGGAGAATAAGAATGAATCTTTTCTGATTCATGTCGTGTTGTGTTGCAATTAACCTGCATGTTCCTTTGAGACTGACATCACTTCCTGATGGTTTGGAGACCCTATGATGTGCATGTAAAAATTTAAATGTGACTGTGGAACAAATTATACATCTGAATAAATAAGCTTTCCATTGATATGGTATGGTTTGTCAGGATAGGACAACATTTGACCAAGATATGACTATTTGAAAATAAAGTTGTCCAAATGAAGTTCTTAATGCATCAAAATTGATACATTTATGGTAGAAAATGTACAAAATATCTTCATGGAACATTTTTGGCATAAAAGAAAATCATTTTGACCCATACAACATATTTTTGGCTATTGCTAAAAATATACCCATGCTTTTAAGACTGGTTTTGTGGTCCAGGGTCACAAATATTCCTTTCAAAATCTATTATTCAATCCAGCATTCCTACTATTTACACTGGAGTCATTAAATATTATATATATATATATATAACAAAAATATATTCTAAAAAAAACTGAACTCTACCAATGTACACTAACCACACAAACATAGTATTATGTTTAATATCTGAGGTCTCCAAAATTACAAACTTACGTAACACTGTCATAGCACATTGTGAAACATGTTTCACAAAACATTACATTTTGTTTAGAATTAGTTCTCACAAAGTTCACTATCAACACCCAATATTTTAATATTAAGAAAGTTTACGAGATACTAAAAAGTGTCTCTAACGTGTAAACATGCCTAAGATAGTCCAAAATGCTGTCTGGATGGGCAGCAAATCAGTTTTTTGAGACACATCCAATGGGTCTTATTACAGCAGACGTTAACTTGGACAAACCCCACATAACCCCACGGGTTATGTAGGCCATTGGGCTGAATGGGTGCTATAAACCAACCCAAGTACCAACACATTACTCCAAAAATAGCCAGGGAATGCCATATTATGGTCTAGAAGTAATTTTATGACCTAAAACTTACAATGGTAAACAGAATTTGCGCCAAAAATACCATAGTGTAATATAGCACGGTGGAACAATGTAAGAAGCTTTCAGAATCTTCCTATTTCGTTGTAAAAAAATCTCATGAAGTTGTGACTAATTCCAAGTGACCACAGTTTTACTATAGTAAAATTAATAGTAACTGGCGTCTTGGTGGAAGCTATCGTTACCATGGTAAATTTGCAAGACTGAATGCAAACACACACTGCTGTGTTTTGGTCAAGCTCCATCGGACCTAGCGTGAGTGTGTGATTCTGCGGGCCAGCGCTGCCACGTAGAATTAGTTATTTGGGAAAAGCAAGGAGACTAAACCCTCTCTAAACCCTGGCACACATACAGACAAAATACTAAAGTTAACACAACAAAACTCACCTTCTCGGTGACGATAATTCCCGATATTCCCAAAGTTATTCCCTTCCATGTAACTCTTGCTTTGATTCCTCTACTCCGCTCGCCAGTCTAGCACATAATCCCGAGCCGCGAACTCAACCCCATCGGGCTCCCCAACACTCACAAATCACTATACATGTGGAGGGAATTTCCCAACCGTGGTGTAGGAGGGGTGACAAACTCCAAAGGATTCGGCCGGAAACGCGTCTGCTACTCGGTGCCTCTTTCTCTCAATTTTTAAAAGCAACGGAACGGCTGTGCTATCTATGTGCGGTCGATGTGTTTACATTTAACCAAGCGTGTAAGAAAAACCACCCCTCTGCAGTTGACGTTGGTAGTGTCCAGCATACCTTTCCCTCAGCCTGCAAGAGAACCAACGAATCCCGATAGTAAAGCGAAGGATTGCCTTATGAATATTAATGAGGTTCTGCAGACGTTGCTTAGTAACCCTCCTGGAGCGTCCAGTCACGTAGCTAAATTAATATTCATGAACCAAGCCTTCTCCACGGCAGGGTTCCCCAATTCGCCAGTGGTCTAGCGCCTTTTGCGTTGCAGCCAATCACTTATGCGTATTAGGCAAACGTCACGTTACGTGATTAATATTTATTAACCAAACCCTCGCCCTAGTAGAAATGGTTTATTCGAAGCCTGCTGAGAACTGGAGCGCTTTTGCGCATGGAGCCTACTAGAAATTCGGAACGCGGTAACTGAGGCGGGAGTGGACTGAAATAACCGTGCAGTGTTGCCAAATCATCGACATGCATAGTTCACTTGCACATATAATAAACTGGGATTTATTTTCCATTTTTTATTTTTTTCCAACTTTGTCATTGCTTATTTTTGATTGTTTTACATTCAGAGGATTTTGGAAAATGCTGCTAGGGTGACGCGGAAGAGAAGAATTGTTGAATAAAGTTGTTATTTTGTTTTTTTGGCGCAAGAAAAAGTATTCCTGTGGCTTTATAAAAATTGCTGTTGAACCACTGATGCCACTGATTATTTTGTTGATGTTCTTGGTACCTTTCTAGACTTAAATGTGGTAGAACCCTTGCTCTCAGATTTCATCAAAAATATCTTAATTTGTGTTCCGAAGACAAACAAAGGTGTTACAGGTTTGGAATGACATGAGAATGAGTAAATAATTACAGAATTTTTGGATGAACAATCCCTTTAAAAATGGCTAAAATGTGCAGACATGAATATGAAAGCCTTAGGAATTTGCTTGGGGACTGGGAGAGAGGACATTTCATTTTCAGAGCATTTGATTGGTCCAAAAACTGTCTAGTGCAGGATGAGTCATCAGTACTTTGGTATGTTTTTTCTAGAAGTGAAAGAATGCTTAGTGAGTTTGTCAACATATAGTTTAGGGAGATTTAAATAATGAAAAAAGGGTGGTAGCAGTGTTTGGGTGTAGGGATTAGGGTTAGGGTTTGGTCTTGTTCTAAACTGTTTGGGTTGGGATTGTGGAGTTTATTGTGTACACC
This sequence comes from Cirrhinus molitorella, assembly GCA_033026305.1. Taxonomy (NCBI): domain Eukaryota; kingdom Metazoa; phylum Chordata; class Actinopteri; order Cypriniformes; family Cyprinidae; genus Cirrhinus; species Cirrhinus molitorella. The sequence goes on along the minus strand of CM065126.1, from coordinate 33,851,877 downwards.
AGAGTTAATATACACCTTTGCTAAGTGGGAAGGGGTGAAGGGGAAACTGACTAAAAAAAGAGAACAAATGGAGACGGTTTCAGGTCATGACCCTGTGTGAGATTCTCAGGAGTGTGAGAACACACAGATTTACTGCTGTTTGTCCTCATTCTAGCTGTGTGAATGTGAGCCCCAAACATGTTGTTATGAGATTCCTCATGATGAGACCTTGATTAACAAAATCACCCAGAGCACTAAATAACAGCACCAGGGGAGAACAAGACAAGCAGAATGATTGTGGTTTATTCAGACACAAATTAAGTTAATTCTTGAACTAATTTATTATAAACATTTTTGTTCATTGAAATAAAGCTAAAAAGCTAAAAATAAAACAAATCATTAATATTAGATGAAAAAATTACTTTACAAAGTAAACAAAAATTGAACAGAAATATTCATTAAAATAACACGTTAAAGTTGAAGTAATTACTAAAACTGAAATAAAGCTAAAATGAATTAAATCTAAAATAACAAAAGTGAACAATGAAATTACTAAAAACCTAACCTAAAATTAAAATGAAAACTGAAAATATAACTTTCAATAAATAAATTTAATATTATTAATAATAAAAAAAAAAAAAAAAAAAAAAAAAAAAAAAAAACTATAATATAGCCAAGAAATATACAAAAACATGTTCAGGGAAAAATAATAAGCTCTCAGGGTATAGAATTCCAAATTGTGTGTCATGCAAGTGATTAAAACATATGGCATCTGATTTCTCATAATGGAGTCTCTGTGGGGCAAGCCATTGCAAAGGGCTTAAAGCAGGAATGTGCAATTTTTCTGTGGAAAAATGCGTGTAAGTTGGCTTAAAATATCTGTAACGGTGTGTCTACTGTTTTGGGTGGAATTTTTTGGGTGGAATAACATCTGAATATGAGTTACAGATATAAACATAAACAGACACTTTATAGCATCCTTATACACGGAAGAGTTACCACATTAGCTGCCTTCAAATCAGGAGTTTATAACTGGATTTACAGCTGAAGTCAAAGATTAACATACACCTTGCAGAATCTGCAAAATGTTAATTATTTTACCAAAATCCATGTTATTTTTTGTTTAGTACTGACCTGAGTAAGATATCTCACATAAAAGACGTTTACATACAGTCCACAAGACAAAATAGTAGTTGAATTTATAAAAATGAGCCTGTTCAAAAGTTTACATACACTTGAGTCTTAATACTGTGCTGTTACCTGAATGGTCCACAGCTGTTTTTTTTGTTTTTTTTACTGATAGTTGTTCATGAGTCCCTTCTTTGTCCTAAACAGTGAAACTACCCGCTGTTCTTCAGAAAAATCCTTCACGTCCCACAAATTCTTTGTTTTTTTAAGCATTACCTTAAACAGAGTGGATTTTGAGTTCTGGCCAATGCTTTCCTCCATAGACCTCCATTGTAAGTGGATTGCTATAAGTGTTACCAAACTTTTATATATTGTTCCCTTTGTGTGTGTGTTTGTTTCAATCTTGATGTCCTGGATTAACCCTTTCAATACTGTAACCCTTAAAACCAGACTGTTAGAAGGTTACTGTAAATGCATGTGTCTGCTGTGCACCTTCTTTTCTGATGCCACCGGGGTGGAGGTTGTACTAACGGCTTGGGCCCGTCATCGCTGCTTACAGCTATATTTTTGATTGGTATTACAAACCTGGGCTATATGAATAAAAAATAGTTGTCTTTAATTTACATAATCTATATCATCCTTTGTTTTTGCATATGTGTAATAATTAAGCTCTCTATGATAGTACAAGGCAGCTGACTGTGACTATTGATTTTTGGCAACATACAATTACTGTTCATCATCAAATCCCATCATATTCTGATGTTAAAGAGATCTGATGTTGCGCTGTCTTTCTTGATGTGTCTCAGTCTAATGGGGTTTTAAAATATAATTTTAGCTTGGTCTGGGAAACACAACATCAGGTATTTATAGTGAGAAAAGTCGGCTGATTTTGTAGTTTATGTAGCAGGACGAAACTTAGAAGATTTAAGTAAATATTTGGTTCTGTTTGGGTTTCTGTGCGCAGTCCAGAGTCCAGAGACATTACAGCTTCCTATTTAGTTTCACTGAAGACAAAGCATACTGTAGTCACACGTGAAGGTCAAAAACCTGCTACAACATGTTTGCTTTTGATCACATGTTGTGCACGTTTTTTTGTGTGTATTAATGTTTTCAAAATAAATAGATTTGCCTGTAGTTAAATGTTTTTTTCAGTGTAATTTTTAATGATGTTCATGATGTATGAATTTCCACTACCTCTGTCTGTGCAGGTGTAATGCTCTTTTCATAATTTCTCCTCTGTAATATCCATAATCCTTTAAGGCACGCTGTTGTTGGTAAAGATCAAGCAGATCAGCTTTTCTGTAATACGCAAAACAGCTTTTATTCTTATGCTACCCCTAACCTGCTTAAAGACGCCTATCGACTGTCTAGCATGTAAGATTAAACGCTGTGTGTATGTGTGACCTGAATTCCTCTGCGTTTGTATCATCCCTGATGAGCTGGATAAAAGCAGGCCTCTGTTCTTTAGGGAGATTGACTCATATTTGTGTCTGTGAGTGTGGACAGGATGTCTTTGAAAAAATTTAGTCTTTGGTACAGATTTTATCATTTATTTCCAAATTAATAACGAATAAAACAAATTTATTTCACAATAATGAAAGATTTTGCCAGAAACAATAACATAATGGAAATGTCTTTTTTTTTTTTTTTTTTTTTTTATCAGGCTTGGGTCCAAACATATTTCTGAATAAGATTAAACTTGCCTGTGCAAATTTATATGTGTTGTGAATCAGCTGACCTAAGTATGAACAATAGTAACGGTATGCTGTGTTATAATAGTTGCTATTTCGGTTTTAGCATTAACAACAAAACTAATACAACTCTTTGTACACACAATATCTCTTTTTAACATGATAAAAGAAGCCTAAGCCTCTTTCTTAAAACCTCTGATGTGTTCAGAATAGAAAGTAAGACAGTGCCCGTTGTCCTGAATACATCTTTAGATGCTATGTTTTTTTTTCTTCCAAAAACTAATTCTGTCAGCAACCCTTTTATAGCACTTACACAGTTTATTGCAGAAAGTATTTGCTGTGCGGCAGTTTTCCCAGACATTTAAATTTGCTGAATATTTCAAATACTAATCCGAATACAAATGCACCTGCAAACAGACAGAAAGGTCAGCACAGCATACAAATTCCCTGTTAGATGTGGTGGGAATCATCATCAAAGAGGCTTTCCTGTTATTCATGACCACTGCATGAGACACCACCTTCAGAAGTGCACTGAGAAAATCATTTGGAAAAGTCTATAACAAAAGCAGCTACAGAAGACACGGGACGCGAACGCAACTTTCAAACACGTATAGCTAGCGCATGTTTACATAGGAAAACAATGGAAAAGTAAGGTAGTGAAATGCAGAAACGTCTTTTGTGTGAACAGCTTCTGTTTTCCCACTGTGACGCTAGACTTGGCGACAGCGTGATGTAAACCTGAGGATAATAAAGGAAGATTCCAGACTAGCGACAAAGGACAATTACTGATACAATTGTATAATATATTAATATATTATATGCTTTTTAATGAGTTAGCTAGCATGATGTTCCCCACTGACGAAAATGGCGTGTTGAAATTGGTACCATCTATTTTTCAACACGGAAATAAGCTATTTCCTGTGAATATGCGACATTTCCGATTCATTAGCTGTTGGGAGAATAAGTAAGTGCAGTAAACGGAAAAAACTATTTGTGCTACAAACCGATGTATTTATGATTACTGTGATAAATGAAACTAACATGATAACACCAATTTGCAACATCAATCAGCAGACCGTTTTTGTACAGCCAAGATAACTGGAAGCAAGGACACCAGAAACCATAAACTTTCAAATTGCCCACACTTATGCTAAAGTGTCAGTAAAATGGATTGAGTGACGGATCTTTATTTGATATTGTGAAATATTGCCTACATCTGAGTGTAACATTATTGAAAAAAAAAAAGGTGAACAGGGACTTGATTTAATACATCATTAATTGGCCATATTGGCAGCACTGAATGTAAACAATGCCAACGAACCGAACAAAACTTGAATATTTTGTTGATTACTTCTGCTGAAAATGTCAATTATTGTCTTTTTTTTTTGGGGCTGTACTAATCGTTCAGACCACAAAAAACATTTGGAGTAGCCTACTATTAGTCTGCCAAAAAGTTATAACAAATCAAGAGAAGAGTGCAAAGAGGAACAAAAGGTGTTTGTGGTTAGCCAGACTGAACCAGGATTTCCAGAGCAAGAATTTTGTCAACATTTGTGTTTGTTCTTATAATTTCCGGTCAGGTAGGTGAAATATTAGGCTAATATCTTGTACGTATATCTTTACATCTGAGTGTAACATTACTAAAAAAGAAAAAAAAAAATGTAAACAGAGACTTTTTTATGCTTTGGTTGTTGATAAGATTTTGAGGTATGGGCATTTCACACAAAAATGGATGCAGACAATCGTAAGCTTGCAGGCCAGGGTTTGGGCGGATTAAATGTTACATGTAACATATACAATATGCATTTAGAACACAGATCCAACTTTAAAAATAATATGGATACTAGAAATGAATTTTTACAACACTAGGTATCACTAGCATGTCTAAGCACAGGTAGCTTGTGGTCCAAGAAATCCCAGCTGGAAACGGTTTGTAATTGTACCATACTGAATTGTGCCTGAATGCAATTGGAGCCATGTTTAAAGTGGGTCAGTGTCATGTTATAAAGCTGTTTACGCTTCTTTTTTAAGATTCTCCAAACTGTCACCAGATCAGTTCCTTCTGCTACAATCGTGCATTCACCAATAACCCTTTAGCTTTATGAAAAGTGTATGCTTACGAGATGACACAGCACGCTGATACAAACTGGTGCTGCTCTCTCCTCCAGTGGTCCCATTCTCAAGACGAACAGTAAAAGCTCAGAGGGGAAAGCAGCATTGTTTCTCTCAAACAATCAAGACTTTTAGAGCCCACAACAGTTTACTCATTCACTCAAACGCTTCTCATGTTTAGTGTTGGTCACTGCTTGACCTTCTAGTATCTCAGGAGCCCACAGCAGTGTGAACTCAAAGCCATGTCCTTACCGCCACTGTGACACTGCTGATTTGACAAAACAAGACCAGGACAAAATCCCGATGGGATAAAGAATCAGGCCCAGGCACAGGAAACTCTAAGGAAACCACTTCCTTTCCCAGCATTTCCTCCCTTTTTGTTCCACATTGCTTTTAGATGCAATCAGACCTGCTTAAATGCAAAAACTTTGGTGTAAACAATCTGACCAGAAAGGTTTTGTTTAACAGCTAAATCATCTGTTTGCTGAGAATGATATTTCAGAAACAACACAACGCAACTTTTAATGCTTCTGAGCTCAAGCTGTACTGTAGCTGGGCAGAGCAAACGGCTAAATACATCCAGATGTTCTTCCCGTTTGTAACTGGAGACCACTGGACCTAAACAGATCGCTCAGACCCATAACATGCAGAGTCAAAACTCAAACTTTATAGGATAACCTTTACAGCTTTATCTTGGTAGGATGCATTTGCTTCAGCTTCTTTTTTAGAATTTTTGGTTCCCCAAAGATCCTTTCAGTGAACAGTTAGGTTCTAGTGTAAAGAACATTTTAAAGCTTTAAAGAATGTTTTATGCATTGGAAAGGTTCCATGGATGTTGAAGATTTTTCACGGAACCATACATTTCCGTAAAGTAAGAAAAAAAAAAAAACACATGCAAACGTGTACAGAAGAGTGCTCACACAATATGTTTGTTTGTCTGTTGTATTTTTTCTGTAATTATATGTTCTCTAGCATCATATGCAGTGCCGCAGTCAGAAGAAAATCACTGCATTTTAGTGGTTCTTTCATTTCAAACTTTCTTTTCAAAGTAAAAATTATGAGTGTGTGTGTGTGTTTGTATATTTATGTGTGTGTGTGTGTGTGTGTGTGTGTATTGTGAGGCCTCCTCAGGAAATGGGTTTGGGTGGGGTGGTAATATGGGGTTGGAGAGACAGAAAAAGTTCTAAATTGGGCAGTGAAAAGCACAATGTCTCTACAGCTCCTTAGTGGTAAACAGTCTGTATAGAGAGGAACAGCTGCTGTTTATTTTAAGTCATGAAATAATAAGGTCATATACAGAGGTATTATATAACTTTATAATATAAGGTGCATCTAAAAGTCTCTATGATATGATCTAGCCCCTAGATATGGATCGGGTCTGTTCCATACACAGTGTGGAAAACACTTCTTAACAAGCGTGTTTTCACAACATGTCATCAGTCAGCCATATTGGCGGAACTGAACACAAACAATGCCACTAAACTGAACTAAATTTGCATATTCTGCTGACTATTGCTGCTAAAAATGGTCAATTATTTTCATGTTTTGGGCGGTACTAATCAGTCGAACTGGGAAAAACATTTGAAGTGTATAGACTGCCAAAAGTTATAACAAATCAAGGAGAAGAGTGCAAAAACAAAGGGCATTTGTAGTTGGCCAAAGTTAACCAGGATTTCCAGGACAAGGATCTTGACAACATTCATGTTTTTTCTTATCATTTCCAGTCAGGTAGGTGAAATATTGGGCTAATATCTTAATTATTTAAAGCTTGTATGTATCTTTGCCACCTATTAACTTTAGTTTGTCAAAATATTGTGCCCCTTCCTGCTTACTAAGTCCTTCTCTATATGAGTTAGCAGTTTCCACACGTTTTTTCAGTGGATTAGACAGCATAAATTAAAACAGCGCATTCAGTAGTACATTAACCGTACAATCCATGCTGTGGTTTATGTCCGAGTATCACCAAAATGGCTGCTAAGTGAAAACCCTTTATTCAGACTTTTTTCTTGCAATTCTGTGAGAGTTTATGTAGGCATGTTCTGCCATTAAATAAAAAATAAAAAAGCTAATTGTAACTTCCAATTATACTTGCAAAATCTCACAATTCAGACTTTTTTTAGAATTGCAAGTTTATGTCTGACAAATCTGTATTTATATCTCGCAATTATAAGATTTTTTTTCTTGAGAATTGTCAGGAAAAAAGAAAGTTAAAATAAAATTCAGAATTGTGATGGGAAAAATACATAGCAAAGCAAAAAGGACACAGACAAGACAAAGCAGGATACTTCTAGTATGAAACAAAATCTTAGCTTTCAAATTTTGTCTTTTTTTTTAAGATAATATAACAGAGAATAGCGTATAGCTGTAGCACTTCAGTTCAAGTGACACGTGAACAGATCATCGTTTCATATTTACTTAACCCTTTAACTGTCACTCCCATTTTTGAACATAGACATGAAAATGCAGTATTCAAACGTATTTTTTTTTTATAATTCATAAACAAAAACATTTTGTAATATGATTTTGGTGTACATGTTCCATGGTAATGCAATGTCTGATTTTAAAATGGTTTTCAAAGGATGAATTTTGAGATTTCTACTGATGTATAATTTCTTATGATTTCTAAAGCGTGAAAAAGGCAACTAAGAAAGTATTTTTGTGACAAAGGTCAGAACTCCTGTTATGAAGTAGATTTCTGAGGTACACTCTTGTCAAAAATTTATCTATTACTTTTCCTACATAATTTGTAACACAAAAAAATGGTAAAATATATATTTAGGAGTCCAACGATATATAGTTTGACATGATTAAATTAGGAAACTAACACAATACTTCTTTAACCCCTTGACAATTAAGGGGATAAAGCATGAAATAAATGAATGAACATTATAAGGTATTTTATCTTAACCGTGGAAAAATGTCAGTACACACCATTCTTCAAGTTTAAGTCCACCAAAGTTAATCTGCTCTCCTGTCTGATTTGACCCTGCATAGGGTCAATTGTGAGATAAAAAGTTATAATTACCTTTTTAATTTTTTATTCCTTTGTGAAAACAAGCTTCCATACAACAGATTTAAATCTCTAGCACTATATGAGCAATAGGGTGAGTGTAAAAATGAGTCATTTTTGATTGTCTTTGAATCACTGATTATTTCAAATGATTGTTTGGCGGGAGAGATTGAGTGGGCCCATGTTTTTGTCATGAACTGCAGTCTGAAACTGTGTGTTTTTAAGAGGCACTGGCTCATGGGAAAATAAATCAGACAAGCACATTCCAACCAGGAACATTGTGACTCCTGCACCTGCTGGTCAAATCACTGTCCTCCTGCAAATCTCTAGTTTCACACGCACACAAATGCAGAGCAGGTTTAGTTTTGACTGTAGATGCTAAAAGTAAAAGGAACATGGACTCTGATGCAGCGACTAAAATAATACTTATCTCCTTCCCTTCAGAGTCCAAAGATGTCTTCGGGCCGCCCCGTGTTGCTCTGTGCGGCAGTGGAGCGTGCTGAGAATTACAGTAATTACCTCTAATGACAGTCAGCTCAGAACGAGAACCTTCCCAGTAAACAACATACATGATTCTCTCTGATGCCTTTAGTTTAGCAATTTATTCATACGACGGCAAAGCGAAATCATTCTAATATACTGATTTGACATTCAAGATTCTTATAGCTTTGATTAAAACAGTTGTGCAGCTACACATTGTTGTGGAAACTGATTTTTTTTCAGGATTCTTTGATGAATAGAATGTGACGAGTCGGCTGCCTCCCCCCTATTTATCATCAACACCCCGTCCCATAATCGCCGCCCTTCGCCAGGCTCCCGACGGGAGTGGGCTTGTGGGAGAGGAGAGGTGCTAATCAACCACGTCTAGCGGCGTGTGATGAGGCGCACCTGACGTGCGTTAAGCCTCATCACCGCCGCTGTTTAAATGGCGCGGGCGCCTCTCCTCAAGAGACCGGTCTCTTCCTCGTGCATGCACGCTGGTGTCCTCGTGGGTCCAGCAAGGCGAGCGTCGAGAGCCGCACCAACCAGACGGCCATCAGGCCAGGATGCCAGGCCGTCGGTTCCCTTCCTGGCCGTGCCGAGGGCCGGAGAGGATGAAGCCGCGCAGATGACCCGGGAGGGGAGCGCGTGCGGCCGCCGGACTCCGCCCCTTGCTGGACCCTTCCTCATCGGACACTACCCCTTCTTCACCGTCCCTATCACGACGAGGACACCAGATCCCCTGTTTATTTTGGACACTGTTGTTATTTTTCCCCATTTTGGACACTTTCTTCTGTATTTCTGTTTAATAAAAACTTATCCGAGGCCTGACGCCACACCCCCTGCGTCTGTCGTGTGCTCCTCCCGCCACAATAAGTTCAAAAGAAAATATAAATTTGTATTAGAAATCTTTTGGAACATGTCTTACGTGCACTTTTGATCGGTTTAATGCATCCTTGCTAAATAAAACAATTTAAACAAAAACATACTGAATGGTTTTATGCTGTGTCTCTTCTATCACTGCTAAATTCTTTAACTGATGCAATGCAACACTATCTTATGTTGTAATTCAACACTACAGTCAGCTTGATCCGGCTGTGATGCCTTTTTATTTGAACAATACTGAGATCAGTGTCTCGACTGTGGCAGATTATGTGCACCATTTGTATTATTGAAAGACAGCGGTATGTTGTGTCAACATGAGGACTTTATATTTTGTGGACGTAGTAACATTATCTGAGGCCGTCACTGACTGTGCAGGAAAGTGTTTGGTTTCACAGTCACATGAATGAAACGTTATACGTCTTGCACCTTCCAGTAAGAAGAAAACCCCACATACATTTTCCACATTATCACTTGTCTCCTGGGATTTCAAGGTTGTGCCAGTGATTTTTAAGATTGTGAACATCACGCATGTAAATGCACAAAAGTGTGGAGCAACATAATCAAAGTAGAGCATCTGAAAAGGAGGTTAGCATATCCCTGAGGACAGGAGAGAAGGATATCAGACACAGAGAGCTCTTCTTTTGTGTGTGAGAGAGAGTTTCAATATCAGACAATGTCATTGGTTATGCAACTATAGGCACAAGTTAATGGCAAAGGCAGCCTCCAGCTATGTGTATCTGACAATGAATACTTCTTTTGAATTTCATCATCACCGAACAACATGCACAATACGAACTGACAGGTTCAACAAACAAGATACTTCCATGTAATATTGTGTATTAGCGTGTAGCTTCACATATATGCCCACGGAACTAGACAAAAGAATCTCAATATGAACATTTAACCATTGTTTTTTTTATATATATATATAAGCTTTAAAATCCCCATGAAATCAAAATTGAAGTTTTATTTGATTTTGAGATCCATCTTTTCACACTGAGGACAACTGACTCATATACAACTATTACAGAAGGTTCAAATGCTTCAGAAGGAAAAATTATGCATTAAGAGCAAGGGGGTGAAAACTTTTTAAATTTTAAGATAATTTTAATTTATTTTTGAAAACATGTAAGTATCTTCTGTAGCTTCTGAAGGGCAGTACTAAATGGAAGAAAAAATTTTTTATTTAGGCAAAAAAAAACAAAAACATCCTCATTCTGTTCAAAAGTTTACACCCCTGGCTTTTAATGCATTATTTTTCTTTCAGAAGCATCAGTGAACGTTTAAACCTTCTGTAATAGCATATGAGTCCCTCAACTGTCCTCAGTATGAAACAATGGATCTCAAAATCATACAGTCATTGTTGGAAAGGATTCAAATTCACATAAATGCTAAAAAACCAACAAATCTGTGGGACCTGAGGGACTTTTCTGAAAAACAGCGGTTTAACTGCTCAGGACAAACAAGGGACTCATGAACAACTATCACTAAACAAACAAACAAACAAAAACAAAAGGCTGTGGATCATTCAGGTAACAACACCGTATTAAGAATCAAAACTTTTGAACAGGTACATTTTTATAAATTCAACTATTATTTTTTCTTGTGGACTATATGTAAATGTCTTATTCAGGTCAGTACTAAATAAAAAAATAACATGCATTTTGTATGATCCCTCTTATTTTGGTAAAATATTTAACATTTTGCAGATTCTGCAAGGTGTATGTAAACTTTTGACTTCAACTGTAGCTTTATGGTAAAAAATAACAATACAATAAAACGGCTATCTAAAAAAGATGCTAACACATAATTAGTACTGATCAAACTGCCAATAATGTAAAATGCCCATATCTGTAGGACGGACAGAACTATTCAAACATGAGAATCAGGATACATGTGTATTCTGGCTTAAACAAGTACCAGATGCATGTACAGAAGATGTGAAAAACGTTCAGAGTGTGTGAAGTTTCCAGCAGTAGCAGCTGTGTTTTCTGGAACAGTAAAAGTGTGTGTATGAGACAAGAAAGGAGAAAGAAGTTTCCAGATGTTAGTTCTGGATCGGTGACCGTACACCACCCAGCCCTGATAAACACACACTGTGCTTGGAGAATCCCCGAACATCCATGAACCACAGCACTTCAGTCTGAAAAGTCTACAAAACTGGAAGTGTGGTGTATCGACAACATCCATTCTGTTAAAGTGGCAACTTTTAGGTTCATTATAGGATATATCATATAATAAATGTATAATGAAGTGGTTGTGCAGCTTTTGTTTTACCAGACATATTCCTGGCAAGGATTGGCACGTCTTAAACTTATTGTGTGGTTTCCACCCTCCTCAACGAACAAATAAACTCCTAAACAAATCGAGTTGTTGCTGTGAAACTCACTAAAGAGGACCTGATAGAGCTTATCGGAGGCCATATGTGGAGTAGTGAAAACTTAAAAAATAGTGCCCTCTACAGACGCAAAAGCATGTAAAATATTTTCCAATGTGCATGTATGCGGTAAAAATTACAGATAAATTGGAGAAATGGTTCTCAACCATTTTAATTCTGAGACCACTCTTTGCCAATGCTATCTAAGATGATATGTACTGGATATGTAAGGAAAAACGAAGCATTAAGAGCCAGGGGTGTAAACTTTTGAACAGAATTAAGATGTGCACATTTTTCTTATTTTGCCTAAATATCATATATTTTTCATTTAGTACTGCCCTTCAGAGGCTATAGAAGATACTTATATATTTCCTAGAAGACAAAATTTACCATGATCTTCACATCTAAAAGGTTTTCAACCCCTTAATGCATTGTTTTCTTTCTGAAGCATCAGTGAGTGTTTGAACCTTCTGTAATAGTTGCGCATCAGCCCCTCAGTTGTCCTCAGTGTGAAAAGATGTACCTCAAAAATCACAGTCATTGTTGGAAAGTGTTTAAATACACAAAAATGCTGAGAAAAAACAAAACAAACAAGAATTTGTGCGACCTGAAGGATTTTTCTGGAAAACACACATCTGTGGATCATTCAGGTAACAACACAGTATTAAGATATCAAGTGTATGTACACTTTTGAATGGGTTTAATTTTTATAAACTATTATTTTCTCTTGATGACTATATGTAAATGTTTTTTATGTGCATTATCTTATTCAGGTTAGTACTAAAAAAAAAATGACATGCATTGTATGATCCCTCTTATTTTGGTAAAATAATTAACATTTTGCTGATTCTGCAAGGTGTATATCAACTTTTAAAGAAGTTTCTTTAGCACCAAGTCAGCATATTAGAATGATTTCTGAAGGATCATGTGATACTAAAAACTGGATTAATGGCTGGTGAAAAATCAGCTTTACATTGCAATAGACAACTGCTCGTTTACACTCTATTTTTCAGCAAATAAATGCAGCCTTGGTGAGCATAAACGACTTGAAAACTACCGACCCTCAAACTTTCAAAATGTAAAATGTCAAATAAAGGCCAACATATTTGCATTACAGACTCCTGATCACAGGGCTGTGAAAATACTCAGCACTGAAGCTTTAAACTGTTTATTAACAGTCCAGATTCACACCGTCTCAAATACAGAAACATTCCAAAACCAATCTCTCACATTCACACATACACACTTTAAGCAAAAGAGTTGTACATGCAGACATTCACACGTTAGAATTGTTCTGCTGTGGACAAATGGGCAGAACAGAAGCACTCTAGTGGATCAATCAAATGTCAGGGGTCAAACTAGTAAGAAAACTATTAGAAAACGAAACAGGGTACAAATAAACTGCATCCAAAAAAGTTGGAAGACCAAGATACAAATCACACAGACATTCTAAAAGCCACTGAAAGAAAGAACATAATATGTTAGCTCTAATTAATCACATATGCCTATGCGCCATTAAACAAACTTAATTTAAAGAAACGGTGTGGAAAACAAGTCAAACTCTACTTGGAAGAAAACCATTTAAAACAGCAAATTGAACATTCTGGCTTCATATAACAGGCATCCAAAAAGCTCAAATAATAAAATATTTACAAAGTAAAGCACAAAACATTTCATATTCCCAAAAGCCTCATTTTCAACAGATTCACAGTGAGGTTGCTGTTTGATCTTGGTTTGCTCAGTATTTCTGTTGGGAATATTTCAACTGTGAGTCATGAAATTCCTTTAACTAAGTCCTAATATTCCTCTGACACACACAAACACACACACTCTAGAGATACTGCATAGCAAGGAGTCTAATAATTAAAACTGGACAGGTGGAAAAGAGAAAACACAAACCAGCGGCAAGAAAGAGAAAAGCACAACCACATCAATCTTTCAGAGGCAGCTATGACATCACACATGACGTCATTAAGCTCAATAAGCGCTGCCAGGGCATTGCCGTAGCGATGTGGTTTGTGTGGTGGTTTTGTGCACAGTGAGCGAGAGGCAGCTTCTCTCCAGTCTACTAGGTGTCCTCCTCCGGCACACCCACGCCTCTTCTCCTGAGCGCGTCGGCTCCGTCCACTCGCCGCCACTCTTCAGTCTTTCCACTGTACTCATCGTCATCATCCTCCTCCTCTCCGTCTGCTTCCTGTTCATCTTCTAATTGCTGCAGGAGACGAGCCTGCCCAGGAGGCAGTTTCCCTACAGAAACAATTCCACGTCATTTCATCATAGTTTCATATTATTTTTATTTTCATCATCAAGTTGAATGAATCTCAGATATGTTCCTGTAGTCAAGCAGGCAGGTTCATATAAACATTCATACTTACTGTGGTGATAATCTGGTGCAAAGCGCCGAGATGGGAACACAAAATCTGCGATGAAAACTAGTATCTGAGAGAGAAAAATCACATAAAATTAGGAAAACAGAGACAGATAGCATATTTTAAGCTAATGATGCAATATTCTAATGAGCTTAAGAGATAAATTCACTTCCAGAATAAAACATTCTTGATAATTTACTCACAAATGTCTTACTTTTTTTCAATCGAAAAGAAATTAAGGTTTTTGAGAAAAGCATTCCAGGAATTTCTCTCCATATAGTGGACTTCAGTGTCTAAATTGCAGATTTAATGCAGTTTCAGAGGGCTCTACACAATCCCAGCCAAGGAATAAAGGTATTATCTAGTGAAAAAACCTGTCATTTTCTAAAAAAAAAAAAAAAAGTCTCAAATTTATATACTTTTTAACCATAAATGCTCATCTTGCACTATCTCAACCTCATGCATTACGCAATCACGCACGTGACGTAAGCGGAAGTACTGGCCCAGTGTTTAGGAAGCAAACTTGCAAAGAAAGTCAAATGCCATTAACAAAAAAGGTAAAACAACGATGACGATTTTGAAGTTGGGGGAGAAATGAACCAAAGTGCACAGACAAAGAACTAACTGCGTGTTACCTTTCTAACATAATTACATGTGAAGCAGAGCTAGTGCAAGATGAGCATGGTTAAAAAGTATATACATTTTTATAATTTTTTAGAAAATGGCCAATTGTTTCGCTAAATAAGACCCTTATTCATTGGTTGGGATCGTGTAGAGCTCTTTGAAGCTGCACTGACACTGCAATTTGGACCTTCAACCCATTGATCCCCATTGAAGTTCACTATATGGAGAAAATGTTTTCCTCAAAAGCCTTCATTTCTTTTTGATTGACGAAAGAAAGACATGAACATCTTGGATGACTTGGGAGTAAATTATCAGGATTTTTTTTATTCTGGAAGTGAACTATTCCCTTAAATGCAAACAACATTCAATTCAACATTGTTTATGCTTTAGCTATGTATTTAGACATTTTTGTCTAAGATTTTGGATAAATGAGTTTGTTGCAATGCATTCTGAGATTACCCACTCCAAAACTTATGCTTCAAACATATCTTATGCACACAATGTTTGGGATGCAGGTTTAGAATCAGTAATACTTGTAAAAAGATATTAACACTTAATTCACAAATGAGCCATTAAACTGATCAAAAGTGACAATAAAATACATTTATAATATTACAACATTCAAATTAATGCTGCAACCCTGAAAAAATATGCATCACTGTTTTCACAAATTATCAAGCAGCAACTCTTATTAACATTGACAATAGGAAATGTTTCTTTCCCAAATCTGCATATTAGAATGATCTGAAGGATCATGTGACACTGAATACTGGTGTAATGACTGCTAAAAATGTAGATTTACCATCAAATATAAATGACAATCCAGTATCAATTCAACTATAAAACAATCATTTTAAATTGTACTAATATTTCACAATCCATTTTTACTGCATTTTGGTCTAATAAATGCAGTTACAGTGAGCGTAAAATACTTTTTTACAAAGTTTGAAAAGTAGTGTATAACATGTGCATTCTCACCAGTCCAAGGACCAATCCTGAGATGAGTGTTGCTAGAGCAAATATCCCATATGAGCCCCAAACTGGGACGCCCAGCTGCTCTGTTAAGTAATTATGGCAATGCTGAAACACATTGTTAAAAGACCATTTAAATTACTGCATTAAAAATGTTACCTATCACGTTTATTTCTTTGCAGTGAGGCATTGTTTGTTTAACACCATTGTTTGGTGTTTAACACCATGCCAGCTTCTGTGGCTATTTTCACAGTGAGAAAAATGTATGGCTAAATTATATCAGGTTCTTACAATTTATTTATATTTAACACTCTAAAACTGTATCTGGATTCAACTCTGTAAAAAAAATCTCTTCAAAACAGTTAACTGAATAAATCTGGTCCCATCAGTTGGGAAAATTGTTTTAACTCCACTGTTCTTTTGCTTCTTCTGCAACAGAGTCCGCTTCCTCATTTCCTTTGATTCCACAGTGCCCAAGTTTGCAGTGAAGTATTAAATAACCATTTACTGTGTTAAAAGTTATAATTCTAAATTACTCAAAGAATTGCTAGAAAAATATATACATAAAGTATATACAGGCGCATCTCAATAAATTAGAATGTCATGGAAAAGTTCATTTATTTCAGTAGTTCAGCTCAAATTGTGAAACTTGTGTATTAAATAAATTTGGTGCACACAGACTGAAGTAGTTTAAGTTTTTGGTTCTTTTAATTGTGATGATTTTGGCTCACATTTAACAAAAACCCAGCAATTCACAATCTCAACAAATTAGAATATGGTGACATGCCAGTCAGCTAATCAACTCAAAACACCTGCAAAGGTTTCCTGAGCCTTCAAAATGGTCTCTCAGTTTCTCACTACGCTACACAATCGTGGGGAAAATGGTTGATCTGATAGTTGTCCAGAAGACAATCATTGACACCCTGAGGGTGAGGGTAAGCCACAAACATTCATTGGCAAAGAAGCTGGCTGTTCATAGAGTGCGGCGTTAACAGAAAGTTGAGTGGAAGGAAAAAGTGTGGAAGAAAAAGATGCACAACCAACCGAGAGAACTGCAGCATTGAGAGGCTTGTCAAGCAAAATCGATTCAAGAATTTGGGTGAACTTCACAAAGAATGGACTAAGGCTGGGGTCAAGGCAGAAAGAGCCACCACACAAAGAAGTGTCAAGGAATTTGGCTACAGCTGT
Source organism: Cirrhinus molitorella (assembly GCA_033026305.1). Classification (NCBI taxonomy): domain Eukaryota; kingdom Metazoa; phylum Chordata; class Actinopteri; order Cypriniformes; family Cyprinidae; genus Cirrhinus; species Cirrhinus molitorella. The sequence goes on along the minus strand of CM065126.1, from coordinate 33,835,062 downwards.
CGTATTATTAAGCCACTCCTGAACCACAGACAATGTCAGAGGCATCTTATCTGGGCAAAGGAGAAGAAGAACTGGACTGTTGCCCAGTGGTTCAAAGTCCTCTTTTCAGATGAGAGCAAGTTTTGTATTTCATTTGGAAACCAGGTCCTAGAGTCTGGATGAAGGCTGGAGAAGCTCATAGCCCAAGTTGCTTGAAGTCCAGTGTTAAGTTTCCACAGTCTGTGATGATTTGGGGTGCAATGTCATCTGCTGGTGTTGGTCCAGTGTTTTTTGAAAACCAAAGTCACTGCACCCGTTTACCAAGGAATTTGACCATGAAAATTACCATGGTGTTGGTGTGCTTTACTGGCCAGCAAACTCACCAGACCTGAACCCCATATTGTCAAGAGGAAAATGAGAAACAAGAGACCAAAAAAATGCAGAAACCTGGGCTTCCATACCACCTCAGCAGTGCCACAGACTGACCACCTCCATGCCACTCCGAATTGAGGCAGTAATTAGCTTTAAAAGGAGCCCCTACCAATTATTGAGTACATATACAATAAATGAACATACTTTCCAGAAGGCCAACAATTCACTAAAAATGTTTTTTATTGGTCTTATGAAGTATTCTAATTTGTGTAGATAGTGAATTGGTGTCAAATGTGAACCAAAATCATCACAATTAAAAGAATCAAAGGGTTAAACTACTTCAGTCTGTGTGCACTGAATTTATTTAATACACAAGTTTCACAATTTGAGTTGAATTACTGAAATAAATGAACTTTTCCACAACATTCTAATTTATTGAGATGCACTTGTACTTTCAAAATGTATATACAAAAAACTGACATGAATGCAGCAGTTAAAAATAAATAGGCACACACACTTACCCTGATGAACATGGATAACTTAAAGAGGGCTGACATTGCGTTCATCCTAAAATAAAACAATAAAATATCAGTCTGAAATTGCATCAAATCAAATGTAGCCATAATCTGTTGGTTTTAAATTAAGATGTGCTAACTTACGATATGTTTTACATTTACCACAGGATGTGGGTTCTCTAAACTCCTTTTTCGGAAGACTTTGCCAGACTCACCCAGTCATTGCATTATCATACAATTTGACACCAGCCCCATCATGCACCCACCCACAACCACACACACAGCATGTACTCACAGGAAGGATGAGGGGCCAAACCAGGAAGAGACCGGGTCTATGCTCTGCCATTTCTTTTCATCAATGAAGCTCAGGAAGTCATCTTTAGATCGGGCTCCCTGATATCGGCGAAACACACCGTCTTTACAGCTGCAACACACACACACAAACAGCCATGTTTATATTTATAACTGCCTTTACACCACACAGAGGCTGTGCAGATGACTAAACACTGCTGGTATCTATCGATCTATCTAAACTAAAAGAAAACTAATACTTTTACTCAGGAAGAATGCATTAAATTGATCAACAATGACAGTAATGACTTTACTAGTTCACAATTATCTTTTTTTTTTTTTATCAAATCTATTAACTAGTACCAGCTTACTAACTTCTAAAGAAATGTGTGTAAATGAAATGAAACTCACTGGTAGATAGTCGGGAGAGCTGTGATGATAAACCTCCCGCTCAAACCTGAAGAGCAGAGAGAGAAAGACAGGAGTGAGAATCATAAAGACGGGTGATCAGGTGAACCAGATGCATGCAGATAGCGCCATACCTGGCTGCTCGGTGACGTCCACTTTGGCAATATTCACTCCTATGTCTTCTCCCCATTCTGCAAACTCATTCCACACAGGCTGGAGCTGCTGGCAGGCTGGACACCACGGAGCAAAACTGCAGCAGACAGGCAAACCTTTTAATCCAATAACACAATCCCAGCCAGAGGAGACACAAAGACACTGAGGCTCATTTGTTTTCCATCGGATCTATTTAACTACAATCCTCTGTACAGGGGAAACGACTGTTTCTCTAAAGGGAGAGTGAAAATTCTGACATTTTGGGCAGAATGACAGTCACCAATCAGATGAAGATTCAATGAAACTGTCATTCTTCCTAACATCTCTTTTTGTGTGCCAAGGAAAGAAAGAAAGAAAGAAAGAGAAGTCATGAGGTTTTGTATCAACATTTGGGGGAGTTACTGGTGATTTCATTGTCGTTTTTGAGTGAACTGTGACTTTAACGTCCACCACTGAACTTCCTCTATCCTGAGCCCACCACAAGAACACTGCAGTAAGAAATAATTCAAAAATCTGACGCTATATATTTTAGATTAATGTGCAGCATGCTTAGATAAGCATAAATAAACAGACTTTAACTACACAACTCCATTTAGTAACTTACAACTCAATCATCCATTCTCCCGTTAGGATTTCCTCCCAGTTTCCATCTGTGATTTCTCTTAAGTTGGCCGGCTTGGCCGATGCGGACTGCAGCATCACACATGTCGCGATAAGCGCAAAAAACACACACACGCCGGCTGTCATCCTGACTCTGCGTGTGTATGTGCACGCCATGTTTCAGCGCCCAGTGCTTGCCTTCCGCTTCCGCCTCGACTCTGACGTGGGAGGTGCCCGCTTCATCGACGTCATGACGTATAACGGTTGGCAAAGTTTAAAAACATTTTGTAAATTGTTCAAATTGCAGCCATTTCTAGATACTTGGCAGTTTTTTTTATTGTATAAAATATTCTAAAAAATATATGGTTAATAAATTTAAGGTTGTATATGTGACCCATTTATATTGGTCATTCTATGAAATTAGTGCAGTATACTGTACATGTATAAACATTTTCTATGTATTTCAGTAAATGTATTTACATTTAGTTCTGATTTAACATTGAGAATTTGAAACAAATAACGATTAATCAAGATTAATTTAATACGTTTTTGTTTACATAATATATTGTGTACTGTGCATAGTTATTAGGCTATATATAAATAAACACATATACAGTATATATTACAGCACATTTACATGTCAAAATTTGTATCCAAATAATTAATATTATATATAAATATATTTAATATATAAACATAGTATATTTTTCTTCAGTATATCAATCCATGTGTGCGTAATTATATATACATAACAAATATACACAGTACACACACACACACACACACACACACAAACACACACACATATATATAATGTAAACATAAACTTTTATTTTGCATGCGACTGATCGTTTGACAGCACTACAAATAACATATTTTTAGCTTTACAAAACAGTTTAGTTTTTCTGCTTGATATTGCAAATTGGTGCCATATTATTTTAATGTATTATCTTAATTATGAACACACTGGTTTATTATTTACTGCAAATTATTCTTCTTCTTGTTATTTTCCTGATACTGAACCCTCATGTCAAATTGATGTCAAAATGATTTGGACGAAAAAAAAAAAAAAAGCCAGAACACAAGGTGGCGCTAAGAGCTCTTTTTTACTCATACCCCCTGTTTGTGATTGAAACGGAGATGAATTTCTGAATGCATTAGGAGAATATAAAAATCACAAAGAAAGTAGCTGGGAATTAAGAAAATTATGGCTATGTGTTTACAGCAGAAAGCTGTTCAAGGTTTTTAACCATTATATACCTTTTTCCTTACCGCGAAAGTAAGCCTATGGGTGAGACTTCCGGTTCAATATCAGGAAAATAACAAGAAGAATAACAATTTGCAGTAAATAGTAAAACTATCTGCACTAAAAACCAGTGTGTTCATAATTAAGATAATATTTTAATAATAAAATATTAATAATAAGTTTTGTACAGCTAAAAACAGCTGGATGAGACCTGAAGTCACACCCAAAAAATGTACAAATGGACACTTTTACAGGAAGAAAAAAGTTGGATAGTACATTAGTAAATTACACACAAAATCTCAAAGTTAAATAGTAAAAATCTATTACTGTAATAGATTTTTACTATTTAACTTTGAGATTTTGTGTGTGTGTGTATGCGTGCACAGAACAATAAAAAAGACAATGCTTTACAGTTTGCTGAAGAAACACAATCAGGCAGACATGCACACACACAAACACATGCACTCACACCCTCAGAGGATGTTGTTATTACTCACTCTCTGCTGACAATAAATGAGTGCTAATGACAGCAGTGATGTGATAATTGCTGTGCCACAGTGAATATGTTAAAATATAAATGTGTTGTGTCTGTGAGTTTGATGCAATTGTTTAAACTGATTTATCAAAGAAAAGGGTTGATTATGTAGGGGTGGAATTATAGGGAGATGTTTACTTAGAATCCTCAGATGAATAAGAATTTCTTTTTTATTCAATCAACCCTATTGTTTGATCCTGGAAATAAACTCATTTTAAAATTGTTGAAAAAAAAAACAAAAATACTTATTATTTTGGATGTATTTCTTAAAAACCTGTGGATGTTTAATGACTCTCCTAAAAGACACTTTTCATACTCTCACTTGGGTATAATTTATCTGAAACATCATTTAAACCACATTTCAGTTACATGTTATGTTTGATAACATTTTGTGGTAGACATAAAAGTGGTGGAAATGAATTTTTTTGGAATAAAACAGCTGACTCCTTTTTCTATCTAGGTAGGACTCATTGCTAGCATTTTATGCATCCTGAACTTGGGATGCATATTTTCACACTTGCATAATTTGACAAATTTACAGCTCATTGGAAATGACGTGCAATAAAAATATTCCATTCACACATCATGTCAAGTGTCCTCACACATCATGTCTCATATTTCATCTCAAGCATGCTCTTCACTGATCATTTTGTTTCCTTGGTAACCAAAGACACTGACTTAGATGAAACTTTAATAGTGGAAAAAAAAAAAGTTCAGTGTGGTAGAAATAAACATATAAAAACACAATTTTTTACACCATATAACGAAATAATAATTATTTAATGATGGATTTTCATATTAAAAAAAAAACTGTAGTAAAAACAGTAAATTTATAAAAAAATAAAAACATGAAAGATCACAGAGCTAACGGGGAAAGGTGATCTGACCAATCATAACGCAGAATCCGGCATTTTGTCCATCAAACAAATTGAGTAAATTAACTTTAGTGGACTTAAACTTGAAAAATTGAGTGTATACAGCAGAAAGCTGTTCAAGGTTTTTAACCATTATATGCCTATGGGTGAGACTTCCGGTTCAATATCAGGAAAATAACAAGAAGTATAACAATTTGCAGTAAATAGTAAAACTGTCTGCACTACACACCAATGTGTTCAGTGAAAGGTGATCTGACCAATCATAACGCAGAATCTGGCATTTTGTCCATCAAACAAATTGAGTAAATTAACTTTAGTGGACTTAAACTTGAAAAATGGTGTGTATTGACGTCTTTCCGCAGTTGAAATAAAATATGTTCATTCATGTTTGTTTCATGCTTTAAGTAAGTAAGAAAAGACGATTAGTTCACGTGTCAATTATTAATCTAATAAGGCAATACAGTGATCTGTCAAGACACAAAAATGGTATTTATGGTTTGATTTTCTTTAAAGAATGACAACGTTTTAAAGCCGAGACCTTGTTTCATCCCAGAAGTAACCTACTCTGTCTTGTCTGTCGGCATGTTGTCAGTTTCCTCTTTGTTCCACGATGTATTTTTCATTGCGTGAGAACATGATGTGTAGTGTGAGAGTGGCATTGTTTGTCAGACATAGCAACAGTAACTAAGGAGGGTGGGTATTTGTGAAGGGTCAGCATTCTCAAAACATTACCACAAAAACAGTAACGTTTCCATAACTTAATTGGAACATTAACAACAATGGAGCGTTACAATATAGTAATTACTAACACAGGGGGTTAGAAATTATAGAAATTATTACTTTTAATTAGCAAGGATGATTTAAACTGATGTTTAATGCTTTAAAGTGATGATAAAGACATTTATAATGTTGCAAAAAATGTATATTTCAGATAAATGCTGTTCTTCTGACCTTTCTATTCATCAAGTAAACCTGAAAAAAAATCTACTCAGCTCATAATAAATGTTTTTTTTTAGCAGCAAATCAGAGTATTAGAATGATTTCTGAAGGATCGTGAGAATGGAGTAATGATGCTTAAAATTCAGCTTTGAAATAGAAAACAGATATTTTAAATAGTAAAAAAAATATTTAATTTTTTTGCTGTACTTTGGATCAAATAATTGCAGGTTTGGCAAGCAGGAGAGACTTCTTTAAAAAACCCTGTTAAAACACTTTTGACTGGTACTGTACATATTTCAACAAGACCAACAATCTCAACAATCTGCTATTAAAATTCATTAAGAGATATTACTTATTGAACCAAAAAAACAGTACACAGCATCTCTAAGGTTACAATTTACATCTAGACAGATGTACTGTTACTTTCACTACAGTCAAAAACTTGGGTGTTATATTAGACAGCAACTTGTCTTTTGAAAATCATATTTCACATGTAACAAAAACAGCATTCTTCCATTTTAGAAACATCACCAAGCTACAGAACATGTTACCTGAAGCTGCTAAAGTCCTTACCTGCCAGGTCAAGAAAATATGGTCATATTACCCCAATTTTACAGTCTCTACACTGGCTACCTGTTAAGTTTTGTATCAGTTACAAAATATTATTACTTAGGCCCTAAATAATTTAGCTCCTGTGTATCTACCTAGTCTTCTATCACACTGCAATGCACCCTGCTAAAGGACCACTCCACTTATTTTCCAACTCCCCTAGAGTTAAACAAATGAGTTTTACCATTTTTAAATCCATTCAGCCAATCTCCGGGTCTGCCGTTAGCACTTTTAGCATAGCTTAGCATAAATAATTGAATCTGATTAGACCATTAGCATCTCGTTTAAAAATTTAAAAAGATTTTCATTATTTTTCCTATTTAAATCTTGACTCTGTCAATTTTTAATATCCTAACATTCCATCCGGTTATCGCCATGTACGGAGTGTTACGCAGTGACAGTTCCCACTGACGTCTGTGCACACACACATACACACACACACGACAGGATGCACGTGGGAGGAGAGAAAACGCCGGAGACAGCATGAATAGGAGTAGGTGGATAGAGAAATCTACTTTCCCCTCTATTTTTCATCCACTCCCTCTCATCCTTAATCTGAAGCTGGCTTTTACCTGTTATGCAAGGCACTGCCTACTCTCAGCATCATAGAAAGAGCAGGTTCATTTTCAGACCTACCAAAAATAAATTCCATTCCGTGAACTACTGCCACACACATATGCTAATGGACAGGCATGCTCATAAAAACGCTATTATAGATGCGGGTTGTCTTCATTAGCTTGCATTACAGCTTTTATATAACTGTGGATGATGAACAGCTTGTGCACACACACACAGACAGAAGAAAGAAATGAGCATAACACTAAAACCACACACAGCGTAGTCTGATTGATTCCTATTTGATGCACAATTTCTACAGCCAGGATGTCGACTGAATAATCTAGGGACAGAATCCAAGCCAATTTATAGTCCAATTTTTGGAGTTGCAGCTCCTTCTGCCTGGAGATTTTGAGTCTCTAAAATCTTTCAGAAGATTCAGCATCACCTCCCTCAGCAAGAGCTGCTCCAGATGGACAGAGTGAAGCTGAGAGCCAGAAAAAGCAGTTGCAGGGCTGTTGTAGGTTTACCGTGCAGCTGCGAGTACAATCAGGGTCCCTACAGGTATTTAGAGATCGGTAGCTTAAGGAGGTCAGAGGTCATTAGAGGTGTTTTTCTTTAATATAGTACGAGTTTCTCCTATTTGTTCTGAAGCTAAGAGAATTAAATATAAGCATTTTATCAACAAATAATTCTGTACCAACGTATAACAAATGTCAAGTAAAAGAAGAATCACGTGATTTTATTCATAAACATTAACTGAAATAAAATTAATTATATTAACAAAGCAACTTTTTGTAGCTAGTTCCCAAGGGAACATTTATTATTTTCAGTATTTCATTTAACTTGAAATACTAAAATAACTAAAACTAATGAATAAAATTTAGATTTTTAATGTTTTCAAAGAATTCTCTTCTGCTCAGCAAGTCTGCATTTATTTGATCCAAAATACAGCAAAAGCAGGAACATGTTTAGCATCGATACTCCAGTCTTCAGTGTCACATGATCCTTTAGAAATCATTCTAATATGCTGATTTGCTGTTCAAGAAACATTTTTTATTATTATCTATATTTTTTTTCAGAATTCTATGATGAATAGAACGATCCAAAGATCAGTATTTTTCTAAAATAAAAAGTTTTTGTAATATTATATGCTATAGCATTCAAAAAATTCAAAAATATTTCAAAATTGTACAGTTTTTGCTTTAATTTGAATCAAATAAATGCAGGCTTGTTGAACAGAACAGACTTCTTTAAAAAATTACTGTTAATGTTTAAAAACTTTTGACTGGTAATATATTTAAGAAACAAAATTAAAAAAAAAAATTCTAAAAATTTCTAAATATTAACAAAAACTATGCGAGTATATTAACAATACCATTTGTTGATTCAATAAAACAATAAAAAAGTGTAGGGTTGTTGGTTGCACTGTATCCTATACTTGAGTTTTTATAATCTTTCCACTGACACACTTTCATAATTACTTTGGATTAATTTGATGCTTAAAGGATTAATTCACTTTCATAAAAAAAAATTACAAATAATGTACTCACCCCCTTGTCATCCAAGATGTTCATGTCTTTCTTTCTTCAGTCATAAAGAAATTATGTTTTGAGGAAAACATTTCAGGATTTCTCTCCATATAATGGACTTCTATGGTGCCCCCAAGTTTGAACTTCCAAAATACAGTTTAAATCCAGCTTCAAAGGGCTCTAAATGATCCCAGCCGATGAAGACGGGTCTTATCTAGCAAACAATTGGTCATTTTCGAAAAACAATTTATATACTTTTTAACCTCAAATGCTCATCTTGTCTCATCTCTGCGATGCGCATGCGTAGTCTGTGTGATCTGGGTCAATAGGGTATGTAGAAAAACTCCCATCTTGTTTTTCGTCTTCAACTTCAAAATCGTCTTACAACACTGTTTTACCTTTTTTTTTTTGTTGTAAAGGGCGTTTGATCTTCTTTGTATGTTTACTTTGTAAACACCAGAGACCAGACAAGATGAGCATTTGAGGTTAAAAAGTATAGAAATTGTCAATTTGTTTCAAAAATAACCGATCGTTTCACTAGATAAGACCCTTCTTCATTGGCTGGGATCATTTAGAGCCCTTTGAAGTGGCATTTAAACTGCATTTTGGAAGTTCAAACTATGGGGGCACCATAGAAGTCCATTATATGGAGAGAAATCCTGAAATGTTTTCCTCAAAAAAACATTTCTTTACGACTGAAGAAAGAAAGACATGAACATGACAAGGGAGGCTGAGTACATTATCTGTACATTTTTGTTCTGAAAGTGAACTAATCCTTTAAGAAGGTCAAGATCTAAGCATCTTAAAGAGTGTCATGCAAATATGGCTGAGTCTATACACTGAGAACCTCAATAACTACTGGCCCCAGTTTAGAGCCTGCTCTGTGACCCAATTACTGTCATAAGAATAAAAATGATTAAGCAATTAATTTCCCCCCCACCAAGCCTCTCTCACACAGATACTCACGAGAGTGGCACATGGACAAAATTCACATGGCTCTCAATCACAGGCCTTCTAACACACACACACACACACACACACACACACAAACACTCAACTCTACAACAACCTCAATACACCCACACACACTCTCCTGCACTGCTCTACTAGCACTCACGTTTCAGATGCTCACACGTGTCTAAAACACATGACACAATACAACACAGAGGTCAAAAATTTGGTCAAATCAATAGCAGCTCCACTGTAAAATTTTGCCCACACCTGACAAACATCATCCGGATTATTATAAAACACAGCATTACTTTCCTGTGAGTGATTGCGAGTAAGTCAACGCATAAGCAAAATTAAAAATCAATAATATCTTCATTATTTACATCTGATAATCTGTGATAATTTTACAATGACTTTGCAGGTGGTCATTTTTAGCATAGTGAACAATTTAAATTATTTTTATTAAAGAAAACATAACAGTTATTGTGATGTGTAAACCTGGACCACCAAATATTTACATACATTTTTTTGAAATTGAGTTTTTCTTACATCATCTGAAAGCTGAATAAATAATCTAATCTTTGACATATGGTTTGTTAGGATATGACAATATTATTGAAAATGTGGAATCTGAGGGTGCAAAAAAATCTTGAGAAAATCACCTTTAAAGTTGTCCAAATGAAGTTCTTAGCAGTGCATATTACTAATCAAAAATTAAGTTTTAATATATTTATGGTAGGATATTTACAAAATATCTTCATGGAACATGATATTTACTTAATATCATAAAGATTTTTGACATAAAAGATAATTTTGATCCATTGTTTGCTATTGCTACAAATATACCCGTGCTACATATGACTGGTTTTGTGGTCCAGGGTCACATATATTTGTGATGTGTAAATCTATAATAATGTGATAAATAATTAAAGCAGGCCTATGTTTTGTTGTAACATCTGATATAGATAGTGAGCGAGCAGTTTTTGCTATTGTTTCCTCCAAATGCAAAAGCAATTTCTGGACAGACAATATGTTGTCAAACAACATTTAAGCAATCAAAAAAAGTTTGTCTGAACAGAAATTACATTTGGTAACATAGTAACAGCTCAAAAACAAAACAACAAAACATAATGGTTACCGTTGAAAACACTATAAAGCCTATATATTTGAAGATAGAGGTTCAGAAGAGTGTTTTAACGACGCAACATCAATCGGCTATATTGGCGGCACTTAATGTAAACAATGCCACTGAACTGAATGAAACGTGCATATTTTGATGATTATTGCTGCTGAAAATGGTCAATTATTGTCACATTTGGAATACTATATAGACTGCCAAAAGTTATAACAAATCAAGAAGATGAGTGCAAAAAACTGTCTGAAGAACAAAAGGCGTTTATGGTTGGCCAAACATTTCCAGGGCAAGAATCTTGACATCATTTGTGTTTGTTCTTATCATTTCCAGTCAGGTAGGTGAAATATTAGGTTAATATCCTAAATAATACTGCTCGTAGGTCTACATATCTTTAAAACCTATTAACTTTAGTTTGTCAAAATATTGCGGCCTGAATCTACAAAAAATTGCGCGTTGGACACATTTTCTCTTTTGTATTATTTTGAACTATCTGCTCTCTTTTTGGTTACCATGGAAATTCTGCCTAGGGCAATTATCACCACCTAGCAATTAGGAGAGAACATTTCAGCTTTAGCGCCTACATTTTCTGCTGTCAAACACTAGAGCTGAAGAGTGACTTGTTATGTAGACATAAACACACCTTGGATAGGAAAATCAGGCGCGCTGTTAGAGCAGGTGCACTACCACAAACATTGGCTGTGTCTCAAATTCATCAAGCACTTCTGCCATACTTTGCATCATCACTTTGATTGGGTTCCCGGAGCTCATCACATAAACTGACAGCGAATTTATGCAGTAGCTGTTGGCGCTTGTGCACCAGTGCTGGAATCAGCCTACGCCCACCGAATTTATACCGCCCCCTCCTCTATCCTCCGGTGCATAGGACGGAGAACGCGAAGGAGACGCGTACGTACAGAGCTGCTGCCATCGGAGGGAATATTCCGTTTTCGTTTATAGGAAGTCTCCGGATCCGACTCGAACAACAAGATGGATGAAATGGAAGAGGAGTTAAAATGCCCGGTGTGCGGCTCGTTTTTCCGCGAGCCGATCATCCTGCCGTGCTCGCATAATATCTGCCTGGCCTGTGCGAGAAACATCCTGGTGCAGACGCCCGACGCCGAGTCCCCACAGAGTAGCCGCGCGTCAGGGTCCGGCGTCTCCGATTATGATTACTTAGACCTGGATAAGATGAGTCTGTACAGCGAGGCGGACAGCGGATACGGCTCTTACGGCGGGTTCGTGAGCGCACCGACCACCCCTTGCCAGAAGTCCCCTAACGGGGTGCGCGTTTTCCCCCCTACCGTGCCTCCTCCGCCCCAGGCGCAACACCACCTGCTGCCTCACACCGGCGTCCTGCCACCTGTCCCGCGGAACTCCTGCCTCACCTGCCCGCAGTGCCACCGCAGCCTAACGCTGGATGACCGGGGGCTCAGGGGCTTCCCCAAAAACCGTGTGCTGGAAGGCGTTGTAGACCGGTACCAGCAGAGTAAAGCAGCCGCGCTTAAGTGTCAGCTGTGTGAGAAGAGCCCCCGCGAGGCAACGGTCATGTGCGAGCAGTGCGATGTGTTCTACTGCGACCCCTGCCGCCTACGGTGCCACCCGCCCCGCGGTCCGCTGGCCAAACACCGGCTTGTGCCTCCGGCGCAAGGCAGAATCAGCCGCCGCGCCAGCCCCCGGAAGATATCCACCTGCACCGAGCACGAACTGGAGAACCTGAGTATGTACTGCGTCCAGTGTAAGACCCCCGTGTGCTACCAGTGTCTGGAGGACGGCAAACACTCCACTCATGAGGTTAAAGCTCTGGGGGCCATGTGGAAGCTCCACAAGGTGGGGAAACTGGCTGAGATTATTTTTTACTATTTACTAAAAATTCCCTGGTGATTAAAAGAGCATCTTAAACAGCCTAACCAACTGGTTTAAGCTGGTGTAACAGATGGACAACCTGGTCTGGATGTCTCACAGTCTGGGTTAATTGGTCTTCAGATGGTTTAGGCTGGTCTTCTACACTTATAGACCACGGTTCCAGTTTTCAGTGATGTCAAAGATGAACATTTCAGTGAACTGTTCTTAAAAGAACCCATTTTTTAAAATTGAGATTTATACATCATCTGAAAGCTGAATAAATAAGCTTTGATGTATGGTTTGTTAGGATATGACCATATTTGGTCGAGATACTATTTGAAACTATTTGAAAATCTGGAATCTGAGGGTGAAAAAAATCTGAATATTGAGAAAATTGCCTTTAAAGTTGTCCAAATGAAGTTCTTAGCAATGCATATTACTAATCAAAAATTCAGTTCTGATATATTTATGGATCTTAATGGAACATGATCTGTACATAATATCCTAATGATTTTTGGCATAAAAGACAAATCAATAATTTGTACCCATACAATGTATTTTTGTCTCTTGCTGCAAATTTACCTGTGCTACTTAAGATGTGGTCCAGGGTCGCATATTTTCTTATAACAAAAGAACATTTTAATATTCAAAAGAATCTTTTGTGCACTGAAAAGATTACATGGATGTTAGACATTTTTCATGGAACCATCAATGCCAATAAAGAACCTTTATTTTTAAGAGTGTGCATCCTGACCAGCTGAAAGGTGCCTTAAACCATTTTAATACCAGCTCAAATTATTATTTTTCTTTCCAGAAGCCTGAGCACTCTGGTTTTAGTATAAAAGGTCTGTCATGTGTAGTGCAGTAAGACTTGTCACTGTGATGGGTGAGACACCACCGGTCTAATTAAAACACAGCGCACGACACAACCAGCCATGATTCAGGCCAAATGAAAAACACTTGCGCACTAGCTCTCCAATTTAGATTTAACAGAGAAAAACCCAAAGTGATTCAAATTCAGCTATTCAAGACAAACCTTCTGATGAAACACATATGCATGTGTGGATTTTAAGGCGTCTGTGAACATAACTGCAGTGCACGTCTGGTGCTGTTTTAAAGTGATGGAGGTTAAATGCTCTTGTGATGTGTTTTTCTCAAAATATCTGTTGATGGGAACTCATCCGTAAAGGATGCTCATGTTAACTGTGTGTGTCTGGGTTCCTCAGGGAACATGTAAAACTGCAGTGGCCTGTCGTTGTAGCAACATACAGTAAGGCAGGGAGCTGATTTACTGTCTGTCTGTGGAAGAGAAAGACTGTATCCATAGGAGAGGCAAAGAATGAGGAAAGAGACTCCCTCTCTCTCCTAGTCCTAACGTGCTGCATTATGTGTGTTAATAAATTGTGAGTGCATTAATTTAGCAGAAACCCTCAGCAAGACCGTTTCATTTAATCAGTAACCATAAACAAGAGCAATCAACAGGCAGGGAGATGGTGGATCAATAAGTACATGGTTTAACACGGTTATGTCTGTACATTACTTCAGCATTTAGAAATATTGCTGGCGTGAGATGCTTCGAGGGTAATATGATAAGACCATAATTATTGTCTTGTTATGGCTGATACGTGATAAATGGGCGATATTAAAATTCTGTTTAATACACTGAAAAGTAAAACCAGTCATTTTGAATGCTATAAATGCATAACCACAAAAAGAATGAATGAAAGAATGTTTTTCAATTATTGGTATTATATTTAAAGATTAACTTTATGTTTTTGAGCTTTCTAATCATCAAAGAGTCCTGAAGTTCTCAATATTTGAAACAGTTGTGCTGCTTAATATCTACAAAAATATTAAGCAGCACAACTGTTTTTAACATTAATAACAATAAGGAATGCTTTCTAAACACCAAATCAGCAAACTAGAATGATTTCTTAAGGATATTACACTAAAGACTGGAGTAATGGCTGCTGAAAATTCTGCTTTGCCATCATAGGAAAAAATTACATGATAAGATATATTAAAATAGAAATGTTGTTTTGAATTGTAATAATGTTTCACTAAATTTCTGTTTTTGAACAATTGTGTATATCTAATATACAGTGATAAATTACTATAAATTTTAAATCTGTTCATTCAAATAAAATAAAAAAAAAAATAGTACATTTCAGGCATTTCAGTACATTTTATTTTGTAATTTGTGACCCTGGACCACAAAACCAATCGTAAGTAGCATGGGTATGTTTGTAGCAATAGCCAAAAATACATTGTATGGGTCAAAAGTATTTTTCTTTTATGCCAAAAATCATTAGGATATTAAAGATCATGTTCCATGAAGATATTTTGTAAATTTCCTACCGTAAATATATAGACTTAATGTTTGATTAGTAATATGCATTGCTAAGAACTTCATTTGGACAACCTTAAAGGCAATTTTCTCAATATTTAGATTTTTTGCACCTTCAGATTCTAGATTTTTAAATAGTTGTATCTCAGCCAAATATTGTCCTATCCTAACCATGCATCAATGGAAAGCTTATTTGTTTAGCTTTCAGACAATGTATAAATCCCAATTTCAAAAAATTTCCCCTTCTGACTGGTTTTGTGGTCACATTTGGCTTAACTGCTGTTGTATGGTACTAAAATTCAACCCTCTGTCACTTATGAAGTATAAGGAGACATTTGCATGTGGAGACAGATGTGAGAGCAGAAAAAGTTACCCACGGCACAAGGAAACCATTCCTATTCACTGTCCGCCCCCTCAATTCAAACACTGCATTACTCTATATGTTGAGCTACATTATTTTATGTGTTCAGTTACATTACTCACTGTTCGGTGCTCCATGTGTGATGTTGTGGCTGCATAATATCAGTTTGAACTGGGACAGCAGCAGCACCACGGCAGACCCAAATACGGCTTCCCCCTTTTAGCACCTGGGACACACACACACACACACACACACACACACACACACAGAGAGAGATCAGATCTTGGATCAGTGTCCTCTACTATGGTCCCATATGTAGCTGTTTCACTGAACACTGGCGAGCTGGCCTCATATCAGAGGAAAATGGCCTCTTTCCGCACTGCAGACACTTGCTCGTCATTCACTAAACAGATTGTAGTTTTGCTGTAGCCTCAGGGCACCATATGCTTCTCTTTTTCTCCATTTCTCCATCTATCTTTCCGTGCTACATACACAGGCACTTACACAGCAAGCAGGAAATTAGGCCTGTGATGTGTGGATGCTCTGAAAGCCTTTTTACTTGAAGGTAGTATATTCCTGCTTTTTGAAACAGTGCAAAATATTTTAACTGGTAAAATAGTAGTCCACAGATATGGCCAATGTCGATATCTAGTGTGCTGGGTGTCACACAGTTTTAACATACACCTTACAGAATCTGCAAATATGTTATTTATTTTACCAAAATAAGAGGGATCATACAAAATGTTATTTTTTATTTAGTACTGACCTAAAGATATTTCACATAAAAGACATTTACATACAGTCCAAAAGAGAAAATGAAAGTTTTTTTTGTGATAGTTGTTCATGAGTCCCTTGTTTGTCCTGAAGAGTTAAAATGCCTGCTGTTTTTCAGAAAAATCCTTCAGGTCCCACAAATTCTTTGTTTTTTCAGCATTTTTTGTGTATTTGAACTCTTTCCGACAATGACTGTATGATTTTAAGATCCATCTTTTCACACTGAGGACAACTAAGGGACTCTAATATGCTACTATTACAGATTACAGAAGGTTCAAACGCTCACTGATGCTCCAGAAGGAAAAACAATGCATTAAGGGCCAGGGGTGTAAAGTTTTGAACAGAATGAAGATGTGTACACATTTTTCTTATTTTGCCTAAATATCTTTTTTTTTTTTTTGTACTGCCTTTCAGAAGCTACAGAAGATACTTACATGTTTCCTAGAAGACATAATAAGTTACCCTGATCATCAAATTCAAAAAAATTTCAACTTAATGCACGTGTTTCCTTCTGAAGCATCAGTGAGCATTTGAATCTACTGTAATAGTTGCATATGAGTCCTTCAGTTGTCTTCAGTGTGAAAAGATGGATCTCAAAATCATACAGTTGTTGCTGGAAAGGGTTCAAATACACAAAAATGCAAAAAAAAAAAAAAAAAAAAAGAGAATTTATGGGACCTGAATGATTTTTCTGAAGAACAGTGGGCAGTTTAACTGTTCAGTACAAACAAGGGACTCATGAACAACTATCACTAAACAAAACGAAAAAAAAAAACACAGCTGTGGATCATTCACATAACAACACAGTATTAAGAATCAAGTGTATGTAAACTTTTGAACAGGGTTATGCATTTCGTATTATCCCTCTTATTTTGGTAAAATAATTAACATTTTGCTGATTCTGCAAGGTACATGTAAACTTTTGACTTCAACTGTAGATATCACCATACTTGATTAATCAGTACATTAGGACAGTTGTTTTGTATTATATGTTTTCTGAAATGTTATGTTTAAATATACAAATGAGGCATTATCTAATTAAATGTGAAATTATTTGCATACATTTTCCAGAACGGAAATCTGAACATTGGATAAAGCCAGGTTCAAAATTCTTATTTTGTTTTGTCACCATATTTTACGAAATCAAATGTCATATAAATTATAATGGTATATGTATACCCCTCTGTAAAAATCTTCAGAATATAGATAGAATTAAAACTTTAGAATCTGGTGTATATGTAAGTATTACTGAAGTGGAGATTTCAGTGCAGAAGGAAAAGCTCATTTTGAGAAAATGGCCTTTTAAAGATTTGCAGATCCAAATGCATAAAGTATAATAAAGTAAACTCTTAAATGTGTTTTGGATGTTTTCTTTCCACTAATCTGAAAAAAAGACATGATATGGAAGCATTATAGCCCAAAATCTCAAAATTGACCAAACAAAAAACAAGGGTTCCGTCTGTGGTGTCTTGCCCTAATTATTTAAACGGGGTTTGTAGCAACTGGGCCCTTATTAGTGAACGACTGAACTCTAAAATCTTGTCTTATCTGCTTACTAACAATGGTGGTTTCAGCCCTCATTTAGGCCAAATACTTAAGACATGATGTTTCTGTAACACTGCCCCTGCTGGGTTCTCATCGTAGGACTATAGTATGTCTAGTATTTTAATATGCATTACTTTAGTGTGTAATGCTGTAACGCGCTGGGCTTTAGTGTGTGAGGATG
This sequence comes from Cirrhinus molitorella, assembly GCA_033026305.1. Lineage (NCBI taxonomy): Eukaryota > Metazoa > Chordata > Actinopteri > Cypriniformes > Cyprinidae > Cirrhinus > Cirrhinus molitorella. The sequence goes on along the minus strand of CM065126.1, from coordinate 33,817,317 downwards.
TCACTGTAGGACTGTAGTATGTAATGTTCTAGACTAAAGTGTAATGCTGTATAGGGCTGTAATGTAGTATGTAGGCCATAGAATACAATTTGGAGCACTGTGTTTCATTCCTTGTTCTCTCATTTTTGTTCCTCGTTTGAGAACAGACCACAAATGAAAGTGGAGGTCTCTTGGCGGATGGTTGTCATAGCAATGTGAGAACATTTATAATGGGATATTTTTCCCACTCTAAAGCAACATCCCTTCACTGTGCCTGACGCACACACATACGCACATTAACTCCTCTTCCTATTCTCTCACCCACTCACTAAATGACAGATTTAATGACTAACCTCTCACAAATTATGTCACTTCTTCTCTCAACTCAGCTTTCTAGATTAAACACTTTTTTTGTATATCGCTGACCCCCTGTTGCAGCAGCTTCAACTGAATGTTAAAGTGTGTTAAACAAAGCGTTGCAAAACACACAAAAAAATATTAAATCATTTTAATAAAAATATTTGATCTCTTTATGGTCTGAAATCTAATCTGCCATTTATAAATAAAATACTGAAATATAATGTCAAGATTTACATAATATATACTACTGTTCAAAAGTTTAGGGTCAGTAATTTTTTTAAATTACTTATTTTATTAAGCATGCTTAAAGACTTTTAGATTGTTACAAAAAAGGTAAAATTAATTTCAAATATTAAAAGTCTTTTTTTATATTAATCAATAAAATCTTGGAAAAAAGTTTGATGGTTTCCACAAAAATATAAGTAACGGTTTTTAACATGGATAATAATATGAAATGTTTCTTGAGCATCAAATTGGCATATCAGAATTATTTCTGAAGGCTTTGCCATCACAGGAATATATTACATTTTAAAATATATTAAAAGTTATTTTAATTAACCCCAAACGTCTGTTGTGTAAAAGTAGTGTATTTTAAGTAGTGTATTTATCTAACAATTTTTTCAAAATCATAAAATGTAATTTATTTTCATTTTTCTTTACAGAAAGTTTCCTCACAAACTGAATTTGAAATTATTTCAACAGAACCAGAAATTGTTGTTTTGCCAAATGTCAAGGCTGTTGTTTGATTGTGGAAAAGGTTTAGAAAGGTTCACACATAACCTACGTCCACGCATTACTAAAGCTTAGTAAATTTAGGTTAGTAAAGTTCAATTGCTCTTTATATATAGTTCCTATATCTTTTCTGCTTGTGTCTTTATGTTTCCAGGGACAGCTCTCTCAAGCACTGAATGTTCTGTCTGATCGGGCCACAGAGGCCAAAGAATTCCTGGTGCAGCTCAGAAATATGGTACAACACATACAGGTACAACAATGACACACATTAACGCACTTACACACTCATACCTGTGCAGTGCTGTATCAACTTTTATGATCTGATTCGTTCCTCACCTTGTGTTTTAGGAGAATGGAGTTGAATTCGAGGCATGTTTGGTTGCCCAATGTGATGCTCTGATTGAAGCTCTCAACCGCAGGAAAGCCCAGCTTCTCAGCAGAGTAACCAAAGAACATGAACACAAACTCTCAGTAAGCAAAACCACACAAAACATGCAACATTCACTTCTCAGTTATTGGGTCTCATTCCTTATTTTTAGGAGCTCATTAATAAACAACAAAAGCAGAATGACAGCTCTGTGTACTATTTTCACGATAAAGGGAAGGTTGGAAAAAATGGATCTGGTGCTAATTACCCAAATCACACAAGTCGATTTGATTTCTTAATTGGAGGTTTAGCGAGTTCCACCTTAAGGCTTTTTACTATGTGTTAATAGAAGTGCTGAATGAATTAGATTAACACATAGTTTTTTTTTTAATTGCAATTGGATTATTAATTTATTTAGCTTTGTGAGAATAGAACTACAGTAAAATACCCCAAAATATTATTCCAAACCTGTAAGACTTTGTTGCTTACGAAAGCCAGCTTTTGCCACAAATAAAAAAAGGTAACTTTGTTACTTTTTATCTCACAATTCTTTGATATAAACTCGCAATTCTGAGTAATGAAGTCAGAATTGCAAAGTATAAACTTGCATTTGTATTATAAAGTCAGTATTGCGTGAAATAAACTTGCAATTGCAAGAAAAAAGTCAGAATTGCGAGATTTAAACTCACAGTTCTGAGAAATAAAGTCAAAGTGTATTTATTTTATGACTTTTTTCCCAGAATTGTGAGTTTATATCGTATAACACGCAACTGCGAAACTTGCAATTGTGAGGAAAAATTTAGAATTGCGAGATACAACCTCCCGTTTGTGAGAAAAAAGTCAGAACTGAGTTATCATTTCACATTTCTGACTTTATTTCTTGCAATTGCAAGTTTATATCCTGGTTTTCTGACTTTTCTTTATTTTCTTTTTTACTTTATTTTCACATTGCGAGAATTGTGAGATAAAAACTTGCATTTATGAGAAAAAATTTTTAGTTTTAGAATTTAGTTTTTATCTCGCAGTTCTGAGAAAAAAAGTGAGAATTGCGAGAAAAAAAGTCTGAATTGCGAGATACAAACTAACTGAATTTAGTTATCATTTCACATTTCTGACTTTATTTCTCGCAATTGCGAGTTTATATCCTGGTTTTCTGACTTTATACCTCATAATTTTGAGTTTATATTTCACAATTCTGAGAAAAAAAGTCAGAATTGCGAGAAAAAAGAGTTGTGAGAAAAAAAGTCAGAATTGCAAGGTATAAACTCGAAATTGCAAGAAAAATCAGAATTGTGAGATACGCACTCACATTTGTGAGAAAAAAGTCTGAACTGAGAGTTTTTATCTTGCAATTCTGACTTTATAACTCGCAATTGTGAGTTTATATCTCACAATTCTGAGAAAAAAAGTCAGAATTGCGAGAAAAAAGTTGAGTTGTAAGAAAAAAGACATAACTGCGAGAAATTGCAGGGAAAAAAGTCAGAATTGTGAGATACAAACTCATATTTGTGAAAAAAAAAGTCTGAATTGAGAGTTTTTATTTTGCAATTCTGACTTTATTTCTTACAATTGCAAGTTTATATCCCACAATTCTGACTTTATAACTCACAATTGCAAGCTAAAAAAGTCAGAATTGCGAGATGTAAACTCGCATTTGCGAGAAAAAAGTCTGAATCGTGAGCTAAAAACTCGCAATTTTGTTTTTTAATTTTTTATTCAGTGGCGGAAACGGGCTTCCACAGTTGCTGCTGTGGAACAAAAAAGAAGATATTTTGAAGAATAAATAAGCAGTTTTGGTTCCCACTGATTTCCATTGTATGGTCAAAAATTTGTCAGTGGGAATGGAAACTGTTTTGTTAAAAAAATTCTTCAAAATATCTTTGTTTGTGTTCAGCAGAAGAAAGTCGGTTTTGAAACAGCATGAGGATGAGCAAATGATGATAGAAGTTTAGCTTAGTTTAGTGTTTAGTTTCTTAAAATGTGTTTAAGTAACACTCAATCTCAATACTTTTCTTTATTAGGGCAACAGATGACTGAGCACTGTGGTTATTTTATATTTCCCCATTAAAAATTCATTAAATCTCTTTTTTGCCAAAGTTGGATTCAGAATAGATTCATGCTTCAGGCAGCAGGGCTAATCAGCAGCCATTGTTGGTGTGTCAAAACAGCCTGTTTCTAGCCCAAGCCTCGATGCCATCTGCAAAGGTTTTCTATCATGGGGGGAACGCAGCTTAATGGTTAAAAATCTGGGCTATTAACACCAAGATATTCGGTTTAACCTCGAGTCATTGTGTCCTTGTATAAGACTCTGAATCTCAGGCTGCTCCAGTGAGACTGCATCTCTAGTTAGTGTGCTGCAGTTCTCTTTGGTTGAAATGCAGCTGTGAAATAGCAAGTAACTAAATGTAAAATCAGTGTGTTTTTAAACAGTCTTAAGAATTCTAGTCAGTTCATCCACCTTATAATGCGCTAACATGACCCTGATTTTGTCTGCCAGTGGGTAGTTGTTAAATTTGACTTGACCAGATTTAAACTTGTCACAACGTCACAACGCGTCATCAATTGGCCATAATGGCGACACTGAACGTAAACAATGCCACTGAACCGAACGTAAGTCACATATTTTGCTGATTATTCCTGTTGAAAATGATCAATTATTATCATATTTTGGGCTGTACTAATTGGTCAGACTGGGAAAGTTATAGTAAATCAAGAGAAGACTGCAGTACTGTCTGAAGAACAAAAGGCGTTTGTGGTTGGCCAAAATGAACCAGGATTTCCAGAGCAAGAATCTTGACAAAATTCATGTTTGTTCTTATCATTTCTGGTCAGGTAGGTGAAATATTAGGCTAATATCTTAATTAATACTACTGGTGTGTATCTTTACCACCTATTAACTTTAGTTTGTCAAAAATATTGTGCCCTTTCCTGCATTTGATTTACCAGCTTCCATGTTTTTTTCTGTGGTTTAGACACATCAATTAGCAAAACAACGTATTCAGTAGTAAATTAACCTTGCAATCCATGCTGTTGTTGTTTACATCCGAGTATCATCAATATGGCCGCGTATCTGGGTAACTGACCAAATCGTAACGTAAGCACAAACCCTCTATAGAAATCAGTTTTAAAACGGGGTAAAAAGCTCGACTAAATTAAATAAACTAAATCATTTTCGAAACAACTAAGTATAAAAATATGTGCATGGTTAAGCTGTGCTGTTGTTGGCTGCCACAGTAAACACACAAGTAGAATCTGTCCGTGTCCAGCGCTGTGTAATCCTTGGATAAACGATGAAAAAGAAAACGAGCATGGCTTGCAGCGCTTAAGTTAAAATACTGTGTGTGAAATAATAAAAGAAAAGTTAAAATAATGTGTGCTCTTATCATTTTGTGAACAAAATCCCCCTAACTTCACCTAGTTCGGGAGCTGTATGTAGGATATGCGTGTTTTCAATGCAGTTAAACTCGCGTCGCTTCGTGTCACCTTTCCATTCATTAAACTACGAAAGATAAAGACGGTCATTGCGACAATGTAAAGCGATGAAACTATGGCGCCATGCACGTTTATGCGTTATATTATCGGCTCGGAAAGTACCTACGTTGATTTGACTAGAAACACCAGAGACTGAAAAGCAAAACATCCTTCCTGTGCAGTGAGGCTTCCGCGTTCAGCAAAAAGGTGGAATGTTTCGTACCTACATTTAAAGATGACACGTAGGCTATATTTCGTGAAATATTACATTAAAATATGACATGTATTTGTCTCTGAGTTATGAAGGAAAATGTAAAGATGAAAGATGACACGTATATTTGTCTGTGAGCTATGAAGGGAAATAAAAATGTTAAAATTGTCCTGGTCCCCCTTACTTTTATTACTAGTATTTCAGAATTGTTGCTTTTGCTGGTGTCTTATGTAGGCCTGTTCTCCTTTCTTGTCTCCATGGTGCCACAGGCTTGTTCCCATGGTTACAAAGATGTTGGGGTTCTAGTTTTGACCAGTGGCTCTGCGAGATGAGACTGCATTTCTTCAGTTCTGTCTAGTTCTGTCTGGTTCTGCCTCATACTGTTTAGATTTGAATGGCTCTCATTTGAAGTGTTTTATGTTTGAATCATTCACTGTGGTTAGATGCTCTCTGAGACTACAGCTTTGAAGGACGTGTGTGTGTGTGTGTGTGTGTGTGTGTGTTAGTGTGTACTCGTGCATCAGTAGTCAGTAGGTTTAAGTAGAAGCTAGAGAGGCACACACTGACACATACATTCATCCATAGAAATATGCAGACATGAAGTGCAAATGGATTTTAAAATGTTTTTTTTGTAAAAGGTCACTGATGTGTTTGCTGCTCAGAGTGGATGCCGACTATTGGTCCTGCTGTTGCCTAGCAACCCAGCCACAGCACAGTTATCGTGAATTCATTCTCTTTCCCTTTCTTTCTGTCTTTTTATCTCTTATTTTGTCTCAGGTGGTCCGTGATCAGATATCCCACTGCACAGTGAAGTTGAGGCAGACCACAGGACTAATGGAATACTGCCTGGAAGTTATCAAAGAAAACGACCCCAGCGGCTTCCTGCAGGTCCTTGACCCTTTTAATATCACGCTAATGAACCTCATCTGCTGACACGGGCCGGAAAGTTAGGGCATCTACACACCAGAGAAAGATCTGACCGAAACTTTTAATGGATGGGATTGCATGAGATCCATTTTAAGGGTGTGCCAAGATTCAAATCAGTTTGATGTGAAGCAAATTGGATTTCCAAAGACTGGACCACTGCTCTGAAATTCTCATTGGTCTCAATGAGTCTTTCATCAGAGTGCACTGCAGCAAGTGTTTTTCTCAACCTTTGCTCTGCTCTAAAATATTTATTGGTTTATTAGTTAAATATTAGGGGTGAAACACACACACACACACACACACACATAGATAGATAGATACCATATTAGTTATGGGAAGATATTAATCCTTTTTTTATTTATTTATATATTAATAATTTATATATTACTACTTTTTAATTAAATATTATATGAATAATATAATAAATAATATATAAAAAAATATAAATTATATTTTTCTGTATTGGTCGATATTAGATATTTGTGCATGCTCATTCAATACATTTGTTATTTTATTTTTATTTAATTACCTTTGCCATCATTTAACATCATTTATGTTAATCTTTAAAAACACCATTCATTTATTATTACGGTTCATTTTAAATTTATTTATTTGAAAAAAATGTTATATATTTTTGACATATTACAAAAATACATTTAATACGTATTAATATGCAGAAAATAAATATTTAAATAATTTTTATTTATTTATAATATATATATATATATATATATATATATAATTAATATAAACATTAAAATAATAATGTTAATCATTTTCAGGTATCAACCATAACATGAAAATAATATAATAAAGTTGCAAAACGTGTCGGACAGTGTGACATAATCAGTCTGTGGTTCTTTAACCATTATTAAAAAATACGTATTAAGTATTTATAAACAGTGTTGGGAAAAGTTACTTTAAAAAGTGATGTATTACAATATTGCATTGCTCCCTAAAAAGTAACTAATTACGTTAATTAGTTACTTTTTGTGGAAAGGAAATGTGTTACATTACTTTTGTGTTACTTTTTAAGTGAGATGACTTAATGCATGTTCACATTTATTCTAGAACTAAAGTAACATCGATTTCTCTCAACATGGGGACAGGAGAGCTTTCAATCAAAAAAGGGAAAGTAAAGTAACTGATGTTACTTATTTGAAAAAGCAACTCTGATATTTTTTGGTGAATTAAAAAAGTAATGCATTACTTTACTAGTTACTTGAAAAAAAATAATCAGATTACATAACTCGCGTTACCCCCAACACTGCTCATAAATGAGTGGAAATGGCATGGAAATGTCATGGAAATGTATTCATCAAAAAGTGTGTGAGCCTATAAAACTTTTCCTCAAATACTAGCATTCTTGCTGAATAACACTTTGCCTTCTAAAACTTTTCTGATCACAAAATGTGTCTTGCTCTGAGGATTCTTATTAAATTAACAGAAGGTCATACATTTACATAATGGCAACACTTCATTAATTTGACTTAATGCCGTGTAATATATTCTGAATCACATTCTGTGTGTGTGTAGATCTCAGATGCTCTGATAAGACGAGTCCATATGACGGAGAATCAGTGGGGGAAGGGTTCTCTGACTCCTCGCATGAGCAGTGACTTTGACCTGACGCTGGACAGCGGACCCCTGCTGCAGACCATCCACCAGTTAGACTTTGTCCAGATGAAGGGTGAGCCTGTGTGTGCGTGATTGGGCGTTTCATTTTTTTTGCATGACTTTCCTTAATGACACAGTAAGACAGAACACTGGACCTAAAATAACCCAGTCTGTCTTTGTTTGTGGCTTTGTGTGTGTGTTTAGTTCCTGCTGCTCCTATTCTTCAGTTAGAAGAGTGCTGTACTCAAACCAACAGCACGACTCTATCATGGAAACAGCCACCGCTCTCCACCATTGCTGTGGATGGCTACATTTTAGAACTGGATGATGGGAATGGAGGCCAGTTCAGAGTGAGTGTCACATATAGTATACTAAGTGAACCCTTCAGTGCTAATTGCATTCTCAGGATTATATACACTACTAGTCAAAAGTTTTTGGACAGTCTGATTTTTTTATGTTTTTCAAAGAAGTCTCTTCTGTTCACCAAGCCAGCATTTATTTGATCTAAAATACAGCAAAAGCAGTAATATTTTAACTATTTAAAAGAACTGCTTTCTATTTGAATATATTTTAAAATGTAATTTATTCCTGTGATCAAAGCTACATTTTTAGCATCATTACTGCAGTCTTCAGTGTCACAAGATCATTCTAATATGCTGATTTCCTGTTCAGCATTTATTATTATTATTACAATATTTAAATCAGTTGTGTATTTTTTCAGGATTACTTGATGAATAGAAAGATCCAAAGATCAGCATTTATCTGAAATAAAAAGCTTTTTTTAAATGATACACTATACCATTCAAACGCTTTTATTTAGCAAGGATACTTTAAGTTGATCAAAAATGATAATAAAGACATTTATAAGGCTACAAATTATTTCTATTTTGTAAAAATGCTGTTCTTCTGAACTTTATATTCATCATAGAAACCTGAAAAAATTCTACTCTGCTGTTTTCAACATAATAACAATAATAAATGTTTCTTGAGCAGCAATTTAGAATATTAGAATGATTTCTGAAGGATCATATGACTCGAGTAATGATGCTAAAAATTCAACTTTGAAATCAATCACAGGAATAAATTACATTTTAAAAAATATTCAAATATAAAACAGTAAAATATTTCAAAATTGTACTGTTTTTGCTGTACTCTGGATCAAATAAATGTGGGCTCGGTGAGCAGAAGAGACTTTAAAAAACATTAAAACTCTCACTGTACAAAAACGTTTAACTGGTAGTGTATATGTATTACTGGTCAAAAGTTTGGAATAATAAATATTTTTTAAATGTTTAAAAAGCATGAAAAGTGTCTTATTCTCACCAAGACTGCATTTATTTGATCAACAACAACAAAAAAATATAAAAACTATTTTTTGTTTGAATATATTTTTAAAAAAACTGAGTTTTCAGCAGCTATTACTCCAGTCATATGAACCTTTAGAAATCATTTTAATATGCTGACTTGGTGCTCCTTGGTGAGCATTAGAGGCTTCTTTCAAAAATATGAATCTTAATCAAAAAAACATAATTACTCTAAACTTCTGCAGCTCAAAAGCATTCCGAAGTCCCTATATATTTCTGTTAAGATGAATTGGAATTATAAGATTCTTATTGATTAGATTAATTCTGAGCTTAAATGGGCATGTCACTTCTGCACACACATTAAAAATATTTCCGAGCAGAATGCAAAAAAAAAAAAAAAAGCAAATGGAATACTACAGAGACCATACCTTATTATTTTTTTGGTCTAGTATTATTTTTCTTTCTCGAAGCAGACACTGAACACTGCATGATGATTCTGCTTGGCTGACTCAGTGATCTCTTCATGAGAAAGAGGTCTTGCTCTAAAGGAAGAAAACATTGAATACAGAGTACACACTCATCTGATGTCAGTGTGCATTGTATTAATAAAGGGATATTGTTGAGCATGGATTTGTCATTTGGCTGTGAGCAGTCAGAATGAGTGATGTTCATATACAGTTATGAGAAACATGTACAATGCATGTATTTCCATTGGATCAGGTCAAGTCTACAAACATGGTGTCTCATCTCACATTTGCATTCTGCAAAATGCCTGAGTCTAAAGATGATTCATGCCTCTCACTGCAGAAGTCTATTTATATATTAGAGGACCACTGCACCCACAAACACACATTTACATGATCACACATACACACACAACCACTGTCACTCTCTGGCTCTGATCACGAATGTGATTTAATTTCATGTGATTTTTGCGAGTTACATAAACTAGCATATAACAGTTTTTGAAAGAAGTCTCTTGTGCTCATCAAGGCTGCATTTATTTGATTAAAAAATGCATTATATTTTAATATATAATTTGTTCCTGTGATGCAAAGCTGAATTTTTAGCATGATTACTCCAGTCTTCAGTATTATCAGTGTTAAAAACAGTTATGCTGTGATACATTTCTTTCAGGATTCTTTTATGAAAAGGAAGTTCAAAGTACAGCAAAATAGATATCTTCTACAACAGCATAAAAGTCTATACTGTCCATTTTGATTAATTAAATGTGTCCTTGCATTGAATTGCATCCATTGATTTCTTTCCAAAAAATATTTGAGTAATGATTTGATTTTAGTGATCGGATCACAAAATTAATTGCCTGAGATTAAAATTAAGACACTTATATAGCCACACTCACACATACACTATATTGCCAAAAGTATTGGGACACCCCCTTCTAATGAACAGGTTTGACTACTTTAGTAATTTCCATGAGTGCTCATCTTAATGTTTAAGCATATAATGATATTCTAGGAAGTTGTGTCCTTCTAATTTTCTAGCAAAAGTTTGGACTGGACCCTTTTTGCTTCTGTGTATAAGGCACGGTTCATAGAGAAATGTTTGATTCAGTCAGTGTGGAAGAACTTGACTGGTCCGAGCTGAACTCCTCTGGTGTGACTTTAAATGCAGACCTTGAGCCAAAAACTAATCACCAAACACCAAAGACTTGTACATGCACTGTATGGACAAAAGTATTGGAACACCTCCTTCTTTAGAACAGAAAAAGTCACTTCCAAAACTGTAGCAACAAAGATGGAAGCATAATTCATGTATTTAAAAAACTGTATTTCCATCTCTGTTGCTTCAGTTTTGGAAGTGTCTAAAATGACTGTACCCATATGCACAAGCCTTTGGTGTTTGGTCTGAGTTTTTGGCTCAAGGTCTGCACTTAAAGTCAGACCAGAGGTGTTCAGCTGGGATTAGGACTTGGCTTTATGGACACAATTCCCTAGAATATCATTATATGCTTAAACATTAAGATTAGTACTCATGGAAATTACTAAAGTAGTCAAACCTGTTTATTAGAAAGCAGTGCCCCAATACTTTTGCAATATAGTGTACGTGTTAGAATTGAAATACTCTCTCTCAGACACACACTGTTACCTACACATTGACACACACACTCAACTATCCTCTAAACAGGCCAAGCTCTTATTTTAGAAAGCCAGGTTCATGTGTTCTCATATTTGCTCCATTTTCAGGTAGATTTTTAGCAACAGTATCACATTGTGTTTTCCCAAGATATTAATCGGCATATAGAAAATTTGCGTACTGTCAAAGTATGTATACTACTACTGTGGAAACAGAGTACACATAGCATACATTCTACTATTTTTGTAGAATTTATATTTTACAGTACACTATTTTTTCCACATGCCTTGAAATACCTAGGCTGAATTTGAAGTAGCATGCTACTCTTACTATAGAAATAGTAAGAGTAGTATGGTAGTATGTTATTCCTACTTCAGCTATAGACTTATTTGTTTGTCATAATGCAGTTTACATCAGAACACTGTGTGTTGGGTACTACAGTATATCCCACAATGCAATGTACTCAATCTGGCCTTCCAAATCAAGTGTGGAATAAACCAAAAGTAATAACAATGGGGTTTTTAACTTCTTTTTTTCATTCATTATTTGATTAGAATGGAAAATGTCAACACATTTTAACACCAAATTGTGTGAAATGTATAGTGTTTTATGTATTCTGTTATATATATATAATGTGCAGTATACAGTAAAAACTATTCATTGCGAACATATGTTGTTAACCATGTGTGCTTACTAATTGAAGTATGTATTCTGCAGGAAGTGTACGTTGGTACAGAGATGATCTGCACTGTGGATGGTCTGCACTTCAACAGCACTTATAAATCTCGTGTTAAAGCGTTTAACTCCAGTGGAGTCGGCCAGTACAGCAAAACGCTTGTCATGCAGACATCAGAGAGTAAGAGATGTTATCTCACTGTTACACACACACACACACACACACACACACATACACACACACACACACTTAATATTGAATGCTGTCACTCTTAATGCACAGGGAAGCTTGAGCATGTCAGTGCAAAATAATACAGCAGATTTTTATTGGTTATGTCAATGTAGTGTGCAGTTTCCACAAATAGGATTGGTGTATTCTTTAAGGAATTGGAGGCATATATTTTTGTTTTGAAGCCATCAAATACATTTGATAAACTAGTTTCTGAAATAAAATAAAATTGTATCACCCTTAAAGGCATAGTTTACCCAAAAATGAAAATTCTGTCATTAATTACTCACCCTCATTGCGTTCTAAACCTGTAAAAGCTTCGTTCATCTTCAGAACACAAATTTAGATCTTTTTGATAAAATCCGTGAGTTTCTGACCCTGCATAGACATCATCATCATGCCGAAGACTGACACGGAAGAGAAGATGAATAAAGTTGTTATTTTTGTTTTCTTTGCACACAAAAAGTATTCACATTGATGCATGAGATTAAAGTTGAACCACTGATGTCACATTGACATGTGACTATTTTAACCTTGTGTCCTTGCTGCCTTTTTGGGTCTTGAACGTGGTAGTTGTGTTGCTGTCAATGCAGGGTCAGAATTTAAGCTCTCAAATTTCCTCATGAATATCTTAATTTGCGTTCTAAAGATGAACAAAGGTCTGGGTTTGGAACGACATGAGGGTGAGTAATTAATGACAGAATTTTCATTTTTGGGTGAACTATCACTTTATACGCAGTTCAAAATGAATTAACTTTATCTTTTTTATTTTTTAAACATATATATTTTTACATTTTATAGATGTTGTATATTTATTTTTGATTATATTAAAAGGTGAGTATCAAATATGATACATCAGGCTTTTGAGACGTTTATTAGTATATTTCTCAATTATTATTAATATTGCAAACTATCAGAATTTCAGCTTACTTTTTTATGCAAATATAAGCAACTGCACCTAATTTCTAAATGTTCAGTTTAAAATGGAATAAAATAAAATTGTTTAATAAAATAAAGGTATTTTTTCCTCCTTGAATTCTCCTATATCATATTATATGAGCTAGCTATGAAAGCTTGATGTATCGAATATGATAACCTTTTTATATATATATATATTTTATAATATATTGTAATATTATACACTACCAGTCAAAAGTTTTTGAATTTTTCATGTTTTTAAAGAAGTCTCTTCTGCTCACTAAGCCTGCATTTATTTGCACAGCACAGCAAAACTGTACAATATTGTAATACTTTATTTCTATTTAAAATAACTTTTTTCTATTTTAATATATTTTAAAATGTAATTTATTCCTGTGATTTCAAAGCTAAAATATTAGCATCACTACTCCAGTCAAGTGATTTGCTTCTTGAAAAACATTTATTATTATTAATATTAACAGCTGAGTATATTTTTTTCAGGTTTCTTTGATAAATAGAAAGTTCAGAAAAACAGCATTTATCTGAAATAGAAATCTTTTGTAACATTATAAATGTCTTTATATAAAATGTATATAAGATAAATAATATATACTGACTCCAAGCTTTTGAATAGTATAGTGTATAATGTTACAAAAGATTTTTATTTCAGATAAACGCTGATCTTTGGATCTTTATATTCATCAAAGAATCCTGAAAAAATGTACTCAACTGTTTTAAATAGATAATAATAAAACAATATTGCTTGAGCAGGACATCAGCATATTATCAGAATCAGAATTAGCTTTATTCGCCAAGTGTGCACAGACACACAAGGAATTTGTTGTGGTTTTTTAAGGTTAGAATGATTTCTGAAGGATCATGTGACTGGAGTAATGATGCTAAAAAAATTAAGCTTTGAAATCACAGGAATAAATTACATTTCAAATATATTCAAATCGAAAGCAGTTATTTTAAATAGTAAAAATATTTCACAATATTACTTTGTTTGCTGTATTTTGGATCAAATAAATGCAGGCTTGGTGAGCAGAAGAGAATTCTTTAGAAAACTTAAAAAATCTTACTGTTCATTATATTCTTACATTTTAAAAATAGATTTTCATTAGATTAGATTTATCTCATATGTCAGACTTTACAGGTTAATGTAAATTGCTAGAAAATGATGAAAAATAATGATAAATAGCGTTATATTCATATGCAAATCAGTTCCTATATTCTGGAATTAGAGCATTTGCCATTGATCATTTAATGAAAAAAATAAATAAATAAAATCAAAGTGTTTCAGGCTCTTTTTTTGTACCCTATTCATGGAAAGTGCCAGTGACGTCACACTGAAAGTCTGCTGTGGAGCTCATTATGAACACCATTGTATGTCTAATTGTATGTTACTAATATGAATGAATATCATTGTTAATGTGCTGTTAACTGTACTAACGCTCTATAGTAGTTTATTACCTGTAAGCGCTGAATAAGTCCAGCTTCCCTGATCTGCTGCTTTCCTTCCTCTCTTTCAGTACCCAATTCTGTTACTTTCTTTTTTCTCTCCTTCCACCCCTCTGCATTTACTGTCCTCTGCATTTCTCTGCCTTTTCCACTTTTCTTTATCTCTCCAACCTTCTCTCGCTCTTTTCCCCTCTTTCTTTCTCTTGATTTCAGTGAGTCTTCCTTCATATGGTAGTAAAACTCTGGCAGCAGGTATGAATGCCTGAAATCATCATTATGTTAACCTCGTATACCCTTTCTTGTCTGCTTGTATATGTATGTATGTGTGTGTGTGTGTGTGTGTGTGTGACAGAGTGAGTGTGTGTGCAAGAGAGATTGAGTGTGTGTTTGCAAGTTTGATTTTTGCAGTGTCTCTGTGCTCTTAAACTCATCTGGACATTTATTTTTTTACTGTAAATCAAAGCTCAACCAGGCTTTATGACCGCATGTGTGTGTGTGTGTTGTTTTTTCCCGCAGTTGCCTGGTTCACATTTGACACTGCGTCTGCCCACCCTGACATCATCTTGTCTAACGACAACCTCACGGTGACGTGTAACAGCTACGACGACCGTGTCGTCATGGGCAACACAGGATTCTCTCGTGGCGTGCACTATTGGGAGATGACCATCGACCGCTATGACAACCACCCTGACCCTGCGTTTGGAATCGCCCGGGCTGATGTTATGAAGGACGTGATGCTGGGGAAGGATGATAAAGCCTGGGCCATGTATGTGGACAACAACCGCTCCTGGTTCATGCATAACAACTCGCACACTAACCGGTATGAATACGCGTTTGTCAATAAATCATGTTTGTACTTATTCAGAAGCCATGACCATTAAAGACAACGTTGCTCACAGTTTTAGCAAAATCTAAAAAAAAGAAGCACATTTAATGCAATTAATTACTTACCAGCTTGTTCTCATACACTGAAAAACAATGGGTGTAGAAAATTTTTCACTCAGAAATTATTAAAAACTTCCTAAATTATATTTATATTAAAATTAATTTCACAAACAGTTACAAAGAAACAGCAAGAAATACACTGAATTAAATGTGAAATTTTCAAGTAGAAAAACTGAAATAGTATTTTATAATAAATCGTTTTTGCTTTATTTACAACTTCAGATTTTTTATAGTGATATCAATGCATTATTATATTATATTATAATATATTCTATTCTGTATATATTATGCATAATATATTATTCCAAAGTACTTAATAAAAAATGCATTATTATATTATATTATATTATATTATATTATATTATTCCAAAATGCTCAATAAAAAATGTAATGCATTATTATATTATATTATATTATATTATATTATATTATATTATATTATTCCAAAATGCTCAATAAAAAAATTTATGCATTATTATATTATATTATATTATATTATATTATAGTATTCTAAAATACTCAATGAAAAAAGCATTATTATTTTTAATTTAATTTAATTTTTTTGTTTTTTATTCCAAAATACTCCTATAGCTCTGTATATTATGTATATTATATTATTCCAAAATACTCAATAAAATGCATTGTTATATTATATTATTCCAAAATACTTAATAAAAAATGCATTATTATATTATATTATTCCAAAATATTCCTATAGCACTGTATATTAATATATATTATACTATATATGATGTATATTATATTATATTATTCCAAAATGCTCAATAAAAAATATATGCATTATTATATTATATTATATTATATTACTGTTGAAAGAAATTCTTGGAAAAAAACCTCTTGAAGCACCTCATCACAAATGTTCACTGTTGCTCTTGGTTACAAAGTGGATGCTATTTAAATCTTAGATGAAGCAATGAATGAAGCTAATTTTAATATTTAAATAAATGTAGAGCATATCCTCTAAATGTTGTTGTAACAGTCCTTAGTCACACAATGACTCATAAACTGTGTTTAAAAATATATTTGTAAAATTTCAACAAAATGATTGCCAATGTTGTGACAAGATGCCAACATACAGGAATCCAGCAAACATGATTTTCTATCAAAACGGAAAATACACCCACTGACATTTCAAAGGTAAAGCATTTCTCTGGATTGCAAATACAACACAGTTTCATAAATCACAACGCAGTTGCACCGTCAGCTGGCAATATAGAAATAACACTTTCTTCACCCACACAGTCACAGCGAACAATATGCTTTATTGTTTTCATTCTTTTTATCTTCCATACTCTCCCACCTTTACCTGTGCATAGATGGTGTGGCAGAATCAGCTGAATCTGAATAGTATTTCTAAGGTGTGGATTAACACGCATAAAATGTCCCTACTATCTGAAATAGGTGTCCTAAGAAATCACACCTGTCTCAGTGACAGCCCTAGGCTCTGTGAACAGCAAAAATATAAAAAACGCACTCTGCCTGTTAATTAATCAATGTGCATGTTCAGGCTTGCTGACAGCAGGTTGGCGATCATGTTTTTGGAAGGAGGGTTTTAGACAGAATACATATGATGGAAAGATGGGGGCTGGTTAATTTGTGGCAGAAATGAATGAATGAAATGTGATGCATTACTGCCACCTGCTGCTGGTTCATATTATTCTCATGCAGAGGAGAGAGGCCAAGGCTAACAGTAGGCTATCAGGCTTATGTACTCTTTTTGGACAGTACATCAGTACATCATCTTTTATTTATTCTTTGTCTTTTTCTTCTCCCTCTCTTAGTACGGATGGAGGAATAAGTAAAGGAGCGACTGTGGGTGTGCTGCTGGATTTCTCTCGCGGGATTCTGTTGTTTTTGATAAATGATGAGCAACAGGGACCCGTTGCCTTCAACACACTGGAGGGCATGTACTACCCGGCCATCAGCCTCAACCGCAATGTTCAGGTAACGTTATTTTCATGAATTCACTAGCATACTTTTAAAGATAACCCGGTGTATTAGGACTTGTGTGTTTTAATGTAACATAAACAATGTCTCTTACTAAAATATGTAGTAGAAACCCCATAAAAGAGTTACATCGTTTAAATATTTTGGACTATGGGGCGCCATTGTTTTGATTACGTCAAATGGTTGCACTCTGTGAGCTACTGGCGCTACTTGTTGCTAGTTTTACCGCAACACAATTCTGAAAATAAAATACTGATGCGATGCCACATTGTGCAGCCTTTGGTTGTAATTTTCAGTTGAAGGTCAACAAGAGAATCGATGTAAGTCTTCACTGCTTTTCTAGCAATAAGAAGAGGAGAAAAGAATGGGAAAATGCCTGTGGATGAGTAAAACTTCCTAAAGACCCGCATCTTTGTTCTCTCAACTTTAACCCTGATGCTATTCAGGCTTTTAGTAGACCACAGCTACTGAAAGAGCTTACAAACGGCAAAGACAAGAAATGCTAGATGCCATTCTGGCAGGATGTAAACATGCAGATGTGTCATGACAGCCCAGCATACATTTCACTCAATATCTGGGGGTGTTTAGACTCCTTGTGGAGAAAAATCAATGGTGCGGCATTTGGTTTAAGCCTACGCTTATATCCATTGCCACCTGTAAGCTCTTTCAGTCATTGTATTAGTATTTTATTTTCCAAGTTGTTTTATGGTAAAAATAGCAACAAACATTAAAACGATGTGGATTTTTTTAAAGTAATGTAAATATTTCATTGGTTTTCTTCAAAGGCATTTTAGTGCCACGTAAAAAAAAAAATAATTCTTAAGATTACGAGATTAAAATTATAATATTCGATTATAAAATTGAAATGACGAGAATAAAGTCAAAATTTCAAAAATAAAGTCGAAATATTTTGAAAATAAAGTCAAAATTATGAGAATAAAGTAGAATTTATGAGAATAAACAAAATATTTCAAGAATAAAGTCAATTGTTTTGAGAATAAAGTCTAAATGTTTCAAGAATAAAGCCAAAATTACGAGAATAAAGTCGAAATGTTCGGAGTGTAAAGTTTAAATTTTTTGAGAATAAAGTCTAAATGTTTTGAGTATAAAGTCAAATTATTTTGAGTATATTTCAAGAATAAAAAAAAAATGTTTTGAGAATAAATTAGAAATGTTTCAAGAATAAAGTGGAAATGTTTCGAGCGTAAAGTCGAAATGTTTCGAGCGTAAAGTCGAAATGTTTCGAGAATAAAGTGGAAATGTTTCGAGAATAAAGTGGAAATGTTTCGAGAATAAAGTGGAAATGTTTCGAGAATAAAGTGGAAATGTTTCAAGAATAAAGTCGAAATGTTTCGAGAATAAAGTGGAAATGTTTCGAGAATAAAGTGGAAATGTTTCGAGAATAAAGTCGAAATGTTTCTAGTGTAAAGTCAAAATGTTTTAAGAATAAAGACGAAATGTTTCGAGAATAAAGTGGATATGTTTTAAGTGTAAAGTCAAAATGTTTTGAGAATAAAGTCAAAATGTTTCGAGTATAAAGTGGAAATGTTTCGAGAATAGTCGAAATGTTTCGAGAATAAAGTGGAAATGTTTTGAGTGTAAAGTCAAAATGTTTTGAGAATAAAGTCTAAATGTTTCTAGAATAAAGTTGAAATGTTTTGAGTATAAAATCTAAATGTTTCAAGAATAAAGTCAAAATATTTAAAGAATAAAGTTGAAATATTAAAATATATAAAGTTGAAATTACTAGAATTAAATTATACCAAATAAAGTTATAATATTTTGAGAGTATAGTCTGTGCATGCAAATGGCCCTGATTGGGTGCACTGGGAGAAGGTGCCCAGCCACAGGGATTTACTTCAATATTTGTGGGATTATTAGCAGAAATCATACCATGTGTTATACTCACAGGGACAGTATGCTTGTAAATAATATTTCACGTCTTCGATTGCATTCATTAGGCCTATTTGTAGTGTGCCAGCCACCCAAGAATAGCAATAAGCTTTGTGCTTTTAATATTAAACAAAGTCTTCAGTTTTATAGCGAAATGCAAACAATGTGTCTTGCAATAATTTGTTTTTCACAGTCTTTAATGTGGCGGAACAGATCGCTGTATTCATGCAAATCAATCATCTTTTTCGATTACAATGAGACATTCCTTTTATTAAACTATACTGTTTTCTTTGTGAAAATTCCACCATCTATATCACCAAAACATCTGTGGCATTCAATGTTTCATTCCTCACATGTAATTAATTAAAAACAACAATAAAACTTTCATATGGTTAAAGTGAACTCCAACTCGTTAAGTTATAGTGTTGTCTTTACTGAGGTATATAAGTGACTATTCACAAGCTGTTTATGGTATAATACAGTAAATGATTGGAAATAGCATTTAACGTATTTAATCGCAATAAATTTGTTCTCTGTTACTTTTAATATAACACATCTCAGCTTCAAATACAAATTATAAATGTGTTTTCCTCTTTATTTCAAGTTTATAGCACAATATAAACATAAAGGAACATCAGAAGAAATGAAAAAAACAGTATAGCCTTATTTTATGAAACAAATGTCTCATTATAATCAGAAAGATGACTGATTCACATGCCACCTAAACTGAGGCAAATACAGTGATCTGTCACGCCACATTAAAGAGTGTTAAAAACATATTATTGTAATAAACATATTGTTTGTATTTCACTAGAAAACTGGCAGATTTTGAAAGCTGAGACTTTGCAATATCTCCCGGTGCTCCCAATCAAAATATTATAACTTTAATCTCATAATTGCTAGAAAATTAATTCTCGTAATTTTGACTTTACTCTCAGAATATTTTGACTTTATTCTCGAAACATTTCGACTTTATTCTTATAATTTTTACTTCATTGTCGAAATATTTTGAATTTATTCTCAAAATATTAACTTTATTTACTGATAAAAAAAAAAAATAATAACATTGCTCTAAAATGCCGTCATAGTTTTCTACTACATATTTCAGTATCTATTTCAGAATCTATTTAAGTGAACACTGATGTAATAAGATTTGTGTAGACTTTATGGTGCAACACACTTTCTTTCTGCTTTCAAAAAGTTATATATAAAGGATATATACTAACTTGAACCAAAAGGCTTTTTATGAGCAATATCTTAAATTTTGTGCGTGCTTCTTTTCATAGGTGACTCTTCATTCTGGGCTGCCTATTCCGGATTTTTATACACCTGGAGAATCTGAAGCTGCAGGCTCAGTCTGCTGAAGAGTCCTACAACTGATACACACTCATATACAAACACACACACCGCACAGACAAGTGCACATGGATTCAGCTGTGAGTACTTGGCAGGGGGAAATTGCTGCTGACAGTCATTAATATGTTTGAACGAGGTCTGAGAGCTCTGAAATGTTCATTGACCTGATAAATGTGAGGGTTAGGGTTAACTCAACCCTAGCTTAACCCTAATCTTAACTCTGACCCTGATGTATGTGAGGTAAATTGATATTGGAATTCTTGAATCATTTTCTTCTCTCTTTCTTACACTTTTTCTAGATATGATGATTATTATTATTATTGATGTTGTCATTGTTGTTTTTATGGAAAAGGTGCTCATGGATGTGAACTCCCAGATTACTGGATATTAACAGATGTCTGTCTGTTGTTTCATGATAAAATCCTCTGTGTGAAGTTAAGCTTAGAAATAAGTTACTGATGTGCTAGACCTTAGAGGATGCATTTTACATTACATAGAGATGTTCTGTTGGATATAAAGGTGATTTTGACTGAAGATGGGTACAGAAACTAAAGTAAAATATTGAATATTACAACCTCCTTGTGCATATTACATCTCAATCAACATGAGATATTTCCAACCTTCCATCCACATTATTAGTGGATGAGCTAACATACAATTGGGACATATTAGACAATGCCAGAATGAGCTGAATGTGTGTCAGTGAGGAGCTAATGGCTTTCTGTTTGTTGAACAGAATAGAAAACATTAATTGGGACAAATACATGCACACATACACACACACACACACACACACACAGGCATTTTCACAGCCTTGCATAACGTATTATGGAGAGATGAGAATGAATAAACTTTTGTTTCTCTCTCTCTCTGTTTAATTTCTCCTTTGCTGCCTCAAATCCGCACAAGCTAAACGCAAATGCTAAACAGATAACTGGTGCTGCTTATGTTCAATGTGAGAAAATATTGCAATATAAAAGAATAGAGCTGCAAATCCAAAAGAGCGACAACTTTAAACGAGACAGCATACATTGTAGCTGCTTGAAGCATTGGCTATTAGTTTACCATAAAGGATGTACTTTTGCATTAAGAAAAATATTTAAAATCCCACTGGTGGGGTTCAAATATGGGGCAGGTTTATGCTCAACAAACAATTGAATGTGTGGGTGCAGTGAGGGAAAATTTCACCCATTGTAAATTGTATTTTTTCATAAATTAATCCCAATATAAGAAATGTATTATTATTATTATTATTATTATTACTATTATTATTATTGTGTCTGAATTGTTGTTATCTGTAAAGTTCTATGCTCAATAAACTGGATTAGGTGCAATATAAAGCTGTCTTCTGTCATTTCCCTTGAAATAATATTTTTTAATGTTTTTAAAGAAGTCTCTTCTGCTCACCAAGCCAGCATTTATTTGATCCAAAGTACAACAAAATAAATATTTTTACCATTTAAAATAAGTTTTTATTTGAATATATTTTAAAATAGTATTTATTATTTATTTTGATTTATTACATTCCTGTGATTTTAAATCAGATTTTTTGCCATTATTACTCCAGTCACATGATCCTTCAGAAATCATTCTGATATTCTGATTTGCTGCTCAAAAAAACATTTTTTTTATTATTGTTGTGTTGTTGAAAACAGCTGAGATAAAATTTTTAAGGTTTCTTTGATGAATAGAAAGTTCAGAATAACAGCATTTATCTGAAATAGAAATCTTTTGTAACATTATAAATGTCTTTATCATCACTTTTGATCAATTTAAAGCATCCACCCCAAAAAACAACAACAAATAAATAAAAACGGACTTTGGTATAGTGTATAATGTTACAAAAGCTCTTCATTTCAGATAAATGTTGATCTTTGGATCTTTCCACTCTTTAAATAATCCTGAAATTTTTTTTACTGTTTTAAATATTGGTAATAATAATAAAAATGTTTCTTGAACAGCAAATCAGAATTTATTATTAGATTATTAGAATGATTTCTGAAGGACACTGAAGACTGGAGTAATGATGCTGAAAATGTAGCTTTGATCACATTAATAAATTACATTTTAAAATATATTCAAATAGAAAGCAGTTATTTTAAATAGACATTTAAAAATATTACAAATCTTACTGTTCAAAAACTTTCAGTAGTGTATATATATACATATAAATGAAACCAAAATTATAATATATAATTTAATAATTTTAATTTATTACTTCAAAGTTACAATACTGTCTTTGTAGAAGTAATATTTTAATATTACTGTAGTTATTATTGTAATATTATAATTTTAGGCCTGAGAAACATTTTTGACTACATTTTTGAAGCCCTAAAATAAAAAAATTGAATTTTGATTAAAAAACTAAAAACTGTGTGAGCTGCATTGTTATCTATTTTTGAAAGCAAGTCAAGTCATTGATTCATATTCTGTATGTTTACCATGGTTAAAAAAAAAAAGTTCAACAAGTCCAAAGAGAGGGAGAGAGTGAGACAAACTTTCTGCTCCTCCCTCTGTGCCTCCTATAAAAATATGGGGCTTGTAACCCCGGGGCGCTCGGTGTAACCGGTTATCTTCAGGATGGCGACTCCTCTAACGGACCAGGAGAAGCGCAAGCAGATCAGCATCAGAGGCATCGTTGGTGTGGAGAATGTGGCAGAGCTGAAGAAGGGCTTCAACCGGCACCTGCACTTCACGCTGGTCAAAGACAGGAACGTCGCGACGCCGCGGGATTATTATTTCGCGCTGGCGCACACGGTGCGTGATCATCTGGTTGGCCGCTGGATCCGAACACAGCAGTTCTACTATGAGGCCGACCCGAAGGTGAGTCCAGAAAAAAGATGTCGGTAACACTCTACAATAAGGTGTCATTTGTTAACATTGTTTAATGTATTAACACATGAATAAACACTAAACAATACATTTATTAGCCTACACTATTTATTAGTCTCTGTTTATGTTAGTTCACAGTGCATTAACTAATGTTATTCCATGGAATGTCTGGATACTGGATTCTGATTGGCTGGCAGGTATGCATTAAAATCGTTTAATGCACAGGTAGTTCCAAGTCAGTTTAATCACTGTTCTATATTAATGCGCTGCTTTAATTGATGCACGCAACCGCACACTGAGAGAGAGAGAGATCGTATTGTGCTGCGCACATATAAACTTGTTGTCAGGGCTTCCTCTCAAATCATATTAATCAAATAGCCTGGATAATAGATCGCTACATAATATTCCTCAGCAACGAGATGGTAAGACCGCTGTTTTTGAATTAATTCGTTGTTTGTAGAGAGAGACGCACAGACGCGCAGCAGGCAGGTAAAACGCACATACAACTGTCATCTCTCCCTTTCTCCTTCTCTCTCTCTCTCTGTCTTTCTCTCGATCAATCGATAAGTAATTGAAATAAATGCTGTAATTCGTTCAAATAAATGTGATTTATCATTATTTCATGTCTGTGTCTGATTTGAATCGGGCAGAATGATAGAGCTGATGAGCTAACTGACGAAAATAACCGTCATTTTTACCCATTCAGTCAAATCTTGCGCTGCAAAGATCAATACTAGTTGTAACGTGCCTATAAATTTGCAAATAACCATGGAATAAGCGGGATAATCAACGGCTTGCCGTGCATTAAAGGATTTTAATGCACGACGTGGAGGCTAATAACCGCCCGACGCGAAGCGGAGGGTGGTTCCCTTACTTAACAAGCACAACTTATGATTTTAATATAGCATTAGTAAATGCTAGTGTTGATAACTAATGAACCTTATTGTAAAGTGTTACCAAAATGGAAATTAATGTGCACCCAATGCATAATCTAAGAATACTCAGTTTCTCTATTTAGAAATATTGTATGAATAATGTTTGTGTTGTACATATTTCTGTGTGCTGCAGCGTGTTTACTACCTGTCACTGGAGTTCTACATGGGTAGGGCGCTCCAGAACACCATGATTAATCTGGGTCTGCAGAACGCCTGTGATGAGGCTATCTACCAGGTGAGAGAAGACTAAACACTTGTCCATCCATCTGTGCGTCTGGATTTCTGTAAATCTCTTTTTTCCTTTCTAGCTGGGGTTGGATATGGAGGATCTAGAAGAGATGGAGGAAGATGCCGGATTGGGCAACGGAGGGCTGGGAAGATTAGCAGGTCTCTCTTGCTCTCTCTCATAAACACACCATTCAAATAATATACCATAATATAAATATTTACTGTGTGGCGCGATCACAGCTTGCTTTCTCGACTCAATGGCGACTCTGGGTCTGGCTGCTTATGGATATGGGATCCGATATGAGTATGGAATCTTCAACCAGAAAATCAAAGATGGCTGGCAGGTGAAGATTTATTAATTAATGCATTAAGAAAGTTTCAATATGCAAGCTTCTGATGTCCTAATATAGTTAGTTATAGTACTTCTGACCCATATATCAAAAATATATTTTTAGGTATATTTTTAAATACAAAAAAGTGTGACAATATTGCTAATATAGATTTTTAAATATTTTTACAGTAAGTAAACGGATTTTCTGTAAGTTTATATATTTTTAATATACTTATGCTAATTTTACACTACCACTCAAAAGTTTTTTTAATGTTTTAAAAAGAAGTCTCTTGCCTGCATTTATTTCCAAAATATAGCAAAAACAGTACAATTCTGAAATATTTTTACTATTTAAAATAACAGTTTTCAATTTGAGTATAGTTTAAAATGTAATTTATTCATGTGGTATCAAAGCAGAATTTTTAGCATCATTACTCCAGGCACTTGATCCTGAAGAAATCATTCTAATAGTCTGATTTTCTGCTTTAAAACAGTTATTATTATTATTAATATGTTGAAAACAGCTGAGTAGAATTTTTCAGGTTTCTTTGATGAATAGAAAGTTCAGAAAAACAGCATTTATCTGAAATATAAATATTTTGTAACATTATTAATGTCTTCATCATCACTTTATTCAATTTAAAGCATCCTTGCTAAAAAAAAAAAAGTATTAATTTCTTTTAAATGGTATAGTATATCATGTTACAAAAGCTTTTTATTTCAGATAAATGCTGATCTTTGGAACTTTTTATTAATCAAAGAATCCTGAAATAATGTACTCAACTTTAAATATTAATAATAATAAAATGTTTCTTGAACAGCATATTAGAATGATTTCTAAAGGATCATGTAACACTGAAAACTTGAGTAATGATGCTGAACATTTAGATTTGATCACAGGAATAAATTACGTTTCAAAATTTATTAAAATAGAAAGCAGTTATTTTAAATAGCAAAAATATTTCACATATTACTGCTTTTGCTGTCAAAATCATACTGTTCAAAAACTTTTGACTGGTAGTGTATTTTGCATTTCTACACATTTTGTGTGTAGCTGTTCTCAACATAATAATAATAATAATAAATGTTTTTGAGCAGCAAATCAGAATATTAGAATGATTTCTGAAGGATGTGACTGGTGTAATGATGCTAGAAAATTCAGCTTTGAAATCACAGGAATAAATTGCATTTTAAAATATATTCAAATAGAAAAGAGTTATTTTAAACAGTAAAAATATTTCCTACATTCAAAAACATTCAAAATCACACTGTTCAAAAACTTTTGACTGGTACTGTATTTTGCATTCCTACACATTTTGGGTACTCTGCAGTTTGCAATACTTTGTAGGGCAGTGTCTGCATAAAAATCAATGTTTATGGGCCAGGAGTCCACTGCGTTTGTGGTCACTGGCCTGGTGCATGTGAGCTTGTCACAGAGCTGATAATACTGGACCAATAGGGATCTCGTGCCAGGCTGATAAGAAACAGCGGCTCGATTTATTTGCAGGACACTGATAATGCTGTGTTTGTGCAGTGGAAATGCTCATTTTAAAAATACACGCTTGAACTTTAACCTGCTCTATATTTGTGTGCTATGTCCTCTATTACAGACTGACACTGATGTCCTCTTTCATAATCACTGTATCATTTTCTATTAGGTTGAGGAGGCGGATGATTGGTTGAGGTACGGTAACCCCTGGGAGAAAGCCCGTCCTGAGTTCATGCTGCCTGTGCATTTCTACGGCCGCGTGGAGGAAGAGGATGGGAAGGAGCCAAAATGGGTCGACACACAGGTATCATCACAGTTACACAAATAAATACACGCTTAAAGGATAGCGGTACCCTTACCAGGTTTGTAATGCATGTTTGTGGAACAGGTGGTCCTGGCCATGCCATACGACACGCCAATCCCTGGCTACATGAACAACACAGTGAACACTATGCGCTTGTGGTCTGCACGCGCACCCAACGACTTCAACCTGCGAGACTGTGAGTAATTCACACAACAGAATGCCAAACCAATTTAAATGCAGACATTCATGTGTGATTATATATCAGACAAACATTACAAAAGCATCTTTTTACTAAAGCCAACTTCGAAATTAAAATGTACCTCATTTCCTGGTTTAACTGTAAATGATTCATCAGTGTACAGTACTCCAAAGAAAATGCA
The DNA here is from genome assembly GCA_033026305.1 of Cirrhinus molitorella. Lineage (NCBI taxonomy): Eukaryota > Metazoa > Chordata > Actinopteri > Cypriniformes > Cyprinidae > Cirrhinus > Cirrhinus molitorella. The sequence continues at coordinate 33,790,308 of CM065126.1, read as the reverse complement.
TTTTCTTAATTTGCCTTTATCTGTCTGTTTTCAGTTGAACCAGTATACAGATTAATAATAATAATAGAACCAAAGTACTATTAAATGTTACATTCAATTAAAATTACTATTTCTATTTGCATAATTTCTCAGAAATCACTCTAATATGCTGATTTGCTGTTCAAGAATTTTTTTATTATCATTATTATTAATATTTAAAACGAGTAGATTGAGTAGATATTTTTTTAGGATTTTTTGACGAATAGAAAGACCCAAAGATTAGGGATTTTACTGAAATAAAAGGCTTTTGTAACATTATGCACTATACCATTCAAAAGCTTTTTTTTTTTAGATAGAAATGATAGAAATTAATACTTTTATTTAGCAAGTATAAATTGATAAATTTATTTAAATTGATCAAAAGTGATAAAAAACATAATGTTACAAAAGATTTCTATTTCAGCTGTTCTTCTAACCCTGAAAAAATTTAGTCAGCTGTTCTCAGCAGAATAATCATAAATGTTTTTGAGCAGCAAATCAGAATATTAGAATGATTTCTGAAGGATGTGACTGGTGTAATGATGCTAGAAAATTCAGCTTTAAAATCACAGGAATAAATTGCATTTTAAAATATATTCAAATAGAAAACAGTTATTTTAAATAGTAAAAATATTTCAGAATTTTACTGCTTATGCTGTACTTCAGATCAACTAAATGCAGGCTTGGGGAACAGAAGAGGCTTCTTTAAAAAATATAAAAAATCTTACTGTTCAAAAACATTTGACTGGTAGTGTATATATTTTTAGTAGCCCTGATTTGATTTGATTTCTTTTGACACCTGAAATCAGTGCCACTGGAATTTATATGTAATAATTCAATTACGGCTGTTTTGTTTTCTTTTCACAGTTAATGTTGGTGATTATATTCAGGCAGTTTTGGACCGTAACTTGGCAGAAAACATTTCCCGCGTACTCTATCCAAATGACAATGTAAGTTTTTTTCACCCTTTTTCTCTGTGGTTAAAACCTCTAGCTTTTTCTGCTTTATATTTATAAAACTGCATTTTATTGTATAATATTGTATCCCAAACACACTCTCCATTATGTCATTTTGTAGTTTTTTGAAGGAAAGGAGCTGCGGTTGAAGCAGGAATATTTTGTGGTGGCAGCAACTCTACAAGATGTGATTCGGCGCTTTAAGACCTCAAAGAGGAACTGCTCTGGACCGATGTCATTTGACAGCTTTCCTGATAAGGTCTGTTTTTGCTATACACTTTACACTAAACATCTCACTTTCATCCACATTGTAATTCTGCGGGCACTTACCCCCCACGTTAGCCACTACATTAGTGCTTTACATTATGTTTTGAACTCTTAAGTAATGTAATTGTGTGATATCAGGTTGCCATCCAGTTGAATGATACTCACCCTGCTATGGCCATCCCTGAACTGATGCGGATATTTGTGGACATTGAGAAACTGGACTGGGACACAGTAAGATTTATGTAGTTAGTTAATGATAAACAAATTTTAATAATTCTGTGACAGAGCACCCACACTTACTGACACAACAGAATAATGATACAACATCCATATCATACGTTTTAGTTGTTGTTAAAAAACACTGGCTAAGGTTGACATTTTTTTATTTGTAGTCATCTTATGTCAATTTTGCAACATGATTACTGAAAATAAGTTCTTCTGTGTGAGTGTCTAGGCCTGGAATATCACTAAACAAACGTTTGCATACACCAACCACACGGTTCTGCCTGAAGCTCTTGAACGCTGGCCGGTAGAACTGATGGAGAAACTTTTACCCCGACACCTGCAGATCATATACAGGATCAACCAAATACATCTGGATGTGAGTATACTTACACCCAAACTCAGGAAAACTGCATTTACTTTATTATTTATGAGCCATTTGTGACCCTGGACCACAAAACTGGACCATTTTTTTGAAATTGAGATTTATACATCATCTGAATAAATAAGCTTTCCATTGAAGTATGGTTTGTTAGGATAGGACAATATTTGGCCGAGATACAACTATTTGAATATCTGGAATCTGAGAGTGCAAACAAATCTAAAATATTGAGATAATCACCTTTAAAGTTGTCCAAATGAAGTTCTTAGCAATGCATATTACTAATCAAAATGAGGTTTTTATATATATATAGTAGAAAACTTACAAAATATCTTCATGGAACATCATCTTTACTTAATATCCTAATGATTTTTGGCATAAAAGAAAATCGATAATTTTGACCCATACAGTGTATTTTTGGCTATTGCTACAAATATACCCATGCTACTTAAGACTGGTTTTGTGGTCCAGGATCCCATTTTCCAGTTGAAGACAGCTCTAATGTTCCAAAACATTTTAATTTAACTTTAAGTCAATTTATGTTAACTTTTGTGGACAAATTTGTCCTCAGAGTGTAGCTACGAAAACCCACATGCACACTTACATTTAAAGCAGACACTACATGAATGCTTATGTGTGTGTGTGTGTGTGTGTGTGTGTGTGTGTGTGTGTGTGTGTTGTGTTGTGTGTGTAGCATATAGCATCTCTGTTTCCTGATGATATGGATAGAATCCGCAAGATGTCTCTGATCGAGGAGGAAGGGGGAAAGAGAATAAACATGGCTCATCTCTGCATTGTGGGCTCACACAAAGTCAATGGAGTTGCAGAAATTCACTCCGACATCATCAAAAGAGACGTGTAGGCTTCTGTATCTCACTCTGTCATATACAGTCATGGCCAAAAATATCTGCACCCTTGCAATTCTGTCAGAAAATGCAACACTTCTCTTAGAAAACTGTTTCAATTGCAAATGTTTTGGTATTCACATGCTTATTGTTTTTTGATGCACTGGAACAACACACACAGAACTTAAAAATGAGGTTTACAGCCAATGGCACTGTAGCTAACCTCCCTGGACGTGGACGGAAGAGCAAAATTTATGAAAAAATACAACAAAGGATTGTTCGAATGGTGGATAAAGAATCCAGATTAACTTCCAAACGAATTCAAGCTGATCTGCATACACAGGGTACAACAGTGTCAGCTTGCACTATCCATCGCCATCTGAATGAAAAGGGACACTATGGTAGGACACCACTGCTGACACAAAGGCATAAAAAAGCAAAACTTATGTGACAAAACCACAATCCTTCTGGGAGAACGTACTGTGCACAGATGAGACAAAAGTAGAGCTTTTTGGTAAAGGATATCATGACACTGTTGACAGAAAAAGAAATGAGGCCTTCAAAGAAAAGTACACAGTCCCTACAGTCAAACATGGTGGAGGTTCAAAGATGTTTTGGGGTTGCATTGCTGCTTCTGGCACTGGATGCCTTGATTGTGTGAACGGTATCATGAAAACCAAAGAATTACCAAAGAATTTTGGGGCACAACATAGTGGCCAGTGTCAGAAAGCTGTGTCTCTACCAGAGGTCATGGGTCTTCCAGCAGGACAATGACCGAAACACACTTCAAAAAGCACTCAGAAGTGGTCACAAACTCAGAGTGTTCTGAAATGACCAACAATGAGTCCAGATCTGAATAACCTGTGGAGAGATCTCAAAACAGCAGTTGGGAGAAGGCATCCTTCAAATCTGAATCACCTGAAGCAGTTTGCAAAAGAAGAGTGGTCTAAAATTCCAGTATGGAGGTGTAAGAAACTCATTCATGGTTACAGGAAGCGATTGATTTCAGTTATTTTTTCCAAAGGGGGTGCTACCAAATATTAAGTTAAGAGTGCCAATAATTTTGTCCAGTGCATTTTTTGGGTTCTGTGTGGAATTGTATCAGATTTGACTTTTTTCCCCAGTTTTTTGTGTTGTTCCAATGCAAAAAAATAAATAAATAAAAATGCGAGTACAAAAACATTTGCAACTGCATTTTCTGTTGCATTTTCTGACAGAATTGCAAAGGTGCCGATATTTTGACTGTACATACAATCATGTTGCTGATTGTTTTTTAAACTGAATTTAAATTTAATAATTTAGATTCCGAGATTTCAGCGAGCTGGAACCAGAGAAATTTCAGAATAAAACAAACGGCATCACACCACGACGCTGGCTGCTTCTCTGCAACCCAGGACTCGCTGATCTGATTGCAGAGGTCCAACACATATAGTATTTTTCTCTTTTTTTTTGTTTCCAACAACAAAAAAAAAATTTATGTGTTTTGTTTGTATGCTTATAGGCTATCGGTGAAGAATATGTGAAAGATCTGACGCAGCTCCAGAAGCTGAATGATCTGGTTGACGTTGACCCTTTCATCCGAGATGTAGCCAAAGTGAAACAGGTTAGAAAACACACGCTCTTTTTATATTAAAGGTGACATATTATGAAAATCTGATGTTTTCCGTGTTTAAGTGCTATAATCGGGTCCTCAGTGCATCTACTAACCCACAAAATGTGAACAAGAACAACCCAGTAACTTTCTCTGAAAAGCACACAGATCTAATATAAATGTGATTTCTTTCCCAGCTGTTTTACATAACCGACTGTTTTTGTAACTCATGTGTGTTTTTAACATAAACTTGTGTGTATTTGACAGTTTAAGTGCAATTAGACATGAAAGAGTTTAGTTTAGCTTTCTTTGCACGTGCTCCGGACGTGAAAACTATATCAGAAGTTTAAACTAATATAGTTTAAAACGCATGATTTCAGCAAGATAGGCATGATAATCAAAACCAAACAGATGTAATTTGGCAGAGTATCTGAGGAATGAGCTGTAAAGGCACAGCCCTTTTCTGGAAAAGGTGGCGGGGAGCAGCAGCTCATCTGCATTTAAAGAGACATGCACGAGAACAGTGTGTTTCTGCTTCCACTCAAAATAGGCATTTTCAAAATGACACATAATCTGTGGGGTATTTTGAGCTGAAACTCCCACATTCTGGGGACACCTGAGATGTAAAGAGGGGCATAATGGGTCTCCTTTAACTTTGTAGATCTTATTATCTAAGAGTTAAGTCTTTATTTTTTCCTAATATAATTGTTCACTACTTTTTAGGTTTTCTGTAGCCATTTCGTACTAAAATGAAATTAGTCAAAAGATTTGGTCATTTTAAATGAGTTTCAGTTCATTTTTTGACACATTTCTTTGTTTTTTGTAGGATAACAAGCTGAAGTTTGCACAGTATTTAGAGACAGTGTACAAGGTGGACATAAACCCTGCATCCATGTTTGATGTCCATGTGAAAAGAATCCATGAATACAAACGACAGCTGCTCAACTGCCTCCACGTCATTACTATGTACAACCGTATGTATAGAAACGCACACATTAGTCTTTGTGCAATACAAAATAAGATACTGAAGGACTATTTCACACACAGGCATCAAAAGGAGCCCCATTAAACCATTTGTACCACGGACTGTGATTATCGGTGGAAAGGTAAAACAAACCTTTTCTGAAAACGTCACATGCACTGATTTTCACTGTGTACATGTTTAAAAGGTTTGGGGAAGTAAGATGGTTTGATGTTTTTGAAAGAAGTCTCTTATACTCTCTAAGGCTGCATTTCTTTGATCTAAAATACTGTAAAAACAGTAATATTGTGAAATATTATTACAATTTAAAATAAGCGTTTTCTATTTTAGTATATGTTAAAATGTAATTTTCTTTTGAAATAAAAAATATTACTAACCTCAACCTTTGAATGATAGTGTATGATTTACTTCAAATGTTTATGCAGGCTGCTCCTGGATATCACATGGCAAAGATGATCATCAAGTTGATCACCTCTGTTGCTGATGTTGTGAATAATGATCCTGTGATTGGCCGTAAACTGAAGGTCATTTACCTGGAGAACTACAGAGTGTCACTGGCAGAGAAAGGTAACATACACACTCACAATTAACAAAAGTATGAAATGCAAACATTAATGATTATCTGTGTTTTTTGTGCAGTGATTCCAGCTACAGACCTGTCAGAGCAGATCTCTACTGCGGGTACAGAGGCTTCCGGGACGGGAAACATGAAGTTCATGTTGAATGGGGCGCTGACCATTGGCACTATGGATGGTGCCAATGTGGAGATGGCAGAAGAAGCCGGAGAAGAAAACCTCTTCATCTTTGGCATGAGGGTGGAAGATGTAGCAGAGATGGATAAAGAAGGGTACTAGGGAATGAGACAAACAGGGGTCGGTTGCATAAAAGGTTTAGACTAGTCTTAAAAAGTTAGTCAGCTAATTTTTTCTTTAGGACTTGTCAGATTTTTTTAATTCAGTTACAGAAAAATGTAAGTTGAAACCAAAAAAATAAGACCGAATACCCTTTGGTTAATTGATAGTTGGTCAAACTAGTACTTAAGACACTGTCTTAACATAGTTTTATATTTATGCAACTGGCCCCAGATTAAATACATGGAAATGGGTGCTGAGTAAATGTCATGCTATCTTTGAAGACATTAACCATTTCTCTCTGTGTGTGCAGCTATGATGCATTACAATATTATGAGAGTCTTCCGGAGCTGAAACAAGCCATAAATCAGATTAAAAGTGGCTATTTTTCACCGAAACAGCCTGAGATGTTCAACGACATCATCAACATGCTGTTCCATCACGATCGGTAAAACACTCACACATTCTTTCTCAAATTCTTACTGTACAAACTGTCTCACACTTTCTAAAACTGTCCCCCAGGTTTAAAGTTTTCGCAGACTATGAGTCTTACGTCAAGTGTCAAGAGAGAGTCAGCGCTCTGTATAAGGTAAACATTATCACATAAACACATATTGTCTACCACACACATCGAGATTAATTTATGTTTAACATTAATTCAATTAGTGATGGGTGCTGTTGAAATAGTGCTTCATAAAAACTTTTGTTTCAAATCAGTGATTTACAGCTGAGCACATATCAAACTGGCCAGACTACATGATTTTAGGCTTTGTAATAATGGTTTTAAAGGATCATGGGTCAGTTTTATTGTGTAGATTTTGATGTATTTAAGGAAATGTATTAAACATACATGTATAATAGAATATGGACAGTGATAATGAATTGTTTTTAAATGACCTAATTAGGAAAGTCCTGCCTAAAAGCACATAAAACAAGAACTATAAATTAATAAAATAACACAAATTTTTCGTATATTTAACGGTATTTAATGATTTGTAGATTACAGTTCACCCAAATACTGAAAATTACCCCATGATTTACTCAGCCCCAAGCCATCCTAGGTGTAAATGATTTTCAGATTAATACAGTCAAGGTTACATTAATAAATGTCCTTGATCTTCCAGGCTTTATAATGGCAGTGAATGGCTGTTGAGATTTTGAAGCAGAATAAAGTGCATAAATCCATCATAAAAAAATACTCCAAACGGCTTACATGGAGTTAATAAAGGCCTTGTGTAAGAATAATATCCATATTTAAACCTTATGAACCGCAATCTCTAGCTTTCGCTAACTGTCGTTTACGCATTCACAAGAGAGTGGCTTTCCAGCGAGTGACTTAGCATCCTTCCTTATCATTATTCATATACACCTAGGATGGCTTGAGAGTGAGTAAATCAGGGGTAATTTTCTTTAATAGATTACACTTTCATAAAAAATGTGTAATTGGTTTGTAAAAGGTGTCTATATGCATGTTTGTAACAGTGAATCATTTAGAGAATTAATTCAGCTGATTCAGTCAGTTTCTAAAAGCATTGTTTCTCCCATCACTATTTTATATTTTATTTTATTCAGTGACATTCAGTGAGAGATGATCATTAGTCGTTTACTGACTCAGTTTGTTAATTTACAAACTTCAAGTTATTTTGTCTATGAAACACATAAGGTGAAATTTAAGAATCTTTTGATTTAAGAAGATGTGAGACTTAAGAATGCTTACACAGTTCTTTTCTTTATAGCAATTTTGACCTTGGCTGTCAAGCTCCAAAATATTACAAAGAAACTTTAAAAGTGCAATTGAAATAGTCCATGTTTCTGTGTTGCACAGGATCAGAGAGAATGGACTCGGGTGGTAATTAAGAACATTGCGGCATCTGGAAAGTTCTCCAGCGACCGCACCATTAAAGAATATGCCACTGAGATTTGGGGAGTGGAGCCAACTGACCTAAAGATTCCTCCACCCAGCGAACCACGTGAAGCTCTGGAGGAAACCGCTCGCGCCCTGCGCAAGAGCTGAACACGTCAGCGCAGTGTCATAGGATCATGAAAAGACTTGTTACAGTAATTAATCTAATTACATAACTTAGTGTGAATTCATTTTTAGTTTTTGCTTAAAATGTTTTCAATTGTTCATGCATTACTTTCTAAAGAGTGACTTGTACTAGCAAAAAGCTGAAATAAACCTCATTTAAATTAAGTGTTTGAGTTTATTCATATAGTATTAGTAAATATATTGATTTTGTGGAAAATGTAGAAGAAAAATTAGACATATTGACAGTCTTCACTTTTTTTTTTTTTTACCAAAGCAAATCTTACACATTTTACACATCTAACAAATAAATAAATGTAATATTTCAGAATATATTAAAATATTCTTTATTTGCTGAAAAACAGCTAAAACCAGTCTAAACTGGTTGGCTGGTCTAAGCTGGTGTAAAATGGAAGTAGTTGGTTTTAGCTGGTCTTCCAGCCTGGCTAAGCTGGTCAAGCTGGCCTCCCAGTCTGTCCAAGCTGGTTTTAGCTGGTTGGCCACCTGGTGTCCCAGTCTGACCAGCTAAAAAAGTGGTCCAAACCCCTCTAAAACCAGCCCGCTGACCACCTATGACCAGGCTGGACGACCAGCTAAAACCAGCCAACCAGCATCTGGTTTTAACTGTTCTTTTTTTAACAAGGTCACTAAAGCTGTTTTTTTGTTTAACCAGCTAAAACCAGCCTAAACTGGTTGGCTGGTTTTAGCTGGTCATCTAGCCTGGTCATAGGTGGTCAGCGGGCTGGTTTTAGAGCGGTTTTGACCACTTTTTAAGGCTGGTTTTAGCTGGCTTAGGTGACCCTGCTGGAAAAAACAACAACATCTGGCTGGTCTTAGCTGCTTTAAGCTGGAAGTAGCTGGTTTTAGCTGGTCTCCCAGCCTGGCCAAGTTGGTTTTAGCTGGTAGGCCACCTGGTACCCCAGCCTAACCAGCTAAATAACTGGTCAAAACCCCTCTAAAACCAGCTTGCTGACCAGCTATGACCAGGCTGGATGACCAGCTTAGGCTGGTTTTAGCTGGTTAAATAAAAGCAGTCATGGTAACCTTGCTAAAAAAAATGCTAAAAACAGTTTAAGATGGTTGGCTGGTTTAAGCTGGAAATAGTAGGTTCAGCAGGTCTCACAGCTTGGCTACGCTGGTCAAGCTGGCATCACAGCCTGGCAAAGCTGGTTTTAGTTGGTTGGCCACCTGGTCTCCAAGCCTGACCAGCTAAAGAAGTGGTCAAAACCCCACTAAAACGAGCCATCTGACAACCACTAGGCTGGACGACCAGCTAAAACCAGACAAAAAGCTTAGGCTGGTTTTAGCAGATTCAATAAAAACAGCCTTGGTGACCCTGTTAAAAAAACAAAACAAAGCCAAAAGCCTAAGCTGGTTGGCTGGTCTTTGCTGGTTTAAGATGGAAGTAGCTGGTTTTAGCTGTCTCCCAGCTTGGCTAACCTGGTCTCCAGGTCTGACCAGCTAAGGAAGTGGCCAAAACCCCCCTAAAACCAGCCTGCTGACCAGCCTAGGCTGGTATTAGCTGTTTTTTCGGCAGTTGAGTGACTTTTGAATGTAGTTTATATTGTATTATTAATCTGCAGAATTTTGACAACACTGTACATCACGCTAATAAATCTTCATTGTACTGAATTCGACCGGGAAAGTGAAAAAGAAGAAAAGACTACCTATCCAGCTCAACAGGTGCGTAGCCCATCACTGTCCTGCTGGAGTCGCTGTTGAGCGCTTTGTTTGTGCTCGTCTCCTCCTCTTCCTCCTGCAGGGCCTTTCAAAAATCTCCCTGACCGCCCCATTATAACAGACAATGTAGCACACTGACCACAGGACTCGGCAGAAAGACGCCACATTCACAGTTTTAGCTTCGGCATTAGACCCAAACACACAGATCGGTTCAGGTTGCTCCGGATCAACCTAACGTTAATGGACTTATAGCCGAATAACGGAGAGAGAGCGGATCTGTGATACTGCCGGGTATGTTCTGATGGTTTTAACTTTGACTTTATCACACACAAATCACAGTCATCTCACTCATAATAGATTCATGCATTCATTCGACATTAAGCTTTAATGTTGTGTGTCCTGCATGTGGTTTGAGTTTCTGCCGTGATTTGATTTGGCGATTTTTGACTGACAATATTTAAGTTTAGTACATCGTTTCTTTAACATTGAAAGATTGTTTTCTTTAACCACAAAACCTTGTTAGATAAATAAAGTGAACACTTGTGTATATGGGTGTGTATTTTGCGTGTTTAATGTTGTGTTTGTGTATTTAATGTTGCTGTGTATATGTTGCTAAGTCACTGTTATGGACTGATGACCTCGATCATGATTGCAGAACTGTAGCCATGTGATGAGGGAAGTAGTTTTGGTTTTCAACAGGTTGTGCCACTGTTTCTATAATGACTTTAATTGTTTAAAAGCCATGCAAAACTAAGTGGAAACAGAATTAGACAACCACAGTGATGGAATGAGCCTTCTGTCTGCAACTGAATCAAACCATCTGTTCATTTAAATGTCTCTGATGATCAGTCTGCTGTGTGTCTGTCATTGTCCTCCTTTGTGTCTGTCTTACACTTGTGTGATGCTGAAGTTTTTATGATTGCTGATTAGTTAGCATTTTCTGAAATGCTGATCATTTTTTAGTTTATTATTATGAGTGTAATAATACAAAGTTTTTTATCAGATTTTTTGTATTCTATTATAGCCCTATATGGGACCTGTTGCTATCAGATACTGTAACAGAGCTTAAATGGGTGCCGCTAGCTTATGATGAACAAAGCAGACTTTTACATGTAGGGTTTTATGTAGTAAAAGTTATTTTAAATGTATTCTAGCAGTACATTTGTTGTATTGGATTACTTGTGCATTGTCTACGTTGTTAAAAATCCCATGGTCATACAAAACCTGCAGGGAATTGAAATTTTGTCATTTCCAGATATCGTAGTTTACATTTTATGCATGTGGCATATAAAATTAATACAATTGAATAATATACAAAAAAAGTAGTATTTAATCAGTCAATTTCAGTTACGCTTGGTCTGAAATTATTTCTTTGTAATCAAAGAGAGACACTTTTGAGCCAGAAAAAAAAAAGAAATAAATGAATGCAAAAAAAATAAAAAAAAATAAATGAGAAATATAATTGTTCCGATTGTGATTTAATAGACCCTGGATCACAAAACCAGTCTTGAGTAGCATGCGTATATTTGTGCAATAGCAAAAAAATATTTTGTGTGGATCAAAATTATCGATTGGCCAAAAATCATTAGGATATTAAGTAAAGATCATGTTCCATGAAGATATTACCATATCAAAATGTATCAAAACTTAATTTTTGATTAGTAATATGCATTGCTAAGAACATTTGGACAACTTTTAAGGTGATTTTCTCAATATTTTGATGGGGTTTTTTTTTGCACCCTCAGATTTTAAATGTACAAATAGTTGTATCCCCAAATATTGTAATATCGTGACAAACCATACATCAATGGAAAGCTTATTTATACAGATTTCAGATGTTATGTTCAGATAGATAAATCTCTTTTTCTTTTTTTTTAATTACCCTTATGACTGGTTTTGTGGTCCAGGGTCACATATGGTTTGAAAAAAATGCCCACATATTACCTTGTCCATATAGCTGTGACTCTGAATCTGTTCTTCCTGAATAGAGGGACACCTGGCCACTCAGACGTCCTTGTAAGGGGCTGGTGATGATGTCATTGACAAGGAGCAGATGGATATCAAACCCCTCCCCTTTTGTGTGTGTGTACTATCCAATGAAGAATAATAAATGAATACACACACTTATATGCTTGTAAGCCTCTCAGAGGGGTCAGGGCTCCTTGGGACAAAAGACACCTGCAGTCGAGTGTGTTTGATTGTGTTCATCTCAGATGTTATAACTTGTGTGTCCTGACGTTGGCCTCTCTCATCTGTGCTCTGCATTTAGCCCACAGATCTCTTCTCTTCCTGAGCGGAGGGATTGTGTGTGTCAGAAATAGTGCTCTAGGTCTCCATTTTTGTGGCTCAAGCTTTAATGTTCCATCTTGAATCTTATATACTCCTAATAGGTATGAGCACGAATGAGCTCAAGGAAATGATCTTAAAAGTAATGGAAATTGAGCTATATGAAATATTTATTTGATTAGATATTGCTGTTTGTGAGTGCTTGCATTGACCACAAACAATTTTTAGCAATGTTCCTAAATAACTGTTATACTGGTAATCATTTTGATGCTATTGCTGATAATTGATAAATTGTCTAAATTACACACAAAAAGAAAAGTTTTAGTTTAAGTGCATCAACGTTAAAATGTTTAAAAATGGATACATATTTTTACATTTGTTAAAGTTTACATTAAACTGTCAAATGATGTGTAAAAATGAATTACAAATGTTGTTTATTTATTTATTTTTTTTAAATAAAGATTTCTGTTAAAATATTATAGAACTATCAAATAATCTAAATATAAAAACAGGGGAAATGAGCATATACAAAATATTCAATATCAACTAATACTGATAAAAAAATAAATAAATAAAAATGTATATTGGCCAATAACTTAATAACTTAAGTAATAATGATACTGTATAATCCTGTACTCCTGTTAATCCAAAAGCTTGGTACAAAACCAGTCATAAGGGTGAATTTATTTTTTAGATTTATACATCATCTGAAAGCTGAATACATTTATTAGGATATGACAGTATTTGGCTGAGATCTCAGGGTGCCAAAAAATCTAAATATTGAGAAAATTGCCTTTAAAGTTGTCCAATCAAAATCTAAAATTATGTTTAAGTATATTTACTGTAGGAAATGTACGAAATATCTTCATGCAACATGATATTTACTTAATATCCTGTTGATTTTTGGCATCTGTAATTTTGACTCATACAGTGTATTTTTGGCTATTGCTACAAATATACCATGCTACTTACGACTGCTTTTGTGGTCCAGGTTCACATATAACAATGGAAGTATGCCCAGAGATTCAGTAACTGATTTCTAAATACTTCTTATCCAACTGACAGGGTCATGGAAATCAATTATTTAACTGTGGGAATGTCTTTCTGCTGTTATGAAAGCTGTAGTCCTTTAATGGCTGACAGCCAATACAGGCTCCTTGGTAAAAGAGACCGGTGTGAGTGTGTCAGACACTTGTGCTTGAGCTCGTTGTTGCTCTTGTCTTTTTTTTTTTTTGTCTCTCATTCTCGTTATTGATGGCTCTTTCTGCATCCTTGTGGTTTGATCAGGAATATGTTGGAGTTCTTGTGAGTGTGGAGGTGTACTATCTGCCTAAATAAGCCGAATGTCACTGGATGGGATGTGTAATTTTGTCTGTGTCTCTATAGGAAAGGCTGATGGATGGAGCGAGGGACCAGTATGAGGAACAATTGAAAGAGGTGTTTGAGAGTTTCGATGGCAGTGGTTTGGGCTCTTTGAGTACTGAAGAACTGACTGATCTCTGCCGGGCCCTTCAGCTGGAGGAGAACACACTGAACACACTCTTACACGCACTGCTGGAGGACCAGATCCACGCACGGGTGAGAGAACGTATACAATTGCGTTTATTTATTTATTTTAGTGGTGTTTTTTTTCTGTATTTGTGTGTTAATGTTAATGCTGAGACATTAAATCCTGGTAACTTAACTTTTTAAAGCCTCTAAAACAAAAAAAAATGCATAGTCTTGATAGACACTGATGAAAAGTGAGTGATTAGTTGCTACTCTTGATATTTCAGGTTGATTTTGAACAGTTTAAGGATGCGCTGATCCTTGTGTTATCAAGCACGAACACAAATGATCCAGAAGAATGTCTTGAACGACCAGGTAACATCTTTATAAACCAAAAGGGTGCTATTATGTTATTGATCATTAAAATTAATTGATCATTTTAGATTATTGGCTTCAAATGCCCTTGCTTGCTGGAACCAATATTCTGTACAAAGAGCAGTTTAAATCCTCAGTTTTATGAATGTCTCATTAATTTGTATAGTTATTCCATTCCAAATATATAATCATCTATTGGGTACTCTGCTGTCTATATTGGTATTACAATTGAAGCACCATTTTCAAACAATTAATATATACATGCTGTGATGCCACATAAGTCATCAAAACTTTTATATGTATATAAGTTTAGGTTTATAACCTCTTTGTGTTTATGGATGTTTATTATTCAGTCTGCTAGATTTATGACTAATGTATGACTGATATATGTATAATATGTCTACTATGTAAATAATATGTCTATTTACTATAGTTGACATTATGATCGAATGGTTATGCTCAGCATTAAATCATGATGTAATCGAGAAGGTATTAAAAACCAGACAGCCTTAGCTCAGAGAGTGAAGGGAGGATGCAAGGTTAAATCTGGATTAAGGAGGATTATTCTGAGAACGGTGAGAATGTAAATGAAGACTTTTCTTTTTTAAAACAAGCTCTTCTCTAATTATGACATCTCAAAGTTAATGATGGTAGCCAGGTCATTGCTATGCGGTAGTTATAGTGCTCTAAGTGTTTGCGTAATTATGAGTAATAGTGATGCTTGCCTTAGCAAACATTATTTCTTCATAAATCATTTCTGCTTAAAAACATTTGGTAGAGAGCATGTATATGCATAGTGTATGTGTTAGCCAGGGCCTCAATAAACAAAAATATCCATTTATTGATCATTTATACTCTGTTCAATTACCAGTCAAGATTTTTTTTAGGGTTTTCTACTAACCTAAGAAATATTTTTACTATTTAAAGTAACTATTTTCTATTTGAATATATTTTAAATGTAATTTATTCCAGTGATCAAAGCTAAATTTTCAGCATCATTACTACAGTCTTCAGTGTCCCATGATCCTTCAGAAATCATTCTAATATGTTGATTTGTACTACTAGTAGTAGTAGTTTTTTTTCCCAGATTCTCTGATAAATAGAAAGATCCAAAGATCAGCATTTATCTAAATTAAAACTTTTGTAACATTATACTATATACCATTTAAAAGCTTGGAGTCAGTATAATTTTATTTAGCAAGGATGCTTTAAATTGATCGAAAGTGATAATAAACGTATGTATAATGTTACAAAAAAATTATATTTCAGATAAATGCTGTTCCTAACGTTCTATTCAAAGAAACCTGAAAAAATTCTACTCAGCTGTTTTCAACAACAATAATAATAATAATAATAAATGTTTTTTGAGCAGCAAATCGGAATATTAGAATGATTTCTAAAGGATCATGTGACTGGAGTAATGATGCTAAAATTTCAGCTGTGAAGTTGCAGGAATAAATTACATTTTAAAATACAGTTAAATAGAAAACAGTTATTATAAATAGTAAAAATATTTCAAAATGTTAGTGTTTTTGCTGTATTTAGGATCAAATAAATGCAGGCTTGGTGAGCGATTTAAAAAAAATAAATAAAAAAATAAAAATAAATAAATCTTACTGTTCAAAAACTTTTGACTGGTAGTGTACCATGAAATATGCAGACTTTATGGTATAGTTTGTCTACACTCTGTGGTGCCAATATAGAAATATATACTTTAAATCAGCAAGGATACATTAAATTGATCAAATGTGACAGTAAATATATTCAACGTGTTTCTAAAGATTTCTATTTCAAATAAATTCTGTTCTTTTGAACTTCAAGCATATCCTGAAAAATGTATCATTGTTTTCACAAATATATTAAGCCAGACAGTTTTAAACATTTGATAATAAGAAGACCTGTTTCTTAAACACCAAATCAGCATTTTAGAATGATTTCTGCAGGATCATGTGACACTGAAGACTGAACACTTTTGAATTTTGAAAATATATTAAAATAGAAAACATTTGTAATATTGCACAATATTACTGTTTTATGATATTTTTGCTCAAATAAATGCAGCCTTGGTAAGCAAAAAATCCAAACATTTAAAAAGTAGTGTATTCTTATTTTATTTTCTCGTATGTCTTTTGTTTTTAAAAAATGTGTCTGACCTTTAATTTACAGATATGTGGTCTTTGGAAATTAGAAAATGTGTAAAAGAGTACCAAGTATTTTAAAAGGGTTGAGCTATTGTTATATGTTACTGTGGAGGAACGCATTTAATTTTTTTTGTATTAGTGTTGTAAGAGTCTTTTATCTCTCCCCTAGATTCCCCAGAAGTCCAGCCGCGTTTCGTAAAGGGCAGTAAGCGCTATGGACGCCGCTCTACTCCGGAGTTCATTCATACACACACTGATTCACACACACGAGCTGAAGATGAGGAGGAGAAAGATGAAGATGCTCAAGAGACTGATGACAGGACCGTACCCAGGAAACGTGAGGTAACAAACACTCACGTGAACCACATTCTTCTCATTTGGAATCATCCATATCTGAACACAGATAACGCTGAAGGTTAAATTTGCGATTTTTCCTTCAGAAACATCTAAGTTATTCAGTCGCAACTAGCTTCAAGACACACAGTCTGGGTGTGTCTTTGCCCTCTGCTCTGACATCAGTTTAGTTTGAGTAAATGAGATTTTAGACTCTTGGAAGACACGTCCCACTTTAAAGCGAACTATCGGGCAGTGACGTCTCATGATAAAAAGAATTTGATCAAATTCATGCTGGCTTGTGTTTGTGAGCTTTTGTGTGTGACTCTGGCCACGCTTTCCAGCAGGTGCACATTAATACACACTGCTGCGCAGAGCTCTCTCTGATAGTCCGATGTGTGAACAATCCTCCGGTTCTACAACAGCAGATGTGTGCGGGGGGTGTGTTTGGAAGAGAGGGCTTTCTATTGATGAACAATGACCCTTCCCCACCCCCTGAATTCCATTGCACGTATTCTCCATCTGCTCCCTACACCCCCAGAAGTTCACTCTGTCCATATTTGAACACACGCACACAATGATCTTGACCGAACAATAGAGATGTAGTTGATTGAGTGGATTTTTGGTTTCACAACATGTAGCTAGTTTTGTATTCAAACACAGGTTGAGGCAAGTTAGCATTTTAATTTATTTTTCAGTTTTATTTTTTATTTTGGTTAGTGTTTTATTTATTTATATTTATATTTATATTTATATTTTTATATATATATATATATATTGTTATATATATTGTTTTAAGTCAGTAAGTTTTCTTTTATCTTGTTTATGCTTACCAAGGCTGCATTTATTGGATCAAAACTACAATAAAAACAGTAATACTATAAAATGTTATTTATTTAAGAAAAGAAAAGATTTTTCTGTTTGAAGATATTTTAAAAATGTTATTTATTTTTGTGATGGCAAAGCTACATTTTCAGCCATCGTTACTCCGATCTTCAGTGTCACGTGATCACGTGTTATGCTGCTTTAGTATTGTTCTACATTGTTTTCAGGATTCTTTGAATAGGACTTTTGAAAGAACAGCATTTATTTAAACATATATATATATATATATATATATATATATATATATATATATAATTTTTTTTTTTTTTTTTTTTAAACATTATGATTGTTGTTCAATTTTCTTTTTTTTTCTTTTTTCTTTCTCTCTCTCGTATGCTCATCAAAGTTCCATTTATTTGATCAAAAATTCAGGGGGGAAATATTATGAAATATTATAGCAATTTAAAATGATAGTTTTCTATTTTAGTATACTTTTAGTAAAAAAAATTGTGATGAAAAGCTAACTTTTTATGACCCATTACTCCAGTTTTCAGTTTCACATGATGCTTCAAAAATCATTTGGATATGCTGATTTTTCATCGATGTTGGTAAGAGTTGCTGCCAAATTTTTTTCTTGAAACCTGTGATAGTTTTTTCAGGATTCTTTGATGAATGAAAATGTAAAAAGAACAGAATTTATTGTAAAAAAAAAAAAAAAAAAAAAAAAAAAATATATATATATATATATATATATATATATATAAATGTGTGTGTGTGTGTGTATATATGTGTATATGTGTATATATATATATATATATATATATATATATATATATATTTTTTAAGTCTTTACTATCACTTTTTATCAATTTAGAATGGTAGTGTATGTCTTAACAAAATATTTCTATTTTGAATAAATGCTGTTTTATTCATGAAAGATTCCTGTAAAAAGTATCACGGGTTCCAAAAAAAACATTAAGCAGCTCAAATGTTTTGTGGATTGATAATAAATCGGCATAATAGAATGATTTCTGAAGGATCATGTGACACTGAAGACTGGAGTAATGATGCTGGAAATTCAGCTTTCATCACAGGAATAAATTATATTTTGAAGTATACTAAATAGAAAACCACTATTTTTAAATTGTAATAATATTTCACAATATTACATTTTTTGCTGTATTTTTAATCAAATAAATGCAGCCTTAATGAGCAGAAAGCCTTTTTTTAAAAACTTAAACTTAAAAGTCTTGCTGATCCCAAATTTTTAAACTGCAGTGTATAAGTAAAACAATAAAAATGGTTATTTGTTTGACACGGACTAATTCACAGTCAGTAAGCCTAAATGATTACATTATTTGTTCAATCAACAGTTTAAGCATTAACACCACTTGTTAAATGTGTTCTCAGCTCATATCAGTGGAATAGAGATGAAGTTTACCTCTTTATTAATGTCATCTGCTTTTTTTTAATTTATATATTGTTGCTCAATACTGCCCCCTCCGGTGGTTGTTATTTTCAGAGTTTTTCATCTGTGCATTTTTTTTTTTTCTTTACAGCGCTGGAACGCTGACATAAGCATTTCTGAAGAGTTTGAAGCAGAAGGTAAGTTTAAATACTCTTTAAAAAAAAAAAATAGAAAGGCTTCCCTTATACAAGACATTTACACTGGTTTGTTTGCAGGTCAGCTGCATCTCTGGAACCCAGATGAACCCAGCACACCACGTAGCAATGCAGTGCCACTCTGTGACATGGAGGAGCGTTTGCATAACGCTTGCCATCAGCTCTCTCTACCCATAAACGGCACGGCCACACTGCAACAGCTACACACACTCTGCCAGCACATAGGCATTGAGGTATTTTACATTCCACAACCT
Organism: Cirrhinus molitorella; assembly: GCA_033026305.1. Classification (NCBI taxonomy): domain Eukaryota; kingdom Metazoa; phylum Chordata; class Actinopteri; order Cypriniformes; family Cyprinidae; genus Cirrhinus; species Cirrhinus molitorella. The sequence goes on along the minus strand of CM065126.1, from coordinate 33,771,163 downwards.
GAGATGCATTAAATGGTTCAAATGATACGGTAGTTAACCCAAAAATTAAAACATTGTCATTTTCCCTCATGTCGTTCCAAACCCATACAACTTTTGTGTAATGATTTCATTTTTGGGTGAATTGTTAACACATTCCTGTTCCTGTGTGTGTTTGAATGTTCCCAGGTGAGTGAGGAACTGTTGCAGTGTGCTGATGAAAGCGCAATGGATGTGCAGGAGTTCATCTCATGCATAATAAACCACAGCAAACCACCCACACCGTCAGCATCTACACCCTACAGACAATTAAAGAGACTCCATTCCACTCAGGTAATACACAAAAATAGTCTGTGCGCAAAACATGCCTGAAAATAAGTGTTAAACCTCTTTTCTCCATCATTCTCTTTCTTTCAAGTTTGATGATTCCGGCCGTAGGATCTCATGTGCTTTGAGCAGTACAATCGGTCTGCAGGTGTTTTCGGACTTGGATGATGGATCAGGACACGCTCCTGTGGAAACTCTGCTTTATCGGTGGATGGAAGAGGGAGTGGATAATAGCTCAGAGATTTTACAGGTAACACATATAGACACAGAGCATCTGCACAATTTTTAATTCTGTTTATAACAAGCTTTTATATGTGTGTCTGTCTGTAGGCTCTGGATTTTAATCTGGAAGGTAAAGTGAATCTGTCTGAGCTGACCGTTGCTCTAGAGAATGAGCTGCTGAGCACTAAGAACTCAATCCACCAGGCGGCGCTAGTGAGCTTTAAAGCAGAAATCAGACATCTGCTGTGAGTCCATGTATTTGAACTCTGGCGCATTTAAACTCTCACAGCTCACTCATGCTTGGTCTCCAGCGTACTACTGCACGATTCATATTAATAATTTATATGATCATCAAAATAATTCATTAAATCCTACTAACGCCAGTTCATTATTCTAGCTCACTGTAGAGAACTTTAGCTATTCACTCTGCATCACACTAGATCACTTCAGTTTGCTATTCACACACTCCATCTCATTCTTGTGATTCTCAACCAAGGGTCCAGTAGAGGGCCTTAGCATACTTCCAAAGGGAGGCACAAGATGGCAAAATATGTTTTAAAATAAGTTAAAGGGATAGTTCATTCAAAAATGAAAATTCTGTCATTAATTACTCACCCTCATTTCATTCCAAAACTGTAAGACCTTCGTTCTTCTTTGAAAAACAAATTTAAGATATTTTTGATGAAATCTGTGTATGTGTGTCAAAGACTGAAACGGAAGAGAAGAAATTGTTGCATAAAGTCATTATTTTTGTTTTCTTTGCGCTTAAAGTGTCCTTAGTACCTTTCTAGGCCTTGAAAATGTCAGTAGCATTACTGTCTATGCAGGGTCCGAAAGCTCTCGGATTTCATTAAAATTATCCTAATTTGTGTTCTGAAGATGAATGGAGGTCTTACAGGTGGGGACTCATTCCAGACCACTTCATTTCATTATTCAGACTCACTCCAGATCACCCCAGCTTGCTATTACAACTCAATCTAGAATACTCAAACCTATTTTTTTTCTCTCACTCTTAGTCTTTTTTGTTATTCTGCTCTAATCCAGGTCATTATTCAGACACACTCCAGATCATTTTACAGCTCTAGTTTGCTTCTAACATCATAATTGTTTGTGTGACAGTGAGTGTGTTGACCTGGAAAGGCGTGAGAAGGAGAGGATTCGTTTTGATCTGGACAAAGCAGAGAAACTAAAATCTCAGCTGGCGTCTGAAGTCGATGACCACCATGCTGCCATTGAGCGCAATAATGAACTCAACCTCAGGTAAAGTTTCACCTTCAATCAGCTGGCCCTTTTCTCTTGTTCATAAATGAACCCATAATACTTTATACTTTTTTATTGCATATCATCTGTAATGTGACGTTTTCCACAGCTGTGTTTGCCTACAGAAACACAGAAGGCTTGTTCTGTGGACATTGATGGTTTATGCATGTGGATGTGAGCATGTGTATTCATATGTGATGTGCATGTATGTTTCTGTCCATGCCTGCAATTGAAACAGGAAGTTGGAGCAGGAATATAAAGAGAGTATGACCGCTCTGAGGGCAGAGCTTAGTAGAGAGGTGGAGCTTGTGCAGCAGCAGGCCAGTCAGCAAAGAGAAGAGCTTGAACAGGAAATTGGCAAGATGAGAGAAGATGAAACCTTCCTACGAGAACATCTGTCTCTCACCATTAAAGTAATCAGCATTTCGCATTGAATTTGTTTTTTGTTTAAAACACCATGAGTTGCCTGCTACATGTTTACATCACATTCCTGTCAGCCTGTCATTTTAGTTTAATTTGAATTTTAAAATGTATTGCATATGTTTGTCTTTAACTTTATGTTGTGTGTAGGAAAATGGTCGTCTGGAGTCAGAGCTTATTGAGACCACAGAGAAACTGGTGGAGGCAGAGAACCAGCTACACACAGTGCAAAAAAATCTGGACGGTGTTTTGAAAGAGAAGGTACTGGAATTAGGATGGACACAGACAGCAGTACTCATTAAAACAACACTGTAGACATTTTCTATATTTTAATGAATAAACATTCTTCTAGTTATGCCAAACTCTAAAATATTTTATCTTGTAGAAATTGTGAATGCATATATTTTAGAAAATCCTTGTCCAGTAAATCATGAACAATAGGAAAATGCTTTTGTGTGTAGTTTGGTGATTTGGATCCAGAGAGTGCCGAGTTTTACCAGCAGGAGGAACGTCTGAAACAGCTGCGCAAGAATTATGAGGAGCAGTGCAGGGTCTGTAACCTCTCTGTTTTTGTTTCAATCTATTATTCTGTCTCACTCAAATTCACATCTACATCTGTATCTGCATTGTAGGCGTTGCAGGATCATATAGATGAGCTGGAAGCTCAGCTGGAGGAATATAAGACTTCAGGCCACACACCCTCAACACGTCCCGGACTGAGTCTGTCTGATGAACTGGCCAGCAAGAGTCCAGAACCAGGTAACATGCATGTCTGCTCATACTCAATACTCATAGATAACACTAAATGCTTATAGTTGGAGTGCATTTTCTGTCACTTGTGCTCAGCTGTTGTGTGTGCATTTGTAGGTTCTCAGGCGCAGCAGCAATTAAACATGAGTCTAGAGACTGAGATGTTACTGGAGCAGCACCAACGAGAGATAGAAAACATCAGGGCAATGGTGAGACACAGGTGTACATACTAAAACTATGAAGACATGCATAGCTGCAGTCTAGTTTTGTGAATTGTATGAAGCCAAATGAGAGGTTAGTGTATTTGCAATCAGATCAGTTTTAAAGGAGAATGACTTTTTTTTTTGGTTAAATGTACCTTTTAAGAATTGTATTTATTTATTTATTTTTTGTTAACTATACTCTAAAAATAAATTTTTAGGTGAACTGTATTTTTAAGGTTAAATGAACTGTACCATTAGGGATAATTTTTTTTTTAGGTGAACTGTACCTTTAAAAAAAATGAACTGTACCTTTTTAAGAATTTAATTTTAAGGTGAACAGTACCTAAAATAAACTGTACCTTTATGATTTTTAGGCAAACTGTACCTTTTAAAACTAAATAAACTGTACCTTTAAGAATTTTTTTAGATGAACTGTACCGTTAGGAATTATTATTTTAGGTGAACTGTACCTTTTAAGATGAAATGAACCATACTTTTAAGTAGTTTATTTTTAGGTGAACCTATACCTTTTAAGAATTTTCATTTTTAGGTGAACTGTACTTCTGAGATAAAATGAATTATACTTTTAAGAATTGTAATTTTTGGGTGAACTGTAGGTCTCTAACTCTTCCTTTTGCTCTGATACCCTCTGTAGGTATATGAAGAAAAACGCAGTGCAGAGGAGGAGAGGAGTCATCTCTCCCTCCAGCACCAACAGGAGGTCCAAATTTTGAGAGAGGAGCTGGCAAGAGAACAGGAGAGAGCAAACAGATTGGAGCAGGACATTTCTGCCCTCCGAACTCTCCACCAGCAGGAGCTTCACTCTCTCACGCAGGAGGCACAGGATGCCAGAAGCCATGCAGAACAGCTAGAAGCAAAGCTCCAAGCTCTGGAGGAAAAACAGGCTGCCTATGAGGAGCAGATCAGAGCGCATGCTGAGAAGATGAGTCTGATGGAATCTAAGCACCAGGAGGTGCTGCAGGAGCAGAGGGTGAGACTGCAAGAAGAGAAGGAAAATGAGGAGAAGAGGCTTAAGGACCAGTGGAAAGAAGAGCAAAAGAGCTATGAGGAGGTGCTAAGTGCTCAGCTTGAGGAGATGCAGCAAAGAACAGAACAGGAGTGTGTTGAGCTAGAAAAGAGGCTCAGAGAGGAGTGGGAGCAGGAGAGACAGGAGTTAGAGGAGAGCAGTAAGGAGGCATTACAAGCTGTTCTGGAGGAAAGAGAGGAGAGGCTCAAGGAAGAGTGGGACCGGGAGCGGCAAGAGTTAGAGGAGATCAGTAAGGAGACACTGCAGGCTGTGCTGGAGGAGAAGTTGGAGAGGGAGAGGAGGCTCAGGCAACAGTGGGATGAGGAGCGGGCTTCATTAGAGAACAAACATCACGCTCTGCTCCTACAGCGCTTGCAGGAGGAGAGGGAACACCTCCGCTCACAGCAGGAGGAGACTGAGAGCATTATAATCGAGCACTGGGGGAGAGAGAGGGCTCAGCTGGAGAAACAGCATGAGGAGGCGCTGCAGGCCTGCTTGGAGCAGGAGAGAGAGAGACTGCAGGTAGAGAGAGGGGAGCAGGAGAGGAGGTGGCAGCAGGTGCTGAATGAAGAGCAGAGCCGGCTGGAGGAGGCGCACAGGGAGGCCATGCAGGAGCTGGGTGCCAAACACAGTGAGGAGAGGGAGAGACTCAGCAGCCTTTTGGAGAAACTACGCTCAGATATTGCAGAACAGAGGTAAGACACACTGAAATTAACTTTAAACCTTTGCCGCTTTTGCTTGTGAAGGAAGTCTAATTTAATTCCTTCTGAAGCTATTTTCTTTTAAGGTAGGTGCTTAAAATGGATACACGGCAAAATTTAACAGTTAAAATCTACAATCTTTAAATCAAGATTACCTGTATCCAGCAGTTCTTGTCTCCACTCTGCAATATGGTTGGTGCATGTGTTTTTTGGGTAATGTTATAAGCAATTGATGTTGATTGGCCATGTACAGGAGAGAGCTGGAACACCAATTCTCTCAGCGACTTGAAGAGGTGGAGGTGCGTTTCAACTGTGACCAGGAGGCAGTGTCTGAGCGTTTTCAGGTGGATGTAAATAAACTTGAGCAACATTACAGAAGTGAGATTGCAGCACTTAACCAACAGCATGCTGCAGATCGAGCCCACTGGGAGGAGGAGTCAGAGGCAGCCGCCAAGGAGGCGGAGCAACAGTGGAAGCTGTTGAAGGAGGAGCTGGACCTAGAAAGGGAAGAGATTAAAAAGGAGCATCAAAGCCTTGAACTAGCACATGCACAAGATATTAAAGCTCTGACAGCCAAAAACCTAGAGCTTCAAGCCGAGCTGGAGGCTTTTGTCAGTGCTGCTCGAACCAAAGAAATTGAGCTGAGCCGCCAACTCAATGAGCTACACAACCATGTGCAGGATAGGATGGAGGCCAAAGACCTGCTGCTGGCACAAGCAGAGCACAAAGCCACTGAGCTGGAAGAGATGCTGAAGCAGGCCGTAGATGACTTCATCCAAGAGCGAGCAGAGCTGCAAAGGAGTCTGTCTGCTCTGGAGAGCAGGCGAGGGGAAGTACTTTCATTCTCTGAGAACATGGAGCTGACAGACACAATCCAAGCGGATGAGGAGCTCCTCTGTCAGGAATTAAAGGACGAGAGAAAGGCTCTGATTGCAGAGAGAGATGCACTGGCATTGAGAGTGGTGCAGCTGGAGGAAATTGTGATGCAGTTAACTGGAACCACTGGAGAACCTTCTGCTGAATCTTCTGGGGAACCTTGCACTGTTGAGTCCACTGTAGAACCTAATAGAGATGACCTTGAAGAAACTTGTAAAGAAACCTTCAATGAAGAAACCTTCACAGAATTTACTGATGAAGTCAGTCCAAAGCACATCAAATGTAGGGAGTCTTCTGTAAACGGAGAAGATGAAGAGGAAGCAGGCATAGTGGATGAAGTTACTCGAGAGGTTGGAGTTGCAAATGATATAACTTTAAACTCTTGTCTTGATGTTAAATTAGACAAAGCTGATGTAGAATCAATCAATAGTGGAACAGAAACCCCTGAGTGTCCTAAAGGAGAGAAAGAAGAGACTAAGGAGAAACTCAGTAATCCTGGAGTAGATGGTTTTGAAGATACAGAACTGAGTGAAGAGCAGAATGTTAAGACCAATATGACAGAGACTCAAAGAGATGACACTTTGAAGATGGCCGAGGAGGATATTTTGAATGACACAGAAACAGAAGCGAATTGCTCTGCAGAATCTGAAGCCTCCTATAACCAGGAGAGCTTGCAACACCATGAATCTCCAAGCAAAGATGACACCCAGGCTAAATACAGTGGCACACCAGTTGAACCGGAGATTGAAGAAAGTCCAGAGAACGGCATCAGCATTGCAAGTCTTGAGAATGAAATCAAGGCAGTTGACGCAGTTGACACAGAACAGGACAATGTTGCTGATCTGAGAGATGTGTGCATGCAGGAGATCCTGGACCTTCAAGAAACAGTCATGCAATACAGCAAAGCTGTAGAATGCACTAGCTCTCAGTTGCAAAGCCCTAAATGGCAGGATCTGGAGAAAGAGAATATCACACCTCAAATACCAAAGCAAATGGCGGCACCAATAGAAGATGTGCAACTTACTGAGCTAAAGGTCTGCTTTGAGCAAAGCATCCAAGAGAACATGCAGCTGGTAGAGCGTAACATAAAACTGGAGAGGAGAGTCAAGAGTCTGGAGGACAACATGCACATAGTCCAGGACCTCCACAAACAGCTAGCGTCCGTGCTGGAAGAGACTGCCCGAGTCCGAATGGAGAATTCCAAAATGAAGGTACTTGTCCAGGAGCTTGATAAGCAGGATAAGGTGCTGCAGTGGGACTCGGACTCTTCCGATACTTCAAACAAGTCATTCCACAACTCCCAGCTGAAGGAGAAGATTGCTGCAGTGACAGAGCTTGAATTCTTCTGCATGGAGTTTGAGAAACAGAACTCACAACTACGCCAAGCACTTGCTGATCTGCAGGGCAAATCTTTTAGGATCCATGAACAAATGCAAGAGCGGAGGTACCATGTGTGGTCCCCTTTGTCCTGCTTCAGTAGATCAGTATCTCCACTTTGTTTATTCCCGTTTGCTCCCTGCTGCTCAGTCACTTCTGCGTGGGTGCCTGTTGTAGACCCCACCTCTTTGCATAGATAGAGCCTCATCCACCATCATTAATTTCTCCCTCACACTTGCAACCTTCTGGTGGAGCTGTACTCCAAAAAAAGATTTGCCTATGTAGTGAACTGTTGCATAACTGTTTTGACCCAACCCTTGTCTAAACTGTTAAAAATTTCTAATGCACTACGGAGCATGTTGTAATTTTGCAGTATGCAGTCTAGTACTCCCAAGTAAATTTACAATGCATTCCTCTGTTAAGGAGTGAAGTTTGTCGTCTGGCTAAAGAGAACATTATTCTGAGGCACAAGATCTCGACAGTAAGGGAGGAGGACTTGAGAGAGAACCAGGATGACCTGCGGTAAGATTGCATACTGATACCCCTTTTCCACGAAGGTAGTTTGAGTGCTGGTTCAGAGCCAGAACCTAGTTTCAAATATGTTCTATGTCTTTCAACACCCAAAGCACCAGCTTGGAACCTTGAAAAGTGGTTCGATAGTAGCACCAAAACAAGAAACATCTAGAAGTAAGAACTGCTTGCGTCAGGGGCTGGGACTGGGGTTACGTGACCTACATGAAGGGCAATTTTGGAATAGCAGCTAAACAAACACGTTGGATTTGCCATGTTTGGATGCCAATGTAGGTTCGCAAAGCCATGAACATCAATAGCAACACAGCGTCCGCCACTGTTGATATTAGGCTTGTTCGGGAAATGCTGGTACTGTGCGGACCGGTCAGCGCATGGCGTTAAAGTACCCCGAGAGCAATTCAAAAGCTTAAAGAGACATCTGCTCTCCAATCGCTCTGCACAGTGACAATGTATCTCGAGCAAGCCTGGTGTGTTTGTGTTTGGTGCTGCCATGCTAGCGTTGCTAGAAAAGATGAGATGTATTCAGTGGCGTATTTAGACCTGGCTCTCTAGCCTGTAGAAAGGCAAACTAGTTCTTAAGTCTTGCCAGTTTAACCAAGTCTGAACCGCCAAAAGCACTGGCTCTGAACTAGCATCCGGTTCATGCTGGTGAAAAGGGGTATAAGAGTTCTAAACTGTCCTATAAAAGAGTGGGAAAATGATGTGCCAAATGTCTTTGTCCAGATTACATCACATCAAGCAAGGGAAGAGATCAGTACAAGCTCTTAGGAGACAGGTAAGATTTAATCCCATTGCCCAGAAAGTTACTTTCTTAACTTTCTTAGATGCAGGTACTTGCAAAATTAAGTTTCCTTCTACACTTATAAATTAAGTTGCCATCTGTCATTTTTGTATTTAAAAGTATATATGTGTTTAAATATTTGTATTTAATGATTTGCACATCTACACACAAACACACACAATCTTAATTTTGTTTTCTTAAGTTATCTGAGCCTCGCCGTCTGGGACAGCAGCTAGAGGAGGAGAACTTTTTATTACAGCAGAATGCAGATCATGTACTTCGACATGCGCTCCAGGAAGTGATACGTCAACATGACAGCTCAGCCAGTGAGAAGAATGGGGTATGGTTTTAAATGTGTCAGTGTCATAGTAATATGCTCGAGAGTTTGAGTGGCATGAACATTCATTAAAATCTTGTTTTCCTCTGTCTCTGTTTTTCTCTATGCACACACATACATACGCTTACAGTTTTGTGATCGGGAGGAGATTGTTTCCAGAACAGAAAAGGAATTGCTTAGATCTGAACTGAATCGGTGCATAGAAAAGGTATAAAAAGTACACACAATGAAGACCACCTCACCACTCAGGCCTTTTTGTTTTGGGTGTTTTGTTTGGTGTTTTTTGTTTTGCTTTGTTTTTTATTTGTTTTCATTTGGTCTTGATTGTTCTCGTTTTGTTTGGTTTCATTTATTTAATTTAGTTTTGTTTGTTTTTGTTTGGATTTTTTTTTCTCATTTATATTTATTCTCTTTTTTGTGTGTTTTGGTTTTTATTTGGTCTGTTTTTTTTTTGTTGTTGATTTTGCTTTGGTGTTTTGTTTGGCTTGTTTGTTTTTAGTTTAGATTTTTCACTTTTTTTCTTATTTGGTTTTGGTTTCATTTATTTAATTTCGTTTAGTTTGTTTTTGTTTGGATTTTTGCTTTTTTCTAATTTAGTTTTATTTTGTTGTTTTGGTTTTTGTTTTATCTGTTTTTTGGTTTTGCTTTGGGGTTTTGTTAGAATTTAATTTACTCATTTGGTTTTGTTCTGTTTTTGTTTGTTGCATTTCGTTGTGTTTTTATTTGTTTTTGTTTTGGTGTCATTTATTTAATTTTGTTTGGATTTTTTGCTTTTATTCTGTTTTTGTTTGTTTCATCTTTTGTTTTGTTTTTTATTTTTTGCTTTGAGATTTTGTTTGGTTTTTGTTTGTTTTCGTTCCGTTCTGTTTAGGTTTTTTTTCTCATTTGGTTTGGTTCTGTTTTTTTTTTTTTTTTGTTTAATCTGTTTTGTGTATTTGCTTTGGGGTTTTGTTTAGTTTTTGTTTGGATTTTTTTGCTTTTTTCTCATTTGGTTTTGTTTGGTTTGTTTTTTTTTTCATCTTTTTTTTTATTTTTGCTTTGAGATTTTGTTTGGTTTTTGTTTGTTTTCGATCGGTTCTGTTTAGGGGTTGGCTATGTTTTTATATGGTTTTGGTTTTTGCTTTTTGAGATACTACTTTAGCAAATGTCTCTTGGTTTATTTTAGGTCATGTCACTGGATTCATCTTTACAGACAGTCACTCAGCAGAACGCTCGTCTCAAATCTGACCTACGCATCACACAGCAAGAAAGAGATGCCCTTAAACAGGAAGTGATTCCTTTGCACAAACAATTGCAAGCTGCCAATGAGAAGGTGAGTTAGAGGACCTGAGCTTCCGTCATTTTTTAGATGAAGACACTAAAACAACTCTTTAACTGCCCACTCCCTGCAACTTACTTTCTCTACCTTCCTCCTCCTCTCTTTCTCCATATCAGCTGTTAGAGGTTTCTGTTGTGTCTGCTGGTCAGCAACAAGGGAGGCGTGTGTGGGCGGAGCTTTCTGAGCTGATGGAGGCAGAGCATGCCTCACTTGTAGAGGAGAACCAGCAACTCAAGCGACAGATAAGCGAAATGAGCTCAGAGCTGCAGTCATTAAAGGAGCAGGTCAGAGCATGTTTACAAAACACCTCTGACAGCTATAGGATGTGTGCAAGCATTTGATGATAGTTTTTTTTCTTTTTTTAGATCCGCCATCTGGAAGCATTAAGTGTGAAACAGAGAGGACTTGTGAAAACTGCAGATCAAGAAAAATCAGCCTTGAAACGTGAAATGGAGGCTCTGCACACACAGCTGCTGTCAACACGGAACAAGGTTACCCTCACCTTAATTCCCCAAATTAAAATTTTTACACACTTTTTAGTGCTGGTCGAAGCCATGATCTAGCAGTTAGTCTATTGCTGTGTCCAAACTTGGGCCTTCATAATAAATGTGTTGTGATTTTTATATATAGACCTATATGAACACCGAAATGTTTCTTTTTCTTGTCAGTTGTACATAGTTTTACAGTATCACAGTGTAGAGTTGGCTTGGTACCCTAGTACATTTGGCATCCCTGTCATGTGCACAAACACTTGTTCCCTCAAAATAACACATTGATCCTTTGTTGTTTCAGGCTCAGCTGGCTGCAGTCTTGCCTTCATCTCCTCTACAGTTGCCTGGGGAACAGAGAGGACAGCACCATAGCGACGGCCCAGACTTTAACATGCAGGTAACACACTTGCACCCAAACACTCAGCACCACAGCCGGGACAAGATTTCTCTTGGGGTCAGTGCATAATCCATAACAGTCTATGTATATTCACAGCACTCTCTGGGGAATATGTGCGCCTGGTCCTTCGGGGAATTGGGCTTACTTGGTGTCTCTGTTTGTTTGGTTCTGGAAAACAGTCATCACTCATTGTATTCGCACTCTTTAGAAAGCATGTGGGCAGCACTGGGTCTGTTCTATCTGTAGAAGCAGTGTTAGAGCAATGGTGAATGGTGTTCGACGACACTCTTGGTTTATCTTTTATCAAGTGTTTGGGGGTTTTGGGGGTAAGCCTGTTGTGTGTGCGTGTGGATATAAGACGTGTGTGTATATAGCGCTGTGTGTATGTGTTTCTACAGGTCTAAGAGCTGTGACATCATCACTAACAGACATAGAAGAATTGCAACCTGTGACATCACCTCCCCTTTGAAATCTGACCTTTAGTCTGTGTGGTCCAATCACCGGACCCCTCCTGCCAGATTTGGTTGTTCTTGTTTAAATTGTTGTGGTCAATGTAGCTTTGCAGCTGGTAATGATCTGAATCTGCCACAAGGTGGCATCATGCTGCATGTATACTTGGCTGTGAGTTGTTTTCTCTTTGGTCCAGATGCTGCCACACATGGAGTAAAATAGGACATTCAGTACCATTAAGGACAGTACAATCTATGATTATGAATTGATTTTAAGATCGTAAGGGATTTAAAGCAGTATTCTTTTGGTTTTTTTTAAGTTTGCGCTGTCATGGCATCACAGTTTTAATGTGTTATACTGCATGATTGTTCTGAGATAAATCCATCTTTATTTTATTTTATTTATTTTTATTTATTAAAACTTCAGTCCATTTCTTTATCTACCTCTACATATTTTACTGGACTTTGCATCACTGATTTTTAATTAATGAATGGTGTTTATTTATTGACTTAATTTATTAGATTTTTTTATAAGTCAAATACCTTTGGATGTTTTACTTGGTTTAAATGTGTTATGTCCCTTATTGATGTGAATGTGTTTTTTTATATATATATAAAACTGAGACCAAATAAACTATTAGGTGAAATATTGTGTGTAGTGTATTTAATGTAAGTTTTAATTTTTTAATGCTTTACTCTTGCTTGTCTGTGCCTTATTTACATGTCTCTGATTTTACACTATTTATATTACAAAAAAATTTTTAATTCATTTGTTTCCATTGCTCATATATAATCTAATTTAGATGGTTTTTTTTATGTTTGTAATGAAGGGAAGGTACAGTAACCATGCAAAGTTAATTACATTAGTCTAAGAGCAGTTAACTAAGTTAACATAACTAAGCCAGGGGATTTCTAGCAAACCAATTGACCATTTTAATCTTTCATGACCTCTGACCTTGATCTGTATGCCCAGCAGGATGAACGGGAGATGGTGTTGTTACAGATGGAGGAGAGAATGAGAGAAGTGGAGCTCACGCTCAGAAACCTGAAGCTGCTGCTGCAGGAAAAAGTCTCTCAGCTGAAAGAACAGGTACAGAAATGCACAAATGTTCATTTTACTCTGTTCAAATCAGCCTACCAGTATAACCGTCTTGTTCTCTGTGCTTCTGTAGTTGATCAGGAACAGTGAATCGGATGTGTTGATCAAAGACCTGTACGTGGAGAATGCTCAGCTGCTCAAAGCCCTGGAGAAGACAGAACAGCGTCACAAAGTAGCGGAAAAGAAAAACTTCCTACTGGAGGAGAAAATATCCAGCCTCAACAAGATTGTCCGTGACCTCGGCCCTTCCCCATTGACCCCTGTGCCCTACCACTTCACACGCTCCTGATTTTAAACTGTATTTTAGTCATACAAGCCATTCCAGTATGTTTGCAGAATGTCCAAGCTGTGCTTTATACAACTTAAAGGTCCAAAAAGGACAAGATATACAAGTAGTCCATGTGACTTGTGCACTATATAGTCTCTGAAGCCATATACAGTTTCAGTCAAAAGTTTACGTATACCTTGCAGAATCTGGAAAATGTTAATTATTTTACCAAAATAAGAGGGATCATACAAAATGCATGTTATTTTTTATTTAGTACTGACCTGAATAAGATGTTTAACATAAAAAAAGGTTTACATATAGTCCACAAGAGAGAATAATTGTTGAATTTATAAAAATTATCCTGTTCAAAAGTTTACATACACTTGATTCTTAATACTATGGTGTTACCTGAATGATCCACAGCTGTGTGTTTCTTTTTTTCTTCTTTTTTTCTTTTTTTTTTTTATTATTTAGTGATGGAATTTTCTGTAGTTTCTGAAGGTTAGTACTAAATGAAAAAAAAATGATATTTAGGAAAAATAAGAAAAATGTACACATCTTCATTCTGTTCAATCCGTTTTTTTTTTTCTGAAGCATCGGTAAGCATTTGAACCTTAAGTAATAGTTGCTGAGTCCCTCAGTTGTCCTTAGTGTGAAAAGATGGATTTCAAAATCACACAGTCATTATTGGAAAGGGTTCAAATACACAAAAATGCTAATAAAAAAAACCAGAAGTTGTGGAACCGTAGGGATTTTTCTGAACAACAGCAGGCAGATCAACTGTTCAGGACAAACAAGGGACTCTATCACTAAACTAACATTCAAATATTATGTCTTCTATGTGAAAAATCGTATCCAGGTCAGAACTAAATGAAAAAATAACATGTATTTTGTATGATCACTCTTATATTGGTAAAATAATTAACATTTTGCAGATACTGCAAGGTGTATGTAAACTTTTGACTTCAACTGTAAAAGATTTGTGTAATGAACAGACTGAAATTAAGTTTTTATTTACTGAAAATCTCCCCTGCCATAGATCCAAAATCTCCTTCCCATTCATTTTAATTTCTGGAATAACCTTTCCTTTACGTTTTTCCTTCTTTTGATTAAGCTATACTGTAATATTACTGGTGAGTCTGGACCTCAAACTGCAATTGGAAGGTGGTCTTAAGGAATGGCGAAATTCCTTGGAGCTAGAGAAGCTTGTCCAACAGCTGAGGCCCACGTATTCACACACACACATATGCAGCCGCCTATCATGACATAGTTTCAGTGAAATGCAAACATGGTCAGTGATTCCCTGCTTCTCAGGAAAGGAAATTAAAGGGCAAATGCCCCAGTGTTTCCTCACTGTTTATTCCTGTTTGTTATAGTGCATTTTATGTCTCTGCGATTGTTTAGTTAATATAAACCTTGAGAATGTGCACCAAAAAAAGCATCCCATGATGTTACTTTAGTTTGTATTTATTTTGTGTACCTATTTTTCATTTATGAACTGTAATCATGTATTATGAGCACTGTGAATATGAATAATAGGGAGTCTATTAAAATATTTATGTGGAGTAAAAGAAACTCAGAGCTCAGAGATGTCAGCCTCATGGAAACCACTGTATAATTTGTGTGTGGAGAGGAAAATTGCTGGTTATGATGTTTCATTTCAGGCGTCTCTCAACAAGGGCCGTTTACAAGCTTTGATGCTCTAGGGGAAAAATGCACAGAGAATTACAGGCATTTAAACATTTTGAAATTGCTTTGAAATATGTGTCCTTATGTTTTTAGTATTGTAACAGCCTTAGGTGAAGTATAAGATATGCTTTACCACTATTTGTTATGAAAATGAGGTTAACTTACCATTTAAGTGTTAATTGTATAACACTTCAATAAGTGTTAAAACATAAAGCATTCTTTTTTGTAAAAATAAAATAAAAAAATAGTTTTAGCAAACACTGGGTATAAGTTTTCATTTATATATAGGCTATATAGAGAGAGGGAATTATATTATAATTTATCCACCTTTTACTTTAATGCAGAAGTAAGCCTATGGGTGAGACTTCTGGTTCATTATCTGCTATAGGGAAATAAGGAAAAGAATAACAACTGGCTCACGGTAAAACAGTTTGCACTACAAACCAGTGTGTTCAGACATACTAGTTTGCAATATCAAGCAAAAACAAGCTGTTTTGTACAGCTGGATGCGATGAGACCGGAAGCCAGACCCATAAAATTTACAAATGGCTGCACCCACCCCTGAAGAAAAAGGTGGATAGGTTTTTTTTCCCCATTATTGACGTTTTTTTGTGTGTAAATCCAGCAAAAATACACAATTGCTCATATAAAACAGCTTATATGAAATTTTGTTTGACCTCTTATATTTCTGAAGGTGAAGTACCTTCTTTCACTGACAATTTGTTAAAAAAGAAACTAACTATTAAGGGTTTCAGACCCTATTTTGTACCTTGGTCGCGGAAAATACTTCTGTCTTTTATATTGAACCCAGTGTGTTGAATGAATCGTCACATCTGTCCTGCTAAACCACAAAAATGTGAATGATAGGGGGAAAAAAGTTCGAGAGTCAAATATTTCCCACAATGCTTTGCTCCTATGAGGACCTGGCTTAGGGAATGTCTGATCTGGGATCAGTTCGCTGTTGGGAGAGAGCGATCCAGAGAGAGTTGATCTGGGATCAGGTGAAGTGACGGTTAAAATGCTTATAAACATGCTTGTGTACGTAATACCGTTTAATACCTCACAATGTAAGCTCTTTTTTTGGATACTAATAAAGCTTTCTGAATCTGAAAATAAAGTAAACTGATCTGGAATCAGGCCGTTGGAAGTTTTGGAGCCACACAGCTGATCTGAGATCAGGTAGCGAGGAGAGATCCAGTGAGTGCTGATCTGGGATCAGAAGGAGTTTGAGGGCTGGGCTGGGCTGGACATATTCAGCTGGTAAAAGTTTTCCTATGCGTTTCTCTGGGCGTAATTTGGACAGTGCGCACGGGGAGCGCTAATTAATCATCGAAAAACGTTCGTAATGTTTGACTGAACGCTTAAGACAACTACACGTTCGCTAAATGCAAACTTATCGCCTGTGTTGTGTTGTGTTGATGTTTTCGGACTGTAGCCATGATGACTCCAAATTAGCCATCGGGCTAAACGCTCCGAAATGGACTCGGTTTTGAATGTCAGTGCGAATCTAGATCCGGATTTCAGGATGAAACCGAAGTCTAATCGGTCCAGAGTCGATTCGGATTAACGATGCTCTCTAGAAAGAAGAGTAAAAACGAAGCGTCCAAGCCAGCAGAAGTTCAGGGCAAATATGTGAAGAAAGAAACGTCCCCGCTTCTGAGAAGTGAGTAACTTAAGTCAATCTGCCCAACAAAACCCACTAAATTGAAAAGAAAGCATTAAATAATATGTATTTTTGTATAATGTAGTCATTGGGTGTATTTTGGAATATAAAGCTTTTGAAAATAAAACCTAATTTCAATTTCTGTATGTGACAGTAATTTAATCTCAAAGCTTTCGAATAGAAATCAATCTTCGTCACTTTAATTGTTAAACAACTGAAGTTTCAGTAAACAGACTGAAATAATATTTACACTGTCACATATTGACAGCCTAATAGACGTCTGTTATAAACCTGTGAATACCTTTTGCATTTTTGAAAGGTAATGTGCCATATGTTAATTTAATACAGTAAATTGTGTCATACTACCAGTAAGTTTTTTTTTTTTTAAAGAAGTCTCTTCTGCTCACCAAGTCTGCATTTATTTAATCCAAAGTACAGCAAAAACAGTACAATTTTAAAATATTTTTACTATTTAAAATAACTGTTTTCTATTTGAATAGATTTTAAAATAGAATTTATTCCTGTGGTTTCAAAGCTGATTTTTTTAGTGTCATTACTCCAGTCTTCAGTGTCACATGATCCTTCAGAAATCATTGTAATATTCTGATTTGCTGCTTAAAAAAAACATTTATTATTATTATTATTATTATTATTATTATTATTATGTTGAAAACAGCAGAGCAGAATTTTTTCAGGTTTCTTTGATAATAGAAAGTTCAGAAAAACAGCATTTATTTGAAACAGCAACATTATAAATGTCTTTATCATTGCATCATTGCTAAATAAAAGTATTAATTTATATAATTTCTTTCTATAATAAAATTACACTCCAATCTTTTGAATGATCTATTGTATAATGTTACAAACGCTTTTATTTCAGATAAATGCTGACTTCTGGATTTTTCTATTAAACAAAGAATCCATAATAATAATAATAATAATAAATGTTTCTTGAACAGCAAATAAGCATATTAAAATGCTTTCTGAAGGATCACGTGACACTGAAGACTGAAGTAATGATGCAGAAAATTTAGCTTTGAACTCTGGAATAATTTACATTTTAAAATATATTAAAATAAAAAGCAGTTATTATAAAATACTTCACAATATTACTGTTTTTGCTGTATTTTGGATCAAATAAATGCAGGCTTGGTGAGCAGAAGAGAAAAATCTTTTGAACAGTAAATATCTTATTTAGCTTACTTTTAAAACAAATAATAGTTTTATTATTATTAAAGTATTAATTGTTATTAAACTATGATTTTAAACTTCTAAATAAAACAGCTATAACAGTACAATTTTAAATGGTATTTTTAGTTATGTGAATAACATCTACTTTGTACTTTATATTAACATTATTGTCATAGACTACTTGTACTGGAAAAAATATATTTTATATTAGAAACATTAATTCTTAAAAAGCAGAGAATTTTAGTAAATATCAACTTCGCACTTCTGGAGCAAATATTTTTGCATCGGTGTTGCTCTTTACAAAATAAATATTGCGGAGTATGTTTTCTCTCTTCTACCTCCCTCATGGTCTATTCCAGATTTGATGCCCTCGTTTATCCGGCATCCGACATTTCTTCGTCGTGAGCCCCCATTAGTAGAGCCAGTTCCGGCCGGGGTGTCCAGTGCAGGTCCATATTCCTCTGCATCTGTTGGGGATGTTAGTGGCCCCAAGAGTTTTCTGCGCAACGCCCCTCCACGGACCCCCCTTGAAGTGTCACGCAGGGAGAGCCATCGGCTGTCTGCCCCGCCACACCTTCATCGCGATTACTCTCCTTCCTCGCCATCTTACATGAGCGATGCTGGTTCGGTAACGGAGAATGGTGACAGCGGCCCGTATTACTACCCTCCAGAGCCGTACTACAATAACCAACCCAGACGAACACGCAGACCGGACCACTTCAATGAGAACTACAGGTACTATGAGCACAATGAACTCAACTACCCACGAAACCCAGGACAGCCCCAGACGCCTCAGCCACACAGTCGCCCACCCCCAGGTGAGCAACACATCATCCGGCATGCAATAACACACAACATGCACAGACTCGCATGCATTATAAAAGACGTAAAAAAACAAACATGACTGTCGCTTTGTACTATAAATATACTGCTGTAATTGGTCTCTATTTATGAGACCATATGCTGTTGACTATATGAGACTATTCAGTCTCCTCTAAGTCTAAGTCAGGCACCTGCAACTGTAAAATGTTTAAATATTTTTACTATTTAAAATAACTGTTTTCTATTTGAATATATTTTCAAATGTAATTTATTCCTGTGACCAAAGGTAGTCTTCATATATATATATATATATATATATATATTAGCAAGGATGCTTTAAATTGATGCAAAGTAATTGATCCAAAGTAATGTTTATAAAAAGACATTACAAAGACATTTATAATGTTACAAAAGATTTCTATTTCAGATAAATGCTGTTCTTCTGAACTTTCTATTCATCAAAGAAACCTGAAAAAATTTTACTCAACTGTTTTCAACATAATAATAACAAAAAATGTTTTTGAGCAGCAAATCAGAATATTAGAATGATTACTGATTTCTTTAGTAATGATGCTAAAAATTCAATTCAGGTTTATTTGTATAGCGCTTTTCACAATGCAAATTGTTGCAAATATATTTAGTAGTAGCTTGATAGTGGTGCTATGTCATAAAATCAGTTAATATTGAAATAATCAAACAGACGATGATAGGGCTGCACGATATTGGAAAAAACTCACATTGCGATATTTTGTTTTTCTGCGATAAATATTGCGATATGAAAATATAAAATAATCAGATTACTTTAATAGCTTTTTGGAAAAAAATGGGATGATTGAGCATTTTGAGCATTGAAAATAAACAAATTACAAACATAGATAAAGTTAATAGAACAAAGATACAAATAAAATAAAACACTTTATAGTCTAACAGTATTCAGGTACAGAAATTGAACAATCAAATGTAAAATTGCACTGCATATTCTTCACTGTATAAATGTAATTAATAAATCTGTGTCAAAGCTAAAAAGTGATTTTTCTCTGTGTTTTGCTGTTTGATTAACATAACATACATGACACAGAAAGCCTCAGGAACATTAAACTGCTGTGAACCTGTTACACATCCATTTTCTTTCTCAATTGTTTATCTTCACTTAAGCAACTGTGTTTACAAGGATACTTGCAGAGACCTGTATTTTGACATAGTTTCGCGTGTATGTGTCATTTCAGGCATAAAATAGCAGCGGAAGTGAACGAAATTCCGTGTTCACATGCATCTGCGTGGCTTTCACCGTGTCAACAAATGCGGTAGAACACATTATAATCAGTGATGCTTTCTGCACTTGACGCGAGCGGCGCGACAAAATACTGTAGAAGTCATTATAATGATGCTCCCTGCACTGGATGCGGCGCGGCACGTCAAATACCCGAAAGTAAACTGCCGCGTTCCATTTATGTGTACTCACACAAAATTCAAATGATATGCAACAGTCGCTTTTGTCGCGTCCAGTGTTTTGACAGACTTTAACTTTAGATTACACTGCGGCACAGGCAGCGCGACACGACAGCTGTCGCGTCCGGTGTAGACAAGGTGTCTGTGTGTAAGCAAAGAAAAGACGATCAGTAGCCTATAAATAAATATAACGATCAGTATAGGCTACTAAACATCGCACGTCCTGCGATGTGACTATTGCGGATGAGCACATCGCGATATCGATGCTGAAACGATGTATCGTGCAGCCCTAGACGATGAACACTATTAACAGTAATGATTATATGTTGCAATTAGGGCTGTGTATTGGCAAAGGCCTCACGATACGATACATATCACGATACACGGGTCACGATACAATAAATAACGATATATTGCGATACAGTAAATATTGTGATATATTGCAATAGTTAGTATTAGTATGTGTATCACATTATATTGATAACTTAAGTCGGCAGACAAATAAAAATTCCAATTCCAATTTATTTGCCATCCATTCCAATTTATTAGAACTGCACAGTGTCACTGAACAGAGAACTCAGTGAAATGTATTAAGTGCATATTGAACACTTAACTAAAATGTATATGCCACTAAAGTCACATATAAATTAAACAATTCAGTCGTGGAACTTAAAAATTGGGTCGCCAGGATGATTTAAGGAAGATGTATATGTATGTAACAAAGTTCAAGACTCAGGGAGAAGGATGCGGGAAGCGGCAAACGTCACTTTAATAACAAAATAAACATTAACAACAAAATGAAAGTAAGCGGCAGCCGCCTCACGCCAGACTCCAGTGCATATTTGTGTTTATCAGAATCCACTCACCGCTCAAAACGCCGGACTTTTTGTTCTTTGTTATGAGTCTTGCAAGCTATTTAATCCTGTCATTATAACAAAGCCTGTAGACGCATATGTAGAATGCACGTTCAGTACCACCGAGAGTTTCACGCGACCGTTAAAATGAAACGGAAACTAAAGGCGCACGCGCATTCAGAAGCAATTTTAATACCCTGCGTTTCAACCACAACGGCATTTGTTTTGTCTAATTCAGTACTCCCTGATATACTGTTAAAACAAAAGTGCAGCCACAGCTCTGAAAGCTTTTATATTTTCCGCCATGCTCACTTTTGCTTACTTCGAACACCGTTTTGCTTTGCGTGGTTAGCTTTGTTGATAGCGAGTTAGCGACATCTACTGGAGCGGAGGAGGAGGTCGTTTGGCACGACTTGGATCGATACTTGAACTAAGGAAACGCTATCGTGAAAGAAATTATCGCGATAGTTAGATGTATCGATATTTTTGCACAGCCCTAGTTGCAATCAAACTTATTGCAAAATTTGGTAGTGCTGTTGTTTCAGGGTTGGCATCATCTTTTCTCCAGTGTTCTGGATCCAGACTGAAGCTTGTGTAATTCCTAGTTACCACAGGATGTCAAATAGAGAAATAATTAGCATAGCTGCTGTTCCAACCAAGCAAAAATGGTGTTCAACCCAAGCTAAAGAATGTTAATATGCATTTGATCAAATATAACTGAAGTACAAGGTTATGAAATACTTTATGTGAATGCTTGGTTAAAGAGATGTGTCTTTAATCTAGATTTAAACAGAGAGAGTGTGTCTGAACCCCGAACGTTATCAGAAAGGCTATTCCAGAGTTTGGGAGCCAAATGCCAAATACTGTTTTTGCTGTACTTTGTATCAAATAAATTCAGGCTTGGTGAGCAGAAGAGACTTCTTTAAAAACGTTAAAAATCTTACTGTTCAAAACCTTTTGACTGGTAGTGTATATGTTCAATTTCTGCAATGTTATTATTTATTAGCTTTCTATAAATGCATGAAAGCCATACAGTTTCACCATGAACAGCAGTTTGGCAAATTTTAGATTAGATTGTGAGTGAAAATTAGTAATTTGTTAGACTTCCAAAAAGGGCTAATCATGAATGCCAGTTTAGCATGAGCGTCTGTAACCTTAATCGCCCAATTGTTTGTTGTTTTAAAAACAACAGTCTTTTATTATGACTGCATACATAAAGCATGTCAAAGTGAATAGTGGGCCAAAAACTGAAAGTGAATGATTGGGACTGTTAAACACTAAGAAGTATTGTTTCTTTACAAAAAAAAACCCGCAGAATTAATGCAGCAAATTGACAATAAACCTCAATATTCACTTTGACCATAGAGAACTTTATGAATACAATATCCATGAAGGAACTGCAATCACTAAAATATTATTCACAGACACCAACGCTAAAATTCGAAATGATCATAAAATTGGTGCAGTTGAACTTTAACCAACATCTACCCTGGCCATCTCAATCACCTGATTTGAATATTATCAAATTGTTGGCACTATTGGAGAGAAGAGTTAGAGGCCAAAGTATTTCGCAGATGTTCTGATAGATGACATTTAACTGGAGACTATTCAAAAGTTGTATGAATCTACTTTAAGAAGATTGGAAGCTGTATTAAAGGCAAATGGAGTTAAAACAAATTAAAATATAGAAATATTGTCTGTTTCCCTGGTGTTCATGTTATTTTGTCCAATCCCTGTATGCAAATGCACACACCTTATGGATGAAAGAATCATTTGCATTGAATACATGACAATTTGTTTGTTTCTGTTTTGCCCGCCCTGAAATTTCGTTGGTCGTAAATCCTGCGTTACATAATTAATAAATGTATACTTAACATCAGATATGTTCAGATTGGCTCACTAGTGTGACTGATTGCTTATGTGGACAGACACATCTAAAAACTTAAAACTTCTACTAAGAATGTACACTACCAGTCAAAAGTTTTTTTGTTTTTTTTTCTGCATTTAAAAGCTCTTCTGCTTATCAAACCTGCATTTATTTGATCCAAAATACAGCAAAAGCAGTAATATTTTAAAATATTTGTACTTTTTGAAACTGCGTTCTAATTTAATATATTTTAAAATATAATTTATTCTGATCAAAGCTACATTTTCAACATCATTATTCCAGTCTTCAGTGTCACATGATCCTTCAGAAATCAATATGCTGATTTGCTGTTCAAGAAACATTTTTTATTATTATATCAATATTTTTGTTCAGGATTCTTTAAATAGAAAGATTCAAAGGTCAGCATTTATTTGAAATAATAAGCAGCTTATTATTAAGCTTAGCTTATTAGCATTCAAAAGTCAGTATAATTTTGGGGGGAAAGAAATTATAGAAATTAATACTTTAATTTAGCAAGGATGAAGATAAAGACATTTATAATGTTACAAAAGATTTTATTTCAGATAAATGCTGTTCTTCTGGACTTTCTATTTATCCAAGTCAAGTCACCTTTATTTATATAGCGCTTTTTACAATACAGATTGTGTCAATGCAACTTTACATTATCAAATGGGAAGGTAATATATTATTAATGCAAAAAGTAAATAATTTTGGTTGAAGGAAATAAATCAATAATTCCAAATTAATAACAAATTTAATTGTCCCCAAAGAAACCTGAAAAAAATCTACTCAGTTGTTTTATGTTTATGTTTTCAACAACAACAATAATAATAATAATAATGTTTTTTGAGCAGCAAATCAGAATATTAGAATGATTTCTAAAGAATCATGAGACTGGAGTAATGAAGCAAAAAATTCAGCTTTGAAATCACAGGAATAAATTACATTTTAAAATGTTACTGTTTTTGCTGTACTTTGGATCAAATAAATACAGACTTGGTGAGCAAAAGAGACTTACAGCAAAAATCTTACTGTTCAAAACCTTATGACTGGTAGTGTATGCTTTGATGCATTTATCTCTTTCTCTAGTGTTTCTGACTTGCTGATTCCATAAAGTTTCAGCTGTTTCACTGATTTGCAGTAATATGGTTTAGTCAAATGAATGACAGAATTGTATATTAATATTTTGTCTCCTATAATATGCAGATGTATTCTTCTTGGTTCCTTTATCAGAATAAACTTGATGTTCTTAGATTAATACATTTCAATATGCCTCAAAAGTATTTGCACACCTAAGCCAGACTTAAAAGGTTTGAATGTACAAAATTCATGCATTTTTAAGTCTAGTATAAGTGTTCAAATGCTTTTTGGGGCCAGTTTATATTTATGGGTCTGTTGAGCAGGAGAATAGATGTGAAACTGTACACTGACGTCATCACACATTCCAGCTCTGACTCTCTCTAACACACACAAACACATAGTTTCCCCGCAAACATATGCCCATTGTTAGAGCTGAGTGATATAGCTAAAACTTGATATTATAAATTTATATCTTATATCTTTACGCTACTGTTCAAAAGTTTGGGCTGACAAGATTTTGAAAATGTTTTGAAAGAAGCCACTTATGCTTACCAAGGCTGCATTTATTTGATCAAAAATACAGTAAAACCACGAATACTGTGAAATTTACTATTTAAATAATGTTATAAATATGATTTATTCCTGTGATGGCAAAGCTGATTTTCTTAAGTTCTATTTAAAATTAGATTAGACATTCTAATTAAAAATTAAAATTATGTCCTTAATTAATCAGCCACATGTTGTTCCACACCTGTAAGGCTTTTTTTTTTTTTTTTTCAAATCTGCAGAACACAAATTAAGATATTTTGATGAAATCAGAGAGCTTTCTGAGTAATTAATGACAGAATTTTCATTTTTGGGTCAACTGCCCCTTTAGTATTAGATTATTAAGATTATTCTGATGTTGAAACAGTTGTGCTGCTTAATATTTGTGAGGAAACCATGATACATTTTTCAGGATACTTATAAGATTATAAAGGGAAAAAAGAATTGAACATACAAGTCATAAGAACAGATTCATAAAAATAAATCAAATAGTATTTTGCTACTAATGTATGCATAAGAGATAATATATTTCCAGTGTTGCTCAGTTTTATTTTGTCAGCCCTGCTCAGACTTTTGCTCAATATACACACACTTTCTGGGCTATCACTCTCTTGTAGAATTTCTCATTGTGTGTGAGAATGACAGAAATGTGGATTTTTCTTGGTTGCCCTTTTCTTCACCCTACACTGATGTGTTTTTCCTTGTGCTGAACTTTTCATGGTCTTCTGGGGGCTTTTGCTTTATATTTGACCCTGCAGCTGTGACTTCTTGTATTCTCCCTATCTCTCTTTCATTTCACTTAATGTGAAAATAAATGCAAAATCTCATTCTAGTACACACAGATACATTTCCTACATACAGATCTGTAATATTTCCCTCTGTCTGTGTTTTTCTAGCAATCGGCCGTGTGCCAGCAAAGTCGGTGGGTAATCTGACGACTGTGAGCGGGGAGGAGGCGGCTCTTCCTCCTGGCTGGACTGTTGATTGGACGATTCGAGGCAGGAAGTATTACATCGATCACAACACCAACACCACTCATTGGAGCCACCCGCTAGAGAGGGAGGGGCTTCCGCCAGGCTGGGAGAGGGTGGAGTCAGCTGAGTTTGGAGTGTATTATGTTGACCACATCAACAAACGTGCCCAGTACAGACACCCCTGTGCACCCAGGTGAGTGTCAAGATGTCTGTTTGGTGTTATTTTCTATGTAAAATACGCGTGCCAACTCTTCTCTCGCTCTCAGCGTGCCACGTTATGACCAGCCCCCTCCCCCGCCGGTCACCTACCAGCCCCGCCCACCAGAACGCAACCAACCCGTACTGGTACCAGCAAACCCGTATCACACAGCTGAGATCCCAGACTGGCTGCAGGTGTATGCCAGAGCCCCGCTGAAGTAAGTTTCACATGCACTTATCTAAGGGTGTGCGATATGGCGAATTTTTTATTTTTTTTTGGATCGTGGATGATTAAAATGTCTCCAAAATCCGCTTCGTAGTATCGTGCTGCAGCGTGCCTCCATCTTAATATACTGCACAACGTGACATACATTCACTCACTCATTCACTCAAGGATTATATAAACACAGTTGGTTATGTCTAAAGTGAAAGTAAACAGTTGAGAGAAAAACGGATACACGCCTCTGTATTAGATGTGTGCAGCTCTTAAAGCGAAACTAAACTTGACATGTTGTTGATTGTCATTAAAAGAACACTCCACTTTTTAAATAGGCACATTTTCCAACTCCCCTAAAGTTAAACACATGAGTTTTACCGTTTTTTAATCCATTCAGCCAATCTCCGGGTTTGGCGTTAGCACTATTAGCATAGCTTAGCATAAATCATTGAATCTGATTAGACCGTTAGCATCTTGCTCAAAAATGACCAAAGATTTTTTTTATATTTTTCTTCTTCAAAACTTGTCTCTTCTGTAGTTACATCGTGTACTAAGACTGACAGAAAATGAAAAGTTGAGATTTTTCAGACTGATATGGAGAGGAACTATACTCTCATTCTGGCGTAATCATCAAGGAACCATGGGTGCAGCAGGCGCAATGATATTACGCAGCGCCTAAATATTGTCCGCAGCTATTTTACTATTACCTTAGTGGCTTAGTGCTGGTCACGTTGGAAGTTACCTAGCTGGGGACTATTTTCAGGCACTGCGTAATATTGCGCCTGTTGCACCCATGGTACGGCAGCAAAGTTCCTTGATTATTACGCCGGAATGAGAGTATAGTTTCTATCCATTTCAGCCTGGAAAATCACAACCTTTCATTTTCTGTTGGTCTCAGTACACAGCGTAACTACAGAAGAATCAAGTTTTAAATAGGAAAAATATGGAAAATCTTCAGTTATTTTTGAGGGAGATGCTAACAGTTTAATCAGATTCAATGATTTATGCTAAGATATGCTAAAAGTGCTAACGGCAGACACGGAGATCGGCAGAATGGATTCAGAAACGGTAAAACTCATCTGTTTAACTCTAGGGCAGGGGTTTTCAACCTGTGGGGCGCGCCCCCCTGAGGCGTTCACCAGCTATCAATGTTTTAGGCATCCACTAGGGGGCAGTCTGATTGCTAGAGAAAACACGTCCCATCTTTATAAAAATTCATTCACCTTCACATTTGTAGACATGTAAAATACTTACATTTTCTTGTGAGATTACTTTGAGTAACTTTTGAGAGACTTTTATTTGGATATTGAGTGAATAAAGTAAAATTTAAATATTAAAAACATTTGGAAAAATCCTTCTTTAATGGATGAATTTGGGGATTTTTTTAATATAATTTTTATTTTTAAGGTTTGTATATTTGCATTTGTTATGAATCATATTCAAACTTTTCATTGCTCATGTAGCATTATGTAGTGAGGATATGAAGATGGTCAAACAGAACAAAAACATCAGTTGTTTTCACAGACCTAAAACTGAGCAAAAGTGTGTTGCAGCTGCTTATTTTTATATGGGCAAAGAGGCTTGCTTGCGGGCGGGGGGGGGGGCAGGGGGCGCGAATGAAATTAGACAAACTTGGGGGGGGCGCATGTCCTAAAAGGTTGAAAACCCCTGCTCTAGGGGAGTTGGAAAATTAGCCTATTTTCAAAAAAAAGTGGAGTGTTCCTTTAAAGGGACTGCTCACCAAAAAAATTACTTGCTCACATGTTGTCCCAAATGTCTATGTTTTTTTTTTTTCTTGTGCTAAACACAAAAAAATATATTTTAAAGAATGTGGATAACAGTAACTGGTCCCCACTAACTTTGATAGTGCGAAAAAAAAAAAAATATATATATATATATATACTGTGGAAGGAACTGGGTACCCAGCAACTGTTTGGTTACCCACATTCTTCAAAAAAAAGTTTTATGTTCAACATAAAACAAGAAAAATCACTCACTGCTCTTGACTGAAGAACTTTAATACAGTTCCTTTAATAAGAGTCAATGTATTATTCACGTATATAGTATTTAAAATATTTTTATATTTGTTAATTCAATTTCCTGAATGCTACTGCTAAGTACACCTACTGTACCTTAAATACAAGTTTTATTTGTGTATGTTAGTTTTGTTTGTATTATATGTGTATGTGTAACATGTAGCATATCTTTGTTCTTATTTTTTTTATTTAATTAAGTTTTTTATCTTTGCCCAATTTGGCCCAAACATCTGCCATTCTTTTTATTTTATATTTTGTTACCTTGTAAGGCTTTGGTTTTAAAATAGGGAAATTAGGCTTTACTGCTCAGACAACTTGCAAAATAGTAAAACCAACATGACAAAGAATTGTGAAAAAATCGTAAATCGTGATTTTTCTGAACAACAACAAAAAAAAAACGTGATATGATATTTTTGCCATATCGCCCCATCCCTACACTCATCGTCACAGGCTGTTAAACTTTTGAAGGACGGCAGAAAAGATGGGCACTTCACTGTAAACGGCTTCTTTTGATTGTAATGGGCACACTTTCATTTTGTAGCATCAACCCACACTGCATATGTCCAGTGTTGGCATGATGTAATTGGAGATTGTTTACGGTTGCCAAGCAATATTGCAACTTGAAGCATTAATATAGAATTCAGCTGATGCGCAGTCACAGGTGTGCAGCTATGTATGTGAGCTATTTTTGGAGGGGTGACTTAAAACATGACTCTTCTAATTCTATATTTAGAATGTGTTTTATATTCAACTGAACTGTTATTTTAGTATTATTTATAGTATATCTTTTCTATTCTTATATATAAATTCTTATCGTTTTTAGCAGTATTTTGAATTGCCTTTTATTTTTATATTTTCAGTATGCAGTGTTAATTTAGTATTATTTACAGTATACTTTTATTATTATGTATTATTATAGTATTTATTAGTATTTTAAATTGCTTTTGTGATTTCCCCCCCCCCCTCGTATTTTTATTTAGCTTTCATTTGTTTAATTTTTTCATCTAATATTTATATTGTATTTCAGCTGTATTTCAATTAACAGAAACCATAATGCAGTGTTATTTTAGTATTATTTATACTATACTTTTATTATTATATATTATTATAGTATTTGTTAGTGTTTTTTTAAATTGGCTTTTATTTCAATTTTTGTTTTAGTAATTTTATGTGTTTTTTTTTTTATTTCAGTTTTTTTTTTTCATATTTCTATTTAGTTTTCATTTACCTTTGTTAGGTTTAGGTTGTTCATCTGACATGTGTATTTTTCTTAAGCTGTAGAGACCATAATATACAGTGCTATTTTTGTATTATTTATAGTATACTTTTATTATTGTATAGTATTATAGTATTTATTTGTATGTTGAATTGTCTTTTTTATATTTTTTAAGTTTTAAATTTAGTTTTAGTAATTGTATGTGCTGCTTTTTTCGTATTTCTATTTGGCTTCCGTTTTCCATTTATATTTTATTATACTTTTACTATATTATATATTATTATAGTATTATTATTTGTTTTTTGAATCAGATTTTATTTTTATATTTTCAGTCATGTTATGTGTTTTTGTATTTTTATTTATGTTTAAGTTTTTCATCTGACTTATTTAATTTTAGCTACATTTAACTGAAACCATAATGTGCAGTGTTATTTTTAGTATAATTTATACTATACTTTTATTATTATGTATTATAGTATTTATTAGTGTTTGTTTAATTGTATTTTTATATTTTTACATTTTGGTTTAAGTAATTGTGATTTGTGTATTTGTTAGTATTTTTGAATTGACGTTATCTAAATTTTAGATAAATTTTAGTTTTAGTAATTTTATGCTTTTGTGATTTTTATTTGTTTTGTATTTTTTTCTATTTAGCTTTTATTTATTTTTAAGTGTATGTTTTTATATGATATTAATATTTTATTTCAGCTGTATTAACAAACCAAGTTTTGTGTCTGTAAAGCATCCTTGCATACAAGCAGTTAGTTTTCTTTTGCACACATTGGTTTAGGTGAAAGATTTCTTTCTATTTTTTAATCAGCTGAAGAAGCAGCCAAAGTGGCTTCTGAAAGCATGTTTATTAATAAAAGACTAAATCCCTGCTGAAAAAAGGCTGGTTTGCTTAAGCTGATTTAGCTGCCTTTCCAGTCTGAGCATCTGAAAATGACCCAAAACTCTTCTAAAACCAGACCGGTGCTGAGAGACCAGCAATCCAGTTTAGGCTAGATGAAGATGTTTATTTCAGTAGGAACATCAGCCAGAAGATTTCTCGCTTGGAAATTTTTTTTTCATTGGCTGGTTTCTGGAAGCCATCAGAGGCTGTAAACTGACCCTAATGATGAACTCTGATAAAGGCCAGTGCCATTAACCTTCAGTCATATTAGTGTGTTTTTGTGCTTTGTCCCAGGTATGACCACATCCTGAAGTGGGAGCTCTTCCAGTTGATGGATCTAGACACGTATCAGGGGATGCTAAAGCTGCTCTTCATGAAGGAGCTGGAGTGCATCGTTAAATCGTATGAAGCATATCGCCAAGCGCTGCTCACCGAACTCGACACGCGCAAACAGCGGCAGCAGTGGTATGCCCAACAACCAGCCAAAAACTTCCCTCCCAACATGTGACTCGTATGAGACTATGGAAACTCCAAACTCCAGCGTTATCAGTGCCTTAGCTGCTGATGCAGACTCTCATTTACTCCCTCAAACAGCTCCAAATATAAACCCAAAGAGAGACACCACACAAAGCCTGTTGGGAACTTTACACTATTACATCTATATAGCTTATCAGCCATTATACGGCTGTGTGTGTTCTGAGTCTATGCTTGGTCTTGACTGTGTTTGAATGTGTGTGCACATGTTGAAAGTGTGTTTTTTGTGCATGTCAGGACTGTCAGGACTTATTCCTTCTGCATTGTCTTTTTGGACAATCACAGCTATCAGTTATCAATGTTTTATTGTTTAATCAGACTCTATTTTCAATTATAAGTTTGCTTTTAAGGAGAATCTCGTAAAAAAACTAATCCGGGTCACATTTCACCTTAGAAATTAAACAAGAAAAATGGAATTTATAATTTGCATAAAGAAAATGAAGCTTGTGAACAGTTTTACATTGAATATGATCATGATGTGTACTTCAATAATAAAAGTCGCTAAATTTTGCATTACAGTAATAAGATGTTTTTCTGCATTATTTACATTTATTATGAAAATAATGCCGTAATCTTAATGGTGCTTCATTTTCTTCAAGTAAAATATATATTCTTGTGTCTTGTGCTTTTTTTTTGGCAGGGTGAAATATGACTTGGACATTTCTGTGAGGTTCATCCTTTAAGGTTTGGGTGGATTCCTTTTATAAGGAATTTGCTTTTTATATTTAAAGATGAAACTTTCAGGCAGAGTCGTCACTTTGTATGAAGTGATTGAGCCTATGGCATTTATTTTTTTCAGGAGGTTATTGCCTGTATTTTTCAGTTATGATGTCTGTTTGTAAAATCTATTTTGAGCATCAACACTAAATAAACCAGGACCTTGTATTTTGTGTGTGTGTGTGTGTGTGTGTGAGATGTTCATGTTCAGTTTGTCTTCCCAATTAAGTTTGAAAATACAGTAGTCAGCATTTGAAAGTTAATCAAAGTTGTCCTAAGACAAGAACGGGTATTGTTTTGGTTTTAGGACGACTTTGATGAAAGGTTTTGATTTACTTCAAATATTTTTATTTTTACTATTATCCATTTTAACCATTGTACCATTATACTTCATATTAGACTAAAGTAGAACAGAACACTTAAGTGTGTTTAATTTAATTCTTCAATATTTCAAATCAGTATTCAACATTGTGGAAACAAAGTGCTACTTTGGTATTAAAAATACCAAAAAAGGAAGGATCATACAAAATGCATGTAATTTTTTTTTATTTACTACTGACCTGAATAAGGTATTTCACATAAAAGATGTTTACATATAGTCCACCAGAGAAAATAATAGCTGAATTTAATAAAACGACCCTGTTTTTTTTTATTGGCAATGGCCGCGCAAGTGTGATCTTTAGCTCCGCCCACAGCGTGCCTCCAGGAGCTCGGCTGTTTTTGGAGAGAATTGTAAAGCTGTATCTTTTGTAAATATGATAAAATTAAAGACTATTTGGATATATGAAGGATGCAGTACTACTCTATAGGTACTCGAGATTAGCATGAGATTGGGTGAAACTGTGTTACGCCCCCTTTAATATGCATCAGGATTCCCGGGGGTCCTTAAAAAGTCTTAAATTTAGTTTATCAAATTTAAGGTCTTAAAAAGTCTTAATTATGAATAAGAGGGTCTTCATTTTTTTTTGAGTGAAGATCAGATTTGCAATTATAGCTTAGTTAATGATTAAACTTCAAAATGGTATGATTTAATTCAATAAAGGAGCGCTGCAAGTTTAAAGCCCGCTGCTGTGCTGCTTTGTTTACTACCGTTACCCGGGAAACGTATTTCCATAGTTTCGAATGCGCCCTCTAGTGGGCATTTTCCGATAAGCCTGTTGTTTTGAGTAGGGTAGTAGTTTTAGGACCGCATTTCTACAATCCCATAGTATTTTTTTATTTTATTATTATTTTTTTATTTTTTTATGTATTAACAGCTCATACTATTTATAGCACTTGCTATTCAATTCAGGATATTTGTTTAAGGAAATATGTAGAAGTGGGGTGCGATATTGACAAAAAATATTATCTCAATATTTTCTGGGATTTTATCGATAACGGTAATTAGACGATATTTTGCTCTGTGTGTGTGTGTGTGTGTGTGTGTGTGTGTGTGTGTGTTATTGTGCTTAAGGACTACAGTGACTAAAGTTTTTGATATGTGTCATATTCTGTGTGGTCAGTTCACAGCAGTGATTTAAAAAAATGATTTTTTTCCCTAAAAGTTTAAAATGATTTTTACCTCTTATAGGCATTTTTACCTTTATACAGCCATTTTTTCTAAAATCATCTTTTGAGTCTAATTCTTACATTTAATCAGTCAATTATAATAATAGTACATTTAGACTGTTACTAAACAAATTAAATTAGTATTAATAAAACTCATCTTTGCAGAAGTTGCATATAAAGTGGGATTTAGATGCATTTACACATGATAATTCAACTATATTTGAAATCATAAAAAGATACTATGAATGTGATATTAAAACCGCCAGTAGGTGTCAGTAAGTCGCTGTTAATAAGTGAGTCATTGCGATTGAACCAAATCATTTCAACGGTTGATTCATTCAGAAAAAGGTTGAAATGTGAAGTATATAATTTAAATAAAGCTTTTTTGTTTTGTGAAAATTTGTATCTGAACTGTAAATCAGTTTTTACAGTAGTTTCCAGTCATTTTAAAGTTTAATATTCAACCACAGACATTGCCCTACCCCGCTCATATGGTATTAATTTTATTTGTGCAGGTCTTAAAAAGTCTTAAATTTGAGCTTAAAAATCCTGCAGCAACCCTGATGCGTTATCTGTAGGTAAGATAAAGAAAATGCCATCTAAACTTTACTGAAGACAGTCAGTTCCTCACAGAGATACATTCATATAAACCCCTTACTTACCTCCATATCAGTGTTTAGGACTTTATTCCATGAGTTGGCGCTGCCTGCTACAATATTTTCTCTTTGCGCCCATCTTCAGAGTCTCTGGCTTCTGTTAACGGCCGTTTACAGTTGGATTATTTGCCCAGTTAAAGAATTAGTTGTGTGTTATTAATAGACTAGTTCATAAAGTTCTTCAACCATCAGTGAAAAGTGTAAGCAGTTAACATTGCTAACTTGTACCCATATGCCAGTTTTGAAAAAATGGCACCGGTTTACTATTTGAAGGGTAAATGGGTATATCACTCAACTATGGATACGACTTCCAGTTCATTAGCCGCTATAGGGAAATAATGTGCAGTAAACGGTGAAACTATCTGCATCAAGAACCAGTGGACAATGATACTGCCCCAAATATGATAGCATTGAAGGTGAAATCACTGCAACACATTGTCTGGCCCATGATAATGACTACAACTTGTGTTTTTAAACATGTAGTATTTTATTCCCTTATAAATAGCACTGAACTCAACATACAACATCCATTACAAAATAAAAACAGACTGCTTTCATGTGAGTGTCAGAGAGAGAAATAGTATTTACAGTTAGAAGATGGCAGAATGGTGAACTGTCAGAACTAATACTGTGATTTTCTAACGCAGGCACAAGCGACACAGACTGAATCGTTTGAGACTCTGATTCTCCACACCAGTGTCCTTGTCGTCTGACCGTAGGCCTGAGCTGTAGGTGCAGAATGTTGCTATGGTGGGTGATTGTGGCGATATGTTCTTGTTGTAGCGTTGAACAGTCCCGCGTTTCTTCCTCTCTCTGACTGTACGCTCCACTGTCACTGTCCACAGTGCGTCTGCGTCAAACCGTGTGGGGGTCAGTTTTGTTTCTTGTCCTGCTCAGGTTGTTGGTCAGTCTGGTGTCCAGGGAAGGCGTGATTATACAACTGCCTGTGGTTTGCCGCTACGCTATACAGCTTATACAGAGCCTGAAGGAGACGTACAGGAAGATACAACATGTTAATGTGAGATCTCTCTTTACGTTTGTGAGATGTTGTGGGATTGTGTTTATGTCTAAATAGATGAGTAAGTGTGTGCAGGTAGAGTAAACCCCCTCTTACCTCATTTGTGCTTCCCTAAAACAAAGAAATGAGGAATACAGTTAACACATTTCTAGTGAAAATTAAATAGTGATTTTAATATAGATAGTCTATTTAAAAATCTGAAATCTGAGGGTGCAAAAAAAAATCTAAATATTGAGAAAATCGCCTTTAAAGTTGTCCAAATGAAGTTCTTAGCAATGCATATATCAAAAATTAAGTTTTGATATATTTATCGTAGGAAATGTACAAAATGTCTTCATGGAACATGATCTTTACATAATAACCTAATGATTTTTGGCACAAAAGAAAATAATTTTGACCCATACAATGTGGCTATTGCTACAAATATACGCGTGCTACTCAAGACTGGTTTTGTGGTCCAGGGTCACATATTATTGCATTATTGTATATATTCAAGCAATAATGCATTCATTTACTTAGTTGACCTTTTTTTATTTGTTTTATTATTTTTTTGTATAAGAATTGTTGTTATTATTACATTTATTATATACATTTACACTTCCATTCAAAAATTTGGGGTCGGTAAGATTTTTTAAAGAAGTGAATACTGTTTTTTTATTTTATTTTAATTTAATTTTATTTTATGTTTTACTTTCCATTTGTCAAACAATACTGAAAAAAATATTACGGTTTAAACAAAATGCTTATTATTATTATTATTATTCAGTCAGTAAGAAATGAATACATTTATTTAGCAATGACACACTGAAATAGTTTGAAAAATGACAGTAAATAACTAAATTATTATTATTATTATTATTATTATTATTATAGCCTGTGCATATACACTACCATTCAAACATTTAGGGCCTGTTTTTAGGGCCAGATTTTTTTTTTATTTAAGAAATGTATACTTTTAATTAGCAATGACACATTAAAATTGACTGAAAAGTGATATAATGAAAAGGTAAATATATTTAAATACCGTAAATAAAAAAAAAATTGTTGCTGTTTTTTGTTTGTTTGTTTGTTTATTCATTACTTTCTATTTGTCCAAGAGTTCTGAAAAATTATTATGGTTTAAACAAAATAATAATAATAGTTATTATTATTACATGCCATGCATATCTCAAACATTTAAAAAAATTGGGGTAAGATTTTATTTTTTTTTTATTAAAGAAATTTAATAAAAAATTAACTGAAATTAATTGAAAAGTTAAATATATTTAAATACAGTAAATACTATTTTTATGATGTTGTTGTAGTTGTTGTTATTTATTTATTTTACTTTACATTCATCAAAAAAAATAAAACATTACGGTTTAAACAAAAATATTAATCGTTATTATTAACAACCTAAACAAAAACATTATGCAGCACAACTGATTTCAATATTGATAATAATATAAGACATTTCTTAAGCACCAAATCAGCATATTAAATTAATTACTAAAGGATCTAGGGAGTAACGTCTGCTGAAAATTAAAAAATTCTATAAATAAACTATATTTAAAATATCTGTTTATTTCCTGTTGTATTTTACCTGATCCCACAGCGCTCCGGCCACCTGGTCAATGACGGCACCTAGTTCTCTGTATTCTCCTGAGTAGCGGATGTACGCCCAGGTGCACAGAGTGATGAGCGCGAAGCCCAACACCATGTTGCAGATGCTTGCGATGATGTCAACACCCACAAACCCTGTGATCCCTGCGGCCACATACATCACAAAGATCACCACAAACAGCGTTGCGGGTGTTCGTGCCGCATGGAAGATGTTCTTGGAGTCGTTGTGTTTGATGTACTGCACAAACAGCTCGTCGATCTCCGCCTCCAGCTGCAGCAGGTAACGCCGACTGAACTCCTCCCCACCCATTTTCTTCACGCTCCGAAACAACGCCAAAGCCTCCTCGCGGATCCCCAAGTGACGCGTCTGCAGCTCGTTTGGTGCGAGGAAAGGCCGATCTCCTCCACTCACCTAGGCGTAAGACATTTGATGAAGAGGAGTTAAACTAACATGATGAGAAATCAGCAGTTAGTATCTCACTCACCTCCTCCATTTTCCTGTTGTATAGATCTTTAGCTGCAGCCACTGCAGCCAGATTATTTGCTTCTGCTGTGGCCTGTGGACACAAACACACCCTAACACTAACAGCTCTCAGGTATATTTACTGTATGTCAGGCTGAGGATGTGGAATGTGTGTGCTAAGGGTTAAAGGGATAGTTCACCCAAAAATGAAAATACTGACACAGAAGAGCAGAAATTGTTGAGTAGTTGTTATTTTTGTTTTCTTTGTGGACAAAAAGTATTCTCGTAGCTTAACATTACAGTTTAACTCATAACAACTGATGTCACATGGACTATTTTAATGATGTAAAACATAAAACATTTCAGTTGTGTTGCTGTCTATGCAGGGTCAGAAAGCTCTCAGATTTAATCAAACATGTCTTAATTTGTGTTCCTAAGAAGAAAAAAGGTCTTACAGGTTTAGAACAACATGAGGGTGAGTAATGAATTAATTCCTTCATTCATTCATTCATTCATTAGTAAGTAATTTTGGGTGAATTATCCCTTTAAGAGGTCATACCTGTAACATGGATTTTGGATGTGGCAGCTCCTCTCCCTGGTAAATCTTGATATATGCCTAAATCATAAACAGCTGCTCAGTTCATTTCAAGAATTCCACATATCAAATTATACTGAAACAATTATAAACTGCATGAAAATCAGGGATGCATGATTGGTACCATATTGGTTGTTGGCAGTAGATACACTATATTGCCAAAAGTATTGGGACACCGCCTTCTAATGAACAGGTTTGACTACTTTTGTCATTTCCATGAGTACTAATCTTAATGTTTAAGCATATTATGATATACTAGGCAATTGTTTGGACAGGACCTTTTTTTATTCTAGCATGACAATGCCTCTGTGTATACGGCATGGTTCATAGAGAAATGTTTGATTCAGTCAGTGTGGAAGAACTTGACTGGTCTGCATAAAGCCAAGTCCTAATCCCAGCTGAACACCTCTGGTGTGACTTTAAATGCAGACCTTGGGCCAAAAACTCCAATGACTTGTGCATACGGATACAGTCATTTTAAACACTTCCAAAACTAAAGCAACAGAGATGGAAATATAATTTTTAAATACATCTTTGTTGCTACAGTTTTGGAAGTGGTGCCTTTTTCTGTTCTAAAGAAGTGGGTGTCCCAATACTTTTGTCACTGGTGTTTGGTGATGAGTTTTTGCAAAAAATTTACAAAATAGTATTTTATTATAATATGTTATATATAAACCATGCATAGTCTGTAAGTTTTATAAATGTTTTTCAAGTAAGTCTCTTCTGCTCACCAAAGCTGCATTTATTGGATCAAAAATACAGTAAAAACAATAAAATTGTGAATTATAATTATACATATTCTATTTAATACAATTTTAAAATGTAATTTATTCCTGTGATGGCAATCAGTAGTGATTACTCCAGTCTTCAGTGTCACATTATCCTTGTCAAATCAGTGTCAAAAATTTGTTTTGTTTTTCCAGGATTCTTTGATGAATAAAAAGTTTAAAAGAACAGCGTTTATTTGAAATAGAATGTTAATCATTTTTAATTATTATGTTGAGAACAGCTGAGTAGATTTTTTCAGGTTTCTTTGACAAATAGAAAGCATTTATCTGAAATATAAATCTTTTGTAACATTACAAATGTCTTTATCATCACTTTTGATCAATTTAAAGCATCCTTGCTAAATAAGTATTAATGTCAAGAATTTTTTTGCTAAAAAAAAAAGAGAGTGGTATAGTCAAAATGTATAATGTTACAAAAGCTTTTCATTTCAGAAAATGCTGATCTTTGAATCTTTCTATTCATCAAAGAAACCTGAAAAAAATTTACTGCGTTTCTTGAACAGCAAATCAGCATACCAGAATGATTTCTGAAGGATCAGGTGACACTGAAGACTGGAGTATTGATGCTGAAAATGTAGCTTAATTTAATTTTTATACTGGGCTGCTACTTATAAAAATAATGTTAGCAGACATATTTAAAAAAAACTGCTGGTTAATTCCCATTTCATTCCTAGCAGTAGCTAATGCACCTCTAACAATACTATTACCTTGAAGTACTCCAGAAGTCCACGGCAGCTGATTTTGCTTCCGTTTATCTCTTTCACGTCCAAGTTTTTGGGGCGTAGTAACCACGGAACAAGCACTTGCAGATTATTGATGAACTCTTGATCAATCTCTGAAACATGATTAGAAACAGGTGTTTTTGTACACTGTTTTTGGACTTCACAGTGTAAGGATGCTGACAGAGCTTCCACATATTTGAGTTCAGCCTCAGCTTCAATCTACTGATTAGCGTGCGTCTGTAGACATACCCTTCAATCTGCCGTCAAAGTGTGGGTTTGTGGCCACCTTGAGTCCCGGGTGTGGCATGAGGAAACAGGAGATGTTGGTGAAGCAGGAATGGATGTGTTTCCTCACGTTCTGCAGCTCCTCATGTTGATTCTCTGAGATCTACACATAAACACACATTGTGGTTGTTCTGATTTCAGTATTTTCATATGTTAGATCTTCCATATTTCCATACAATAACATACTGACCTTTAATCTTTTCTCCAAAAATTTCATTCCTCCTTCCTGTCCATAAGGAAACTCATATGGAAAGCTCCAGTCCCGCACCAGAAAGATCATTGACTGAGTGAAATAATATATACCAGGTGAGTAGTGATAGTTATTTAAAGTAGTGTAATGAAAACACATTTTATAAAGAACAGTTTCAGAATGACAACAAGCATACTAATTTTTAAAATTAATAGAGGCCAACAGCAGAAGCATAAAATACAGCAGATACCTGAAATGGCTTGAGGAATGTTTCTTCCATGGCCAGTCTGCCGTATTCAGTGAAAAGCTATAAAGGTCAACAAAACCAAAGCACAGTTTTTTTTTTACACAATCACCTTTTTGTAATATGCACTGCTAATAACTTTATTTGAACTTTAAAGGCGATTTTCTCAATGTTTGGATTTTTTTGCACCCTTGGATTTGTTGTTTAGTTGTATCTCGGCCAAATATTGTCCTATCCTAACAAAAATAAATCAATGTAAAGCGTATTTATTCAGCTTTCAGCTGACGTATAAATCTCAATTTCAAGAAATTGACCCTTATGACTGGTTTTGTGGTCCAGAGTCACAAATAAATGTCCTTTCATTTCATACCAGTGGCTTTGCTATTTAATAAAAAAAAAATGATGGCTTACAAGCTTTGAGAAGTGTAAGCATCAGCTAATATTTTATTTATATATTTTATTATTTTTATTGTTTATATTATCTTCTTGTAATTACACGGCACTTTTTGGTACACTCTGTTTTTAAGTGCTTTATTAATACATTTTTAATTAAATTGAATCTCATTAAACTCTGTCATTAAAAAGTCTAATGACTACTACAGTTCAAGAGCATTGCGGGTGATAAAATGAGTGTATGTATACCTGCAGATGCTGAAGATCATCTTCCTGAACATTCTGAGATATGTTATACACCTTAAAAAAGACAAGATGACATCAAGGTCCCATTGAGTTTCACTAAAAACATAGTCGGGTTTTTGGGGTGGATTTTTTGTGTGTACTACCTGCATAGAGCTGATCATGGTACTGAGAGCAAATACAGTAGCTGAGTCACGGAGAGTGGACTGGCTGTCAAAGGTCCCCTGTGTGTCCATTAGCAGCACTGCCACCTACAGGAAAACAGAATGATGCATTTCTACCACACTAATGTCCACATTAATGGTCCTCAGGAAATTCCGTATCATGTTTAGTGGAGCTTTGTTTCATTTTCACATTCAGGGCTGAGCTACAGACTCTGCCTTACACAAATACAGTTAGTCAAAAGTTTACATACACCTAGACCATACACAATTTATCTGTTCAAAAGTTTACATACACTTGATTCTTAATACTGTGTTGTTACCTGAATGATCCACAGCTGTGTTTTGGCTATGCGTTGTTGGTTTTTTTTTTGGCTGTGTTTTTTTTTTAGTGATAGTTGTTTATGAGTCCCTTGTCTGTCCTGAACAGTTAAACTGCCCACTGTTCTTCAGAAAAAAATTTCAGGTCCCACAAATTCTTTCCAGCAATGACTGTATGATTTTGAGATCCATCTCTTTACACAGAGGACAACTGAGGGACTCATATGCAACTATTACAGAAGGTTCAAACACTCACTGATGCTTCCGAAGGAAACACAATTCATAAGAGCTGAAATGAAAACTTTTTGAATATGAAGATCAAGGTAAATTTAACTTGCTTCTACAGCTTTTAAAGGGCAGTACTAAATGAAAAAAAATTATATTTAGGCAAAATAAGAAAAATGTACACATCTTCAAGCTATCTAATGTAATACATTTTACAGATAGGTAGGTAGGACTCTTACCTTGCTACCATCTGGTTTGTCCACCAGGAAGACTTCACTCCAAATCTGAATTCCAGTTGTCTCCCGCTCTGAGCCTCCTCTCCATGAGAATCCCGTCAGCGGCTCATCTGGGTCCCCCAGCCACTTATCACTGGCCTGAAGCAAACACACATATTGCAGTTTACACAAAAATAAAGAAATTGATTGTGATTTGGAAGTAGTCTGAGAACAATAATACATGAATTTCTATGAATTGAAGCCAGTCTTACCTGGCTGTACATGTATCGCAGCATGAAGTCCATGAGGAAGGATTTGCCTTTACGGAAGGCTCCTGCCACAGAGATGGCCACCACCTCTCTGTCTCTGACCTCCTCAGCCAGCAGGATCTTACTGAGCGCTGTCTCATCCAGCTCAAACGTGTGGTCATCTTTCACCACCAACACCTGCACCGGACGTGCTCGTCCGTCTGTCTCTTCCTCCTCTGAGCTCCAGTCATACACATTCTTATCCACGAAAGACCCTAAACACAACCACATTTAAATACAGTTAGTTCTGGAATTGCAATGACTGCCATAGTGGTAACTGGTAACCATAGACATAATATCCGGCAAAAGCAAACCACAGTCAATAATGTTACTGTTAATGCTCTGAAAGTTGCTGCTTTTTGATGCAGTGCTCTATATGGATCATAATGTATGTTTGTTTGTACACTGTGTTGTGCAGTGTTATTTTAGTATTATTTTTTATTATATTATTATATTTTAAATTATATATACTATAAATTATACATACATATATATATATAGTTGAAGTCAAAAGTTTACATACACCTTACAGAATCTGCAAAATGTTAATTATTTTTTACCAAAATAAGAGAGATCATACAAAATGCATGTTATTTTTTATTCAGTACTGACCTGAATAAGATATTTTTACATAAAAGATGTTTACATATAGTACACAAGAGAAAATAATAAAAATAAAATAAAGAGTTGAATATATATATATATATGTTGTTTTTTTGTTTTTTTTTAGTGATAGTTGTTCATAAGTCCCTTGGTTGTGCTGAACAGTTAAACTGCCTGCTGTTCTTCAGAAAAATCCTTCAGGTCCTACAAATTCTTTGGCTTTTCAGCATTTTGTGAATTTGAACCCTTTCCAACAATGACTGTATGATTTTGAGATCCATCTTTTAACACTAAGGACTACTGAGGAACTCATACGCAACTATTACAAAAGGTTCAAACGCTCACCGATAACATTTTTCTTATTTTGCCTAAATATATATATTTTTTCATTTAGTACTGTCCTTCAGAAGCTACAGAAGATACTTGAAGTTTCCCAGAAGACAAAATAAGTCTTCAAATTTAAAATCAAATTCAATAAAAACTTAATGCATCATGTTTCCTTCTGAAACATTTTTGTGAATAATGAAGCATTAATGCCACAGTAAGCTTAAGATAATCATCTGTTTCATATCAGAAGAGGCCTAAATCCAAATTAGAAACAAGTGATCATAACACAAATGTTATGCAAGATCATTTAGTTGCATTTTAGACTCAAGATCGAATCTCTTTTTTCTCAATCTAACATTCTCCTGGGAGAAATGGTGGAGTCACGTTTTAGTAAGACTTAATGCAGCAGACAATCCTAATGGAGCTTTAGTGATGATCATGACCTTTGTCATCAAGGCCAGTGTGATGTGGTTCATAGAGAGATGTTTTATCGGTTAAGAGGTCCTGAAGTACATCTCAGACCTAATGTAACAACAAAACTGGTGGTCAAACATTATATACCACCTGGTACCCTAATGGTTAATGTGTTTTTAAGCATTATATGAGTATGTGAACAAAGTAAAGGATCTGCTCTCTAACTGATGCATTTGTCAGGCATTTCTTAAATGTGTTTGAACAGTAATGAATATTGACAGGGAAATTAGACCATTTCCAACTCTTTCCACCAGGGCTAAAAGGACCTTAGTGGGCCAGATTACAATTATAAGGATGTGATGAGGCTGTTCACAGCATTGCATATACACTTCTGCCATTGGTAAGAACCAAAGCGACACCAATACTGTCCCAACACTGTAAATTATTTACATTCAAATGAGCTTGTAGAGCTCTCTATCTCTAGTGTTTTCCCTCACTTCCTATATATCATGTCATATTCACCTGGTCAGGCCTGTTTAGAGCAGCAAGCTTCATACGGCTACCGTGTATATTACATAAACTAGCATCTCCATACAGGCCTGTAGCAGATGTACAGAGCTCTGCTTGCTTTGCTTATGTGGGTCACTGGCATCAATGCACATCACTTCACACACAGATCACTTCTGATCACAATTTACCCACTGCAATGAAGAAAAGCTGTGACGTGTGATCTAAGAAATTCAACTGAAACATCAATAACAGAGATGTATTATTAAAAATAAAGCATATCATTGACTGGGATGTGTAAGAAATGGGTGGGTGCGTTTTACAAACGACCACGAATTTGTTTCCACATACATTATAATAATGCAAATACCACCTTGCTTTTAAATATAGATATTACAGCAGTAAAATAGCTGTCATCACAATCACGCACAGATACAGGGCGGAACAGGGCTGTGGTCCGGAGCAAATCAGCTGATTTGGACAGGGGAAAAGCATTGTTTTTTGTTTGTGTTTATTTGTGTTTGTTCCTTAACACACAGGCGGAGTGCCTATGTAACAGCATCCTCCTCATAATTTACAGAATCGCACAATAACGCGTCTCCTAGGCTGTCTCGCGTCTGGAAGGTTTATTGTATTACAAAATGGACTTACCCCAGCTGTCTCTGTCCTTTTTGTCTCGGGCCATGTCGCACTGGGTGTTTTGTTCAGGATTCGGGTCGGTTCGGTTCTAAACTGCGATCATGAGACGAATGCGATGCTGGAAATCAGCTGCCAGTGATGGAGGCTCATTCTCATCTGAAACGAATGTGCAGCGCACCATTGGATCGCCTAGTGGCGCTGTGGGACGGTCGGGTGGTAAACATCTATAATGTAATAACTCAACTGTAATGGGCGGGGCTTAGAGACTCTGGCATTGCCTCTAATTGGTCAGACACGCTTGGTCTAAATTATAGTTCTCATATTTTAACTCTTTACTGTATTATTACAATTCAGTGTTTTTGTTGTTCTCAGTGTCAATATGTAAGTATTAAATTATTATCCAGATCTCTGCTGGAGTTGTGGTACGTGTAATTTTGTGTGTAAAAGCGCTGGAGGGTCAGAACTAAATCCATAGAATAATTAATTTAACTATATATATATATATAGGCCTATATATATATATATAGGCCTATATATATATATATATATATATATATAATTATTATTATTATTATTATTATTATTATTTTATTATTATTATTATTATTATTATTATTATTGTTACTATTTAATAATAACTGCTTTCTATTCGAATATATTTAAAAATGTTATTTATTCCTGTGATCAAATTGAAATTACTCCAGTCTTTAGTGTCACATGATCCTTCAGAAATCATTCGAATATGTTAATTATTATTATTATCATCATCATCATCATCATCATCATCATCATCATCAATATTTAAAACAGTAATTTTTTTCAGGATTCTTTGATGAATATAAAGATCCAAAGATCAAAAAAAGCTTTTGTAACATTATAGGGGGGGATAAATTAATGATTTTATTTGGTTTTATAACCTGAAAAAAAAAACTCTATAAATAATAAATGTTTTTTTGAGCAGCAAATCAAAAGATTAGAATGATTTCTGAAGGATCATGTAACTGTAATGATGCTAAAAATTATGCTGCTTTTTTATTACATTTTAAAATATATTAAAATAGAAAACAGTTATTTTAAATAATGTGTGCTGTGTGCTGTACTTTGGAT
The DNA here is from genome assembly GCA_033026305.1 of Cirrhinus molitorella. Taxonomy (NCBI): domain Eukaryota; kingdom Metazoa; phylum Chordata; class Actinopteri; order Cypriniformes; family Cyprinidae; genus Cirrhinus; species Cirrhinus molitorella. Next base: position 33,726,813 of record CM065126.1, on the reverse strand, counting down.
CAAATAAATGCAGGCTTGGTAAACAGAAGAGACTTCTTTAAACTTTTTTTATTATTATTATTATTTTACTTTCTGTTCAAACACTTTTTACTGGTAGTGTATGTTTACAAAAAGACCAACATTTTTTTATTTAACAGTGCCTTTTCGTGATATCTCACTGTCCTCACCTGGACGGCGAATTTGCAAATAACTGTAAAGCACGACGTTCATTCTAGATCTATAATAATCATTATAAATAGTAGTAATATGCGTAAGCTTCGCCATGTGGATCTGATATATCCATCAGATGGCGCTACGTGTACACTTTATAAAAAGAAAATAAAAGAAAGAAAGAAAAAAGAATAAAGAAAAAGAAAATAAAGAAGAGTTAAAGAACGAAGTGCCATAATTAGTCTTGAAAGACAAAGTTTTGTAGTTTTCATGCACTATAAATCATAACCGATAGATTAAGACGTAACATTTAAAACAATAAAAATAAAAAGAGAAGATATAAACATCATAAAGACAACAAAAATAAACAACATCAGTTCATTATATATATATATATATATATATATATAGTTTTATTTATTTATTTCTTCGCTATAACTATTGACTGTAACTGTCTTACCAGCTACTACTTTGTCACTACAATGGTGCCATTATTGCTCAAATAATGCACAGTGAAACTCACAGTAAGTGAATTAAAGTGAAAGAGGTATTGTGTAGTGCTTTAACATTGTGTTTGCTTTTATAATATTATGTTTGCTTTTCTGTGTGTGCGAGTGTGTATCCGTGTCTGTGCGTGGTTTTCAGTGTGTGCCTTTCTGTCTTGTGTGTGTGAGGTCTGGTGATCTGGCTCCAGTTGAAGTTAGTTTGCGCTTCTCTCTGTTCCTGTTTGGATGGTTGTTTCGACGCAAAATGAACTTCGGCATTTAGGAAAACTTTCAATCTTCACGAGTTCCGAGGACAACGATTAATCGCACAAATGGTGAAGTTTGAATCAAAGTTTCTGAATATAAGTGATTTGTGTCGCGTTGTAGTTTGACGCTGTTTATAGCATTAGCATTAGCTTCGGTTGAACTTTACCATCACTTAGAGAGAAAAACACTTAAAACACTCACTCAACTATATATGTATGTGTGAAATCTGGATTGTGCTTTATGAACATATTTGTATGTTTATATTTTGTCTTTAAAAATGAAGTTTAACGCTGAAGTGATTATGTGAGATTAGTTAGCAGAGTTAACGTTAGCTCCATACACGGAGATTCCGACAGAAAATTAACTTTAATTATTAAAACAACAATAAATAAAAAAATGTTACATTCTTTGTCTTACTGTGAGGGGGAAGCTTTTAAAACAAACCACCTGTTTTGGATAGTTAACACTTCCTGACACCCGTCAATAATTTGACATGCGTCCAAATAACTGAATGTACAGCTTCAAATCTACTATATTGTGTTTAAAAATAAATACTTTTAAAATGATATATAAACATCTACATTATTAAAAGCAGGTATAGTTTGCTAACAGATATTTGTTTTAAAAGATTTTATAAAAAAGGCTTAAACTTATATGTATCTATGTATCTGTCTATCTGTCTGTCTGTCTGTCTGTCTGTCTATCTCTCAGTCTGTCTAACTGTTTGTTTGTTTGTCTGTCTAAGCTTAGGTGTGCTGTTATTAATCACATGTTGTTCTGGTTTCTGTTATTTTTCAGGGGGATGTGGACCGCAGGTCTGTTGTAAAACTGAATCTGGGTCATTAAAGTAGTAAATCCTCCAGTCCGACAGCATGGATCCGCTGGGCCGGTCCGGAGGGGAGATTCAACGCAGAAACCCGCAGCACGACTTTGAGCTGATTCAGAGAGTTGGCAGCGGGACCTATGGAGACGTGTATAAGGTACTGGACCCATTATAGCTGGGATTCAACTCCATTATATCCGCTTTAGCAAACAGTAATTTATGTATGTGTATATACAATATATATATATATATATATATATTGCCAGTAACAGTTTATTAATATGATTATGTGGTTGTAATGTTTCCGTGTTGGGTATGGATTTTTACCAGGAGCCATCAGCCTTAGGCACTTTGGTCTCCGTTTGCATGTGACAGGCTAATGATATAAGTAGTAGCAAGAGAAATTTATAATGTATTTATTTAGTTATTGTTATTTTTGAGCTGTTCAGGCAGCCTAATACGTTTAAAGTGTGGCAAAACCACATTCATGAAATGTTTGACTTTTGCACCGTCATACCACACATGGAATATGTCCTGCGTGGATTTAAAGCTCTGAATGTAAAGAGACTCATTTTTGACTGTGTGTTATCCTGGCATGCTTTCATTTACTGCCTTTCCAAATCCCTCAAGAGAAAAAGGCCATATAAGGTCAGAAAGTGTCTCGGTAGCAGCTTCTGTGAGAAGAATAAGTTTTTCAGTGTATTAATGACATATGTGGTTGGTTGTTTCCGTGAAAAAAAAAAACTGTTTGGTTCGAACCTTATTATGCACATAGACCTAGGGAACATTCCTCCTAACCAGTCTTGTATGGTTAAAAAACAAAAAGCTGATAGAAACTATTAGGAAAATGAATATTAGGTGATGCAGTTAGTGGCAAGCATCACTATTATTATTATTATTATTACTACTACTGCTGCTTATACTGTAATCCTTAATTTTGAAGTTCATCATTACTATACTCGTAGATTGTCTTTGTTGAGATGATGTGTGTTATTGCTTTTCTAAGCATTTGTTCGTATGGTTTTTCACCTGACGGATAACACAAACCACCCAGAACACTTCAGCAACCACATAGAAATACCCTCACAACCACTCACTACTCGCATTTTAGTGGCATGGGTTTTACACATGCAAACACAACCTTTGAGAAGATTTTCAAATCTATTTCTTGGTTTATTTCAACTAAAAACAATGAATTCATCTCTGGGAATTTTGCTCATGAGTTTTTGCTTAGAAATGCAGTAGAAATAAATACTTTAAAATGAAAAGGGCATTTGGGATCTGTGAGTTCTCATTCTGAATTATGCTCAAGAGATTCAATAAAAAAAAAAATTATACTTGATCTCATGGAAACTTTGATCAAAGATTTATTAACTTGCGTTTGGCTTGAATCGGAGTGCAACATGAGTGTTTAATTTGTTTATTTGGAGACTAAACACACACACACACACACACACACACACACATTGTCCCCCAGGAATTTGGATGTAGCCGGCGGTCTGGAAGTGCTTGGAAATCTGGTGAATGTTGTAGTTTCCATTCATTCAGCAGAGTGCAGGAGTGTGTGTGTGTGTGGGTCTGCGTATTACATTCACTGCTTCTGTTATTGTTCACTGGACACACTTCCTGGCTGGGTGTGTGGCTGCTGGTTATGTAGATGATCTGAGGGTTCAGCATTGATCCGCTGATTATATTAGCGTCCTAAGGTTACTGTTTAGTGAAGGCTGAATGATACACTTAAAAACTATTATATCTCAATTATAACAGTATGTGATTTTTTTTCCTGTTCTTATTATCTTTAATACCTCGTTAAGAGCTTGCTTTTAAATACCTATTCACTTTTAAAAGCCATCATTTTTACCAATCAACATGCCAAAGACAACCAAAGACGTGCTTTCTGCAGTACTTTTTGCTTTTTTAGGAAAGTTTATGTTCACAAATTTAATTGATTAGACTTGCTTTTTCATTACAATTGGGGAAACAATTTGGGGGAAAATTAAACAGAATTTAGAGAAAAATATGCAGATTTCATAGAGCCCTAAATACAAAATTACTAATACTAATAATCAGCCATTTTTACAGTGGTATGGTTCTTTAAATAATAAAAAAATGTGATGTCTTGAACTGATTTATTAAAATAGAAAGTTTGAATTAAAATTAGGGGTCGGCCTGCCTGATTATCGGTCCAAATATTAAGTATTTTTATGGTTATTGGTATTGGTCTTTTTCAAAAAAAGATTTTCCGAAAAAATTGCTTAAAACCATTGACAAAGTTTTTGTCAGAACCCTTGTTATTCTTAATTTTGACATTTATTTTCACTTTTACACAGACATATATCGGTTATCGGTCTACTTGATCAGTAATAATCGGTATCAGCATTGGCCCTGAAAAACACATATCAGTCGACCCCTAATTATTATTTTTTTTTATATGATTTTGCTTAATCTATTGTCATCAGCAAAACTTTTCCAAAAATTGTGAATATTCAATATACAGTTGTGCTCAAAAGTTTACATACCCCTTGCAGAATATGCAAAATGGTAGTTAACCAAAATAAGAGGGATCATATAAAATGCATGTTATTTTTTATTTAGTACTGACCTGAATAAGATATTTTACATAAAAGACATTTACATATAGTCCACAAGAGAAAATAATAGTTGAATTTATAAAAATGACCCTGTTCAAAAGTTTACATGCCCTTGATTCTTAATACTGTGTTTGTTACCTGAATGACCCACAGCTGTGTTTTTTTTTAAATTTAGTGATAGTTGTTCATGAGTCCCTTGTTTGCCTGCTGTTCATCAGAAAAAAATCCTTCAGCTCCCACAAATTCTTTGGTTTTCCAGCATTTTTGTGTATTTGAACCCTTTCCAACAATGACTGTATGATTTTGAGATCCATCTTTTCACACTGAGGACAACTGAGCGACTCGTATGCAACTATTACAGAAGGTTCAAACACTCACTGATGCTCCAGAAGGAAAAAACATGCATTAAGAGCCAGGGGGTGAAAACTTTTGAACAGAATGGAAATGTGTACATTTTGCCTAAATATCATATTTTTTCATTTAGCACTAACCTTCAGAAGCTACAGAAGATACTTGCATGTTTCCAAGAAGACAAAATTAGTTAAATTTACCATGATCTTCAAAGTTCAAAAGTTTTCACCCCCGGCTTAATGCATGTTTTTTTCCTTCTGGAGCATCAGTGAGTGTTTAGTCAATATTAAACAAGGATTTGATCACGCAGTAAAGTGTAAAAACAATCGTTAGGCCACCTGTGCAGGCATTTGTTATAATGCGTAATGTACATTAGTTCTGTTGTTTAAAATTCATTATGTATTTTCACAGTTTTGTTCGATTACTACTTGTCTTTGGTTCTTTATTGATTTATTATTGCCTCATTGTTATATATGTATTTCAAGTAGTTTTCAAGGCTATTGTTCGCTTAGGTCTATTGTTATTACCCCCCAAAAATGTCATTATAATGATCTGATTATTCGATTAATCGTCAGAATTATCAATAGATTACTCGATTACTAAAATAATAGTTAGTGACAGCCCTACTGTTCAGCCCTAGTTTACAAATCAAAATGGGCTGGTTTACTGGTCACAGCCTAGTTTAGGAATTGTATTCTGAGTCATAATTGGGTTACAGTAAATAGTTTAAAATTGTATTAAGATGACTCAACTGTATTCATTATGATTTAGGGCTATGGTTACTGTAATCTCGCCTGCCTGGGAATAATAATGTGGTTACCTGGTTCAGATAACTGATAGCTTCCATGGTGCTACTGTGTGTTTTACAGTACAGTAAAGATAGTACAAAGCAGTCATATTGATTCACTTTGTTGTGTGTTATCGATGGACATCATAGACAGAAATTGATGATACATGTGGTGGGCTGTGTTTTTGTCACTGAGGCTTAGGCCATGCGTAACTTCCTCCCAAACACTTGTTTTTCTCCCTCAGATGTGGATGTCTTGGTACTCTTGTTTCACATTTACACACACCATCATACTTTGCCTGTTTATCTGACTCAGTCCTATAAGATAAACACTTTTTATGAACTGCTAAGTCACACCTGCAGGTTATATGGTAAGCTAAAGAGTTCACACGGTCACAGAAAACCTGAACATTTCTGGCAATTTTGAAAATGGTGATTTCTAGATCTAGAGAAGGTATGGAAATGCTTTAAATCTTAGGTCATAGATATTGGTGTGGTAAAATTGAAATTTCACTTTGTGAGTTTCTATGAAGTTATTTAACAAAACATTAAAACATCCATAGAAATGTCAATAAAATTCACTGGCTAAAAAGTGTGCAAACCCTAAAACCAGTTGTCTAAAATAACAAGTCTCTTTTCAGTGTGTGCTTTTGTGATTTGATGGCTGTCGTCCTACTTCCATTTGGAAACGATGAGACTGTTTCCATCAGAGACACGGCTCTCACTTACACGCTCACATTCCAGTGTTTTGATCGGAAACTATTCTCACTCTCTCCTTTTTGAATCACTCTTCCCTCCTTGTGTTTGTATTCTGCAGGCTCGCAACATCTCCACTGGAGAGCTTGCAGCAGTGAAGATCATCAAACTTGAGCCCGGTGAGTATGAAGCCATTCTGTTGTGCTCGAGGAGGTGTGATGTAAAGTCTGTGGTGTAGCTCATTTGACACATCCTGTTCAGTTTTTTTTTTTTTTTTTTTTTTTAACCAGTGGAGAACGAAAGGAGAAATTAATGATTGTTTAGGTTGATGTACATAAATGCTAGCACCTCTCGTCAGAGTGCTGTCCCACAATTTTAAGTGAGTGTGAAGAGTTAAGCACAGATTTTCCTTGCTTGGAATTGTTCTTTGGTTGCAGTGTCCCATTGCATTTAGTTCATAATTAACATAATGTGTTTGCAGGTTATAGCGTTTAAAAATGGAATTATGAAAACTGTCATTTTCCCCCTTGTGTACAGGCTGTTCCGTTCTCATGCTCTCATGTCTTTGTTTGAATTCAAAACATCCCAAGAGATGACTTAAATCATTAAGAGCCAGATGAAAAGAAACAAACGTTGTCATTGGAAGTACTTAATGTGGTCTAACCATGGGTAAAGTCAGAATATTTTAGCTCAGTCTTACATATATTAAGCGCTTATGTTAAGATAGGATGATCAGCTATAGATAATAATATAATAATAATATTATTATTGTTATATTGTTTTTCTTTTAATCCACAGTGAAGTTTTATAGTAGTAATATTTCTTGTTTCGATTAATATTTTGTAATAATAAAAACCATTATACACTACCAATCAAAAGTTTTAGATTTTTTATGTTCTTTGAAGAATTCTCTTCTGCTCACCAAGCCTGCATTTATTTGATCCAAAATACAGCAACAACAGTAATGTTGTGAAATATTTTTACCATTTAAAATAACTGTTTTCTATTTTAATATATTTTAAAATGTAATTTATTCCTGTAATCAAAGCTACATTTTCAGCATCATTAGCACAGTCTATAGTGTCACATTGTCCTTCAGAAATCATTCTAATATGATGATTTGCTGTTTAAGAAACATTTTTTATTATTATTATTATTATTATTATTATCATCAATATTTAAAACAGTTGAGTAATTTTAGGATTCTTTGATGAATAGAAAGATACAAAGATCAGCATTTATCTAAAATAAAGGGGGTTATAGAAATTAATACTTTTATTTGGCAAGGATGCTTTAAATTGATCAAAAGTGATAAAAACATTTATAGTGTTACAAAAGATTTCTATTTGTCTATAAATGCTGTTCTGTTGAACTTTCTATTTATCAAAGAAACTTGGAAAAAATCTACTCAGCTGCTTTCAACATAATAATGTTTTTTGAGCAGCAAATCAGCATATTGGAATGATTTCTGAAGGATCATGTAACACTGAAGACTGGAGTAATGATGCAAAAAATTCAGCTTTGAAATCACAGGAATAAATTACATTTTGAAATGTATTCAGATAGAAAACAGTTATTTTAAATAGTCAAAATATTTCAGAATTGGTTTTGCTGTACTGAGCAGAAAAGAATTCTTTAAAAAACATAAAAAATCTTACTGTTCAAAAACTTGTGTATATTATTGTTATAGTCAAACTATGCAGCTTTATTTATTTTTTTTTTGTTTTTTTTACATCACTACCACAATAAATTTTTTCCATGAAAGTCATCAGAGTTTGATAAGGTGAAGTCCCTTATTATATAATTATATAGTGTTTGGAGTTGGTATTTTGGTTTTATTTATGACCAGACACTTGCACTTAACATTTTATGAAAATCATGCTCAAATGAGGTTGGTTTTTGATGAGCGAATAACGAATATCAGTGGTTTATAGGTCAGTTCAGCATTTATTTATCCCTGTAGGGAAATTATGTTTGCAGCATACACTCAAACAGACATTTAACGATTCACATTAGGCATATCTATAAATATAAACAATAATTTAATACTAATAAATCTAATTAAAAATATTCAGTCTGACTGACCATCAGCTGCCACTGTTTCTGAAGCAGTAATGTTTTCATCAACTTACAGGTTAAAAATGTTTTTTGTAGCTATATTGGTGCTCCGTTTTTCTTGTTTAATACATTTGGCCAAAATCTCATGGTGTAAAAGACAATCACGCTATCCACAGGATATTTAAAGCATACAAAAGTATGTTGGCTACAACTAGGTAGCAAATAAGACTCATCTCCGCTTTTCAAACACACAAAAAATATTAGCTTTTATAGACAGTGTGTTTTGAGTAAAGAAATGCTGTGCTTATTTTACTAGGCAAATGTTTCATTTCCCATAGTCCTTCAAAGAAGAGAACTGTGTGTTGAATTCAAATTGGCCACAAATATATTTGCTCCCTTTAGCTTCAACCAGCTTTAATATACCTGCCTGTCAGTTTCTAGTCAGTCTGAAGACATTGATTAGCTGGTTCAAGGTGTGTTTAATTAGGGTTGGAGCTGAACACTGCAGGGCAGTGGCCCTCCAGGAACAGGTTTGGACACCCCTGTTTGAGACTTTTGAATTGTTTCGCAAGTGTGTCTTGTATAAAACCACAAAACGGGATATGAAGACACAGCCATATAGGGGAGAAAAGTAAATTCACTTAGAAAATTGCCTCAGCCCCCTGACATTTTGCTTGGGCAGACTCTTACAACTAAACTTAACAATCAATTCACCATTTTCCCACACAGTGATTGGTTTGAATTGCGAAGACTTTAAAGAGAATGAAGTTGCACAAGCTTCCTTAGATGCTTTGATTACTTAAATTCTAATGTGACAATCTACAACACATCTGTCCCAATAGAGGCTGATTGTACTTTTACAGTACTGAGGGTGAACTGAATGACATGTGTGCATTTTTAACATTTTTTTTATTTTTCCAGATAGTTTCAGATCACATGATGTTTTGATTGTAATCAAATTCCTTCGGTTGGTTATGTCATTTGCTCTTTCAGTGTCATGTGAAATATCTGAACATCTGAAGCTGTTGAAAAGGGAGGAACCAGAACATCTGGACAAAGTGTGTGTGAAGAATAGGCAAAATCTGATATCCACCTGGAAAGCAGGTGTGAGCTCTTGTGTGCGTTTGCCTTTTTAGAAAGCTGTTCTTGTATTATATGTTTAGCAGTCGCCTTTAAAAGAAACTCATCAGCTGCAGTTTTTGTGTGTGTATCTGTGCGTGTTTGTGTAGAGATGTGTGTGACCACAAACGGTAGCTCGTGGAGAACTGAAAAGCTGACTGTATTCACAACTTTTGTTGCACTAGCCACACTCTTACCCTGATGCAGGAAAGGACAAAAAACTATTTTGATTGAGCTAAAACACTCTTGTTGATGTAAGTTTGTTCACTGGATTTTTTTACACTCCACCTTGAAACGATCCAATCGGAGCGTAGCAACTGTTTCTAACCAGTGGGACGTCTGTGGCTTGTGTTCCACTGCTGAGAGTGGATGAGTGGTTTTTGTCATAGTTTGGTTTGTGGAAATGTTAAATGTGAATCCCAACTGTAAAATATGCAGAGCATGACTAATTATAAAGGAGTCATTAATTGTAAATATGAACAAATAATGTTTTCCCCTCTGGTGGACTTTTAATTTGGGTTCCATTTGCTGTTACTTTCATTTCTAAATTTATCATAAACAGCTGGCTAATGTCTCTGCTATAGGTTTAGATCAAGGGTTTGGTTCCTAAAGTATTTTGTGGGCAGTTCTTGAAGCCTCTCTTTGATCTGTTTGACAAACTCCAATATATTAGATGGCTGATATTAGTTTTTGTCTAACATCTATGGAAGTCCAATTTATATCTAACAATTGTGAGTTTGTATCTCGCAGTTGCCTTTTTTTCCTCAGAATTGTAAGATATAAACTCGCAATTGTGACTTTCTCATGATTGTAAGATATCATCTCGCAATTCTGATTTTTTTCTCAGAATTTTAAGATACAAACTCACAATTGCGAGTTATACGTCAGAATTATGAGAGACTCACAATTCTGATTTTTTTTTTTTCTCAGAACTGTGAGATATAAACTCGCAATTGTGAGTTATACATCAGAGTTATAAGAGAAACTGACAATGATGACGTTTTTTTCTCAGAATTGTAAGATATAAAATCGCAATTGTGTTATACACCAGAATTATGAGAGAAACTCACAATTATGACTTTTTTCTCAGAATTGCGTGATATAAACTCGCAATTGCAAGTTATAGTGTCAGAATTGTAAGATACAAATTTGCAGTTGCAAGTTATACATCAGAATTATAAGAGAAACTGACAATGATGACGTTTTTTTCTCAGAATTGTAAGATATAAAATCGCAATTGTGTTATACACCAGAATTATGAAAGAAACTCACAATTATGACTTTTTTCTCAGAATTGCGTGATATAAACTCGCAATTGCAAGTTATAGTGTCAGAATTGTAAGATACAAATTTGCAGTTGCAAGTTATACATCAGAATTATAAGAGAAACTGACAATGATGACGTTTTTTTCTCAGAATTGTAAGATATAAAATCGCAATTGTGTTATACACCAGAATTATGAGAGAAACTCACAGTTATGACTTTTCTTCTCAGAATTGCGTGATATAAACTCGCAATTGCAAGTTATAGTGTCAGAATTGTAAGATACAAATTTGCAGTTGCAAGTTATACGTCAGAATTATGAGAGAAACTGACAATTCTGATGATTTTTTCTCAGAATTGTAAGATATAAACTCACAATTATGAGTTATACATCAGAATTATGAGGTAAACTCACAATTATGATTTTTTTTTTCTCAGAATCGCATGATACAAACTCAAAATTCCGAGTTATACATCAGAATTATGTGAGAAACTCACAATTATTACTTTTTTTTTTCTCAGAATTATAAGATATATACTCGCAATTCTAAATTTTTTCTTTTAGAATTGTAAAGCTGGGTACACACTAAAAGCTTCTATAGTGTGTGGCGTGCCGAGTTCCGACTGTGAACATGGGAAATCTTGCAAAATCTCTCGAGACTTGAGAATAAACATCACACAGTGGTTCTTTAAAAGCTTTATTTTAACAAGTCATATCTTTGCCTTATGTTTATTCATATTGGAATCAATTTACAGACAATATTGTTTGGAAAAAGGTTTGGGTAATACCTAATCAATATTTAACTACAAACAAGGTTAAGGAAGTATCATTTAAAATTAAACACAGGTTTATTATAAATATTATTTGGTAAAATTTAAATCTGATATTGATTTTAGTTGCTCCTTTTGTGTCAGTTGCCCTGAAACATTGGCACATTACTTTGGCATTGCCCTTTTGTAAAACTATTTTGGCAAAATATCTATTTTTAAATTAAAAAAAAAAAAAAAAAAAAATGTATTGTACAAAATATTGATAATCATTTTGCTTTGTCATGGAAATATGTATTATTTGGTATCTTGGAGAACAGCAAAGAAAAGCACATATTGAGCATTATATTGATACTATGCGATTTTTCTATGAAACAAAAAGCAATTAAAATGGTGAAAGTTTGTAATATTTGTATATAAAAACTATTTGTATACAGCTCCTCTAGTGTATAATTTGTTTATATAATGAATGTTGTTTATTCTTTATATAATGTATAATGTTTGTCATACACACTTAATTTCACCTTGTTAATAAAAACTGTTGAATAAACGTGGTGGACGATAGACAGAAAATTTATGGGGGGAAAAAAGAAAAGGGTTTGGGTGAATGGTGAAGTGGTGGATCCTCCATCTCTGCTGTCCAAATCCTTTTATGCTGCGCCATGACCGCGTTTGTTATGTTTCCGTTTTCTGTCAGCTCGGTTTCTGATTGGATATTGTTTTGTTTCACGTTATAATCTCCAGCTCGTACGCGTGTTTGTCCTCGGAGTTCCCACCACACATCAGGACATGCTGAATATTTACGATTCGCGATCGGGGCGCCTCCACTGTTCTTCCGTGCAGATTCAGTCACTCCTAGCACACCTCACACCAGAGGAAAATCTGATAAGATAATCTTTAGAACCACCAAGATAATTGGACGTTACCTAGGATTGTCGGAAGGGGAGAAATCAGCACAAAATCAGCCAGATTATCTTGTGGTGTGTACCCCGCTTAAGATAAACGCTTGCAATTGCGTGTTGTACATCAGAATTATGAAAGAAACTCACAATTATGACTTTTTTTTCTCAGAAATCTCAGTATAAACTTGCAATTGCGAGTTGTAAAGTCAGAAATACAAGATATAAACTTGCAATGCTGACTTTTTCTCAGAATTGTAAGATATAATATTGCGAGTTAAGTCAGAATAGCGGGATATTTTTATTTTTTATTTGAGTTTATTTCTTTATAAGTATGCTGACTTATAGTTCCAGAAAAAAATTAAGAATTGTGAGAACTCACAACTTCTTTTTATTTTTTAATCAGTGGCAGACATGGGCTTCCATAAATATCGGATGACATTTAGTTTGACAGAAAATTAAAAGAGATCTGATCAGTGATGTTCTGAATGTCTCAAGATAAGTGAAGCTTTTTCATGTAAGTCGCTTATCTAGTTTTAAGTTTGTTCCCAGATGTTTCACATTGTTACACCAATAGTTAGATCCTTCCGCATACGGTTTTCCCCGGTCTGACAGCTTTGGTGTACAAGACAATTAAAAAAATTACAAACAAATTGTTTGAAAACCACACAATTCTACATGTAAATGTCTCCCTTGAAGACAAACCACACATATTATGCTTCAATTATAGTAAAAGATGCTTTACTGTTCAAAAGTTTTTTTTGTTTTTTTTTTTAAAGAAATTAACGTTTTATTTAGAATAAATGTATTCAGAATGCTCAGACTTTTATTACAATTTATAGTTCAAATAAATGCAATTCTTTTGAACATTATATTCATCAAGAATTCTGAAAGAAAATGATCATGGTTTCCACAAAATTATTAGGCAGTAAAGTTTCTTTAGCAAATCAGCATATTAGAATGATTTCTGACGGATTATGTGACACTGAAGACCTGAGTAATGACGACTGAAAATTCAGCTTTGCCATCACAGGAATACATGCATTTTTTAAATATATTAAGACATATTTCTGTGTGAATTCAATCAGGACATTTGTAGTATTTGTACATACTGTCCATCGATTTAAATGGCTGTATGTGTATTAGGGGTGGGTGATATAGGTTCAAAATGATATCACGATGTTTCAAGAATATTTACGATAATGATATTTATGATGACAGAGAAAAAAAATGGAACGACATTTTATTGGTGATTGCAGCTGGCAGGCAGCACCATTCATTAGTGCAAACAAAATTAAGGGCATTCCCTTTCCAATGAGCTACTGTCATTGAGGACAGACTAAACACTCACTGCTTTTGATAAAAATGCTAGCAAAACTTAAGTAACAGTTGCACTTTTTTGGATTACCATCAAATGAGGTAGAATATCAGTGCTGAAACTGTTGCATTTCCTCTAATTCTTTGTGCAAACATAGAGACCAACTTTTTCAAGCATGATATGGAGCTATAGACAACTACACAACCTATTATAGCCTACATACTAATAACAGCCTAGATATGTTATGTAGCCTAATTTGCACATATTGGGGAGTTGCTCTCTAAATGTAGGGTATCAAAATTGCTTTTGAATGCGCGTCCGTTTTACTTTCGTTTTAACAGTCACGGGAAACTCGGCTGTGCGACGCCGCTTCGGGTTGGGCACGTTTGTGGTGGTGTTGTTGTGCGCGCTAGGGAACGTAAATGCGCCATACGTCATTGTGTGGTTATATCATTGATATCGCGAGATGGCACTTTCTTATCATGTAGAAATATACCGGTATTATCGTGGACGGTGTGACATGGCACACCCCTAATGTGTATGATGTGTTACATTACAGTGAAAATCTAATACAGTGGCATGGGGCATACAAATTGTTATACGTTTGTAAAAATTGTAATGGGAATTCCAATCCAAAAGGTCTTGGAGCTGGGTGATTGTAGCAAAAGAGGATGGGTTTAGCCATAGTTAGCTTGATTTATTACAACTGACACTACTAAATACTAACAGCTTGTTTTCTGAGAAGTGCATCAAGCTCAGAGGAAGCTGCCTGAGTTCAGCTTTCAGCAGACAAACCCTCAGGCCCTGCTGCTTGTCTTTGACACTCATAGACTCACATTATCTTGCAGACACATACTTTTGGGCATGGCCTGTTTGTCTTGAGTGGAGAGGAAGTGGTCAGAGCTGGTAGGCTTGACTTCATAGCTGTGCTGATTCTTGTTTGCCACAGACACATACACTGTGATGCTGCAGATGTCCCGGGGATGAGGTGGTAGATGCAAAAGTGTGACTGATTGCTCCTTCAAAACCTTACTGTTCTGACCGCGGTGTTAATTTTTCTGTATCTAACTTTGGAGACCGTGTGAAACAGAGGTAGTTGTGTTTTGTTTGTGAGTTTCTAAGTTAAAGGTCTGCTGCAGAATAGAGAAGTGGCTACAGTCGGTTAAGATCCATTGCTGGGTTGAGGTTATACAACATAGTGAAAGGCTGTTTTAGGAAACTACACTATCTCTGTCTTTGTGTTAAAAAGCAGTTTTTATTATGTAAGCGTCTTACTTAAATATCTAGTAGTTCATATTTCACCTTGTTGTGGAGGGAGGACACATTTCTCCATCATATTTATATTTTCTTTTTTTAAACTGTAGTGTTTGTGTGAGTTTCATAAGTGATGAGATTTTCAGCTGTCATAAACAGATCAACAGATTCTGAGAGTATCAGGATGACCATTTCTTATGTATGGGAACCAGCACCACCTGCAGGAAGCAATGCAGTATTTACTGTACCACAGCCATTAAGTCATAAACAGATCATGTGCTTGGGCAAAAATGCCTGGTCTTTGAGTCACACTATGAATGAAAGCTGTTTAAAACATAAAGGTGTGTGAGTCACTCCTTTAACGAAGCAGACTGTGAAGTTTGAGGTGTGCGTGAGTTTGGCTGACAGCATATTTGTTGTTCTTTTGTGTTTCACATCATGATACATACATTTAAGTATTTGACTTGAGATTTTAGATTACAGTGAATGTGGATGTATACGGACAGTTTTAAACCACATACACTGCCGTTCAAAAAGTTTGGGATCTGTACCATTTTTAATGTTTTTAAAATAATGCATTTATTTTGCATAATATTGTAAAATATTATTACAATGTGAAATAACTGTTTTCTGTGTAAATATATTTTAAAATGCAATTTATTCCTGTGATGCAATGCTGAATTTTCAGCATCATTAGTGTCATATTATCTTTCAGAAATCATTGTAATATGCTGATTTATTATTTATTATTATATTGTGCTGCTTTGGAACATGTGATACATTTCTCAGGATTCTTAAAAGCTTAAAGGAACAGCATTTATTTAAAATAGAAAGGTTTTGTAACAATATAAACTACCTGGGATCAGTACATTTTTGTTCTTTCTTTTTTTGAAAGAAATTAATATTTTAATTCAGCAAGGATGTGTTAAATTGATAGAAAGTGATAGTAAAGATTTCTTTTGTTAGAAAAAATTTGTTTTGAATAAATGCTGGTGTTTTTTTTTTACTTTTTAATAGAATCCTGAAAAAATAGTAACAGGTTTCAGAAATCTATGATAATAATAATAATAAATAAGCACATTAGAATGATTTGTGAAGGATCATGTGACACTGAAGACTGGATTAATGATGCTGAAAATTCAGCTTTACATCACAGGAATAAATTATATTTTATAGTGTATTAAAATAGAAAACCTTTATTTAAATTGTAATAATATTTCTCAATATTGCAGTTTTTTCTGCAATTTTGTCCAAATAAATGCAGCCTTGATGAGCCTGATGAGACTTGTTTAAACACTTTAAAAATCATACTAATCCTAAACTTTTGAACGGCAGGTTTTTAAATGCAAAAATGTTATGTCTCTCAAATAGGGTACTTGTAAAAGTCATGGCTTTTGTAATTTATGTGTCTTTAATTTCTGCAGTCTGCACTCTAAAAATATTTGAGTTAGAGCAGGGAATAAAAACCATAATACTTTTTGGCTGCCTTCATCAGTGTATCATTTCACTATTTCTCAGGAATTATATAGAAAAGCAAAGAGCATCATCAGGCATTCATAAAACAATGGGAATAATGGCATATTTGGCATATATGACGTTCATGAATTATTCTCTCACAGTTTCAGATGTCTTCATTCTTGAGGAGACCTGAGTGTTGTCATGACGTGTGTTGGTATTACCACGGATTCAGCAGGAAGCTAAGCTAATTATCTGTATTAATGGAAAAGACGGGGAAACCCATCATACTCACAGGCTTTATTTAGCATTAGATTTGAGGAGGGTGAAGAGATCAAAGAGTGAATGAGTTCCAGCTTAGGACGCCTTTTCTGTGGTAACTAAATCACAAAAATCCACTCCGAAGAAGTAAATGAAAACTGACACGAGTTCTCCCTCGTTTCATGATCATAATAATCACTCTCAGCCTTCAACATTAAGCCATCTGCTGTCCATATCTGATTCAAGCTCTCTGTCTTTCTTTTCACTGTCTAATTTATTCAGCTCTCATATATTCATTCCTCTCTGTTTTAGGCGACGATTTCTCAATTATCCAGCAGGAGATTTTTATGGTGAAGGAATGCACCCATCACAACATTGTGGCTTACTTTGGCAGCTACCTCTGGTAACAAATAACTGGATTTTTCTATGACATTTTTATTGAGAGTATAAAACATAAGATAAAGCTAAAGATTTGTCTCCGTTTCTCTCTAGCCGTGAGAAGTTGTGGATTTGTATGGAATATTGCGGTGGAGGATCCTTACAAGACATTTATCATGGTAAATAGGTTGTGTTTTTTTTTTTTGTTTGAAAATATACACCCTCCATTTTTCATCTCTTATGACACTGCTAAATATGTGTGTTTGTGTACATGTACAGTTACAGGTCCACTCTCTGAACTTCAGATCGCCTATGTTTCCAGAGAGACGTTACAGGTAAGATCCTTAAAATGTGCTTCACATCCTTCAAATGGTCTAAGGCTGTAGAGACTTCTTGTAGTATTATATTTAACCTTGAGATGATTGTGTGTTTGTTTAGGGTCTGGCTTATCTGCACTCCAAAGGGAAGATGCACAGGGACATCAAGGTAAAACAGCTTTATAATCATTAAGTATTCATCATATTGATCTTTATCCTGCCAGTTAATAACTCTCAACTGATTGTGCAATAGGGGGCGAATATTCTGCTCACCGACAATGGAGATGTCAAATTAGGTGAGAAGGTCACACTGTAATTGCAGGGTGTGTGTTTGTGAGTTACTGAATTTGAATGTAAAAAAAAAAATCTTCCTGTTTTGCAGCGGACTTTGGAGTGGCTGCTAAAATAACGGCCACCATGGCAAAAAGGAAATCCTTTATTGGGACGCCCTACTGGTAAGACCTGTTTTATGATAGTCTTAGCCTCAGACGTCACACCTACGGACCGTTGGCTGAACGTCTTACGCATATGGCACACAAAATTAAAAGCACTTCAGGAGTTTCGAAGTCGTCATTGGATTGGTTAAAATGTACTGGATTTCCAGAGACGTGTGTCACGTTCTTTAACATTCCTTGAGCTTATCAGGATCAGCTCAATTCTGGGTTTTCAAAAGTAGGTGAACTATGTAGAGTTCGCGGCATAGACTCTTTAAAATATGTCCAAGAGTTTTACATACTTTAAACATGATGTGGCACGAAACGAAACGTGATTGGCTGCTTTACCTGTCAGTCATTTGATCTTGTGCGGTGTACAGATCTTCTGCCGTCAGTCTGAAAGTCTGGCTATGTGAATTCTGTGATGAAAAAGCAGATATATTCAAATAACCTTGGTATATGTGTTCTTTTTAGCTCTCTGTAAATTTGAAAAGTCTCAGAGATATTAAAACATGGGTAAAAAATAAAACAACATCATTATAAAACATCTAAGACTCTGTGACTGTGCTTATAATTCAGAATATAAAATGGAAATCTACTAGAGATGTAACAATATCAAAAAAAGACAAATTAAGACTTAAAAAAAATTTAAATGTTGTACAATTATTCTATCTAATGCACTTTGAACGTTCAAAATTAAGAGCTCCAACCCCAAGTCAGAAAAAAAAGCCAGTGAATTGACTTGTACCTGAACTTTAAAGGGGACACAACCCTCTTTTTATTTGTGGTAATTTTTAGGAAGCCAAACAAATTAGAATATAATAATAATAATAATAATAATAATAATAATAATAACAATTTTATATTATTGTTATTTCTATGACAGTAATAGCCATATATTGTAAAACAATTGCACTGTAAAATAAGTGAATAATAAATAAATTATTTTTGCTTTACACTACATTAGAGAAATTCCAATACTTTTTTCCTGATTTCTATACTTGAAAGGAATATTTTGAATTTGGACTGTGGTAACGTTACCCATTTAAACCGCTAGCTGTCAGCAATTCATACTGCACTTTTAAACAGCAGTAGAGCCTTTATTTTAAAGGGAAACTCCAGTTTCAGTGACAACAGGCTTACAAAAACGCATCTCACTACAAATCTAGTGAAATGCTGTAATCATCTGCCTAGAAAATAAAGCTTAACAAGTGGCTGTTACGTTCCCGAATGCGCACTAAACTTACAGCACATGCAATACACACATGCATTCACTGTGAACTAAAGCGGAAAACTACGGATCATATGCTACAGACTTGATGAAGGTATTAAGCCATATTGTGCTTTCGGTTTTAGTTCGTTTGACAGATAATGTGCCAAAGCATAATGGCCCAAAACACAACTTTAAATAACTTTTATGTTAGAATAAGACATTTTAAATGTATTTTAAAAACTACACTTTATGCCCGGAAGACCTTTTTTTTCATATGGTCATGTGACCACGATAATATCAAGACAGTTTTGCTATCACGATACCACAGTATTGATAATACCGTTACTTCCCTAAAATCTAACATGATAACAGCAGAGATGCATTTCAAACAGTGCAAAGAATGAATACGCAAAAACTTCCAAAATAACTGTGAAACATGGCAAAAGGTGCCTTTTTCAGATTGAATGGCTCCTTCAGAATTTCTATGAACTATGACCTACTGTTGTGCCAACACATTTGGCTAGACTAGGGTAGACGTGCTAAGTGCACATGAAGTTCATCTCATGAGACAAGAATGCAGCTCTACAACTATTAGTAAGCAAGAGAGTTTCCTAAAATTTTTGTGACTCAATCAAACGTTGTGTGTATTTCTGTTCATGATAAGCTTTGATAACTGAGCACACAGGCAGAACCAGGCGCTTCACCATTATGTTAGAAATGGTTTTGCCTCACTCATAAAAAAAATCTGGGAAGATCGAGCAAATTATGATGAAAAGTTGTTTTTGAAAGACGCCTCTTAGGCTCACCAAAGGTGCATTTATTTCATCGAAAATACATTAAAAACAGAAATATTGCTTTTCTACTTTAATATATTTAAAAATGTTATTTATTTCTTTGATGGTAAAGCCTCATTTTCAGCAGCTATTACTTCAGTATCACGTGTTCATTCTAAGATACTGATTAGAAACAGTTCTGATTTTTATCAACATTGTAAACTGTCCTTGCTGAATAAAGGCATTCATTTCTTTTAAAAAGAAAAAACTTGTGAATAGTAGTGTATGTGTATTTTAATGTCTCGTCTGCTCTGTGTTTGTGTGTTTAGGATGGCTCCAGAGGTGGCGGCAGTGGAGAAGAATGGAGGTTATAATCATCTGTGTGATATCTGGGCTGTTGGAATCACATCCATAGAGCTGGCAGAACTACAGCCTCCCATGTTTGACCTCCATCCCATGAGGTATACAGACACAAACCTGTTGCCAATGAGCAGACTTGTTTTTAACCAAAGCATTTGCTCCAGGCCCAAAGTTGTTGTGAATCTTAATAACTTAATTATGTGCAAAACTCCTCTATGTTTAAAGCCAAGATAATTAACCATTAGATTACCATCATATCCTCACATAATTACTTAAGAGATTTGTATCTTTATGTGGATTATTTTTTATTATTTTTTGTGTGTCTATGCAGGGCTCTATTTCTGATGTCTAAAAGCAACTTCCAGCCTCCCAAGTTAAAGGACAAGACCAAATGGTTAGCCTCTCTGGCCTGTTTATATGGACACTGGCGTTCAAAAATTTAGGATCAGTAAAAAATTTTGTTTTTTAAAGAAGTTTGAGCAAAAATAAAAAAATATTATTGCTATTTAAAATAAGAGTTTTCTATTTTAACATACTTTTAAAATATAATTTATTCCTGTGAAGCAAAACTGAATTTTCAGCATCATTACTCAGGTCTTCAGTGTCACATGATCCTTCAGAAATCATTCTAATATGCTGATTTAAAATCAATGTTGGAAACAGTTGTGCTGCTTAATATTTTTTTAGACCTGTGATACTTTTATTTTGATTCTTTGATAAATAAGAAGTTAAAAAGAACAGTGTTCATACAAAATAGAAATTTTGTGTGAGAATATACTATTCAAAAGTTTGGGGTCAGTAATTATTTTTTTTAAAGAAATAAATACTTTTATCCAGCAAGGATGCATCTTAGAAAAGATTTCTATTCTGGATAATTGTTGTTCTTTTCAACTTTTTATTCATCAGAGAATGAAAGGAAAAAAGTATTGCTGGTTCCAAAAAAAATATTAAGCACTACACCACGACACTATAATAAGTTTGAACACTATAATAAATCAGCATATTACAATTATTTCTGAAGGTTCATGTGACACTGAAGACTGGAGTAATGACTGATAAAAATTCAGCGCTATGTCACAGTAAAAAAATAAAAAAAGTATATTGAAATGAGTAAACAGTATTAGAAATTGCAATAATTTTTCACAATATTATTGTTGTTTCTGTATTTTTGATCAAATGCATACAGGCTTGATGAGCTTGTAGATGTTGAATGGCAATGTAGATATTTGCATATTTGAGTTAGAGGGAAATGTACAGTGTTTTGTGAATAAGCGTTTTACACTTGCTTTTCTGCAGGTCTACAGCCTTCCATACTTTTGTTAAAATTTCCCTCACAAAAAACCCGAAGAAGAGACCAACAGCTGAGAAGCTGCTCTCGGTAAAAAATTCTTCTCTATCTCCATTTTATCAGTTTATGATTCCACACAGTGCAGCTCTTTGACTCATTTAGTGGAAGTTCATGTGCACATACAATGAAATATAAATAAACTCATGAATAACAGAATTGTGCACTTGAACTTAATACTGTATCTTTTAAAAAAAGGTATCTTATACTTAACTGCATTTATTTGATAAAAAGTTTTAAATAATTAAAATATAACACCTGTTGTTTTGAATATATTTTGATATTTAATTTATTTCAGTGTTGACAAAGCTGAATTACTTTAGTCTTCAGTGTCACGTGATCCTTCAGAAATCTGATGTGATATGTGCTCAAGAAACATTTATTATTATTATTATTATCAAAGTTGAAAATGGTTAAATATTTTTGTGGAAACTGATATTTGTTTTCAGGATTCTTTCAAACACTTACACCACATTCTCTCTGTGTTTGCATGCAGCACTTATTTGTGGCTCAGACAGGTTTGACTCGACGGTTAGCTTTAGAGCTACTCGATAAGATGAACAACCCAGATAACCATCAGTCTCACTTCAGCCAGGGAGATGAAGATGACCTTGAGGTAAATCATGTGACTTTTGTGTGTGAGTGTGCATGTATGAGAGAGAGATGCAAAGTTAGTATCTACGTCTTTGAATGTACTGTGAGAGTTTATGTGCGTAAATGGGTCAGAGTTTCAGTGTGTGGGCCATATTTGTTTCAGATACAACATAATAGTGTGTGAGTATTAGTGAGCATGACTTGAAACGGTAAATGTGTGCAAACGATTTTCTGTGGTATAATACATAGTTTTGCTATGATTCTTTCTCTGGTCCGCAGCCGCTTCCAGAGCGCCACACCATCCGCTCAACCCACAGGAGCTCTCGTGCCGAAAGGACCCAGTCACAGATCAACTGTATGTCAATTTCAGGCCTGAGTATGATTATAAGTGTCTTGCTGTCATGCCTATACCTAGTGAACCTCAAAACACTCCCACTGGCTGACAGAAATTATTATGTGTGCTTTAATTAATGCCTGTATAAAAGTCACGTTTTATTATATGTGACCCTCGACCTCAAAACCAGTCTTAAGTGGCATGGGTATATTTGTAGCAATGGCCAGAAATACACTATTCAAAATGATCTGTTTTTCTTTTATGCCAAAAATCATTAGGATATTAAGTAAAGATCATGTTCCATGAAGTTATTTTGTACATTTCCTACCATAAATATATGAAAACTTATTTTTTGATTTGTAATATGAATTGCGAAGAACTTCATTTGGACAACGTCTCAGTATTTAGATTTTTTTGCACCTTCAGATTCCATATTTTTAAATAGTTGTATCTGAAACAAATATGGCCCTATCCTAACAAACCATACACCAATGGAAAGATTATTTATTCAGCTTGCATATGATGTATACATATTCATTTTTAAAAAGTTGACCCTTATGACTGGTTTTGTGGTCCAGGGTCACATATAATGTTGGTCATCTTAACCATCAAAATAAAGTAATAGCTTTACTGAAAGCCCCTCCTTGAGATTCAAACAAGAGTAAGGCTCTGACACATGGCATAAAATGATGTGCCTGGTGTCTGTTTGTAATGGTTTAATGATGACCCTAAAAGTAAGTTTAATATGAAAAAAATTCCCATTGGGGACATTCAGGGATGTCCTCATTTTGAAAAATGTTTTTATTTTTTATGCAAAGTTTTCATTTATGGTTACGATGTGGGTTAAAGTCTTTTTTTAGCTAAGTCAACATGTGTTTGACCTTTATTCGTGAACGTGATGTACCACCACACATTCCAGACCACATTCATGATAAATGACATCTCTTGGTCTTGAAGAGTTTTAGCTCTTATTGTTAGTTCAGACAGAAATGCACAGTCTTGAGCCCCCCCAGTGGTAGAGATGTGGTACAACACTTTTGGACTTGAGCTCCAACTTTGTAGCAGTTTTTGTACAAACAAAGCATTCCAGTAGTGTTAAACAGATTGTCCATTATATTGCAGAGTGCAGATAAATGATGGTGAAATGTGACCCTGGACCACAAAACCAATCATAAGGGTCAAATTTTTAAAATTGAGATTTATACATCATGAGTAAATAAGCTTTCCTTTGATGTATGGTTTGTTAGGATAGGACAGTATTTGGCTGAGATACAACTATTTGAAAATCTGGAATCTGAGGCAAAAAATCAAAATATTGAGAAAATCACTTATAAAGTTGTCCTGATGAAGTTCTTACCCATCCATATTACCAATCATGAATTAGGCTTTGATATATTTACAGTAGGAAATTTACAAAATATCTTCATGGAACATGATCTTTAATTATACCCTAATGATTTTTGGCACAAAAGACAAATCAATCATTTTGACCCATACAATGTATTTTCAGCTATTAGAGACAAATATAAGACTGCTTTCCTGGTCAAAAATGATTTTGTCTTGGTAGTGGCATGCTAGGTTAATAGTTTTGTCTCATCTTTGTGTTTCAGTTGATAGGCTTCAGTTTGAGCCCCCCATGAGGAAGGAGACTGAAGCAAGTGCTGAGATGGTGAGAGAAGCATTGCATAGTCCAGATAGTCATACTCACTAATATTTTATAAAACGCACACACAGACATGAGAAAATAAACCTGCACTTCAGTAAGATTCTTCATTGTTTGATAAGCTTAAAACCAAACATTTAAATTGTGAATTGACTATTTGCACAGATGAGGTATGCAATGAAACCTGACTGGCATGTTTTTAAAGAGAAAGAGTGTGTGTGTGTGTGTGTGTGTGTATGGTTCTTTTTTTTTGCAGGATGTGACTAAAGACAATGATTTCTCCTGCCCTTGGAGCCCGTTCTCAGAGGGCCCCATCACCTCCAGGTAACCATTAAAAGTTTTCTTTGTGAATTAATGAATGATTTGATACCTGCTACTGCCGCCTGCATGAAAATGCCACAAGCAGTCATTTCCCTGTTCTGTCTGCATCATTTCTCTGACGTCCCGACAAGTCTACGCACTTCCTTCTTTCTGCAGAATCTCGCATGAGCTCTGCTTACATTCCTACTACTTTGACTGTTCTGTTGTGTTCTTTCTTTTCCCCGTTTTCCATTACTTTTTCCCTTTTGTGCACTCCTCCGCTGAAGGAGTCTTCTGAAGAGCGTTGAGGAGGAGTTGTTTATACGGTAAAGAATTGGTTTGTGTAGCAGATCCAAGGACACTTCCATGTAGGGTTTAAAATTAACTCTCCAAGATCCCAAATGTGATGAAAGAAATGAATAAAAATTAACGTGTGGTGTAAATCATTGCATTATAACTGGTAAAATTCAAAATCCAGTATCACGTTTGGTAAAAAAAAAAAATGGGATCTTCGTTCCATTATTCAGGGTTTTTTTTTAAATGTGAACTGATTAGCTCATAAATTGTCTCTTTCTGTCCATTTCTCTGTCTCTTTCTGTCTCTGAAGAGGGCATTTGGCTCCATTAGAAGATGCTTTTGAGGATGTTGATCTGTAAGTGTAGCACTCTTATATATTAATCATTAACTTGAAGGGTACATCGGATGCCATTTTCCACAAGTTTGTGTGATTCTTTAAAATTCCTCAGTGGTTGTGTTAAACAATCCCCATTTTACCTTGTCAAAAACATCTCTGTTCACAGCTAAACGTTTCGGTACATGTCTTTTTAAATGATAATGAGCTACTGCTGACCCCACCACTCTCTTCAGTTTTTTTTGTGTGTGTGTTTGGCGCATTACCATCAAAAACAAAACTAATCCACTGCGTCCTCAGTGGCTTTCATGTCGGGAGAAAATGAAGACTCAAGTGTGTACACTTTTACATCCAAATACAAAACACCTGCACTGCTTGCGAGACACAGTTGTCGCTACAGCTGCTCAAGTGCAGAGAAAATGGCGGACAGCTACAACTGCCTGAGGGTGTAAATATGCTAATACAGTCAGTGGTTGTGGGTGAGGCCTGAGCAGTATGACATCATACTGCTCAGAAATCATAACGCTAGATAATTAAAGCTGTTTAGGTTTTTTTGGGAAGTAATAAAGGAATAAATGGATTTTTATCATTGTAGGGTGGTTGTGTCCACACACCGCTAAGATACATTTATATGCAAACAGCATGTAAAAGTGAATTTTGCATCCGATGTTCCCTTTAAAGACTTTATATTCTTCTTGGGCTTGCTCACTTGGGGTATCATATTCTGTAAAATCAGCATGGAAAAATATGTGCACTAAAAAACTGCCAAATTAATCACAAGCTAAGACCAATTAAGTCACTTAATTAATTTCACTCTCTGTTTCATCTCCCCCCTCTCAGTTCAACTCTTAAACAGGGAGTGCCACCACCACTTCCTCCTAAGGTAAGTGTGAGTGTGGGTATTAGTGTACATCTCTCTCTCTCTCTCTCTCTCTCTCTCTCTCTATATATATATATATATATATATATATATAATTAATTAATTATTATAATTTTTTTTTATCTGTGTGTTTTTGAAATTCTTATCAGCCCTCTCAGGCTCGGTCAAGCAGTGTATCCGATGAGTTTGCCTTGAGCGACGGCAGTCAGACGGTGCGGAGGTTCCCGGGCTCTGATAATGGGCCTGTACCAGTGTCTCGCAGACAGAGCACACCTGAGAGAGGAAGTAACACAGAGCACACCCACTCAGACTATCTGTCTGTGAGCGTCAGCAGCCCAGGATTGCTCTCACACACCGCAGACCAGGGTAAGACACACACATAGACTCTCCAGGTGTTTATGCACAGTTACTGTTTGTATTAGAGTTGTAATTGGGCCTTAAAAGTTAAGCCCGACCCGGCCCGAGCCCGACAAGTACATTTTGATTGACAGCTTTTTAAAAGCCCGAACCCGTTTACAGCCCGACATTATTCAAATGTGTACACGCGCACAGCTTTTGTCAAGAATGAGTTATTTATACATGTTTAACATAATTTATTCATGAATAACGTAGGCTTTTGGCCACTTGGAAGTTGGAAAAAAAAAAGAATTAATCCTCTGTAACATGGTAACATCTCAGCATCTCTTCTAAATATGCCTAGACATACACTTACACGGGACTTCTCTCCACAATACAGCCTCAACGCGACGGTGAATAGCAGCAGACAATTATACAAATGTTGGCATACAAGAATAATGCCAACATTAGCCTATATACTCTGTCTACATAATGCATTTAAGACTCAAATAATATTTTGTTATAATTTGAAAAACCCTTTCTCATTAAGGCTACATGTTTTTGTTGAGGAAAATGATTGAATCCACTGTAGATAACTTCAGCGCCGTCCTGCGCTCACTGATGGTGCGTCCAGCAGCACTGAACATCCTTTTACTGCTGCTGCCACTGGCAGGGATGCATAGTTTCTGGTTCAACCAAAACGTAATCGCCAGTGGCAAGCCTCCGTTCACATCCTCAGCATTCCATCCATTTTCGCGTCTTTCTCGCTCTAATCGAAACGCATCACATGACCGCTCATTTACAGCGCAAGACGGAGCGCAAGCCCGAGCCCATGTAAAATGATAGAAATTAAGCCCGTCGGGTTCAGGGCAAAGATCTTCAGCTCTAGTTTGTATACTGTTATTAAAGAGCATATTGAATAAGCAAGAAATACTGCTGTTCAAACATTTGTGGTCAGTAAAATTTTGAATGTGTCTGAAAGAAGTCTCCGTGATTAAAAATACAATAAAAACTGTAATATTGTGAATTATGTTTACCATTGAAAATGTAATGTATTACTGTGATGACAAAGCAAAATTTTCAGCAGCCAATACTCCAGTCTTTAGTGTCACATGATCCTTCAGAAATCATTCTAATATGCTGTTGTGGTGCAATATTGAACAATGTTTGACTACTGATTTTTATTTTTATTTTTTTTTTAAACCTTGATCTTGATCTTTTACCTTGATCAGAATGACATATTCTGGAGAGTCTGAATGTTTCAAATTTCTCTCTCACGCACTGTAGAGGAAGATTCAGACGGAAGTGTAAATGGAGATGTTTCAAAATCACCTCCTGGCCGTCCCCAGAGGAAAGAGAGAAAAGATTTTCCTGTAAGTGTGTGACAGTATGTCCTGCTGAGACGAGTGTGATGCAAGAATGTTGCGCTCCTACTCATTTTTCTGTTTTCTTTTTATAGAAACCTGCTATTAACGGCCTGCCGCCCACTCCCAAAGTCTTGGTGAGTGACATCATCACACATCACTTATGCTGATGAAATGCTAACAGCTATTTGCTCAGTCCTTTGTTTTAAAGGGCCATTTCACCCACAAAAATGAAAATTCTGTCATTAACTATTCACCCTCATCCAAAACCTTAAGACATTCGTTCATCTTTATAACACAAATTAAGATATTTTTGGTGAAATCCGAGAGCTTTCTGACCCTGCATCTGAACACGTCTTGAAGATTGACACAGAAAAGTTATTTTTGTTTTTTTTTGTAGCTTCATAAAATTATGGTTGAACCACTGATGTCACATGGACTATTTTAACAATGTCCTTACTACCTTTCTGGGCCTTGAACATGTCAGTTGCATTGCTGTCTATGCAGGGTCAGAAAACTCTCGGATTTCAATATCTTCCATGGTTCCTTAAAATCCTCGAAAGTTTGTAAATCTGAAAAAAAAAATGTCAAGGCCCTGGAAAGTTTTTGAAAATAAACACATAGATACAGGTCCTTGAAAATGCTTGAATTTATTTTATTTAAAAAATCCATATTATTCCCTCTGGTCCACTAATGTGTTATTTCTCCAAAACACTTCGTAGCCTATGCATACTAGCTTGCTTGATTTACGTTATTTACATGATACATTGTTTCCCACATGAGGTACTATGTGTTGTACATTGAAACTACTATGATGGTACCTCAATGTTACACAGACACATCGTGAGACATTGCAAAATCACTGAAACGTGATGCCTGGTAAAAGGAAGGTTCAAGATATTTGACTCGCCAAAGATGATTTCAAAGAATGACTTGCCAAAGATGCTAAGGACCATCACTTGGCCAGGTGCAGAGCCTGTTGTAAATCTATTAAAGTGCATAGCACATAACTGGTAAACTGAAAATAATAATAATAAAAAAAGCTTTTTTACATAGTTGTTTCACACACATGAAAACTGTAACAATGTGTCTTACAAGGTAACACAATGTAACCTTAGGCTCACTTGAAATGTGTCCCAAAGTCCTTGAATTTTTGAAGTAAAAATTTTTGTGTGGGAACCCTGATTTTAATTTGTGTTCTGAAGATGTTCTTACAGGTTTGGAATGACATGAGGGTGAGTAATTAATGACAGAATTTTCATTTTCGACTGAATATTACTTCTCTGTGTGTCTGCAGATGGGAGCTTGTTTCTCAAAGGTTTTTGATGGCTGTCCTCTTAAAATTAACTGTGCCACTTCATGGATTCACCCAGATACCAAAGGTAAAGTGCTGATAATTGATAAATGGCCCATAATTTTGTTTTATATTTGGTATAAATAATTTAAAAACAAAACAAGTAAATGTAGGCATCAAAACATTATAATACACAGTATGGAACATAGATATGATTTTGAGGTTTTGGGGAAAAAATGCATGTTGCAGTGTTTAAAATGTAAAAATTTGTATCATTTTTAGTTACATTTAAAGTTTGCAGTTGATTTTAATGGGGAAGATTTTTAAAGTCTTTTTAAAAAGTCTCTTACGATCACCAAGGCTGCATTTATTTGTTCAACAGTTTCAAAGTATTATTAAAATGTTAAATAACTGTTTTATGTTTTAATATATTTTATAATGTAATTTATTGCTGTGACGCAAAACACTCCAGTCTTCAGTGTCACATGATCCTTTAGAAATCATTGTAATATGTTGATTTGGTTCTCAAAAAACATTTCTTATTATAATCAGTAGGGATGTAATGATATCAAAATCTCACGATACAATACGAAATCACGATATGAAGCCCACACTGCAATATTTATTGCGATATTTAAAATTCAAATTTTATTTAAATTAAAAAGTTAAAGTCTTCTATCTAATGCACTTAGAGAGTTTAAAATTAAGAGCTCCAACCCAAAACTTAAGTCAGAAAAAAGTCTTGACTTATACCTAAACTTTAAAGGTGACTCAACCTTCTTTTTAAGTGTGGTATACTGTCTCAGTCTAAATTACATTCACACTGGTATTTTAGAAGCCAAACAAATTAGAATATAATCATAATAATAACGATTTTATATTATTCCTATTCCTATTACGGTAATAGCTATATATTGTAAAACAATTGCACTATAAAATAAATTAAAATGTTTCATAGGTATATTATTTTTGCTTTACACTACAGTAAGGAAATTACAATTCTTCTTTCACAATTTCTACACTTGGTGGAGATATTTTGAATTTAGACTGCAGTAACGTTATCCTTTTAAAACCGCTAGCTGTCAGCAATTCATACTACACTTTTAAGCTTTTATTTTGACGGAAACAGCAGTAGAGCATTTATTTTGATTGAAAACTCCA
The DNA here is from genome assembly GCA_033026305.1 of Cirrhinus molitorella. NCBI lineage: Eukaryota > Metazoa > Chordata > Actinopteri > Cypriniformes > Cyprinidae > Cirrhinus > Cirrhinus molitorella. The sequence continues at coordinate 33,696,890 of CM065126.1, read as the reverse complement.
GCTTCAATGAAAAAAGGCTTACAGAAATGCGTCTAACTACAAATCTAGTGAAATGCCTTAATCATCTGCCGTGAAAATAAAGCATAACTGGTGGCCGTTGCATTCCCAAACGTGCGCTAGACTCACAGCACATGCAATAAATTAGTTCACTGCATTTATTCTCTGTGAACTGAGCCATTCTGAGGCATGGAAAACATCGTCTCACGAGCTGATTGTCTGAACAAAGTGCGCTTTGCTTTGAAACGCACAGCAAAAACGTCTTGAAAGGATTAAGCCATATTGTGCTTTCGGTTTTAGTTTGTTTGACAGATACTGTGCCAAAGCATAATGGCCCAAAACACAACTTCAAAGACCTTTTATGTTAGAATATTTAAAAAATCTACACTTTATATCGTTTCATATCGTCATGTGACCATGATAACATCGAGACAGATTTGCTATCGCAATACCACGATTTTGCTAATAATTGTTACATCCCTAATAACCAGTGGTGAAAAGAGTTTAGTAAATGCTTAGTATTTTGTGGAAACTGGGTTCTTTGATATCAGCCTGTGAACACTACTACTTTTGGTTGGGTTTTTAGACCAGTATCTGATATTTGGCACTGATGATGGTATCTACACTCTGAACCTGAATGAGCTACATGAAGCCTCCATGGAGCAGGTACAACCTAAACTCTGACCTTTCACTTTTACCTCCAACCCCGAATAGACAACGGATCCATGAGCTCATAATCTACTGTTTTGATGCGTTTCAGCTGTTTCCACGGCGATGCACATGGCTGTATATAATCAATAATAATCTGATGTCATTATCAGGTGAGTGAGAGTGATGTGGGAGCGGCTCTTCTGTCTTTCTGTTACTGAGATTCTCTGCAGTACCTACATGATTGCTGTCTGTCTGTCTGTTTCTCTCTGTGTTCACGGCTGATTTCACTGCTTGCTGGCTCTTCTAATGCCTAAATCACCATAATCAGAAGGTAAAATGTCAAACCTCTGTCCTCTACTGCACACACGCACACAGCTAATATCACATCATCTTTCTGGCCTCATTCTTAATCTGATTTTGATTCAACTCACATAACTACACAGCTCAGCTTTTCTTTGTGCAGGGAGTAACGATTGTTGATTTCTGTGGGGCGTCATTTTCCATACTCATCAGCACAAATTATATGAATTGTGTCATGCATTGCATATCCTGTGTGTAGTCATACCCTGTGTGTGGTACGTGTGTGATGTCTGTTATCTCTCGTTTAAAGGGAAGACGTTTCAGTTGTATTCCCATAATCTGATTGGGCTGTTTGAACAGCTCAGGAAGCCTGGACTGGCCACTCAATTCCACACCCACAGATTCCCTGACAGGATACTCCCAAGGTACACACACAGTTTCTGCACATTTCACAGTATATTTGCCATGGTTTTATAAGCAACATAAAATTAAGAAACACTGTGAATATTGTTGTTGGCGATCTCTACAGAAAGTGTCATTACGCAAAGCAAATCTTTTATTAGTATAATAGTTTGGTTATAATACATTTTAACTATTAAAAATTGATGTGTTTTTTTATGTATCAAAATGTAAAAAATGTCAGAAATTGCCTTATTTTTAATAATAATAAATATTTTTTTATCATTTGTTTTTTTAAAAAGTTTTATTTAACAAAAAAAAAATCAAAATCATATTTTATTATAATATTTTATTTTTAAAATAATATTTTATAATTATTTTATATAAATATGCAATTTACAGTGCTGCTTAAAAGTTTGGGATCAGTATTTATTTTTTTTATTTTTTTATTTTTTATTTTTTTAAGAAATTTCTTATGCTCATCAAAGCTGCATTTATTTGATAAAATAATTTTGGGGAATATTATTTCAATTTAAAGTAAGTTTTCAGTTTTCTTTTTTTTTTTATAATTTATTCCTGTGAAGCAAAGCTAATTTTCAGCATCATTACTCAACCATTGCTTAATTCTTCAGTGTCACATGATCCTTCGGAAATCATTCTAATATACTGATTTATTATCAGTGTTGGAAATAGTTGTGCTGCTTAATATTTTTTGGGACCTGTGATACTTTTTTTTTTAGGATTGTTTGATAAATAAACAGTTAGAAAGAACAGTGTTTATTTAGAATAGGAATGCACTACTATTCAAAAGTTTGGGGTCACTAAATTTGTTTTCTTTCTTTTTTTAAAAAAAAAGATAGGTAGAGATAGATAGATACTTTTAAATGGATAAAAAGTGAAAAAGTGAAGACTTGTATTGTTAGAAAATATTTCTATTTTGAATAAATGTTCTTTTGGAACTTTTTATTCATCAAAGAATCCTGAAAAAAGTATCACAGGTTCTAAAACAAAATATTAATCAGCACAACTGTTTCCAACATATTAGAATGATTTCTGAAGGACCATGTGACTCTGAAGACTGGAGTAGTGATGCTAAAAAATTCAGTGCTGCGTCACAAAAATAAATGATATTTTAAAGTATATTAAAATAGAAAACAATTATTATAAATATAATTTTATTATCAAATAAATATAGCTTTGATGAGCATAAGAAACTCAATTAAAAAACATAAAAAATCGTACTGATCCCAAACTTTTGATCAGCAGTACGTTTAATATTGCTCTATTATACAGTAGATTATTTATACATAAATCTATATATTTTTTTAAGCTATTAGTTATATCACTGACCTGTGATTTAAGTCCTCTTAGTATTATCTATGTACTATTATAGTATTTTTTTTTTTTTTTTTTAGTAATTTTAGAATTTCAACTTTTTTGGATTTGTTTAATTGTTTCAGAAATTATATTTAATTGTTGTAGTTAACAGTAACACTTGTCTGCTTCACAGGAGATTTGCTCTCACCACCAAGATTCCCGACACGAAAGGATGCCACAAGTGTTGCATTGGTAAAGCTTTAAAGACACACACTCCTGTACAAACACAAACACAAATACACACACTGGGATTGAGTTTGATCTACTCATTTTCTCTCTCTTTCAGTGCGGAATCCATACACAGGTCACAAGTATCTCTGCGGTGCTTTGCAGTCTGGGATCGTTTTGCTGCAGTGGTACGAACCCATGCAGAGATTCATGCTTATAAAGGTTAGACGCACAAAAAACTGTATTTGTAAAACAGAATGAAAGTTTAATTAAATCCACACTGGCATATTACATTATTTAGCTTTCAAATCTCCCTCTCTTTCTCTCTCTCACGCAGCACTTTGATTTCCCATTGCCAAGTCCACTGCGAGTGTTTGAGATGCTGGTGGTCCCTGAGCAGGAGTATCCCCTGGTGTGTGTGGCAGTCAGTCAGGGCACAGATCCGGGACAGGTGGTTCGCTTCCAGACCATCAACCTCAATTCCTGCTCATCCTGGTTCACTGAGATCGGCTCAGGTATGGTTCTCTCTCACACACACACACACACACACACACACAGAATTTATATTGCTCCTTCATACTGTCCTATAACACGATTTTCAATAAAACTGGGTAAAAATACTGACTTCTCGATTTTTTTTTCAGTTAATGAACGGAACATAATGGCCCATCTCTTATCCAATAAATCACAATAAGCTGTGCTTTGTTACTTTTGATATAAAACAAAGTCTCAAATTTCAGATTCTGTGTACATTTTTGCAATTTTCAAACAATAAACACTGTTTTAGGGCTGTTTAATGTGAAGTGACAGATCGCTGTGCCTCAGTTCAAGAGAAACGGCAGCACAAAGCGCACATGAATTGATCATCATCTCTGCTTTAATCAGTTTCAGCAAGTTTTCAAGCAAATAAACATCAATAAACATCCAAAAGCATGTTAAAAGAAAGAGTAAAACTTACCAACATCTGCAACCTCTCACATAATTGCTCAATTAGTGTTTCAACCACGCAAAGACGTCAGTATAACAGCTTGTAAACAATGTCACGTAACGCCACATTTCCTTCAGAAAAAACACATTTGGTGACCATAAACTCATTAGTCAGCTAAAAAGAACAAACTCTAAAGAGGAGCATTTAGCTAAATATTATTATTTTTTATGTTCTCCAATATTTAATTTGTTTAAATATATCTGTCAAGCTTTTATGACAGCTACCATTTAACTGTTTTCATTTCCAAAAGCAAATTGGAGTAGAAATACAATTATGTAACAGTGAAGTTAGTATTATATTTTGTTATAAAAACTTAATTAAGTGTAATTTTAAGTGTGTATACAAATCAGTTCATTTTAACCTTTTATATTAAAGTAATGTAGTACCAACTCATATATATTATACAGGATTAGTTGAGTTTTTATTTTCCTCTAGAAAATTTGCACTGACTACCTAATATATATCCAGAATAATCGATTGAATCAAATCAAATCAAATTGAATTGCAAGCTTGTGAATCGAAATAAAATAAAATTCTGAAATTTGTTTCAAAACCCAGCCCTACTTTTCAGTATTGTCAAATGAACCTATTAAAAACAAAAGTGTTGGTGTGTATGTTTATCTGGTTGTAGGTGGTAACCAGGTCGATGCGATCCACGTGACGCAGCTAGAGAGAGACACCGTACTCGTGTGCCTGGACAGTGAGTGAAACAACATTCAACACACACACACATTGATAAACATTATTTTACAAACATAAACACAAAAAGTATGAAAGATTTCTAATGTTGTCTCTGTTCTTGTTTGTGTTTAGAAAACGTAAAAATAGTGAACTTGCAGGGGAAGCTAAAGTCTAACAAGAAACTGGCATCTGAGCTAAGCTTTGATTTCTGTGTCGACTCCGTAGGTGAGAGATTCACTTCTGCGCTCATCCGGCGATGATATGCTTTTATTCTGTTGCGTAGTGTGTTTGATGGGTGTGTGTAACCTTATATATGTATGTGTTTGTGTCTGTGTCAGTGTGTCTGCAGGACAGTGTTCTGGCCTTCTGGAAACATGGGATGCAGGGGAAGAGCTTCAAATCAAATGAGGTAAACGCAGACATGGTGTCAACATTGTATTATTAGAATATATTTAGTTTATCTTTTCATGCATTCAAACCTATGATGCGAGCACAAGCACGCTTCCTGGTGAAACTTGTGTGTGCACAGGGTTGGTATGTTTCTTGGCTCGGTAGTGTGTAATATAAGTACAATAAAAGGCCAGAGGTCCTCTGGAGGTGAAGGACTGTCTTTATGAAATATGATAGTGTGTGTGTGTGAGAGAGAGACATAGATGACAGGGTGTGATGGATGATGTAAAATTCATGTACAATCAGAAAGCTCCAGCTGGCCAGAGAGTAATGGATTAAATTATTCAGCTGTTTTTCTCCTCTCTGACTCTGATGAAAAGCGGTCGGCACCTACACCCCTCAAAAGAGTGTGTCGGTGTGTGTGGGGTGAGCTTTGCAGCCTGCCAGGTGGTGCACCTGCATTGCCAACCATTGTATTTTGAGAACACGACCCGCGTGTGATATTTTCACCCATTGTTTAAAGTTTTTGGAATGGGAGTAAAGGTCTGAGTAGGAGTTTGTGTTCTTTGACTATCATTATTGAAGTCCCCATGAAATCAAAATTGAAGTTTTTGGGGTTTTAGTATGAATATGTTAGCCTATCTATAAGCTAGTATGTTTAAAAACAATGACAAAATTTGTATTTAGAAGATATAAGCATTCACTGACAGTCTCTAACTTCCATAAATATTGATCAACTATTTTAATGACATCACCCTGCACTTCAGCTTATCATCAAACTTTCGTCCAATCAAAAGCTCTCTAGAATCCGAAACACCCCACCCACTACACTATAAATAGATGCTAAAGCCGCGGTCACTCTTTCACAGAGTGTTAGTACCTTCTGTATGACAGATGAGACTATACAGTGGATAGGGACTGATTCAGACAGTGTAAATTTGCTTTCCTTCGGGGCGAAAGAAATCTGGTTTCACGCTGTGTCACGCTAACCGCTAGGGCTGGGCCAAAAAAATTGATTTTTCGATGAATCGTTTTTTGAATTACGTCAATTCGATATCGATTCTCAAAAGCCACAAATCGATCTTTTCCGAAAGTTTAAAATACAGGCCTGTGGCTCTTAATTTCTTTTTAATAATTCACCATTTGTAAACTGACGTTAACTGGTAATTTATTTATTTTTTTTTTTTAGAAATGTCAATAGCATTTGTATTAAAACAATATTCACTGAATGTAATATAAAAAAAACGTGAATCGAATCGAGAGCTTGAGAATTGAAATTTAATCGAATTGAGCATCTGAATCAATACCCAGCCCTTCTAACCGCCACAGCGCAGACAGAATCCGGAGAAACGTTAGCACTGGGCGCATCATATGTGCGCATTGGCACAGACCATAAAACGTATTGGACCAGGTTTAATTATACACAGAATGGTATATTTTATATTAGTATGGATGAGATTGTTGCTGTCATACATTGTCAAAATGGCTCTGGCCCAAGCTGTGATATAAATGAAATGCTATTGGTGTTTAAAAAAGGGGGCGGGACAAGTTTCAGTTGAAATAAGGACAACACATAGAATGACACTGCATGTTTCAAAGCGCTTCAGTGGACCTTTATAGGAAAAGTTCACTCAAAAATGAACATTTGCTGAAAATCTACTTTTCTTCAGGCCATCCAAGATGTACAGTGATGGCCCAAATTATCAGCACCCTTTCAGTTCTGTCAGAAAATGCAACCCTTGTCTCAGAAAATTGTTGCAGTTGCAAATGTTTTGCAGTACCCTCTGTCTGCAGACCAGCTTCAGGGTTGCCAGGTTTTCACAGCAAAACCCGCCCAGTTGCTACTCAAAACTAGCCCAAAGGTAGCCAAAACACATTTTAAGGGGGGGTCCTCTGGTAAAAAAAATCACGCTCCAGTGGGTAAAATACACGTTTGTGGTGGGGTTCTTCTGGTAAAATTTGCATTCCAGGGGCTAGATATTACGTTATTGGGGTCATTTCAACCCACAGACCTGAAAAACAACCCACACCAATAGTATGAAAGTAGCCCAATTTTGTATTAATTTGGCTCTTCCGTCCACGTCCAGTGAGGTTAGCTACAGTGCCATGGCTGTAAACCTCTTGATGATATTGTGCACAGTGGACACAGGAACATTAAGATCTCTGGAGATGGACTTGTAGCCTTGAGATTGTCCATGTTTTTCTACAATTTTTTTCTCTCAAATCCACAGACCACTCTTTACACTTCTTTCTTTTCTCAATGCTCAGTGTGACACACAACACAAAGGTTGGGTCAACTTTTCTCCATTTTAACTGGTTGCAAGTGTGGTTACTATATTGTCCACACCTGTTACTCTCCACAGGTGTGTCTAAATACAAATTACAGGAGCATCACATGCTTGAAAAGCAGTTATTTCTCATAATTTCAATAATTGTGTCCAGTCCATTTTTGGGTTTTGTGTAAAATTGTATCAAGTTTTTCAACTTTTCTTCTTTTTTTCCTTTTTGTGTTGTTTCAGTGCAAACAAAAACAATAAGCATGTGAATACCAAAACATTTGCAATTGGAACATTTTTTCTAAGAGAAGTGTTGCATTTTCTGGCAGAATTGCAAGGGTGCCGATATTTTTGGCCATGACTATACGAGTTTGTTTATTCATCAGAACAGATTTGGAGAAAACATTACATCACTTGCTCAACAGTGGGTTATTATAAACATTTTTTTGCTGCAGGTGTACGGTTGTTTATTAAAGATTATTTCCACTTCTCTGCAGGTGACACAGGAGATTTCGGACCCAAGCAGAGTGTTCAAACTCCTGGGATCAGACAGGTTAGAACCAGATCAAATCATTTCCGTCTCTCGCTTGCTTTACGTCATCGCCTTTTTACTTCTATTTCTTTTGTCTCCTGGAAACATTACTCTGTGCCTCCATGTCTTCCCAGAAACTCTGCATGTAGCTTTTTTACTTTCGCACATGCAGTGGACAGAAATAGAGACATGAGGAGGAAAAAAGCCAGCAGGGAGAACACAGTGTCTCTACTGGTTCTGTTTCTATAGCGAGGGAAGCCCTGGGTCAGGTTTATGTTGGGGGACCTGAGCTTTGTGTGACGTAAGGGGTTAAATTAGGACTGTCAATTTAACACCCAAGCTCATTGATGAGGTTTTGTTCTGCTGTCCCAGTTAGACTACTAGTTTCCTGCCAACTTTCCTTTATGCTTTACCAAGGTGTTAAAAAAACCTAATATAAAAAAGAGTTATACTGTGAAATATTATTACATATACATATATAACTATTAGCAAATAGCAAATCTGAATTTTTAGCAGCCATTATTATGCAGTTAAATATTTTTTTGTAAAAACCATGACATTACAAAAATTATTCAGCTCAATATTATTTATTTTAGTTTGCAGTACGTAACACATAATGTACAAGATCAACAAATGTGTGAAAGTGCAGTCCAGACATTTAGGGTTTCATTAAGTAAATTCTAAATGAATAAAAATAAAAATGCAATTAAAAAATACAGACTAAACACTTAAGGATGAAAAGCAGACACTCCTTACATTCAGAAACCACTAGAACCAAGCACATTTATAAATTACCAATCAAGAAGTCTCTTCTGCTGACCAAACCTGAATTTATTTGATCCAAAATAAAGCAAAGCAGTAATATTGTGAAATATTTTTACTATTTAAAATAACTGCTTTCGATTTAAATATATTTTAAAATATGATTTATTCTTGTGATCAAAGCTGAATTTTCAGCATTATTACTCCAGTCTCCAGTGTCACATGATCCTTCAGAAATCATTCTTATATGCTGATTTGAAATTTTTATTATTATTATTATTATTATTATTATTATTATTATTAGCAATATTTAAAACTGTTGAGTACTTTTTTTTCAGGATTCTTTGATGAATAGAAAGATCCAAAGATCATATTTTTTTTTTAATAAAAAGCTTTTGTAACATTATACACAATACCATTCAGAAGCTTGGAGTCAGTATATGTATTTTTTTTTTTTATAGAAATGAGCACTTTTATTCAGTAAGGATGCTTTAAATTGATCAAAAGTGATGATAGAAACATTTATAATGTTACAAAAGATTTGTTTTCAACATAATAATGTTTTTGAGCAGCAAATCAGAATATTAGAATGATTTTTGAAGAATCGTGTGACTGGAGTAATGTAAAAAATCAGCTTTGAAATCACAGGAATAAATTCAATTTTAATATATATTCAATTAGAAAACAGTTATTTTAAAAAGTAAAAATATGTTACTGTTTTTGCCGTCTTTTTGATCAAATAAATGCAGGCTTGGTTTTCTTTAAAAACATAAAAAATCTCATTGTTCAAAAACTTTTGACTGCTAGTGCATGTAAATAAAACAGACATTACATTGACAACTTTTCTGAAGCCACTTTTTGATATATATTCAATGTATAGAAATGTATCTGTCCAACCATACATTGATGCCACATACACATTGGCACTGCACCACCCCAAGACCCTCTTTAGCTTATGCTGTCTCTCTTTTTTACTCTCCCGTTGAGATCTCCATATTTTATTTACACTGGCAGTGCCAGGCTGGTGTCTCAGTGCTGTAATTTCATCTGTCGCCTGCTGCCGAGGACACGACCAGCCTCCTGCTTGCACCAACCTCACGCAACCCCTCTATATTTGCATAATGATGGCTTTCTTCCGTCCTTTTGCACTCATCTCCTCTATATAGTACATTCTGATAAGTGTATATGTGTGTGTTAATATTTGTGGGCGTCTGTGCATTTTAGGGTTGTTGTTTTGGAGAGCCGGCCTACAGATAACCCTACCGCTCTCAGTAACCTCTACATCCTGGCTGGACATGAGAACAGTTATTAGCTCCGCCTCCTTCAGCCGTTCAGGCACGCTGCGCCAGGAGCCATTGCAGTACCCATGATGCATTTGTTTCGGAACGGCGCCGACGCTGGACAACCACAGCTGAGCTGATGAGCAGACTGTGTTTAGTGCTAAATCTCACTGCAGCCTTATTGCCATGCGCTGCCCGCCGCCAGAGACACCCAGACTTCTCGCCACTTCAGGCATTCTGAATCAAACATCATGCAGTTCTACAGCAGCCAGTCAGATTTGTGCAAATCAAGCAAGTAATCGCCAGAAGTGCAAGCAGTAGATATGTTAAATACTTGTTTTTTAAACCCTATTAAATGTAATCATTCTAAGCATTTAGAAAACATTAAACCAACATTAAAGCTGCAAAGATAGAACATTGAGCAACATGCATTGCTGCTCAAAAAGTGCCATATAAGGGAACTGTTTTATTAAAATATTAAACTAACTTCTGAGGTTTGTGTTAATTTGGATTTATAAAATGTCAGGTTTTCATACTGGCTAACGGGGAGAGTTTTTGGGAGAGTGAGTGAGTGTTATTTATTCAGCTGAGTCATGTGAGTGAAACATCTCACCCTCATGTTACTGAGTGAATATTTTTCTGCTGCAGGTCATTTTCTTCTTTGTTGTAGCTCTTTTTATTTTCTCTGGCTGAGTAATATTTTAAGTTTCAGTTATCTCTTTTTAAAAAGTAACTTTAATTCAATACTTGCACCATGTAAGCACTTTTGTACATGTTCTTTTTGTATTTAAAAATGACAAAACATGGGAGATGTGAGGTTACTGTGATATCTCAAGTGTTTCCGTTGCTTTAGTTTTAATGTATGCAGCTTTTGTAATAAAAAGGCAATTGTTAACACTTCAGGGTGTTGGCGAAAGTCATTTCAGATCAAAAAAATATACAGAAATTGTGAAAATCTCTCAAATCCAACATGTTTGGACATGCTCACAGTGTCAGCCGGATATTGGGGTAGAGATGTATTTTTTGTAGTTGGAATTACTAATTAGTACAAGTACACAGAATTGGTTCAAAGTCTGAGTTGGAAAAGTCTTGACAAATTTCTTTTTCCACAAATTTTGAATGTGTGCAAACTGTATAATCTCCAAGGCACACATTTCTAGTAATTGTGCAGTTAATTCTCATACTGTTTTTTTTTTTCAGAATGTTTTGGAATATTTGTCCTTTCCCCAAATTTGCTACTACCGAAACGCAGTAATATATAATTTAATAAGAATGGTTATATTGATCTATTAAGATTTTGCTTACATCTTCCTTGTAAATATATATTTTTCTGTCATTTTTCTGAAGGTTTTCAGAGGTAAATCAATATCAATTACATTTTAACCAATATTTCAAGTGTGATTTATGAGATTTGTTGTGTTTTGAATCCAATTTTTCTTTGAATCCAATTTTTTTCTTTTCATTAGTTTGAATATATGTTGAACCAAACACTATCATAACATCTTAGTTGATAATTCAGTATACTTTATTTTTGACTAAACTTCCCATGTTTCGGTCGTGACAGTAATGTTTTGGTAGTGACCACATCACATTACAGAATTTTAACACACATACTAAAACTACTAAAATACAAAACTGTACAAAAATTTGGTTTATATGTTCCCTTTTGTCACTACCAAAACTTCACCAAACATTTCGGTTGGTGACTGTTACGGTAGTGACAATTGTATGGAACAACACCCAAAAAAACAAAGATGTTACTACCAAAACTTAAATGTTTTGATCGTGACAATTTTATGGGATAACACCCAAAAAAACCTGGAGATGTCACTACCGAAACTTCTACCAAAACTACCAAACGTTTTGCTTGTGACTGTTACGGTAGTGACAATTTTATGGAATAACACCCAGAAAAACAAAGATGACACTACCGAAACTTCACCAAATGTCTTGGTCATGAATGTTACAGTAGTGACAATTTTATGGGAAAACACCCACAAAAAAAAAAAAAAAAATGTCACTACCGAAATGTCTACCAAAACTTCACCAAACATTTAGGTTGTGACAATTTTATGGAAAAACACCCCCCCCCCCCCCTGTTGACTGTTAGGGCTGTCACGATTATGAAATTTGGCTGACATTAATTGTCTAGGAAATAATTGCGATTAATGACGATTAATTGTCTGATTTAGGGTATTGACAATTATGACCACTATGGTGATTAATTGTCTGTTTCATGGTTTTGACACGCATTTTTTGCACTTTATTAAATAAATTGTTTCAAAGGATTGTAATTAGGGACAAAATAACATTTCTGAAAACCAGAAACACATATCCACCCCAGTAGATTTTTCTTTAATTTGCTGTGCCCTTCCATTTACTTATTTATTTATTTATTTTGCTATCACGTCTATTCTTTCACCTCTTTGTACGTTCTCGCCACATACACTGCAACTAAATTCGGTTGTACAGCTAATGTTAGAAGAAATGCTTTGTTGTGAAAAGTAGCTACTGCACTTTATCCTTTTCAGACCCAATTTTCACGCCATAGTTCAGACGCGGGCCGGGCGTCGGTCGTCTTTTAGGCTTCTCCTTATTTTTATATTTTATACATACATCGCTTATAATTCATCAATTATGGTGATGAAAAAAACTTGGCGTGCTGGCGCAAACAACACAAGATTTCACGTTTGCTTTCGCTTTCGTTTTCACTTCCGTGCCTTCAGCGCAGCTGGAAGAGATCCGCGTTCAAGTGGAAAAAAATACAAGCGTTTGCGCTGGAGCCTCAATGTAAAGCGCGCAGCTTCCACTCTCTACACAAACGATTGAATATGCACCTATTTTAATAGCTGAACGTGCTGTTTTGAGAGAAGGAGGAAAAAATGACAGACTCGGGTCGGATGGGCTCTAATGCAGTGTGTGCGAAACCAAACTGAACAACTAGTTCAAAGTCATAGGGATAGCAGTAGAGCAACACTTCTTCTGTACACGTTGATTGATTTAGCATAATTTAAGGGATTTCAATCCCACATTTAAATGCGGGTGTCATTCCTGAAACTTACAGTGCGTATATGAGCACAGCCCTTTTTGCGCAATAATCGCGGTTGTCTGAATTGACCGCGGTTAGACAAAATAATCGCGATCAGACGGTTATTTAATAATCGTGACAGGCCTAGTGACTGTTACAGTAGTGACAATTTTATGAGATAACACCCGAAAAACTAAAGATCACACTCCCGAAACTTCACCAAATGTCTTGGTCGTGAATGTTACAGTAGTGACCGTTTTAGATACTTTTGAGCCTAGCTCAAGATGCTAGTCAGCAAATGGTTAGCTAGCACAGCTCTGAACAGTGGTACACATAAAAACTAAATAAATTGGAATAACTCCCAAAAACGTTAGTTTAATTATAGAGGTATACAGATATCTCAGACTTTTAAACACATTTGATGGAACATATCTACACCATGTAGAGAGATGAACACGTGAATATTTCCTGATCATAAATTTAGGAGTGTAGTTAAAATCAACCTCAGCCAATGATCTAAAACACTGTTTCTGTAGTGACATGAAAATGCGGGACAAATTTTTTTTATAGGCCTAATATGTATTCAAAAATATATATATTTTAACTTCACTTTTCAAAAATAATGAAAATAATAGTTTAAATACAACAATGGTATAATAAAATGCAAAAATTATTTCAATATAATTTTCATAAGTTGAAATTTAGGGTTTAGGATCGGGACAGCCACCCCCGAACTGCAAATACCCACTAAATGATGAGTTCATATATATATTAAGCATACTGATATTTTAAATATTATTGTGGGTTTTAATAGCTAGATAATAGATCTTACTAAACATCTAAGATTAGAATACTTAACTGGTTTTTAAATGTGTTCTCTGGTTGTGGGACAGCAGTTTGCCACAATTCTGTAGAATGGCCCTTATAAGTTCATAGTGTGCTGTGTGATAAACAAAGGGACTGGTTTGTTGTTCTCAAACCTTATTTAATAAGAAAACATTCTCTTGTGGATACATGTGAGAAAGAGTGATTAACAGACTGTCAAGTGCGTGCACTTGTCATCTCACAGTCACGCGCACTGTTAGGTGTGTATGTGTGTGTGCAGGTGGAAAAAACAGCGTGACATTTGATTGATGTCATCGGATGCAGGGATTTACAGTCCCGCTGCTCTCATCTCGTAAATGGCTGATCTGAGGTCAGACGGAGCGGATTGTTTCGCGCTTTCAGCGTGTTGCCGTGCAGATTGAAGCGCGCCCGGATTAGAGGCGGAGTCTCGATTCGGTTTCTACGGCGACCTGAAGCTTGTAAATAGCGTGTTTTCTTCTCCATGCGAACTCAAACACATTCTCACGGTGTGCGGACACACGGTATCTGTCCGTCAGATTCACTCAACACAACACCAGCTCCGGTTATTTGACAAATTTCGACCTCTGGAAACTGCTTATTGTGTACGCTTTCAGCAAATACTTGGATGAAACATTGGAAGGTAAACTGTAAATCTATCTTTCTATGCTCCGTTATGATAAGATAAGATGTATACACAGCATGTTTTTGTTTTATAATTTTCTTTAAACTAAGGTTGAACACTAAACACAGTTTAGTACACTAGAGCAGCAGACTTGACTACAGCGGATCTTTACCACAGTAAAGTTGCATAACAATAATGCCTTCCTTTCAGCAGGAGGACCACAGTTACAACAAAATGCATATTATCTTATACATTTCAAGAAATTAATACCTGTTAATGTTATATAAATAAAAAAATATATATGTGTGGAATTAAGTTTGGTGTCCTAGTGGGGTCAAAGGTGAACTTTTAGCAGCCCACAACAGTTTCTAAATGTTATTCTATATGTTAACGCTATATTTTACAGTGTCCTTGTTACATGTACTCACTATAGTAGTACTTCCTTGTTTAATTACACCCTAACATGGTTAAAATAAAATCTGTTTTTATCTTCAGCCCTGTATGTGTTATTTACAAGCCTCTTATTTGGTTCCAGGTTTTCACATTTCGATCAGCATCAAGGTGAGGGAGTATTTTAAGTGTTTTCTGCTGGTCTCACAGAGATGGAGAAGTACGAGAAGATCAGTAAGATCGGTGAAGGCTCGTACGGCGTCGTGTTCAAGTGCAGGAATAGAGACACCGGACAGATCGTTGCCATCAAGAAGTTTGTGGAGTCTGAGGATGATCCCATCATTAAGAAAATAGCGCTCAGAGAAATACGCATGTTAAAGGTAAACACTCAGTCTGACTCTGCTTGAATAGTCCCAGCTTAAACCAGCCTAAAATGGTTTGAGATGAACCCCTGGGTTTTGTTGGATGGCCAGGTATGTCCAGATCAATCAAGACTAGCGAAGTATAGTCAGGTTTATGAGTTAGTCTTTTTGATTTGTGTTTTGGTTACTATCATCATTTATAGACTTGAAGAATAGTAGTATTTTTTTGCATCATTAGTGGATGCATGGCGAAAGGATGTTTTAATAATCAGTGTCTGGAGCTCTTGTGTGATTTGCAAACTCTTTCCTTTGAGCCGAGAGCAAAGCAGTGGCCCTTTGAAGATCTGACATGTCAGCCAGCACTGGCTTACCAATTAATTTCACTCTGTTATGCATGAATGGATGAATGAATATTCTTGTTGTTCCCTTCCCCTCCCTTGAGGGTTTATTTTATTTCAGGGATTACTGTATTACAGACTTTAGTCCGATTGACTCTGGGCTATAAAATATTCTGTGATCATGATTAAATATCTATTATTTTGTCTCTAAAGGGATTTAGAGTATTCTAAACTTTAAACTAAACCCTTGCAGTTAAAAATGGTTTTTAGAATTTTTTCTGTAGTGGATGCTGATCTGTTTCTGTTGGTAATATGGGGCAGTGTTATTTTCGTATTGTTTGTATATTTGTTAATATTTTAAATTAGCTTTATTTTAGTTTTAGTATTTTAGCTTTTGTTATTTTTATTAATAAATTATAAATATTTTTATACTATTAGGAATTTTATTTATTTAAACAATTTCCATTAAGCTTTTTTTTTTTATTTTATTTTAGTTTTAGTAATTTTAATAAAGAAATAATGTTTTTTCATCTAATATTTATATTTTATTTTATTTCAGCTTTATTTCAATGTTCAAAAATATATACAAAAAGTTTTAGTTAACATATCAACAGTGATATAGCGTGTTGTGAAACATTTGATAAGCCGTGAAGCTGCTTATTGTTTTTAACATTTGTGAGTGCTAAATCAAATGTACACACATATAAAATGGGGTCAAAAGTCTCAGACTGCATTGAAAATGTTATTTTCTATCATTTTTAGGAATTTGATGATGCAAAATGAGTAAGAAATATTTAAGATTCTGCATTATTTGCTCACTATAAAAATAAGTAAGTTTGTGACATTGGCCATGTGAACTTCTCTGAACAGACGATTAGATGGTCTTCTTTTCATTAATGCACAAAATGCTCTTTAAAATCTCATCTCAAATAGTTCTAGGTTTTACACAAACTTGTGGCGTTCATCTTTAAAGCAAAAGGGGGACAAACCAAATCTTAAGATGCTCTGAAAAATGTAATTAAATTATAATCAAATTAGAAGCATTTTCTCTAATGTTCTTAGACTTTTTAGATACGTTTCCACACATACACTACCAGTCAAATGCAGTAATATTGTGAAATATTTTTACTATTTAAAATAACTGTTTTCTATTTTAATGTATTTTAAAATGTAATTTATTCCTGTGATTTCAAAGCTGAATTTTTAGCATTATTGCTCCTTCTAATATTCTGATTTGCTGCTCAAAACATTTATGTTGAGTATCATTTTTTACAGGTTTCTTTGATGAATAGAAAGTTCAGAAGAGCTAGAAATAGAAATCTTTTGTAACATTATAAATGTCTTTATTATCACTTTTGATCTTGAATTTAAAGCATCCTTGCTAAATAAAAGTAATAATTTCTATAATTTCTTTACCATAAAAAAGACTCCAAGCCTTTGGATTGCGTAGTGTATAATGTTACAAAAGCTTTTTATTTCAGATAAATGCTGATCTTTGGATCTTTCTATTCATCAAAGAATCCTGAAAAAAATACTCAACTGCTTTAAATATTGATAATAATAATAATAACAATAATAATAACAGCAAATCAGCATATTAGAATGATTTCTGAAGGATCATGTGACACCGAAGACTAAAGTAATGATGCAAAAAAATGTAGCTTTGATCACAGGAATAAATTACATTTTAAAATATATTCAAACAGAAACCAGTTATTTTAAATAGTAAAAATACATCAAAATTGTACCGTTTTTGCTGTACTTTGGATCAAATAAATGCAGCAAAAGAGATTTCTTGAAAAAAACTTTTTTTTTCTTCTTTTTTTTTTTTTTTTTTTTTTTTTACTTTTGACTGGTGTATAAATCCCGATTTGTTACATTGTGTGTGTTTAGCAACTGAAACATCCAAACCTGGTGAATCTGATTGAAGTGTTTAGAAGAAAGAGAAAACTGCACCTGGTGTTTGAGTACTGCGACCACACCGTCCTGAATGAGCTGGACAGATACCCAAGAGGGTGAGAACACACACACACACACACACACACACACGCGCGCGCGCGCACACATGCAGACACACCTATAAAACAGCTCTGTGTTTCTCACACATATTGTGTTTTTGTTGCTATGACGCTCAGCATGTCTTTGGTGGAATGTTTACAGCAGGATGCATTTGTCCTCTGTGGTGCACTTGAGGGAGACGCTGTTAAACATTTAACAACATTTAACTCTTTATGTGTCCTCCTCTTGATTTACAAGTCAAGAATCAACAGAGCTCACACAACAGAGCACTCATAGATGCACATACACGCAATATAATCAGAACCTAAAGGGTTAGTGTGGAGGGTTGAGACAGAAGAAGGGAAGAATGAATGGGTAAAGTAGAAAATAAGGTTTGTGTTCCTGTAGCTGCATTGTAATGCTTTTGTGTGTCTGTGTTCACACAGCGTTCCAGAGCACATGGTTAAAAGCATCATTTGGCAAACACTTCAGGCTGTGAACTTCTGCCATAAACAAAACGTAAGATTTTTTAAAATTACTGACGCTCTCTCCCACTATAATACCTTTGTAACAGTATTGTTTTCTCAGATTCCCAGAATGAAGTTAAAAAGGCATTTGCATGTGTTATTAAAATTTTTTAATTCTTATTTTAGAAGCACTGAGATACTAATATAGTTTTTATTCATATTTTGAGTCAGTTTGTATTTTTGTATTATTTCAGTTTTAGTTAACTAAATTAAAATGACAAATATAACTGAAATTTTAAAACATATTTTTGTTTTAATTTCATATTTAATTTTTTATTGCTATTATTATTTTTCAGTTAATGTCTGCTTTATTTCAAGTAACAAAATAGTTTGCTTAATGGTTTTAGATTTAGTTTCCTTTTTAGTTAACTGTAATAACCCTGATAAATAAATGTTTTTCCTAAATTAAAGAATTGTCACTGTACTAAGGGAAGTTATTAAAATATATTTAGAATATGTAAATATGATTTAAAAAAATGTTTAAAAACATTTTGTAGTTTTTTTATAGATTTTTTTTTCACGAACTCCCCAGCGCTCCTTATTTAAATGAAGTGATTTTTTTTTAACTTAATTTGGTTTTATTTGACTTTATTTTGTTTTGTTTTGTTTGTTTTTATTTTATTTTGCTTTGCTTTATTTTATTTTGTCTTGTCTTTAATTGCTTTATTTTATTTAGATTGATTTTACTTTATTTTGTTTTGTTTGATTTTACTTTATTTAGTTTTTTTGTTTTATTTCATTTTGTTTTATTTTAATTATTTTCTATTACATTGTTTTGTTTTATTTTGCTTTGCTTTATTTTACATTATTTTGTTTCATTTTGTTTTGTCTTGTTTTATTTTACTTATTGTTTTATTTTACATTATTTTGTTTTATTTTGCTTTATTTTATTTTGTCTTGGTTTATTTTATTTAGTTTGTTTTTGTTGCTTTTTTTAATTTGCTTTGTTTTATTTTACTTTTTTTTTTTCATTTTGTTACAATTCTTTTTTATTTAATTTTTTAGTTTATTTGTTTTTTGTTTTATTTTACATTATTTTGTTTTATTTTACTTATTGTTTTATTTTACATTATGTTGTTTTATTTGTTTTGTTTTGTTTTATTTTACTTATTGTTTTGTTTTATTTATTTATTTATTTTTACTTTATTTTGTTTTATTTTAAAGCCTAGAAATAAATGTAATAGCTAATTTCCAAAATCTGGATCCAACCTATTTGAGTACATCCTCTTATCATATGCTTTGACCTGCATACAGTATATAAACAGTCAATGTTTCGGTCAATTTAATTTTCAGAGCATCTTAATATTGCCTTTAGATCAAATGTTTTAGGAGACTATCAGAGTGATTTAAAAATGTGTGTTTTTAGTGTATCCACAGAGATGTGAAGCCTGAAAATATTCTCATCACCAAACATCAGGTCATCAAACTCTGCGACTTTGGCTTTGCCAGGATCCTCAGTGCGTGTACACGTACAATCCATACACACAAACCACACACTCCCTAGCTTCAACTTTCCATTCATCTAACATCTTGTTCTTTTTCCAGCGGGTCCGTGTGATTATTACACGGATTATGTAGCGACGCGGTGGTACAGAGCTCCAGAACTGCTAGTAGGAGACACGCAGTACGGCCCGCCAGTGGATGTCTGGGCAGTAGGGTGTGTGTTTGCAGAGCTGCTCTCTGGTGCCCCTTTATGGCCGGGCAAATCCGATGTAGACCAGCTATATCTGATCAGGAAAACTCTGGGTAGGAAATCACACATAACTCCAGCTGCTCATATGATATGTGAATGGATGCATGTAATGAATAGAGTTTGTTTGTGTTCATAGGTGAGTTGATTCCTCGACATCAGCAGGTGTTCAGCACAAACCAGTTCTTCAGTGGAGTTTGCGTTCCTGAGCCACAGGAGATGGTGAGATGAGCAATCAAGTGATTAAGTTTTCATTCTGCAGAAGTTCATTTCTGGAAATCTAGAAAGTAAACCCGTTCACATTTAATGTGTGTTTAATGTACAGGAGCCTCTTGAACTGAAGTATCCAAATCTTTCGTACCAGGCGCTAAGCCTCATGAAGGTCAGTAAAACACACACCCTTCATACAGAAGTTTGCTGTCCACTCAGAACCAGTACCAGCATTTTGGTCTGTCTGTCTCAGGGCTGTCTGCGCATGGACCCGGCTGAGAGGTTGTCCTGTGAGCAGTTACTGGAACTGCCATACTTTGACAGTCTGAGGGAAGAGAGCGAGAGTGTGACACGTGAACTGGACCGCAAGAGACGCACACGCCAGCCACGCAAACACCTGCCACCTGGGGTTTGTTGCCACAATTAGAACACTCGTATCTAGGTTTGGGCTGTGTGACCTTTATTGTGTGCAAAGGAGTTTAACTGCGGGAAAAAAAAAACTTATACACATACACTACCGTTCAAAAGTTTGAGTTCAATAAGGTTTTTCATGTTTTTAAAAAAACGTCTCGTGCTCATCAAGGCTGCATTTATTTGTTCAAAAATACAGAAAAACTGTAATATTGTGAAATACTATTGCAATTAAAAAAAATTGTTTTATACTTGACTTTAAAATATAATTTATTCCTGTGATGCAAAACTGAATTTTCTGCACCACTACTCCAGTCTCCAGTGTCACATGATCATGTCTTTACTACCACTTTGTATCAATTGAAAAAATATTTATTGATTTTTAAAAAAGAAAGAAAAAAAATTATTGACCCCAGAATTTTGAACAGTAGTGTATATTGTTACAAACTATTTCTATTTTAAATAAATGCTGTTCTTTTTTACTTTTATTTATCAAAGAAAAAAGTATTACAGTTTCCAAAAAAATAAAAAGCATAACAACTGTTTCCAACATTGATAATAAATCAGCATATCAGAATGATTTCTTAAGGTTCATGTGACAAGACTCAAGTAATAATGCTGAAAATTCAGCTTCGTATCACAGCTATATCATAAAATAAATTTTATACAGGTATAAAATATTTTAAAATATATTAAAATAGAAAACTATTACTTTAAATTGCATTAATATTTTACATTACTGTATTACTGTTTTTTTCTGTATTTTTGATCAAATAAATGCAGTCTTGATGAGCATAACAAATCTTACTGATCCCAAACTTTTGGCAGTGTATTTTATTGATTAATTTATTTATAAAAAATATAATATTATAAAAAACATATGTCTGTCTGCTTAAAAAATACATTATTACTTTTATTAATCAAAACTTACATTTAGAATGTTACAAAAGATTTCAAAGTTCTTTTGAACTTTCTAGTCATCAAAGTAAAAAATGTATTATGGTTTGCACAAACATATTAAGCGCCACAACTATAATAATAATAATAAAATAAAATATAATATATTTATTTTAAATTTATTATAAAAAAATATAATAATAAATGTTTCTTGAGCACCAAATCAGCACATTAGAATGATTTTTGATGGATCATGTGACACTGAAGACTGAAGTAATGATGCAGAAAATTTTGTTTTACCTTCACAGAAATAAACTGTTGTAAAATATATTCAAATAGAAAATATTTATATGAAGTTGTTTTTCTGCATTTTTGATTAAAAATGCAGCCTTGGTGAGCATGAGAGGCTACTTTCAAAGACATTAAAAAAATCACCAGCCTGAAGCTTTGTAACATTATTTATATATTTATTATTGTTTTTATTTATTTATTTCCAGGTATAAACATAACTATATTACGAAATAGGTTTTTTTTTTTCAATACACCAAATTACTTAAAACTAAAATATTTTGGTCACACTGCCCCTCCCTACTTTTACCCATAGAAACCGTTTATTTTAATTTGATAAATCCCTGTTCTCTGTCTGTACAGTATCTGCCTCAGTTGGCCAGCAGTACTGTCTTCCCAGCCGTGGAGAACAGAAAATACTACAACAACCTGCGCAAATTCAACTATCATCTACCCAACATATGATGGATGCTGACTCATCAGAAACCCGAGAACTGACCGACCACCTCCCAGCTGGTGTGTGTGTGTGTGTGTGTGTGTGTGTGTGAGAGAGAGAGAGATAGACAAAGGGCTCTGCTCTGCCTGTAGAACAATGATGTCACACTGCCAAAGCAAAGACTCACAGAGGCATTTCTGTAATATGTAAAAAGACAACAGCAATAATAATAGCGTTGAAACTGAATGCTGTGCTGTGCTTGATAGTTTGATTAGAAACTGACATCAGTGCTGAGTGTTTGCTCTGTGGGACCAATTTTTTTTTACCTCTATTAGATGCAGATATTTTTCTTTATTATACATCCTAATGATACTTCATGTTTGTTTGAAGTGTGTATATATAGACTAAAATCATTATAGAGACGTAACCAGACCCAGACAGAATCAACAAACTTTTTTCAGATTGTCTGTAGATAAAAGACTGTGGAATTTTGCAGTGTGGATTTTAAAAATCAGAAATGTGAGTTGCTGAAAGCACAATCAAATTAGCCAAAATATTTAATAAACTATGGGTTTGGGGATGTGTAGAACTTTTTGAATTGTACAGAAATCTGTGGCGCTTTTGTGTGTGGGCCTGGACATAGCCCAGTGTTTTCTTTAAAGGAAACCCCAGTTATTAAGACTTCTTGGTTTAATATAATGTAAATGATGTCTCTTACTAAATGATGTAGTAGAAAACCCATGAAAGGTTTACGTTATTTACAAAATCCATATTGTTTTATACACATTTTGAAATATGGGGGGCGCAATTATTTTGGTGACGTCAAATGGTTGCACTCAGTGTGCAGCTGGTGCTACCTGTAGTTGTTTTTACCACAACACAACTCAGAAAATAAAATACTGATACGATGACCACAACTACTGAAAGAGCTTAGCGACTTTTTCCCACAAGAAATCTAAACGCCCCAGATATCGAGTGAAATCTGTGCTTCAGTGGCTGTGGCGTCTGCATGTTTACATCCTGCCAGGATGGCATCTAGCGTTTCTGGCTTCTGCCATTTGTAAGCTCTTTCAGTAGCTGTGGTCTACTAAAAGCCACAAAGGCATCATGGCTAAAGTGGCGAGAACAAAGACGCAGGTCTTTATGAAGTTTTATTCGCAGAGAAGACTTATCACTTCTCTTGTTGCTCTTCAACTAAAAATTACAACCAGAAATTAGTTGTTTTATTTAGTTTATTATTAGTTGTGTTGTGGTATAAATAGCAACAGTAGCCCAGTAGCTTAGTGCAGCTATTTCATGTCATTGAAATAATGGTGCCCCATGGACCAAAATATGTATATAACATGTGAATTAAATAGTGTCAATCTTTCATGGCTACAAATTTCAGTATGAGACATCATTCGTGTGATATTAAGCCATACAAGTCTTAAAACCCAGGGTTCCCTTTAACATTTAATACCCCACTGTGGACATAATGATCTTTTTGTTGCCTTTATGACTGGTGCTAATAATTGAGCCACTGACTTGCACCAAATGCCAAATTCGAGAGACGTGATTTGCAAATGTGTTTTTTGTGTTAAAATGAATAGATGGAAAATGAAATAGCTTTTGTTTGTTTTCAGACTAAATCATTAAAGATCTTTCTGCAACATATTTTTGTTTCTATAGCTTCTTTATAAGAAATGAAACAAGACGTATATAAGGAGAAACAACTTCAAAACTACAGTTGAAAATTTATTGATAACAGCAATAATTGTTCAACTGCCCCGGGTGCTCTGACAAAACTCCATTTTGTTTGATCAAAGCTAATTCGATGTTGTTGACAGAGCAGCTCTCTGCATCCGTCCCTGGGATGCTCAATTGCTTGGATACT
The DNA here is from genome assembly GCA_033026305.1 of Cirrhinus molitorella. Lineage (NCBI taxonomy): Eukaryota > Metazoa > Chordata > Actinopteri > Cypriniformes > Cyprinidae > Cirrhinus > Cirrhinus molitorella. The sequence goes on along the minus strand of CM065126.1, from coordinate 33,673,173 downwards.
GTTGCCACAGCAGTCATGGACATCAGCCAGAGGGGTTGTCTGGCCCGGTCATAAGGATGTGAGAGTTGTGGTTTTCCAGATGTGCTCTGAGAAGCGCTGTGATTGGCTAAGCGAGATCCAGTTCTATGGTGAGTTTGGGAAGTGCGGTCTGGAGTCTGTCCACAGTCTGATCTTTATCTTTTACACCAGGGAGATCACTGAGAAGAAGCCACTCCATGCTCCTAATATATACAGACAATCAGAGGTAACACTTATGATTTAAGTAGCAGAAGCGACTGATTTTACTGTTGTGACAAACCAATATATCAGCCATGGCTGCACAAGTAGAAAAACTAAACTTATGGCAGCAATTCAAAAGAATAGTTCATCCAAAAATGAAAATTAGATGATAATTTACTCATTCTCAGGCCATCCAAGATTAGTTTTTTCTTCATCAAAAAATATTTTTAGAAAGTTAGCATTACTTGTTTACAAATGGATCTTATGCAGTAAATGGGTGCTGTCAGAAAGAGAGTCCAAACAGCTGATAAAAACATCACAATACAGGCAGCTTTTTGCTTCACAAGACTTAATTAAGGACAAAAAATAATTGTTGGATTTACTGTTGGTTGTGTAGATGAATGTGATGTTTTAATCAACTGTTTGGACTCTCATTCTGATGGCACCCATTCATAGGATCCATTTGTGAGCATGCGATGTAATGCTAAATTCATCCAAATGTGTTATGATGAAAAATCATCTACATCTTGGGTGGCCTGAGGATGAGTACATTTTCAGTAAATTTTCATTTTTAGCTATACTATCCCTTTATGCTCACACTGCTTCTGGGAAACGCAACCCTGGCTGATAAATTCTCCAATATTTAGTCATCTGAGATGAGACATCATCCAATTACCTTGCCCATATGGCATACATACCAAATTATGGGCAATACTGAAAGCTAAACTGAAATAAAAAGATGCTGTTGTCATACCTGAGGTGATGAAGAGCGATGATTCCTTTATCTGTCACATTGCCACAGGAAACTATCGTCATGTTCTTCAAACTGTCCTGCAGCGTTTTTATTTGACTCAAACGCTCCAGACAGGCATCTTCTATATAAATACACTTATTGAACCTGATTTCCTCTACATGCTCAAGACCCTCTAAAAACAAAAACAAAGGTGTGTAAGTACCAACAATTTTATTAGATGCATTTGGTAAATATTACTTAACATATAGTCCAAGAGGTCAGCAACATTTGACCTTTTCTTATATATATATATATATATATATATATATATATATATATATATATATATGTAAGGGATAATCAACGGTTTGCCGTGCATTAAAGGATTTTAATGCACGACGTGGAGGCTAATAACCGCCCGACGCGAAGTGCATTAAAATCCTTTAATGCACGGCAAGCCGTTGATTATCCCGCTTATTCCATGGTTATTTGCAAATTTATAGACACGTTACAACTAGTATTGCTCTTTGCAGCGCAAGATTTGACTGAATGGGTAAAAATGACAGTTATTTTCGTCAGTTAGCTCATCAGCTCTATCATTCTGCCCGATTCAAATCAGACACAGACATGAAATAATGATAAATCACATTTATTTGAACGAATTACAGCATTTATTTGAATTACTTATCGATTGATCGAGAGAAAGACAGAGAGAGAAGGAGAAAGGGAGAGATGACAGTTGTATGTGCGTGTTACCTGCCTGCTGCGCGTCTCTCTCTACAAACAATGAATTAATTCAAAAACAGCGGTCTTACCACCTCGTTGCTGAGGAATATTATGTAGCGATCTATTATCCCGGCTATTTGATTAATATGAATCGAGAGGAAGCCCTGACAACAAGTTTATATGTGCGCAGCACAATGCGATCTCCGACCACTCTCTCTCTCTCTCTCTCTCTCTCAGTGTGCGGTTGCGTGCATCAATTAAAGCAGCGCATTAATACAGAACGGTGATTAAACTGACTTGGAACTACCTGTGCATTAAACGATTTTAATGCATACCTGCCAGCCAATCAGAATCCAGTATCCAGACATTCCATGGAATAAATATATATATATATATATATATATATATATATATATATATATATACACATACAGTCAAAGGTTTACCTTGCAGAATCTGCAAAATGTTAATTATTTTACCAAAATAAGAGGGATCATAGAAAATGCATGTTATTTTTTATTTAGTACTGACCTGAATAAGATATTTCACATAAACAAGGTTTACATATAGTCCACAAGAGAAAATAAGTTGAATTTATGTTTGTTTTTGTTTTTTTAAGTTTACATACCTTTGATTCTTAATAATGTTGTTACCTGAATGATCCACAGCACTGTGTGGGATTTTTTGTTCTGTTTAGTGATAGTTGTTCATGAGTCCCTTGTGTGTCCTGAACAGTTAAATAAACTGCCTGCTGTTCTTCAGGAAAATCCTTCAGGTCCCACAAATTCTGTGGTTTTTTAGCATTTTTGTATATTTGAACCCTTTCCAACAATGACTGTATGATTTTGAGATCCACCTTTTCACACTGAGGACAACTTAGGGACTCATATACAACAATACAATACAGGTCCAAATGCTCACTGATGCTTCAGAAGGAAAAACGATGCATTAAGAGCCAGGGGTGTAAACTTTTGAAATGTTTCTTATTTTGCTTAAATATCTTTTTTTTTTTTTTTTACTTCTGCCCTTCAGAAGCTACAGAATACAATGTAAGTAATACATGTTCCCCAGAAGACAAAATAAGTTTACTCTGATCTTCAAATTCAAAAATTTTTAATATATACATATATTAAAATATCTTCTTTTATGTTCAACATGAGAAAGAAACTCATACAGGTTTGGAACGACATGAGGATGAGTAAATGATGATAAAATGTAAATTTTTGGGTGAACTATCCCTTTAAGTCCAGTAAGTGTATAAATGTAAAATGTAGTGTACTGTATAGTAAAACTAGATGTGTAAAAAGACAGTGTGTGAGTGAAAAAAGTGAGAGGAGTGCACTGTATCTTCCTGTGTAAAACACCCCTTAGCTTTACGTCACTTTTTCCCCACAACTGAACCTCTCATCCTCACCTGTGACACACAGACAGTGTCTCATCCTCACCTGTGACACACACACGGTGTCTCAGTGTCTCCGCACATCTCACACACACGCACACACACACACACAGTAGCATCCTCACAAACTTTCCCTCTCTGGGGTCTAATTTAATAAATAATGCAAGATTGTTTTGCCAAAGCAAATGGAGTGAGAGATCTTAAGGTTGAAGCAGGTGTTTGACCTTCTCCATTCACTGATGATTTCATTAAATTTGCATAGGCAATGTCACAATGCTAAAGGTTAAAAGATATTTCTGTTACATAAACATAAGTGGGTCAGGGCAATGAGAAGAGTGTTTATGCATTTAATCGATTACTTACCCAGATGATCAAAACCACGATACATGATGCAGGATTCTGTGGCATCAATAGCTTCTATCCGGTACCGGCCAAAGGGCCCAGTCGGGAGTCCGTTGTAGTCGTGCTGCCAGCGGTCGAAACCACGAAAACGAACTTTTGCACCACATCTCAGGAGCCACTCTGCAGCAGCTCGATCAGGACCCACTGCTTTAATACGCTCATAATCAACTCTGTATTGTTTGAAGAACACAATTACAGATCACTGCATTTGGAAAGCTTACATGATATTTCAAGCAGTGTTGTACAGTGTGACATGTCATTTAAAACCAGTGATAAACCAATTAGATCCATTTTTAATGGATAGTGCACATTTTCAGTTTCAGTTTTAAAAGTTTCAATTATTTTTCTTAAAATCTCTTATGCTCACCAGGGCTGCATTTATTTGATAAAAAATACAGGAAAGACAGTAATTGTATGAAATATTATTACAGTTTAAGATTAGCTATTTTCTATTTTAACATATTTCTAAATGTAATCTCTTCCTGGGACACCAAAGCTGAATTACTTCAGTCTTCTGTGTCACATGGTCCTTCAGAAATCATTCTAATATGCTGATTTGATGCTCAGGAAACCTTTCTTATTATTATCAATGTTAAATACAGTTGTGCTGCTTAATATTTTGGGGAAACTGAAACATTTTGTCAGGATTATTTGATGAATAGAAAGTTTAAATCAACAGCATTGATTTGAAATAGAAAACTATAACTTATTTGTTGTGATTTACCTGTACTAAATGTATTCAAATATTATAGCAACACAGCTTTTGGCATCAGTATTTGATAAATGAAAACATATTTGTTGACTACTAGTAATTTTGTAAAGTACTTGTTTACATGAAACTTTTATAAATTAATTTGTCACACTTCAGGACTGTTCAAGTGAACTGCAGACACTGGAAATAAAATAACCAGTAAGAGCACATAAAACACACTAGATGCTTTTTCTACAATGTGTAAGTAAGCCTATGGGTGAGACTTCTGGTTCATTATCCACTATAGCGAAATAACGAGAAGAATAACAACGTGCCGTAAACTGTAAAACTGTTTGCACTACAAACCAGTTAGCTCGTAATTTAAAATAATACATTAAAATAATATGGTAAGACACCAATTTACAATATCAAGCAGCAAAACAAGCTGTTTTGTACAGCTAAAAATAGCTGGATGCAGATGAGACCGGAAGTCAGACCCATAAAATTTACGGGAAGTATAAAAGTGGACAACTTTAAATCCTGACTCTAAATAAGAGCTGTTGTTGTGAATTAGCACACTTAGATTAGTCTCTGTAGGGATTCCTCACTCTAAGCTAGAGACTAATCACTAGACATTAGTCCCTTTATAGATATTTATGGCTCCCACACTCAACGGATCATTTGTTGTAATTAGCCTCAGGTGCTTTACAGTCTGCCGAGGGTTAGGACAGGAAATAAATTACGACATTAAATCTAATATTAAGCTAGTTACATAACTGTTTTGAAAAATATCCAAAAATTACTTGTTGAAAACAGCATTGAGCCACCCCCAGAACTCACGACTGCCCTCTGACGGCTGCTTATGTGCGGATAAAATCCTCCGCGCTGGCCAGGTGAACAATCTCATGTCTATGGTCGAGATAAAGAGAGAAAGACATGAGAAATAAAATTATGAAGACACAATGTTCAGTGACACTTTCTACTGCAAATCGAGCAAAATGATCTTTGTACGTTGATGGTCGTGTCTTTGAATATGGAGGACAACGTATTAATTTATCAAACCACAAACGTCTGAATGTCGTAAAGCTCCGAGAAAATCGATTCATACCATATACAGAAACGCTACAGTAAAACACTGTAAATAATACAAAACTGACCCTCTGTATATGTGCAGCGTATCTGTTATTTACATCCTATGTCCTCCATGCGCGTTCGGTGATCTTTCACCCGTTACGTCACCACGTCCCGCGTTCCCATTGGTCAGTGAGTGTACGTCAGGGGCGGGGCTACGAAGGACAGATTCAGCGCCCTAAACAGACAGTAGATTCCTTTACTCGAGATAAACCATACCAGGTCAACGACAGACACAATGATTACACGGTTATAATATTTCTGTTAGGATAAGTGCAAACGTATTTTGTGGAATAATGATACGAACTTTCAGTGCCGGATCTGTGTGCGCCGTTTTATTGTCACAGGGATCAAAGTATGCAACGTGCAGAGCTGCACACCTCCACAGCGGGTGAGAATAACAACAGCGCTAGTTACAGAGTACTTAACCAGAAGTACAAAGTGCTTACAATGACAGAAAGTGTTCTCACTGTAGTGTCATACTATTAAAAGTACATCAGCTGCAGTATCACTTAGTATCAGTATTGTTACTGTGGAATGACACTGTAATGTTAGTCAGAGTGCTTGCAGTTACATTATTTGCACTGATATTAAAGTAAATGTTCACCAAAAAATGAAAATTCAGTCACTATTTATTCACCCCCACGTCGTTCCAAACCTGTTCTAACTTCTTTCTTGTGTTCTTAAAAGAAGATATTTTGAAAAATGTTGGAAGCCAACAGGTTTGGTTACCATTGACGTCCATTGTATGGAGACAAAAGGCAGAAATATTTCTCAAAATGTTCTGGCTGTTCCACAGAAGAAGGAAAGTAAAAAAAAAAAAAAGTTTCGGTCAATAGCGTAAATGGCTGATTGTATTCTGTTTTGTCCGAATAAATGAAAAATAATCCACTACAAACTAAAATCAGACATTTAAAATGTTACAAGTGGATTTAGGCATCACAGCGTTATAATGAATAGTATAAAAAATAGATATTTATCATACTGTTTTCTAAAGATTACATTCAAAAGTGATTGTGCACAGTTAAATGTGACCTTGGACCATAAAACTACTAAAGTCTTAAGTAGCACGAGTATGGGTCAAAATTATTGATTTTCTTTTATGCCAAAAATCATTAGGATATTAAGTAAAGATCATGTTAAGATATTTTGTAAATTTCCTACTGTAAATATATCAAAACTTTTTGGTTAGTAATATGCATTGCTACGAACTTCATTTGGACAACTTTGAAGGTGATTTTCTCAATATTTAGATTTTTTTGCTCCCTCAGATTCCAGATTTTCAAATAGTTGAATCTCGGCCAAACAACAACAACAAAAAAATGGCCTTTATGACTGGTTTTGTGGTCCATGATCACAAATATCAAATATCAGGTGATTACCTATATAATACCATTATTTTGTGTAGCTCTTTTGATGTGGCTATTGTTGGTGGAGGGATTGTTGGACTGGCCTCTGCCAGAGAGCTGATCCTCAGGCACCCAAACCTCACCTTTACCCTGCTGGAGAAAGAAACAGAGCTTGGTAAGTGTATGTGTGTTCTAGATACTTCTTCATATCTGCCTTTTTTCTTTTTAATTTCTTTTGTGCATTCCTTCCCACAGCTCTCCATCAGACAGGTCATAACAGTGGTGTGATCCACTCTGGGATTTACTACACACCGGGCTCTCTGAAGGCTCAGCTTTGTGTCCGTGGAGCCATGCTAACATATCAGTATTGCCAGAAGAAAGGTGTGCCTTATAAGAAATGCGGCAAGGTGAGAATGAGCACAGGCCTCCATAATACCGCAGGTACCAAAGAGATTTGTCCCTGTAGCGGTGGTGTCAAACTCAGAGTTTCCTGCAGAGTTTAGATTCAACCCTAATTAAACATTCCTGACCCAGGGTTTGACACCTGTGTTCTATAGTATCCTGTGTGTGTGTGTGTGTGTGTGTGTGTGTGTGTGTGTGTGTGTGTGACTTCAGCTTATCGTAGCAGTGGAGAGAGAGGAGATTCCCCGTCTGAAAGCTCTATACGAACGTGGTCAGGTTAACAATGTTCAAGATCTTCGTCTGATTGACGCCAAGGCCATCCGAGAGAAAGAGCCATACTGCAGGGTGAGTGATATCTGCTTATATGTTAATGAAAGATAGGCTATTTTCCACTCATTTACCAGACATTGGTTTGATCAATAACCAGCAGATTGCAAAAGTGCTGTCATCAGGCCTTTACCTGATCCAGGTGACCTTAGGCCTGCTGTTTCAAAGACTGAACAATTAAACTATTTATGACTGTCATATGTATTTGTATTTTATATAATGTGTTTTGTCAATTTATGTTAAGCTTGCTCTCACATATACTACTGTTTAAAAGTTTGGGGTTGGAAAGATTTTTTTATGTTTTTGAAAGAAGCAACATATTAAAAATACAGGAAAAATAGTAATGCTGTGAAATATTTGTACAATTTGAAACAGTTTTTTCTTTCAATATATTTTAAACTTAATTTATTCCTGTGATGATTCAGCAGCCATTACTCCAGTCCTCAGTGTTACATGATCCTTCAGAAATCATTTTAATATGATGATTTGGTCAAGAAACATTTCTTATTATCATCAATATTGAAAACACGTATTAATATTATTGTTCATGTTCAAATTTTCTACCTTAAATATATCAAAACATAATTTTTTGATTAATAATGTGCATTGCTAAGAACTTCATTTGGACAACTTTAAAGGCGATTTTCCCAATATTTAGATTATTTTTTTATTTTTATTTGTTGTTTTTGCATCCTCAGATTCCAGATTTTCAATTAAAGAAAATTTTCAGTATTGTCCTATCCTAACAAACCATACACCAATGGAAAGCTTATTTATTCAGCTTTCAGATGTATAAATCTGTCAATAAATAAGTCTATTTTAAATTGACCTTCACATTTCGATACTTTATAAGAATAGCATTGATTTGAAATATAAACTTTTTGCAACATTAAAAATGTCACTTCTGGTCAATTTAATGCATTATTGCTTAATGTGCCCTAACTTAATGTATTATTATTATTGTTTTAATACTTTATTTATTAGCATTTCTAACAAAATATTAAAAAAATGCAACAAAAAGGAACTTTATAATAAACATCCCACACTTTAAATCTCATTTACACAGAAAGAGACCATCCAAATGTCAAGAAATGTAGCTTATCGCTGTTTGTATTGTTTATAGATAATATTTTGTTAAATATATAATACTACAATACTATAGTGTAACTTTTAGTAATCAGAATTTCTGTTCAAAATGCTAAAAGCAAATACCTTCACAGACTATATTAGAAAATAAAGCAGAATTTCAGTTGTTTACTGGTGTGCCCCTCAAGCCCCAGAAGTTGACAGCCAATCAGATTCTGATTTTAGCCAACCGGTGGCATTTTTGTGTGGAGTATCCCCGTCAGATAAGAGACTGTACATGAAATGTATGTTTTTTTTTATTATAAATAGGGTATCATGGCATTGGACTCTCCAAACACAGGGATTGTTGACTGGCGGATAGTAGCTCTGACCTACGGTAAGGACTTCCAGGAAGCAGGTGGCACTGTGATAACTGACTTTGAAGCATCTGACATTAAGGTGGCAGCAGAAAGCCCAGCTGGGAGTGCTGAAGGTGAGTCACGTGACTTGCTTGATGTCTCAGATTTCTTTTCTTTAGTATCACTGTATTTATCCCATTATGTCTTAACTATGTTTAGGGCTGAAATATCCCGTCATCATCAAAAGCTCACAGGTGAGAAACTGATTTCTGAATCACGTTTTATGATCTCTTGGCTTGGTGTCTTAGTATGGCTGTGTTTGTGTGCAGGGTAAGGAGGTGAGGTGTCGGTTTGTGTTGGCGTGCGGAGGCCTTTACTCTGATCGGTTGTCTGAGATATCTGGCTGTGATTCAGAGCCCCGTATCGTTCCCTTTAGAGGAGATTACCTGGTGCTCAAGCCAGAGAAAAACTACCTGGTCAGGGGCAACATCTACCCTGTGAGTAGAAACACAACACACAAACACATAATACACAGATATGTGAGAACGTGTTTTAAGGACTCTGTTTGTGTACTGAGGTGCCAAACCCACGGTTCCCATTTCTTGGATTCCATTTCACTCCTCGTATGGACGGCAGCATCTGGCTGGGCCCAAACGCTGTGTTGGCTTTTAAACGAGAGGGGTATAAACTCTTTGACTTCGACACACAAGACTTCATCAATGCGGTCTCCTACAGGTACATTGAAATACATAAAAAGTCAAAAAAGTTAAAAAAGTAAAAGTTAAAAAGTTTTGGGTCAGTAAGAAGTAAAGTGGCAAACTGGTTGAAGGTCCACATTGCAGTTTCAATGCAGCTTCAAAGGGCTCTACCTGATCCCAGCTGAAGAATAAGCAAAACATCAGTCATTTTCTAAAAATAAAAGAAACATTTCTGTACTTTTTAACCACAAACGCTCATCTTGCACTAGCTTGACTTTTTGAAGCGAAGTGCACAGACGAACAACTAACCACATGTGACTTTTCCACAGAGCTAGTGCAAGATGAGCATTTGTGGTTAAAAAGTATATACGTTTTAATATTTTAAGAAAATGACGGATCGCTTCACTAGATGAGACCCTTGTTCCTCAGCTGGGATCATGTAGAGCCCTTTCAAGCTGCATTGAAACTGCAAAAACTTCAGACCACTGGCCACCATTGAAGTCCACTATATAGAGAAAAATCCTGGAATGTTTTCCTCAAAAACCTTCCTTTTGAGTAAAGAAAGAAAGACATGAATCAGGAAATTTTTATTCTGGAGGTGAACCAATCCTTTAAGCTGCAACTTTTTTCGTCATTGATAATAATAAACAGATCAGATCAGGATGTTAGACTGATTTTTTAAAGATCATATGACACTGAAGACTGGAGTTCTGGCTGATTTTACCATCACAGGAGTAACTTTTATTTTAATGAAACAGCAACCTGTTTCGGTGCATGTCCCTTTAAATGCTAATAAGCTCTGCTTACCCTGCCGCTCTCTTCTGTGAGAAGACTAGCCACGGAACTTGCTAACCAGCACATTGTTAGGAAAGGTGATTTGCAAAGATTCATTAAAAAAACCTTATACTCACTTTTTCTGTTGGTAAAGCTGGATCATGAATGATTTGTGCGAACATAGACGCATTTAGGTAGATTGGGGGGGCTTAAGAAATGGCTTAATCTAAGAAAGGGGTAATGATTTATAGGGATTTAAAAAAAAACACTGGGTGAATTTTTATCATATAAGGGTGTTCATTCAAGACAGTTTCTTGAATTAAAAACAAGGCTTCTTCCTCATGTTCATAATGTGTGTCTATGTGTAATTGTAGGGGTCTCCAGAGGCTAGTAATGAAGAATATTGTATATGGAATGGGAGAAATATATAGAGGTGTGTTTACCAGTGCTCAGGTGAAGTACCTGCAGAAGTTCATACCTGAACTGAGCCCCAGTGACGTCCTCAGGTACAGACACACAAACACTCTGTTGAGAAAGATATACATAATCTTATTTACTGTCAAAATTGTAAATGTTTCTGTGTGTCGGTTTGTACAGGGGGCCATCGGGTGTGCGTGCACAAGCTTTGGATGCTGAAGGAAACCTGGTGGATGATTTTGTGTTTGACGGTGGGAAGGGAGAACTGGGCAGCCGGATTCTGCACGTACGCAATGCACCGTCACCCGCTGCGAGCTCCTCCCTTGCTATTGCTGAGATGATCGCAGATGAGCTGGAGAAAAGATTTAAACTATAGACATACCTCAAATGATGTTGCCATAACCTGGATTACACACTCAATCTTACACTTTGAATTAAAGTATAACAGAATAATTATAGAATGAAATGTCACTTTTATAGTAGTGTGTAATATTGAAGAGATTTCTGGTGCTCTTTTCTAAATGTGATGCAGATTTTAGGAAATGTTGGGTAACGGAAAAAAGTACTGCCTTAAAATAATTTACAAAGGTAGTTGCCTCTTAGGAGAATGCGTGCACTTGATTTGACTTTGTAAAAATAAAGCATGAAAACTCTTTTTAACCAATGACTATACATGACTATTAAAGTTGTTCGTGATTTACTGGGCAAGGATTTTTAGAAATGATTTTTATTTTAAATGCACTACAAGTCAAAAGTTTTTGAACAGTAGGGTTTTTAAAGTTTTTTAAAGAAGTCCCTTCTGCTCACCAAGCCTGCATTTATTTGATTCAAAGTACAGTAAAAACAGTAAAATGTTGGAATATATTTACTATTTTATTCCTGTGCTCAAAGCTAAATTTTAAGCATCATTACTCCAGTCTTCAGTGTCACATGGTCCTTCAGAAATCATTCTAAAATTCTGATTTGCATTTCAAGAAACATTTATTATTATTATTATTATTATTATTATTAAAACAGTTGAGTACATTTTCAGTATTTCTATTTATCTTTGTTCCATAGATCAGCATTTATCTGAAATAAAACATACTATACCATTTAAAAGCTTGGGGTCAGTATATTTTTTTTAATAAAGAAATTATAGAAATTAATACAATGATGCTTTAAATGAATTAAACATTTTGATAAAGACATTTATAATCTCACAACATATTTCTATTTCAGATAAATGCTGTTCTTTTGAACATTGTATTCATCAAAGAAACTTGAAAAAATATACTCAGCTGTAACGAGTAATGATGCTAAAAATTCAGTTTTGAAATTACAAGAATAAGTTACATTTCGAAATATATTTAAATAGAAAACAATTATTTAAATAGCTAAAATATTTGCTGTACTTTGGATCAAATCAATGCAGGCTTGGTGAGCAGATAAGAAAAATCTTGTTTTGCATATATTTTAAAGTTTGACATAATTATAAAATGTATACTCTTTATAGAAATGCCCATTAGTATTTTATCTTTAATATTTTATAATTGGTTAATTTACATTACTTTTCCAGGTCTATATTCAAGTGTTTAGGCAATATTAACCTCTGTACTTCAAAGAAGTTAAGGTAGTGGACAGTTTTCGGGGAAGTCAGACATCTTGATTTTTAGTTGTTTTAGCTTATTTTGTCTTATCTGAAATCAAGTCATCGTGAGGTCCCTTTGCTGTGGTTGAAAACCCATTTTTCTGAAGCATAATTTGCGGATTCGTGAAATGTTTACTTGATCTTACGTGACCATTCCGCTTTTTACCACACGATGGCAGTGGTTGGCTGGAAATTTGGGGGATTTTTAGATTTATAGCAACTAAAATAATCCTGAAAAATAATAAATAATATTTGGAAGTAACGTTACCACAGGTAAGCAGCTACAGACCATGTAAACTTTTATTAAGTATTATTAAGTATTTAAGATGATACACTATCGATTACATAAAGTCATATACAATAGTTATATTGTTAAAATACTTCTAGAATGTACGCTTGAGCGTATGTCTGTTTATTGTACCAAAATAAGAAATCTCATGTATGTGCTATGTTGCTGCGCTCATTCGCTCGCCTGCTCGCACACAGCGGGCGATCCCTCCCTCGGGGCTGCGCAGATGCGGGAAGCGCGCGCAGTGAGCAGCTGTGATTACACCGTCATGGACACGAGCGCGCTACATCGGAGTTGAATCGGGACGTTGCCAACAACAAAAACAAAGACATTAGCACTCCTCGATTTTTCGTCGGATTCTAACGGATTCAGCCGTCGCTGTTGTGTTTGGAATATGCCCAGCAGACGGACTCCCACAACATGACAGTGTCGCGCTGGAGAAACTCTCGAGGCCACAGAGCCGCGGCGCGCCGCCAGATGTGCTGCTGTTAACCGCAGGCACAACACCGTGAGACGAACACCAGCCCGACGACACTCAACGCCTCCTTTTAACATTTCCCCCCTCTGTGAAAGACATGACATCGGCTGTCCTGTTTGAGGAGCAGCTGGGCGAACTGCCCGACTAGCATGTGCGGCTAATTTCGGTGTACGTTAGCGGCTAAACACCCGCGACACTCCAACGGCTGTCAGGACAGAGACCCAGACACTTTTACACTCTTTAAAACTGCTTAGTTTTATTCATAAACAGTTTTCCCCCCACATAATGAGGTGTTTCACGTGTCGAAAAGCCTTGCTGGCCCGTCAGTGTGGTAGAGTTTGAGTTTGTTTTGAGTGTGTGTGCGCGCCGTGAGAGCGGCTAAACTTGGGAGGTTGTTCCCGGTGCTGGGAGCGCGCAGGGCCGATGCAGAGCAGCGCGCACGGCGGCCGCAGGCATGCAGCACGACTTCGGCTCCAGCGAGGAGAACAGCGCGAAATGGCGAGGCCTGTTCGTGCAGGCGCTGCGAAAGGTAACGTAACTGACCCTGTTCGCTCCACCGTTCACACTTTTCGTAGTGTTTGTATTGAATCTCAAGCTTAATGAGGGAGTTTTAAAGACTATTTCTGCAGAACTGAAATCTGGAGTTCTGTTCGTGTGATGATTAGCACAGCTGTACATAGTGACTGCTTTGAGATGTTTCTGAAAGATGCAGCTGTGCAAGATGCAAAGAAAGTTTCTTTTATATTGTATTTATAGCCTAAACACCATACAGTGAAGGTTTCATAGTTTAAACGCAAACTTTGACATGATATGTCTGGTCTAGTGTCTAGTTGGGAGAGTTCAGTTGGTTGGCTTTTACTTTTTGATGGGACTTTACCTTTGACCAAGCAGTCCAATGTTTAACTATCATGCACTGCTAAGTCCTTTTAAAAATTAAAAACTAGACTAACTAGCTCTGTGTGAGTGTTATGTGTATTTTACCTTAGTATAATTGTATTTTATAATAGGAAATATTACCTTTTACTTAATATCCTAATGATTTTGGCATAAAAGAAAAATCAATAATTTTGACCCGTTCTGTGTATTTTTGGCTATTGCTACAAGTATACCTGTACTAATTAAGACTGGTTTTGTGGTCCATGGTTACATGTATAACATTTAGTTTTTTATGTTTGAGATTGAGGGTTTCCAGGGCTTCCCCTTCCAGAATAAATGAAAAATTTATTACAGACCGCCCTTCTGTCTTGTTCTTCTCACTACTGCAAGAAAAATATCTCAGCACCATCAGGGAAACTGTGGGAGCAGATGGTGTGTGTGAATGTTTTTGGTTGTGAGAGAAAGAAAGATTTAGGCTGCATCTGATCTTCGTTTGCTTCCAATCAAACAAATCCTTAAAAATAAACATGACGTTGAGACAAATAAAGAACTTTAATTATAAACAGCATATTTACTGAGCATTACCTAAAGGAAAACTCACCCAAAAATGAAAATGTACTCACTCATCTTGGACCACAAAACCAGCCAGAAGGGTCTTTTTTTTTAAATTGAGATGTATGCATCCTCTGAAAGCTAAATAAATAAGCTTTCCATTGATGTATAGTTTGTAAGGATAGGACAATATTTGGAAATTGGAATTAAAGGGTGCATAAAAATCAAAATATTGAGAAAATCGCATTTAAAGTTGTCCAAGTGAAGTTCTTAGCAATGCATATTACAAATCAAAAAGTTAGTTTTGATATATTTATGGTATGAAATATACAAAATATCTCAATGGAACATATTTACTTAATATCCTAAAGATTTTGACCCAGGCTATGTATTGTTGCCTGTTGCCACCAATAGCATACCTGTGCTTCTTACGACTGGTTTGTGGTCCAGGGTCACATATGTCTTCTGTGGAGCATTAAAGAAGACACTTTGAGAAATGTCTCAGGACTTATATACAATGTAAGTCAGTAGTAACAAAACTGGTTGCTAACATTCTTCAAAATAAATACTGTTCTGCAGAATAAAGTCATAAAGGTTTTGAACGTTCTAAGGGTGAATAAATAATTATCTATTATAAGTTATATTCTTCATCCAAAGCTACAGCTTCAAGATGTAAATATACAGAGCATCGCTTTTAAATCTCATCCTGCGTGTTTTTCACTCTGGACGTAGTGCTCTCATCTCTCATTTTCTCTGCCTGCTCTCCCATTCTCCACATCAATACTTTTCTGTCTGCTACTATCATCCCCCCATCCCTGGAGAAGACAGAGGGGTAGAGTGTGTGTTTGTTTCTGCGTGTGTGTATGTGTGTTGTGGGGTCCCAGTAGAGTAGCTCTCAGTGCCTAATGGAGGACGGCATGTAACCAGACACTACAGCAGAGAGCACAAGCCATCTCTCATCTGTGTATTGGTGTGTGTGTGTGTGTGTGTGTGTGTATGTGTATGTGCTTGCATGCATTCGCTTTTGTGTTTTCAGTCAGTATTTTACTGCAGAAGTGGATTAAATCTGTGTTCGACTTCAGACCTGTGCTCACCTTTAACCTTTCACCTGTCATAACCCGAGTGCTAGTCTATATTTAAGGCTCCTACTGTTTGCACTCTCTCTTTGACACTTTTTCCTAACTGGTTTTGCCACACTACCTGAACAGACTGCATTCCTATTTCAGGACACAGCCCAATAAGGTGGGAGGGGGATAAAATTGGAAAGAGAGTTTTTTTTGTTTTCATTTGTCCACCAAACTGAGAGCTGAGAAGGTGTGTGCGTGTCTGCATGTGTCAGATGATGTCATGCTGCCTTTGTAACAGCGTGTCTATCTATAAATGTGTAAGAGAGCTGTGAGCACAGACCAGATTTTGTAATAACTTTTTTTATTTTTTTGTTTTTATGTGCGTTTGTCTTGGTGATGCCATTCAAATGCATCTGTGTTACAATGAAGTTATAACATTGATCGGTTTTATATGTGCAGGTGCAGTTACAAGTGCATCCAAACCTGTCGGCTAAAGAAGACGCACTCCAGCACATTGAGGCACTCATACTACAGCTCTTGAACAAGCTGTGTGTTACACAGCCCAGAACAATAGCTGATGTCGAGGTACCCATACGCACACACACACACACCAGGGATGGGATGTATTATGATATGCTGTATAGTGTAATATGGGAGAAATGTTGAACACGGAAGCTTTTCTTACTAAAGTGTGCAGTTTAGTTTTTTATATAGCACATTTCTACTGCCACAAGATCAGTCCAAAGTGCTGTGCAATGCATTCAAGAAAAAAAAACATCTTTAAAAAACATTTAAATTCTTACTGGTCAAAAACTTTTGACTGGTAGTGAAGTTACATATAAATACATGCATACAGCCTTTCATTATGTTTGTGTCTTGATTAGTTTTGTCACCTTTGACTTTGACTGTAATCACAGGATCGTGTCCAGAAGACGTTCCCGAATCCCATCGATAAATGGGCAATGGGAGACGCTCAGTCTGCGATAGAGAAGCGCAAGCGAAGGAACCCACTACTGCTGCCCGTCGATAAGATACATCCACTACTGAAGGTGTGAACCTCAAACACATACTCAGCGTTCACATTCTGCTAGGCTAGTTAGCAGACAGAGTAATACGTTTGTTTGTTTGTTTGTTTGTTTTTTGTGTGTGCAGGAGGTGCTGGGCTATAAGATTGACTATCATGTGTGTCTGTATATTGTTGCTGTGCTGGAGTACATCTCAGCCGACATCCTCAAGCTGGCTGGAAACTACGTGAGCAACATTCGACATTACGAGATCAGCCAGCAAGACATCACTGTCTCCATGTGTGCTGACAAGGTCAGAAGTGTGTGTGTGTGTGTGTGTGTGTGTGTGTGTGTGTGTGTGAAGAGTTACTGATTCATCATGTCTGTATAAATGGCTTTTGTTTTTTGGAAGAATGTTACGAACAAAGTTATTGAACAAATTATATTTAGTGATGATGCACAATGAATTACAACAGTTAATCTAAGATATTTGTGTCTTTCTTTCTGCAGTTGAATTAAATTAAGGTTTTTGAAGAAAACCTTCCAGGATTTTTCTCCATATAGTGGACTTTAACTGGTTGAAGGTCCAAATTGCAGTTTCAATGGAACTTCAAAAAAAAAAAAAGTATATACTTCATAACCACAAATGCTCCTCTTGCACTAGCTCTGCATTACGTAATCACGCTGGAAATGTCACATGCATTTAGTTCTTTGTTTGTGTACATTGGTTAAAAAGTTAGGGTAGGGCAAAAATCTCAATTTCTCCTCCAATTATAAAATTGTCCAACATCATTGTTGTACTTGTTTTGTTTTTTTTTTTACTTTCTTTGCACTTTCACTTTGTAGACACTGTGTCAGTACTTCCGTCTATGTCTCGTGTGACCTTTCCAACATGACTACGTAATTTGTGAATTTGAGCTAGTGCAAGATGAGCATTTGTGGTCAAAAAATATATAAATTTGTAATTTCTTTTAGAAAATTATGATAATGATGAAATGATGATAAAATGCTAGATAAGACCCTTATTTCCCGGCTGGTATTGTGTAGAGCCCTTTAAAGTTGCATTTGAAACTGCAATTTGGACCTTCAACCTGCTGGCTTCCATTGAAGTCCATGGAGAAAATGGAGACAAATTCTGGAATGTTTTAAATTAAATTATAGAGAATAGTTGTAATTGATTATTTTAACACATTAACAGTTCTAGCATTGCTTTGTGTGTGTGTGCTTTCAGGTTTTAATGGATATGTTCGATCAGGAAGAGGAGATGGGGTTGGTGTCTCAGAGTGTAGAGGAGGTGTCTTCTTCTGGTGTGCTCACATATGATGACCTTGTGCGTTTGGAGATCGCTGAGGAGCGTCAGTATTTGCGGGAACTCGATCTCATCATCAAAGTATTCCGCCAAGCCTTTACGCACAATGGCAAACTCTTCTCTGTTCAGGTGTGTTCTTCTGACCGATTAGAACATAAGCTGATGAAAATTAGCATTTATACTGGCAGAGATTAGCTGTTTGGATTCTCTTTATTGTCATTTATTCTCAGTTTTCTCTCTCTCTGCAATGTGTGTAGGATGTGGAGCTGGCATTCAGTAATATTCTAGAGGTTCACGAGTTAACAGTTAAGCTGTTGGGTCTCATTGAGGATGCTGTTGAAATGACGGCTGATGGGAGTCCGCACCCCCTTGTGGGCAGCTGCTTCGAAGACCTCGCTGAGGTACAGAAAAATGAGAAAATACCGTCATGTGTGATGTACATTACTGTGCTGTTAGAAATGTTCATGTGTCTATCTGTTGTGCACAGGAGCAGGCGTTTGATCCCTATGAGACACTCTCTCAGGACATCCTCTCTAAAGAATTCTGTCAACATTTCAACACTCTGATGTCCCGCCCCACTGTTGCACTGTATTTTCAGGTCAGCACCAACACTGGCCTCTATTTTCAGGCTTTATTTTTTTAATGTGTTGGATGGATTAGTATCAGTCATGTTTGCTTTAGTTTTATCCAGTACAGTGTGCCTTAGAAGTGACTCTAAATGAACTTTAAAACACTGCTTTAATAAAGTATTAGTTCACCCAAAAATAGAAATTCAGTCATTAATTACTCACCCTCATGTTGTTCCAAACCCGTTAGACCTTCATTTGTCTTTGGAACACAAATTAAGATAGCTTCATAAAAATACCACTGATCTCACATACACTATTTAATTGGTGTTCTTGATACCTTTCTGGACCTTGCTGTCTATGGAGGGTCAAAGAGCTCTCGGATTTCATCAGAAATGTCTTAATTTGTGTTCTGAAGACTAACAAAGGTCTTACAGGTTTGGAACGACATGAGGATGAGTAATTAATGACAGAATTTTCTAATTTTTGGGTGAACTATCCCTTTAAGACAGCCTGTTCTTTCATTAGCTGAACTAGGAAATACATTTTGAAGGCAAATAATACAATGTGAAAAGAGACTTGTGGGGACAGGGAGAGGGCGTGCTTTAGAATCAAAGCCTTCATCTCTGCAGGCATGAGCTCAGATGTTCAGTCTCCTGTGGTGTGTTTCTGTGTGTTTCAGTCAATTGCAGAGGGTTTTAAGGAGGCAGTGCAGTATATGCTTCCTCAGTTGATGATGGTTCCCGTTTACCACTGCATGCACTACTTTGAACTGTTACAGGTCAGTACTAAACACACTTCACACTCAATCAGTAACATACAGCTGTGTAATGTGTTATTTGAGGTTTGTGTATCTTTGTCTCTGTAGCAACTGCAGGAGTGCAGTGAAGACCAAGACGACAGAGAGTGCCTAAAACAGGCTCAGACTGCACTGATCAACCTACAATGCAGCATTGAACGCATATATGCTAAACACCAACCACGGCGCAAACAAGGGTAATGTAAACACCACACTACACTACCAGTCAAAGGTTCAATTGTGAATTTGTTTTACTATTAAATAACTGTTTTCTGTGATTTAAAAGCTGAATTTTTAGCATCATTACTCCAGTCACATGATCCTTCAGAAATCCTTCTAATGTTCTGATTTGCTGCTTAAAAAACATTTGTTATTATGTTGAAAACAGCAGAGTATAATTTTTTTTTTTTCAGGTTTCTTTGATGAATAGACAGTTCGGAAAAACAGCATTTAAAATCTGAAATATAATTCTTTTGTAACATTATAAATGTCTTTATCACCACTTTCGATCAATTTAAACTATCCGTGCTAAATAAAAGTATCAATTATACAAATAAAAAATATATCAATTAAAATAAAAAATTAAATATAAATTAAAAGATATTCAAATAGAAAAGAGTTATTTTTAAATAGTAAAAGTATTTCAAAATTTTACTGTTTTGCTGTTCTTTGAAGAGACTTCAACCTTCAAAAAGCTTTGACTGGTAGTCAAATGTGTCCGTACCAAATCCTGTTTACATATTTCTTTCTTTCTTGTGACTTTCTCTTTTAGGGAGCCACTGTATCGGTTATATAGTCGTGCATCTCGCAGCAAGCAGGCAGCAATAAAGCGTATGAATGACATCCAGAGGAGTATTGATGGCTGGGAAGGCAGAGACATCGGCCAGTGCTGCAGCCAGTTCATCATGGAGGGGGCACTCCTACGGACCGGAGCCAAGCATGAACGCCATAACTTTCTATTCGACGGCCTCATGATAAGCTGCAAAGCCAACCAGAGCTCCAGGTTGCCGGGTGCGGGCAGTGGGGCAGAGTTTCGCCTGAAAGAGAAGTTTGTTTTACGCAAGTATCGCATTGTAGACCGTGACGATTCGCCAGAGTTTCGTCACGCATTTGAGCTGGTGGGCCGCGAGGAAAGCGGTGCTGTGTTCAGCGCGCGTTCAGCGGAAGAAAAGTGTGCGTGGATGGCTGCGCTGGTCACGCTGCAGTACCGGCCCACTCTGGACCGCATGCTGGACACTGTCTTGCACCGCGAAGAACAAGCACAACCGCTGAGGCTGCCATCACCGGACGTCTACCGGTTTGCCATACAGGATTCTGAGGAGAACATTGTATTTGAGGAGGGAGCGCAGAGCAAGACTGGAATCCCTATTATTAAGGCCGGGACAGTTGTCAAGCTTATTGAAAGACTGACATACCACATGTATGCAGGTACAGAATAAAACGGTGTGTTTCTTTGTTATTTGTGTGTGTTCCTGGGTGGCTTTGTAAGTACTGTTCTTCTTTTCCACACAGACCCGAATTTTGTGCGTACGTTTCTGACTACATACCGTTCTTTCTGTAAACCACAAGACCTGCTCACACTACTGATTGAAAGGTAAAGCACACATACCCTTATGTTTCACACATGTTCAGTCAACGAGAAGAGAGGAATTCTGTAAAATTATTCACAGCTTTGCAATCACTCTAAAATGTTTGCATGTCCATCAGGGAGTTTGTTGCATTTACCCATATTGGTTTGTAAACTTAGGATTGTCTGCTGTTTCTTGTTGTTTCCCTTTCATGTTAGAATGTACAGTATATGCATGCAATTTAGTTTTAATTGTTTTCCCATGATGCTTAAGGATTGAGATTCCAGAGCCAGAGCCATCAGAAGCAGACTTAGAAGCACTCTGGAACGGAGAGCAGCCAATGGCAGCCGAGCTTCAGAGATTTCGCAGAGAATATGTGCAGCCTGTCCAACTCAGGTAAAACAAACACATTCTCGTTCACAAAGCAAACTCATACATGATGCACTTGTGATATTATAATAATTTAAAATAACTGTTTTCTATTTCATTATACAGTGGTGGGCAAAATTATTACACTAGTATTTTTACCAGGTAAAAAATAGTTTTAGGTCAGTTATTTCTATCTTTTGCTGTATTGTGTCAGCAGGAAATAGCAGTTTAAATTTCCAAACATTGATTTCGCCATTAATTGTAATAATCCAGTGTTTTGTTTGCACAAGGAGTCTGACAACAGCCAGTGCTCCACACAGAGATCTGATCTCATCATCATGAAATGAAGAAACAGAACAAATTGAGACAGACTAAATCCAGAAGAACTGTAGCAATGTCTCCAAGATGCTTCAAGAAACCTACCTGCAAAGCTACAGTACTGTTAAAAGTTTTAGGCACTGGTGTAAAAATGCTGTAAAATGAGTATGCTGTCAAAAACAATGTTATAAATAGATTCCTTTATCAATTAACTTCTATTACCTAAATTAAATTAACATTTGGTGTGACCATCCTTTGCGTTTTAAAGCAGCTTTTGCCCTAGGTGCACTTGCGCATAGTTTGTCAAGTAGCTTTGCAGGTAGGTCTCTTGAAGCATCTTGGAGATGATGATGAGTTCAGATCTCTGTGTGGAGCACTGGCTGTTGTCAGACTCCTTGTGCAAACAAAGATCTCACTGGATTATTACAATTAATGGCAAAATGAATGTTTGGAAATGTAAACTCTTATTTCCTACTGACACACTACAGCAAAAGATTAAAATAACTGACTTAATTTTTTTTTTGCTGGTTTAAATACCAGTGTTCTAATAATTTTGAAAACCACTGTATATTAAAAAAGTGATATATTCCTGTGATGGCAATGCTGAATTTTCAGCAGCTATTAAGGTGCGTTCACACCATATTGGAATTCCTGTAATTATGAGATTCCAACTTGTAAAGCGTTCAGGTCCTCGTAGAACTGGTAATTAGAACTTGTGAACTGGGAGTCTTCTGAGAGCTACGACTTTTACCACATGACCGCTGTACCACCTGACCAACGTAGGCTCTGTTTAGGCATTGATAGTGTTGACATAGAACGTCACGTGTTGTCATCTCGAAATTACGGTAATTATGTTATGGCGTGAATGCAGCTTAACTACAGTCTTCTGTGTCACATGATCGTTTAGAAAACATTCTGATGTGCTGATTTGGTACTCGATAAGCATTTCCAATTATTAACAACGTTGAAAACGGTTGTTCTGATTAATTTTTGTAAATACTGTGATAACATTTTTTTTCAAGACTCTTTGGCTCACTCGAAGGAAAAGTGTTTATTTGAAACATAAATGAAGAGTTCAGATGCAAAAGCCTCTAAATCCATCTGACATCTTTCCTTTTAAAAAATGTATTTTTATCAGGCTCCTATGTATAGGTTTCTATGTAAGTATTTCTGATTGGGCTGAGTGTGGGATTTTAGCGAGTTTGAAGTAAAAGTATTTGATGGGCATATAATATGTGTTGAGAGCATTCACTCAGTATCATTTCATCTCATTTTTGACCAAGATGGCTTTTAGCTGGTTTTGCATCTGAACTCTTCAAATATTTTGCTGTAATGAAGCAGTCTTTAATGTCAGGGATAAATTTAATGCATTCTTGCTAAACATAAATAGTAATTTCTTTTAAAAAACTGTTCAGTAGTCTATATATACATATTTCTTTTTTTATTGTTTTTGTAAGACTCAACCATCCTGTTGTTGCCTCATCTTGTGCTCATTTCAGTCCATGTCACCACACACAGTCCTGCTGTCCATCAACACTAATAGTGTCTGTGAGCATGTCAGTCTGATGTCTGTATGTGTGTCATTAGGGTTCTGAATGTATTCCGTCAGTGGGTAGAACATCACTTTTATGACTTTGAGAATGATCCTGAACTCAGCTGTGGACTTGAAGAATACCTTACCAGCACCACACAACTTAGAGGTAACATATACACACTCTAACACTGCTGATTGTCTTTCAGATGCTCATACCTACACAGAAGCTTAGAGACTGATGTCTGATACTCTGTTTTGCAGGTAAATCGATGCGCAAGTGGGTGGAGTCTATCATCAAGATCATGAGGCGGAAGAAACAAACTCAATCTAATGGCATCAGTCACAACATCACCTTTGAGAGCCCTCCCCCTCCTATTGAATGGCACATCAGCCGTCCCGGGAGCATTGACACCTTTGATCTCATGACCCTTCATCCAATAGAAATTGCTCGTCAGTTAACACTTCTAGAGTCTGATCTGTACAGGTGAGCCGATCAGAACTATAAACATGTGTAAGAGAGACAGTACATTGACTGACTATTGTACATTTGTGTGCACAGAGCCGTACGCCCATCTGAGCTGGTAGGAAGCGTTTGGACAAAGGAAGATAAAGAGAAGAATTCTCCCAATCTGCTGAGGATGATAAGACACACAACCAACCTCACACTGTGGTTTGAAAAGTGAGTAACTAGCCAACTGCATCATCATCATCATAAGCAGCACAACACATTTTACGTTGCAGAAAAACATGAACTCCATTCTTGTTGTTATAAATTCTAATGTGTTTCTCTCTCTGTCAATCAGGTGTATAGTAGAGGCTGAAAATGTGGATGAGAGGGTTGCCGTATTCTCTCGTATTATTGAGATCCTGCAGGTGTTTCAAGAGCTCAATAACTTTAATGGAGTTTTGGAGATTGTAAGCGCCATCAACTCAGTACCGGTGTATCGCCTAGACCACACGTTTGAGGTGACCTGTTCATTATTTATGCACTCACAGTGTGAATCAGAATAGTAATTGACATAATAATATAATATGTGGATTTATTGTGTATATGTAGGCCGTGCCTGAGAGAAAGAGGAGGATTCTAGAGGAAGCTGTGGAACTCAGTCAGGATCATTTTAAGAAATACCTCGCTAAGCTCAAATCCATCAATCCACCTTGTGTACCTTTCTTTGGTAAGAGAAAGAGCTGCTTTGCACCAATCTAGCATGTAAAGTTGTTGTTTGATATTTTTGTGGAAACCAATTCTTGGATGAATATGAAGTTCAAAAGAACCACGTTTATTTCAAATCCTTTGTAACATCAGTTTAGTCTCTTTGCTGCATAAAAGTTTTCATTTCTTATTTTTCCTGTCTGTTTGCTCTGTGTATGCAGGTATCTACCTGACTAACATTCTAAAGACTGAAGAGGGAAATCCAGATTTTCTAAAACGTGATGGAAAGGAACTGATCAACTTTAGCAAAAGACGCAAAGTAGCAGAAATCACTGGAGAAATCCAGCAGTACCAGAACCAACCCTACTGCCTCAAAGTAGAACACGATATAAAGGTTTATATGTTCATCAATCACTCTCACCTTTTTCCTCTTCCTCTGTCTAGTTTATATGAGTTTAAGAGTTTGTTTGTCTTGTAGAGGTTTTTTGAGAATCTGAATCCAATGGGAAACATGAGCGAGAAGGAGTTTTCAGACTACCTGTTCAACAAGTCTCTAGAGATCGAACCACGGAACTGCAAACAGCCACCTAGATTTGTGAGTTTTTTGTTAAAAACACTATATATATTTCTAAATCTATCTAGATTTGTAGATTTGTAATGTTTTAAGTCTCTTATGGTTATCAAAGCTGCATTAATTTGATAAAAAATAAAAATAAATAACAGTATTATTATTATGAAATATTGTTGCAATTTAAAATAATGGTTTAATTTTTTAATATACTTTTACATTTTTATTTCTGTGATGCAAAGCTGAATTTTCAGCATCATTACTCCAGTCTTCAGTGTCACATGATCCTTCAGTAATCAGTTCTAATATGCTGATTTATCAATGTTGTGCTTAATTTTTTTTTTTGAAACCCTTGACACTTTTTTCAGGAGTCTTTGATGAATAAAAAGTAAAAAAGAACTGCATTTATTTCAGATGGAAATAATTTGTAATAATATGCACTACCGTTTAAAAGTTGAGGGTCAGTAATTTTTTTTTTTTTTCTTCTTTTTTCTTTTTTCTTTTTTTAGCAAGGACGTGTTAAAGTAATAAAAAGTGAATTAGAAAACTGTAATTAATTGTAATAATACTTCTCAAGATTGCTTTTTTTTCTTAATTTTTGATCAAATAAATGCTGCATAAGAAAAAAAAAATTTTCAAAATAACAAACTGTTCCCAAACTTTTGAACAGCAGTATATATTTATTAATTTAATTGATTTATTTATAGAAGTAATTCTCTAAGCGATTAATCTCTTGACATGAATAAAAGTGATACGAGTGATGATGTGTTGTTTTCTCTGTTGATGAGTAATGTGAGGTGGGTTAAGTTTATAACAATATGTTGAATGAACTGAGTGTGATGTGTTCTATAGCCCAGAAAGACTACGTATTCTCTGAAGTCTCCTGGTGTTCGGCCGGTACGGCAGGCATCAGGAGGAGGAGGGACGCTAAAAGGTCACCCAGTGCCATTAGAACGAGAACCACCTCACAAAATCACCTTCAGGAGCATCGCAGAAACAGAACCTGAGACCCCCCCTTCTCTCCCAACCTCTCCAAACACACCCACACCTCCACAATCTGCCAGCTCTGACCTCAATTCTGTGTTCATGGATCCCGACCTGAGCAGCTCCTATGGTGAGAGAGGCGAGGGGTGGTAACTCAATGGTTGAGGATCAGCTAGTTAACTTCTGCAGCATTTTTTTCCTAGACGTGCTTAAATGTCAATTTGTTTATTTTTCTACAGGCAACAACAGCATATTTGTCCCAGTTTTGCTGCCCCAGTCCAGTAAGTGTGAAGTCATAATTTTCCCCAAGCACAGCTGTCCTGCTTTATCTGACAGACTGTAAGACAGTGTGTTTTCTCTCTTTGTCAGAGTCTCAGTCTGTGTCGTGTGGCAGTTTACACTATTTGATTGGCGATGAGCTACTTAAACCCCCTCCATTACCTCCCCGCAGGAAAGATACCTCTTCAGAGACCAAGGTGACTTGCATATCCGTGTTGAGGAAATTACTTTGAAACTGTGCATGCTGTAATATCCACACTAAAAATTAAAGGTCCAAATACATTTATTTTTCCAAGATAGGGATATAACGGTGTTATCAATATCGTGGTGTCATGATAGCAAAACTGTCTCAATATAATTGTGGTTACATGACGATATGAAACGATAGGTCTTCCAACCAAAAAGTAAATATTTAAAATATATTTAAACCTCTTACTCTAACACAAAAGGTCTTTAAAGTTGTGTTTTGGACCATTATGCTTTGGCACAGTATCTGTCAAATGAACTAAAACGGAGAGCACAAAATGGCTAAATCCCTTCAAGTCTGTTTTCACTACGCGTTTTAAAGCAAAGCGTGCACTTCGTTTAACCGATCAGCTCGTGATCCAGTGTTTTCTGTGGCTCACAGTTCATAGTGAAAGCAGTGAACTTGTTTATCGCATTTAAGAAAAAGCAACGACCACCAGTTATCTTTTTCTTTTCTTTTTTTTTTTTGCGGCACTAGAGTTGTAGTGAGATGCGTTTTTGTAAGTTTTGTACAATATATAGCTCATAAGAATAACAATAATATAAAATTGTTGTTATTGTTATGTTCTAAAATGTATCTAAAACACAAGTGTGAATGTAATTTAGACTGAGACAGAATATCACAACTAAAAAGAGGGTTGAGTCCCCTTTAAAGTTCAGGTACAAATCATTTTAATTACTTTTTCTGACTTAAGTTTTCTTAGTTAAAAACATGGGTTGGAGCTCATAATTTTGAACTCCTGAAGTGCATTAGAAAATTTTAGAAAATGTTCATTAGTTTTTTGTTGTTGTTTTTTTTTTTTATATTGCAATAAACATAGTATCGTGGACTTCATATCAAGATATTATAGTACTGTAAGAATTTGATATCTTTACAAACTATACATGCTACTCACGATTTAAAGAATTTACAACATGGTTACAAACAGCTTTTAACAAAATATTTTACTACAAAATGCATTCTATTTTAATGTGATAGTTCACCCAAAAATGAAAATTCTGTCATTAATTACTCACCCTCATGTCTTTCCAAAGACGTTCATTCATCTTCTGAACAAATTAAGGTATTTTTTATGAAATCCGAGATCTTTCTGACCCTGCATAGACAGCAGTGCAACTGACACATTCAAGCTTCAAGTCAGAACGCCGGCTCCTGCATTGGCAGCACCACATGCGTACACTGTGGTACTCTGGTTACTGACAGAAGAGAATAAATTGGTAAATAAAGTCATTATTTTTATTTTCCTTGTGCACAAAAAATTCTAGTAGCTTCATAATATTACAGTTGAACCACTGATGTCACACTTTGAACATGTCAGTTGCGTTGCTGTCTATGCAGTGTCAGAAAGCTCTTGGAATGCATCAAAAATATTGTAATTTGTGTTCTGAAGATGAACAAAGGTCTTAGAAGTTTGGAATAACATGAGGGTGAGGAATTAATGACAGAATTTTCATTTTTGGGTTTATTTTTGATATTTAGTCAGTTTCATCCTTGCATCAAGTTGTGCTGTCATATTTACACAAGTGCATTCTGTCCTGTCTTAAGTTGAGTTCCAGGTCTGAAAGTCCTCCCGCCATTCCTCCGCGACAGCCGCCTCCTCCTCGCCTGCAACCACGTGTTCCAGTGATCAACGGGCCATCAGACGGGCCGCTGCCGAGCCCCCCGCCTCCTCCTCCCCGCGACCCCATGCCGGACACACCTCCGCCAGTTCCGCAACGACCGCCGGAGATCTTCATCAACTACCCCGTGAACGTGCAGCCGTCTCCAGGAGGCCGTTTCCACTGGGACTTCACCAGCTCGCCTAGCACTCCCAACACCCCTCCGGGCACGCCCTCACCCCGTGCTCCGCCCCCCGGCACGCCTTCTCCGCGTGTGCCTCGGCGCCCCTGCACCCCCAGCGTCAGTCAACCCATCCTGGTTCACCTGCCCCCGCCCACTCCGGCCCCTCCCATCCCACCTCGGCACAACTCCACCCCCGCATTGCCGAAACTGCCACCCAAGACTTACAAGAGAGAACTCTCTCAATCCACTCACACACTCTCACAGCCATCCATACACACTCTCTCACTAGTCGACAACAGGGACAGCAACGAATAAGAGCATCACGCACTAAAATACAGCCGCGAGTATGTGTGTGTTTTAACAACGTTAATCTGGAACCAGACAATCTGATGCTAATAAACACCTGAAGACGCTCTCGAGGAATGTGATTATCACTCATTTTTCACGCAAGGTCATGTGCTCAGCACATTCACTGATGGAAATGCTGCTCCGAGGCCTTTCACCACCGTCAGACTCTGCTGTGGATGTTTATTCGGTTGCAGGTCAAAGGTCAACCAGGGTTCAACCCGAACACCCTCAGCACGCCTCTCTTCGGTTGCCTTTAACTCACAGCGGTGACCTTGACCAGAGATTGTACCCTTCAGGTGAACTCTTTGACAGAGCTTTTTCCTTACACTATTTAAAGCCAATATGATGTCTTAACTCCTCCCCTCAAAGGCGTACTCATCTATTCGTCGATTCATCACAAGCCTCGGCCCTCTACTTACGCCCCGTGATTTCCGCACCAGACTCTTAACGTGCCTTCGATTTCAGTACTGAACAAAATGTAAGTGTCAGACAGCATTTGCCTTGACCATGCTTAGAACAAATGTCTAGACAACACCTCCGTTTGTCGTCCGTTCGTACGCGTGCGCTCCAAGTATTCTGTACAGAGTGACATATCTGCCCTCGCTACTCACCTCGGCGCCGTGGCGGCCCAGTTGCTGATGTATCTACTGACAATCTCAGTCTGAGACCCACCGGATTCACACACTGTTGTAGTGTTTGGTGTGGACCAGTGTCAAGTTTGTGTGTCTTAATAGTGTGCGGTGAGCCTTTTTTGCACTTTAGGGCAGTACTGTTACAGAAGCAGAGGACTCAAACTCACAATCCTGTGACCTTATGACCCTGTCCTGCTAACCCCCGTCCTCTGGGCTGGTCAGGACAACCGTCGGGGCTGTTTCCCAAACTTATGAACTTTGGGACGTGGCGCTGCGGTCAGAATGTTCTATTGTAAATCCCGCCTCCTGCTCTCATTCAGGTCTGCTCCATCAACCGAACCAGGTCCGTACAGGAAGGGCTTCATCACCAGAGCAATTCCTACTCAATCGACCACGGAAATGGTCTCAGAGGCGATCAGCCATAGAGGGACTGCAGTGTTTTGTAGTGATGTCACATCCTGTATGTGTAGAATCTCATCCTGGCCACTCCCACTGAGATGATTGGTTTGAAGTGTTAGTAATTCCCAAAAACTCACTGTTTGTGTGCGTGTGTGCGAGCGCGTGCGTGTGTGTGTGTGTGTGTGTGTGCGCGTGTGAGTGTGAGCATTCAAGGCCTGTAACTGCTTTTGTACCATGTTCTCCATGAGACTCATTAATAAACTCGCAGTCTTATTTTCTACTGAATGTTTTTATTCCTCTGTTTATGTGCATTCGGTTACATCAACGTGTTTATTTCTCTCTGACAGGACAGATCATGCTGGAAGACTTTTGTTGAGTTTAGCTGTCGTGAGGGTGCTGGTTCTTCATGTCAATTCACAGTGAGAAGTAGTAGTCATTTGTAATCTCAGATTATTACAGTGATTTCAGTGAATGAAGTAGAGAAGTTCCCTGTGTATGATTAGTCGCACCAGTGCTTAAAATGAATTGTTTCCTGGCATAGGAGTGTTTCAGACTGTACTGCAGGGTCCTTCGCTGTCTTCACTGTCGTGCCACACTGCTTCAGCCCGCTGGACTCCAGACGCTCTGTATGCAGATCTACAACAACATATACACGCATTACAACTTTGGAGTGCACTTAACTAGCATTAAACTGTTTTAAGTTTAGCACAGAGATAACTTTGCACATAATTTTATTGACATTTTTATTGGATTTCAGAAATCGTTTGGAATGGCATACTACTGGCTCTGCAGACATGTATATGCAGACTCAGAGGTAGGTGCTGTTGAATATGTAGTTAAAATGAACTAAACTGAAACTGCAGTTTATTAAAAGTGACAAATGCAAAATAAATGCCCTTTAGTTGAAACTGAATGATATGAATGATAATCTCACTGTTGTGCAAAGACATTTTTATACAAAATTACATAAACGCTAAACTATGGAAGCCTGTTTCTGCCACTGAATAATAAAAAATTGTAATTGTGACCTTTCTCACAATTGCGAATTTACATCTCGCAATTCTGACTTTTGTTCTCAGAATTTACATCTTGCAATTCTGACTTTTGTTCTCAGAATTGTGAAATAAATGCTTGCAGTTGCCTGTTATAAAGTCAGAATTGCAAGATATAAAACCCACAACTCTGAGAACAACTGTTTTTTTTCCCCCTAAGAATGTAACTTTGTAACTCACACTTGCAAGTTTCAGAACTGTGAGATACAAACTCTAAATTATTCTCAAAATTCTGACACTTTCCTGCAATTGCAAGTTTATATCCCACTGTTCTTTATAACTCACAATTGTGAGTTTGTCACACAAATCTGAGGAAAAAAAGCCAGAATTGTGAGATACAAACTTGTATTTGTGAGAAAAGACAGAATTTAGTTTTTATCCCACAATTCTGACTTTATTTCTTGCAACTGAGTTTATATCCTGCTATTCTGACTTTATAGCTCACATTTGTGAGTTTATATCACGCAAATCTGAGAAAAGTCAGAAATGCAAGATACAAACTTTCTGGTATTTGCGAGAAAAAAAAATCCAAATTGTACGTTTTTATCTCACAATTCTGACTTTATTGCAATTAAGATTTTATATCCTAATATTCTGAATTTATAACTTGCAATTGTGAGTTTGTCACGCAAATCTGAGAAAGTCATAAATTGTGACATACAGACTTGTATTTGCGAGAAAAGTCAAAATTTAGTTTTTATCTCACAATTTTGACTATATCTTGCAATTGAGAGTTTAACAAACTCACATTTGTGAGAAAAAAAGTCAGAATTGTGATTTTCTTAATCTAAATTCTGACTTTATTTCTTGCAATTGAGTTTATATCCTGCTATTCTAATTTTATAACTCGTAATTGACTTTGTCACGCAAATCTGAGGGAAAAAGTCAGAATTGCAAGATGCAAACTTTCTCATATTTGTTTTTAGCTCACAATTCTGACTTTATTGCAATTAAGTGTTTATATCCTAATATTCTGACATTTGAGTCTATATCACACAAATCGGAGAAAAAAAAATCTGAATTGTGAGATATAAATTTGTACTTGTGAAAAAAAGTCAGAGTTGTGAGTTATCTCAATTCTGATCTTATTACAATTGTGCATTTATAGCATGAAAATCTGAGAAAAACAGTCAGTCGATGTGAACTCGTAATTGCAAGAGAAAAAAAAACAGAATTGTGAGAATCTCTCAATTATCTTTCTTTTAGTGGCAAAAACCATACTAAACTGTTTTTATAACTGAGATTATTAAATGTTCTGTTGTGTACTGCACATTTTGGCAGGTCATCCAGGTAGCATGCTATTCCAAATGCAGCCGTAACGCCCCTTACCGTGATTGGTCAGTCTCTTGCTGCTGATTAATGATCTGATTGGTTGAGCTGAAAGACACAGAGTTCTCTTTTGCAGGAGTCACATCAGCCTGAAAAAGAGTAGATGAGTGTTTCTGTTAGTAATGGTTAATGTGATATTTCATTGGCTGCATCTGAAATCACATACTTGTTCACTATATAGTGGGCGAGAAGAATAGTATGTCTGACTTAATAGTAGAGATTTTGAACTATCTCTGATTTGAGTTATTGGATCAGGGCAGCTCTTAAAGTGACAGCAGTCTAATATTCCTACTGTCTGTCATTCATGTTAATCAAACAACAAAAGACAAAAATCTCTCACTTCTTTTGACTAAATCACTTCTGTAACTTTAATAGTACCTGCTCAGAGAGTATGCAATTTCAGACACATTTTTATGCAAAACACCTTGACCAACATTATAAGTGGACCTCAGGGGGACAAAATAATGATTAAAAGTTGTAGGATGCAGTGGGCTTGTGTTCATTTTCGTGTGACGTCTCAAACCTGTAAGTAAGCTGGGTCCCAAATTGGCCGGAAGGCACTGGCAGGGATTCTGTGTGGTTTTGGGGCACGTGTTTTTCCTTGCGCCCCAATGCGAACCTCGGCAGGAATAGGAGCCCGTCTGGGAATCTGCCACGGCATGCATACGCTTCCCCCCGTCTGCACGGCTGAGGTGTTGTGAGTGTATGAAGGTTTGAGGAGAACTGGAACCTCACTGTCCTCTTCATCATCCTCCTCATCACGTGCTTCTGCTCCCCTGAGCCGATTCAGCGTCTCATCTGGGCTACAGGTCGTTACAGAAGAGAAGTCAAAAACAGATGCGTCGGCCACGTCGCAGTCTGTGTCCCCATCATCGAGACGATGTGGCGGAGGGTATAGGTCAGATGTGTATACGCGGCCGTCGAGCCCTGGGGACCCACACACACGCACAGCCAAACCAGCCGAGGAGCTCTGACTCTTGGCAGCAGTAGTGAGATTTCCCCCGACACCAACAGGTGGCACAGGATTCAGAAAGTGCCCGGCTTCTCTAGGATGACGAGGGAAGGGTACACAAACTGGACCCCTGTGGCTCTGCCTTGCATTGCCATTCCACATGTACTCTGCAGTCCAGCCACCAGGGGGCAGGTCACACATATGCTCACGGCCATTTCTGAGGGGAGACATTATGGTTTAGTATCTACATTGTTTTTCAACATGGAAGACTATGGGCAAGAATGGTTAAATAGCCACTATAGGGAAATAAAATGAGAAGAATAATGACGTGCAGTAAACGGTAAAACCAGTGTGTTTACAATTAAGATAATGCGTTATAATAATATGGTAAAACAGTGGCGTGCACGGGGGGGGGTCCGACGCTAAAGGACCCCGCCCCCCAGTCCGTGATTTTGGCGGCGATTGTGCCCTCTTAATGCCACATCAGACACATTAAGACACATCAATTTGCAACATCAAGCAGCAAAACAAGCTGTTTTGTACAGCTACAAATAGCTGGGTGCGTATGAGACCAAAAGCCAGACCCATAACATTTACAAATGTCTGCCCCCACTGTTACGGGAAAAAAAAGGTGGATAGGTAAGGGGAAAAAAATCCAAACTATGTTACATTTTAAAAAGTTAATTTTACTTACATTAAATCTGACTGCTGATTATGAACAGTTTATGTGAGGACATGAAACGAAAATGTATTTATTTAAATATATGTTTTAGAACTTATTGTGAACGATTAATCTGTTTCCTTTAAAAAAAAAAAAAAAAACTTCTAAAAGCTTCTAAAGACATGCACAAATATTCTGTACTTTCAGGCTCAAATTAATTTAGTTAAGTACAATTTAATGATAATATCTTCTCAGAAATTCTAGTCTTAAATAGATAGATTGTAAATTCTGTCATTAATTACTCACCTTCATGTTGTTCCAAACCTTTAAGACCTTGGTTCATCTTCAGAACACAAATTAAGATATTTTTTATGAAATCTGAGAGCTTTCTGACAGAAAGAAAAATATCCTAAATTGTCATTCGAAGATGAACTAAGATCTTACAGGTTTGGAACGACATAAGGCAGAGTAATTAATGACAGAATTTTCATTTTTAGGTGAACTATCCCTTTAATGTTTTTTTTTTTTTGCTCTAATTTCTGTATGACACGCTGGAGTACCTTAAAATGCCACTGGGCCGAGGTAGTGTGCGTGAGATGCCAACACGACAGCATTTCCTCTGGTGTACAGTGCTGTCTATGCCTGCGCCCGCTGTGACGCTGGCTGTATCCGCGTTAGTGTTGGCACAGTACTTGGTAAAAGCGGAAGGGCCACAGTCGGGGCTCTCGGCACAGCACCTGTTTCTCAAACTGCAGACACACTAAAATTAGCATCAACCACCTGCCACAGAGGCCAGTTTCATCCAGCTAAACAGAACAGCGCTTCATAAAATTCACACTTACTGAAGCTTTATGTGACAGACAGGCAATTTAAAAAATAAGACTGACCCTTGTTCAGGCCCCACCCCCTCTTCGCATGGCTCCGCCTTCGCTAAGGTCATGTGACAGCTTGTGCAGAGGTCCCACAGCACCCGCTCGCTCTCCTGTAGTGAACACCAGTCTGCATGTCCAGCGCCAGAACTGCGTAACAGAGCCTGGTGGAAATAGGATGTAGAGTAGAAAAGATGCAGTTTTTTGTAGCAATAATGAAAGTTAAAATCACTTAGAAAAATGCAGACTGCATTTTTAGGAAGATATATGTGCTGAACTGCGCTACTCGTCTCAGACAGTAGTGCAGTAGTGTACAAAGCAGACCTAAAGTGGCATGAGTTCAGCAATGCGGTAATGCCATCTGGACCCTGCTCGACTGTGCTGTAGCATTCACTGACGACTCATGGGCTACAACCCCAGTGTCACGCCCAGCGTCACGTTTTCCATATTTTTACGTTTAGAGGTTCAAAAGTATCTTGACCTATATTCAGCATAATATGATCTGTTTCATTGAGTCAGATTATACATTTCAGCACTGACTGAAACTAAAGATTCTTGAACTCTGTTGACTGTGTCTATGTCATGCTGTCTACCATAGAAAATTATTAAGACTCCTCTCTCACTTGGTAAAAAAAAACTTGGTACTTTTAAAATAATTAATACTTGTATATTAAGGGACACAGTGATAAAAAGTGACAGTAAAGACATTTTATAAAAAGTTCTTTTGAAATCCTGTAAAGGTTTCCACAAAAATATTAAGCACTGTTTTTTTACTGATGTTTCTTGAACACCAAATCATCATATTAGAATGATTTCTGAAGGACTGACTAAAAATTCAGCTTTGCCATCACAGGAATAAATTATATTTTAAAATGTACAGGGGAAAAAACATATAATAATATTTAAAGATATTACTGATCAGAGACTTTCAAAAACATTAAAATACCTGAATAAGATATTTCACATAAAAGACGTTTACACATAGTCCACAAGAGAAAATAATAGTTGTCCCTGTTCAAAAATTTACATACCCTTGATTCTTAATTCTGTTGTTACCTTGATGATCCCCAGCTGTTCATGAGTCTCTTGTTTGTCCTAAAAAGTTAAACTGCCCGCTGTGCTTCAGAAAAAACCTTCAGGTCCCACAAATTCATTTTTTTTTTTTAGCAATTTTGTGTATTTGATCCTTTTTCAACAATGACTGTATGATTTTGAGATCAATCTTTTTACCCAGAGGACAACTGAGGGACTCATATGCAACTATTACAGAAGGTTTAAATGCTCACTGATGCTCCAGAAGGAAACAAGATGCATTAAGTGAAAACGTTTTAAATTTGAAGATTAGAGTAAATTTAACTTTAATTTTGTCTTCTGGGAAACATGTATCTTCTGTAGCTTCTGAAGGGTAGCACTAAATGAAAAAATATGATATTTAGGCAAAATAAGAAAAATGTACACATCTTCAGTCTGTTCAAAAGTTTACACCCCTGGCTCTTAATGCATCGTTTTTCCTTCTTGAGCATCAGTGAGCGTTTGAACCTTCTGTAAAAATCTCAGAATTGTGAGTTTATATCTCACAATTCTGGCTTTATAACATGTGTTTGTGAGTTATTTAGTCAGAATTGCAAAATATTATTTCACAATTCTGAGAACATATCAGTCTTTTTGTCAAAATTAGTCACAATTCTGACAAACAAGTCAGAATTGCGAGATACAAGCTCTTGCAAGTTTATAACTTGCAACTGCGAGTTTATATCTCAAAATTCGGAGAAAAAAAAGTAAGACTAAAAGTCACAATTAATTTTTTTATTCAGTGGCAGAAACTCGCTTCCATAAGTATGAGACTCACTTGTATGATGTTCAGGTACACATGGATGCGTGAAACGGGAGCGAATAGTAGTGAAAGCAGTCTGAAGCTTTCTTTCTCTTCCTAGAAGAAAAACATAAATAAACACATGAAACCAATATTATAGAAAAGTAAAAATCTATAGACTTCAACATGCACTTAAATATAACCGGGCCTGGTCGCTATAGATTTTATTTGACAGTCCCCTGCAGCCTGCAAAACATTTACTACTGCTGAGCTAAACACAAAAGTCATCACTGTGTACTTAAGCATCTTTCATAACATGAAACAGGAAGATCTTGCCTGTGTGTTTTGTGCATTGATGTGGGGTGAAGTTGTACTGATCTCTGTTTTCAGGACAGTTCCCAGACTAGCCATGTATCCAAGATATGCATCAGAGAAAGTCTTCTGCAAAAGGACAGCAATAAATGTTTTAAAAACAGTAATAATGTGACCTATTATTACAATTTAAAACAACTGTTTTATATTTTAATACATTTTAAAATTTAAATCATTCCTGTGATCAAAGCTGAATTTTCAGCATCATTACTCGAGTCTTTAGTGTCACATGATCCTTCAGAAATCATTCTAATATGCTGATTTGCTGCTTAAGAAACATTACTTACTGCTATCAGTGTAGAATAGAATGTTCAAAAACAGCATTCTATAATAGATTTTAGAATGTAAAAGTCTTTAAAAGTCACTTTTGATCAATTTATTAATGGACTACTTATGATTATTTAAGTAATAGATGGCATTACATTGTTCTGTCCAGTAAGGTTGAGAAAAGCATCCCCAGCAGCACAGCTTCTTTCATCCGTGGTCAGTCGTTCCTCTAGGGTGTTGCGGAACAGCAGGTGGCGCTGTAGCATCTGATCAATATGCTTTACAAACGCCACACTGTTTCAGAAACACACAAAGACAATTGTTATAGTGCATATTACAGTCAGAGATAAAGAGATTGCATGAAATAGTGATAATGATTGTAGTTACTTTTGCTCAGCAGATTTGTATTTCTCATAGAGCTGATTCAAACTAGACACATAATCGCGTTCAGACTGCAAGAGCATCTCCACCACACCCCGCCTCCTGCCTGACACAAAGAGACCGAGAGACATGAGGATCCACATATGAATACTGAGCAGTTACAAGGCTAGGAGAACAGATCATTTACCCCGCCGTAGGCAGCTGTGCGTTACATGGCAGGAATGAGAGTCTGTACCTGAAACAGTAAACAAAATCAGCTGTAAGGTGACTGCACTGTTCAAGGATTTTTGATTTCATTTACTGTCCCTTGTTTAATTATGTAACATTTTATTTTATACAGTTGAAGTCAAAATTTTCAGAATCTGCAAAATGTTAATTATTTTACCAAAATAAGAGGGATTATACAAAACGCATGTTATTTTTTATTTACTACTGACCTGAATAAGATATTTCACATAGAAGACGTTTACATATAGTCCACAAGAGAAAGTAATAGTTGAATTTGACCCGTTCAAAAGTTTGCATACATGTAATACTTAATACTGTGTTGTTACCTGAATGATCCACAGCTGTTTTTTTTTTATATAGTTTATATAGTTTATATAGTTTTTTTATGATAGTTGTTCATGAGTCCCTTGTTTGTCCTGAACAGTTAAACTGCCTGCTCTTCTCCAGAAAAATCCTTCAGGTCCCATTCAGGTTTTTAAGCATTTTTGTGTATTTAAGCCTTCCCAACAATGACTGTATGATTTTGAGATCCATCTTTTCACAGACAACTGAGCGACTTGTACGCAGAAGCTTACAGAAGGTTCAAACGCTTACTGATACATTTTTCTTATTTTGCCTAAATATCTTTTTTTTCATTTAGTACTGCCCTTCAGAGCTACAGAAGATATGTTTCCCAGACAAAATAAGTTAAATTTACCCTGATCTTCAAATTTAAAAAGCTTTCACCCCCTCGGCTCTCAATGCAGTCTCTTTTGGATGTAAACGTCTTTTATGTGAAATATCTTTTTAAGGTCAGTACTAAATAAAGAATGACATGCATTTTGTATGATCCCTCTTATTTTGGTCAAATATTTAACATTTTGCAGAGGTGCATGTAAAATTTTGACTTCAACTGTATATTAAAGCTACACTATGTAACTTTTGGCCCTCTAGCAGGCGAAAGCTTACAACTACAAGTTACTTGTGGAGGAATGTTGTTTTGGGAATTACATTGTGCTTTGGCTCCGGGTTAAATGTAGGGTGACCATACATCATCTTTATCCTGGACATGTCCTGGCCAGGATTTCAAAATTTTTTGCTTAAAATGTCTTTTTTTTAAATTATTATTATCATTAAAGTGAATGAATCCTGTTTTCACAGATCCACGAAAAAAGCTTTATTAGGCATGTCAGGCCAGTAGTTGGCGATGTCACTTATTAAAGAAACATGTGAACATATTCTTCAATGCAGAAGTTAGCCTATTGGACACTGTAGGGAAATAACGAGAAGAATAACAATGTGCAGTAAACAGTAAAACTGTTTGCACTATAAACCAGTGTGCTCATTATTAAGATAATACATTGAAATAATATTGTAAGAGAGACACCAATTTTCAATATCAAGCAGCAAAATGAGCTGTTTTGTACAGCTAAAAATAGCTGGACACAAATGAGTCCGGAAGCCAGACCCATAACATTTACAAATGGCCTGCTGTTATGGGGGAAAAAAAGTTGCATAGACTTTTACCCAAAAATGAAAGCTCACCTGTATTCTGTCTGGCCCATTGCCACACCTTTAATCCTTGCAGGTAACAGTGTATGAGGAAATCTCCGCCCACAGGTGAAAGAGGAGGAGCCTCTGCAGCACCATTACTCTGTCCGGCGCTACTGTCGTCTACTCCATTACTGCATTCACACATACACACATCAGCACTAACACTATAACACCGTTTCAGTCATACTTTAAATGTAAATTTGTGCTTGTGTGTGTGTGTGTGTGTGTGTGTGTGTGTGTGTGTGTGTGTGTGTGTGTGTGTGTGTTTACTTCTCTCCTCCTGGATTCTCTGGTGGTTTTCTCTCTTGTGTCTCACAGAGTTGACGAAACTGACAACGTACCTCCTCCAGCTCCTCCTAAAGAGACACTCATGAAAACATAAGTTGGACAAACACACACAACAGATTTACAAGACCAGGTGTCTGATCTCACCTTGAGGGACAGCACCAGACTCTCTAGGTGAAGGGCGCGCTTGTTGCAGCCATGTCTTGTGTCCTCCAGCTGGCTCTGAAGCTCAGTGTCTCCCTGCTGAATCTGATTCAGCTCTAGCAGCGCACGAGAAAACCCCGCCCGCAACTCACACACCATGCCCTGAACCTGAACACAAGGCATCAAGTAAGAATGAATACTCACTGTAGATTTCAAATCATTTTATGCAGATTGCATTGACAACAATTCAATTTAATATTTCAGAATTGAGTATATAACTAGAAATGTCAATGGTTTTAAGACATATATTAATAATAATATATGTATTTACACATACCAACTAAAGTCTTTTTAACAGACTTACAATGCAGACGTTTACAATGCTCACATAAGTTTTGTCATTTTTCAAACCTGTTGAAGAAAGTCTGTGTGTGTGTGTGTGTGTTACCTTAGAGATCTCTCTCTCCAGTTCGCCCTCATGAGATTTCATTTTCTGTGTGAGGATACACAAACATCATTCAGCACACAGTCTCAACGGTTTGTAAGCATTCTCTGTGGAGAGGCTTTATTTGGCAGAAGACCGCTGAGATTTATGTTGGTGTAGTAAGATGCACATTTCAGTTCTTATATCTGACGCTTGCTTAGCAGGAGATTAAAGGTAGAATAAATTACATTTTAAAATATTCATAATCAGACTACAGTTACTTTTTTATGGATTACATGATTATATAATATAATATAATTTTTTTAAATTCAAATTTTCATTAAAAGTTTCTTCACAAACCCCAGTTTAAGAAACCTTGATATAATATAATTAGTGCTGGGCAACGATTAAAATAAAATAAAATAAAAGTTTTGTGTACATAATATGTGTGTACTGTGTATATTTATTATATATATATATATATATATATATATATAAATACATACACATGCATGTATATATTTAAGACAAATATGTTGTGTTTATATATTAAATATAAGACAACTTATATTTGTATAAATATTTACATATACACGTAAATATTTTCAAAATATATACTGTATGTGTGTGTGTCTTTATATATACAGAGCTTGTTAAATTACCTACAAATTGTAATCCGCTACTGATCCCAAATTACAATACAAAAATTTTAGTCAGTAATGTAATCCATTACATTACACATTTTAGGTAATATAATCAGACTACTTTTAGATAAATTTTGACCTAATTTGTTTTATCACACTCATACAAATAGGATAGTCTTATCTTATTACATATTACTTATCTTAACCATATTGATATAAAAAATACAAAGAGTAAGAAAATATATTCCATTTGTTATTAACAACATGAAGTTCAAACGAAATATTCCATTTGTTAACCTGCATGTCATGTGACCATAACCAATACCAGAAAACCAATGAACAAATGTGATACTTAATTATTAAAATATTTATTTAAAAATCTCAGGGGTACTTCAAGTAAATATATTAGGTGAAAGAGGATCATATAGCAAAAAAAAAAAAAGTTTGTGAATTTGTGCATTTTAATGTGTTTGAAAGACAAAAGCCTTCCAAAGGCAAAGACAAAGAAATACCTACAGAGTGATAATAAAAAAAAAACAGTGCGTTTCAACAGTAGTTGTTGCAATTTTAGAAAGAAAAATGTAAAAACTGAAAAAGAGGAATTGGGGAGAATCAATAAATTATAAATAATTTATTTATTTAATAATGTAAAAAACCTAAGCAAGAAACATTAAAAGTAATCTAAAAGTAGTACAAAAGTAGGCATATTAAATTACCTAAAATGTGTAATGTAATGGATTACATTACTAACTACAATTTTTGTCATATAATTTGAAATCTGTAATGGATTACAATTTGTAAGTAATCTATCCAGCCCTGCACTACAAGAAGAGTAAACTGGGATCATCTTAGCCACATGTTTTTAAGAGGTTAGTCACCAGATATGATCCTTTATCAGTTTTAACAAGTTAGTCACTACTGCAGAATGGGTTGTGATTGTTTATATTAGCTAAATGTGAAATCAATGCGGTCGATTGTATTTTACCTAGAGCTGGTCGCCCTGTCAGCGAATCCCCAGGTGGGGGGAAAGATACCTGCCAAAGAACTCCACCCTACAGCAGAGAGTGGAAAAATATGTATAAATGTTGTTTCCATTTTCTTAAAAGTATTTTCGTAATCGTATACTTTCCTTATACAGTCTTGTACAATACACATGTAACTAACGACGCAACATTACACAAAAGTAAATAAAAATGCAGTATCGTTTTCATCAACACACATCTTAATAGAGGCAAAGGCAAACTACGGCTATTATTATTAATAATAATAATAATAATAATAATAATAGTAAGAAATATGTATAGACCGTATGTGCAGCGTGCTCACTTACCAGGAAGAAAATCTTCAAGATTTCTTTTTAAGTTTAAATGTTATTCCAATTCTTTGACATAGTGACGACCTCATGTTGTTATAGTTCAGTGTCTAACGTTATCCCTGAGCTCTCGTGTCCCGGTGTCCGGTCTCTCTGATGTCGTGCACTGCGTCTGTTTGACTGCGGGAGCAGACGAGGAACAGCACGGACTGCGCACAGTCAGCAAAAGAGCAGTTTTTCGGATGATTAGAGCTATATAGACATACACTCACATATCAGAGGTAATGTATAGAGGTAATTATTTTAACTTGAGTCAATATTTTATCCAATAACTCCGATATCACTTGTCTGATTATACCTCTGAATAAATCCGTAACGTTACATTGTAGTATCCCACTCTGAAAAACTGAACTAGCGTACGTCTCATTAATATGTAATTCTCAG
This sequence comes from Cirrhinus molitorella, assembly GCA_033026305.1. Lineage (NCBI taxonomy): Eukaryota > Metazoa > Chordata > Actinopteri > Cypriniformes > Cyprinidae > Cirrhinus > Cirrhinus molitorella. The sequence continues at coordinate 33,631,020 of CM065126.1, read as the reverse complement.
ATTAAGCGAAACTGCAGAGAGGGCGTGCCTTCTACACACAGAGGCGTGGTTTTCGAACATGTTCGATATGATTGGACGAGTCCTTTAAGTGTGTTTTAAAAAAGCTGCGCATGCGCAATGTGAAGCGGCGTGTGGGTGAGTTCGGTTGTTGATTCTCTCTGTCGTTTACAACTTTATGTTTCTGTGTAGCAATGTATTGCTTCGTTTGAATAACTTCGAGGTGTCGAGTGCGTGCATAGAATTAGTTCTCTGCAAACGAGAATATATGAACCTGTTAGTAATGTCTCATAGCATATTATACTTTTATTTCTCGTAAATTTACATTGAAATCTAAAATTCTCAGTGCCACTCTCACGTGATAAGGAAGACCATCAGAAGAAGCTAATGTTTGGATGTCAGTTTCACAGCTCTCATGTGTCATTGTCTGGGTTGATTAATGATCTTGGTGTCATTACACTTGTGTGTATGGTAGACTGGGGCAATGAGGACAAGTGAGTTTGATTCATCTGACGAAGAGGACTTTGGTGAAGTGGAAGCCACACCTTTTCAGATCTCATGGTGAGCAAAACATACATATACATACTAAACAGCTGGAGAAATTTTTATAGATTGAGAGTGATTTGTGTGTGTGTGTGTGTGTGTGTGTGTGTGTGTGTGTGTGTGTGTGTGTGTGTGTGTGTTTTGCAGGTTGTCTCTGTCAATGGTGGAGTGTTCCCAGTCTCTTGGCATTTGTTCCTTACCTGGTAAAATTAATGAATGAAAAATGTCTCTTTGTGCTTTGTGTGCTGATTCCATAAATATTAATGGGATAGTTCACCCAAAAATGAAAATTATGCCATGATTTACTCACCCTCAAGCCATCCTAGGTGTATATGACTTTCTTTTTTCAGATGAATACCATCAGTGTTATATTCAAAAATGTACTGTTTAAAAGTTTATAAATCCATCATAAAAAGTACTCTACGTGGCTCAGTGGGGTTAATAAAGGCCATGTTTAAAAAAGGCTCATTACCCCATTGCCTCACTTTATAAATCGTAATCACTAACTTCTGCTAACTTGCTAACTGTTTGCTTTTTCATTATATCTATTTTCTTTTTATTTATTATATAATTTTAAAAAATCCCTTGCTACGTGTACTGCATTAGGCTAAATGAGACTTGTCATCGCACTTGCATGTTATTGCTCTTTTGTTGATTTTGATTGCTTTTATTGTTCTCTTTTGTAAGTCGCTTTGGATAAAAGCGTCTGCTAAATGCCTAAATGTAAATGAATGGATGCAGTTTTTTTTAAATCTCAACACCCATTTACTGCCTTAATGGAAGAGCCACAACATTTTTTGATATAACTCTGATTGTATTCGTCTGAAGGAAGAAAATCATATACACCTAGAATGGCTTGAAGGTGAGTAAATTATGAGGTAATTTTCATTTTTGGGTGAACTATCCCTTTTATAAACATTTCTGCAAGGGCTAAATAAATAGAACTGTTTTTATATATATATATATATATATATATATATATATATATATATATATATATATATAATAATAAAGAAAAATAATAATTGCATTTTACAGAACCACTATAAAATTACAAATTACAATTGCCATAAGCCATAACATGTTGCTTTTATTTTAATCATGTAGACCTAATTTTTGCTTATTTCAGGATGCAAATATAAAGAAACCAGAAGAAATCTGCAAAAAGATGTTGGTGAGTGTAGCTGAGATGCACACATACAGTTCACACACAGTAATTGTCTAAACCAGTGGTTCTCGATAGAGGTAATAGGCAGAGCGTGTGTAAGGCTGGGAAAAGCTTAGCCTCCCCCTGGCCATGGGTCTGAAATTAACGCAAAAATGCCACCAAATTGAACAAATATGCCCCTGTACAATTGAACTGATTCTATAAAGGATGTCACAAATAAAATAAAAAATAAAATTGAAAGTGTCAATTGAGGCATTAAATTTAGATCTGCTAATAATGCATCAAATTATGTGTTTTTATAGCGTTCCGCGTTATACCCAATCACACATGATTGTGTTGAGCTTATTAATGCAGTGGTTGACCAGAGGCATTCTGATGAGTGATGGCTGAAATGCCAGAGTTGTGTTGTTGAGCGCGGACACGCTGACTGATGTTTGAATAGCCTTGGAAATTAAACCGTTATAATTAGTAACTTACAACATTTTAATTAAGACCACATTATATACAAATTCAGATATTTATTGTGACAGGATACCTACAATTGGTAGGCTACTTATGGAAGCCTTTTTCGCCATTTAAAAAAAAAACACACACACACACACACACAATTCTGACTTTTTTCTTGCAGTTGCAAGTTTACATCTCACAGTTCTTTTTTAGAATTTTGTGACTCTTTTAGACTCTTTTTTTTTTTTTTTTTTTTTCCCCTCGGACTTGGACTATAATTCGTAATTGTGAGTTCATATCTTGCAAATCTTGAAAAAAAGAATTGTGAGAAAAGTCAGAATTAGCTACTAGATATCAACTATGATTATGAATTGTGAGATAAAAAGTTGCAGTTGCCTTGTTTTCTTTTTATTCAGTGGATACGTGTGCTTGCCTAAAAGATGGGGTTATGATATGCATGTTAATAGATTACTCTAACATTAGGCAAATTTTAGCCTTGCCCTGGAGTTGGTTCACCCTCCGCTTATTTCGACCTAGTTACAGGTCTATTATGTTTGTAAAGGAACAAGGTAAAATCAATGCTAAATTCATATAATTAAATGGAACTAACTTTTTGATCCATAATTAGGACAGCAAAATAAAGTCTGTTTAGCTTTTAAAGGTGATACCAAAATTCTTAACATGACAACGAATAACAAATTCTTGTCAGTTAGTTAAAGGTAGTCAAATTAGTAAGATGAGGTGCTTTGGCATTTGGTTAATAATTTTAATGAACTTTGCAACAGTTAGCAAATGACAACAATCCAACCAAATTAAATAATTTTAGCTGTTTTGTTTGAATATGAGTCACAAAGTGTGAGAAAAGTTCACGATTTCCATTTCACGTCAAGTTTTTATGCATAAACGTGGTTTGTGCCAAAAATGTTTGAACAGACCAGGGTAATTTTCCAGATCAGTCTAAGCCCTGCTGTTTTTGCATTTAGCAGGGCCTGTTTGTGGTTCTATTAATACATTTCAGCATTTGGATATTTTAAGGATATTTTGTTTGTTTTGTTTTCTTTAGTACAGTATATTTTTTACACTGTTTTGGTTCACCGCTTAATGTCCTGACTGATTTATCTGCTGTGTGTGTTTGTGTGTAGCTGAGATGTGTGATCAGGGTGTAGAGGACGTGTTTGTGTTCTGTACCAGAGGAGAGCTGGTGCGCTACAGGGTGCCATGTCTGTTAGAGGTTTATTCTCAGAATGGACTCCGGGTGCACCACCTCCCCTTCCCCGACGGGGGCGCTCCAGAGCTTTCTCAATGCAGCTGCATTCTGGAAGAACTGCAGGACTGCCTGCAGAATCAACGCAGGACTGTCATACAGTAAGAAACACACTTAACCAAAAATATCTTTATAAATCAAACATTTTAATTCAACACAAATATTAAACATCAGATTTTAATTGTGTGCTTTTATTCCTCCTCAGTTGTTATGGAGGCCTGGGACGCTCAGGGTTAAGTAAGTATCAAATGCTAACAGGTTTCAGTGTTATGATTAATGTTAGTCCCATGTGTGTGATTAGGAGTTTAACTTATGCTTCATTGTTACAGTTGCTGCATGTTTGCTGCTGCAGCTCTCTGTCTCCATGACACCCAGTGCTGCTCTGGAGATCCTGAGGGAGCTGAGAGGAGGCGGAGCCATTCAGACTGTCAAGGTAAGAGGCAACATCCAGAAACCCAAAATGCATCACCTCCTGTAACCGGACAGCTAAGCTTTTAATAATGGCGCTTTCTCATTTGTCTCCTAATAGCAATACAACTTCCTTCATGAGTTTCGGGAGAAGTTTGAAGCATATCAAGAAACCAAAGAGCGGCTTTCAGAGAGATCGGTGTCCAGATGATGTAAAAGCAGGAAAGAAAAGACAAATGACTTTGATTGGTGTTTTTGCTCTGTGGATTTTCTCTACTTTGATTATGAATGCATTCATTTCTTTTCTGATGGCACTTTAAAATGCTGTATTTTTATAAGTCATTCTAATGATATGTGCTTAATATATAACTTTAACTTTGCAATTAAATGTGTCTTGCCCAGTAAGTGAGTCTTAAAGGTACAGGAAGTGATTTCTGAGAAACACTGTTAAAAATCGTAGTCAACACCCAAACAAAACAAAAATTTTTGTGAATATGTACTATCTGTCCGTTCTGTGTGTGCTAAAACAAATTGTGCTTGTACATAGTCCTGGCTGTGTAAATAGAGAAAAAAATAAAGTGGATTGGACCGATCATAACGAGCACCATAACACTCTTGTAGCCAATCAGCATTTATCACCAAAACTGCAGTTTCCCCATGGAATTGGCCTGCTTCAACACTATTGCCACAGGTTGTGACCCCAATAATGTGATATTTAACCCCTGAAATGCAAATTTTCAGAATCAGAAAGAGCTTTATTGCCAAGTATGCTTGCGCATACATGGAATTTGTTTTTGTGTCATTAGCTTCCAGTTCACAGAGACAACAACACACAAACAATAAAAATAGGATGAGAATAAAAAAATACACATGTAAATATAAATATATATATATATAGTAAAATAAATTGAGAAATAAATAAGTGGTATGTACAGTTATGCTATAGATGCCAATAGTTATGCTAATTGAATAGAATGGAAAGAGATGCAGGGATGTATTAGGATGAAGGTGGTAACAAATAAATATTGCACATATTTTTATTGCACAATGGGGTGAACATTTAGCTGTTCATATGGTGGATTGCCTGGGGGAAGAAACTGTTCTTGTGCCTGGATGTCCTGGTATTTAAGGCTCTGTAGCGCTGGCCAGATGGCAAAAGTTCAAAGAGGGTATGGCTTGGATGTGAAGGATCCAGAGTGATTTTCTGAGCTCTTTTCCTCACTCTGGGTGTATACAGTTCTTGAAGGGTGGGCAGGGGAGCACCAATGATCCTCTCGGCAGTCCAAAACGTTCTCTGTAATCTTCTCACAATTTTGTAGCTGAGCCAAACCAGACAGTTGTCGATGTGCACAGAACAGTGGAGTTGACGTGAGTGTCCCACTTCAGGTCCTGGAAGATGAAAGATCCCAGGAACTTAAACGTCTCCACTGCAGCCACAGTGCTGTCCATGATGGTGAGTGGGGAAAGTGCAGGGGGGTTACTCATTTTATCAGGGAAACCCCACCAAAACTGTATTTTACCCCAGGAATTACCCCCCCCCCCCCCCCTTCGATTCATTAGTTACAGTTGCTATGTCCGACAAACAATGCCACTCTCACATTCTCATGCAGTGAAAAATTGCGGAGCAAAGAGGAAACTGACAACACGCTGACAGACAAGACAGAGCAGGTTACTTCTGGTAGGAAACAAGGTTTCAGCTTTAAAATATCATTTTTTTAAGAAACGCAAACAATAAATATTGTTTTGTGGCTCTTTGATATGTGGTGACATCACTGTATTGCCTTAAACCAATGACACAAACATTTTATTATTTACTTAAGACAAAAGAAAAAAACATAAATGAACATCAGAAAGTTATTTTAACCGCTGAAAGAAGTTTTCAAGTTTAAGTCCACCGAAATTAATCTACTCATAGATGTATATCTATGGATCTACTCTCCTGTCTGATTTGTTTGACGGACAAAATGGTGGGTTCGGCGTTATGATTGGCCAGATCGCCTGTCAATGAAGCTGTTTGAGTAGCAATTGGGCGGGTTTTGTTGTGAAAACCTGGCAATCCTGAAGCTAGAGCAAGCGGGAAATTTAACTAGACTGTAGAGAGGGATATGGCTGAGACATTACCAAGGGAGAAATGTCCGAGGATTTTTAATGGAAAAAGAAGGCTTAAAATCTCGGAAAAGACGTTAGAGACCGTTAGAAGTCGAAAACAGACGCTGAGTTTCCTTTCCATAGGTGAGTAACATTGTTTTTGATATATTCCACCAAACCAAGACATGCTGTTTCAATATTAGCTTATAGTGCTGCTCAGATGGTGTCAGCTATGATAAAAACATGAATTTCGGTAGACATGGCTGAGCTCAGCTGTCTAAATGAGCCAGCCGTTAGTAGCTGTGTTACATAGCCTTTTAGTGAATTAGGGGTGGCAGAGAAATAAAGGGAGGTGTGTTTGTTTGGCTGTCACTATCAACTGTGTCTCAGTAATCTCCCAGTCAGTGCCTAAACAAGAAACAATGTTGTCTGCATTCATCCTGGCCAGTTGGTCAAATTGATAGCAATGTTTATTTTTGTGTCTGGGAGACCATATGTTGCTTATGTGAGTTAGGTAATTTGGATGGTGGATTAAATCATTATGCAGCTGTTGGCAATAGTTCTTGGCAATTATTTCCTATCAGAGTCGTCATCAGTAAGGATATATCTAAATATCTAGAGCAGGGTTCCTCAGTCTTGCCCTGGAGGGCCAATGCGCTTCGGAGTTTAGCTCCAACCCTGATCAAACTCACCTACCTGTGATTTTCTAATGATCCTGAATGCACTGATTAGCATGCTCGTGTATTTGATTAGGGTTAGATCTAAACTTTTCAGGAAAGTGGATCTTGTGGGCCAGATTTGAGGATCCCTGATCTAGAGTAACAAGAACCAAACCTTTAATCATCATACAATTAAATGCTATTTTGTACTACTGAATGTTGGAAAAAAAATATTCACCTTGTTCTTCAATGCAGAAGTAATCCTATAGGCAAGACTTATGGTTAATTTAGCCACTATAGGGAAATAACGAGAAGAATAACTATGTGCCCAAAACAGTAAAACTGTTTGCACTATAAACCAGTGTGCTCATAATTAAGATAATATATTAAAATAATATGGTAAGATACACCAATTTGCAATATCAAGCTGCAAAATTAGCTGTTTTAATCAGCTAAAAATAACTGGACTCAGATGAGACTGGATGCCAGACTCACAAAATTTACAATGGCTGCACCCACTCTTACTGGAAGAAAAGGATGGATAGCTTTGTGCAAAGCAGTATCACCGTTTTATAAATAATATTTTTGGAATTTAAAAGTAATTATAATCAGGGAAATATTTTTAAAAAGATGAAAATATGCATGACAAACTTTTTTTTTTTTTTACATTGTTAGTATTACATGTCACAAAATTATAGTAGTTCATGAGATAATCATAATAAAATGAAAACTTCTGTCCTATTCTTTGTTTGACCAAAACCTTTTTTTTTTCTTTTTCTTTGTCATCAATCCTTTTGCCAAATGAAATAAACTTATGTTACACAAAATGGCATCAAAACAGGCCATGAGCATTTGTCATGATTTGTCTATGGGGGGCTTTATTGAAAACCTTAAAGCAATATTACAAGCCAAAAAGAAAAAAAATAAATCACAAATTACTACAGCTCTTGCAAGACTTTATAACATTCAAACACATCAAGCTGGATTCACACACACGGAGGGGAAAGCAAACAGAAAATAAAATCTAAAACAAACAATCACAGGGAAAATCAAATACAAAATCAAAAATAACCTATTACTCTGAATATCACCTTGATGGTCCAGCTTGGTGATTATGAACAATTGTCAATGTGGTGGTGATCAGTAATTCCTTGCACACAGCTCTGCTTTTAATCCAGATGCAGACTTTACAGCATCACCTCAGGACTGAAGCCTCTCTTTGGGATTACTGACAGGCTATTAAAAAAAAAAATCTTGGCACATTGAGATCATGCCAACAAACTGAAATTTTCAAAATGGTGTCACACTCATCTCTATCTCACAAAAACATGAGGTAAAACAAAATCAGAAAACAATTACACTTAGAAATACAAAATGCACACAAAAATAAATTTAAAAGCAAAAAAAAAAAAGGTTACATGTGGAGTATTTCCAGGGTGTATGAGCAAAACAAAGCCTTCAACACACTGAAAGCATCAGTTCTCATTTGCTACTAAGACAGTAAACAGTGGTTTTAACACACTTGAAATGGAGCATTCATCTGATAAGAGCCATCGCCATCAACATGAACCAGACCACCAGCATGAACTCAAAAACATGGACTCGCAAGATCACAAACCATCAAAGCAGCACGTGACTCTGAAGGACAAATTAAAGAACTGACTGAGCCACAAGGCAGTAATATATTTAGGATAAAATAAGTCTGTAAAAATGCTACAATCAGGATCTTTATTTTGTCCAACAGTTTGAAAACACAAGAGTAAAATCTTTGCACATATCCCTCAATGGTATAGTGTTGAAGCCCTTGTGTCTCTGCTTTGGATGCAATCTGTTCAATGTAAACTGTTTCATCTCATCTACTGATGCTTTTAGTGTGTAAAGTGCTTTGGCATTGGTTTGGCGTGTGTGTGTGTGTGTGTGTGTGTGTAAGTCTAAACAGGTTGTACTGAAGAGTTGGTAATCATTTATTTTTGCATGTGTGGTTCTGGAGTTGTGCGGGCTGCTTGCGTTCCTGGATCGTTCTTGGCCAATGAGGAGTAAATAAAGTCAATGTCCATTTGAAACAGCCAAGCAGAACTGAGAGAGATGGCCGAGTCCAAATTCAGCTCCATTTGGGTTTTAAAATCAGCATCTCAAACGCTTCTATATACGCTTTCCAGCTGTATCCAGTTTAGGAGCTCACCAAAACATAGATCATTCTGTAATATAAACACCAGAGAGAAACATGAGCTCAGAATTCCTTAATTAGGTCACAATACAGTAAAAAATAAATAAATAAAAAAAAATATATAGAATGCATTTTAAAATGCGATTAATTCCTGTGATGGCAAAGCTATATTTTCAGTTAATTTTGACGTTTATCTCACAATTCTGCCTTAATTGTTCTCAGAACTGTGGGATATAAACTTGCAACTGCAAGAAATAAAATCAATTGCCAGTTACATCTCAAAGTTCTGACTTTATTTCTCGCAATTGCAAGTTTATATCTTGCAATTCTGAACCAAACAAAATAATGTGGGACAAAATATTAATTGCTGCAGTCTATTTAAAATTGTCTTTTAATGCAGCCAAATTCTCAATAAAACTGTTTTCATTTACATATGACCATTTTCAGACAATGGAATGAATAACGGAAACGTGGCCCTTTAAGACTACATAACCAGCTTTCCTTTCCAAGATGTTAATCTGCACAAAAATCCAGATTTATAATTGAGCCATCGTCTGATGAAATCAATACACATAAGATTAAGACAATGGCTGTGCTGTGATTTCAGCTATGTTTGCATGTAAAATTAGAGAAGCAACAGAATATCTATTTTAACTGAAAGCATTTTAATGTCAGTACTTCGTCAGCAGTACTGACGAATCTCAGAAACTAAAGGTCGCTAGGTGCTTTTTGGGGGAAAAAAAAGTCGCAATGGGGGACTGAAAAGTCGCTAAATCTAGCGACAAAGTCACTAAGTTGCTTAACGATTAATCATGCAGCTCTAGTTTAAATCTTGCAATTCTAACTTTATTCTTAGAATTCTGGGATATAAACTTACTGACTTTATTTCTTAGAATTGCAAGATATAAACTCGCAAATGCGACTTTTTCCTCAGAATTGCAAGTTATAAAGTCCAATTCTGAGGAGAAAAAACTTTATGTTCTTAGAATAGTGATTACAAACTCACAATTGCGATCAGAAAAGTCGCAATTACCTTTTTCATTTTTTTATTCAGTGGCAGTGTATTTATTATTCAGCCTTTACTGCAGTTTTCAGAGCCATATGATCCTTCAAAAATCTGATATGCTGATTTGATCCTCAAGAAACACCTTTACTTATTTTCAATGATAAAAACAGTTGCTTAAATTAATTTGAACTTCAATTTGAAACATCTTTTGTAACATTATAAAATGTCTTTACTGCCACTTTTGTTCAATTTAATGCATGCTTTCTGAATAGAAGCAGTATTTTTTTTTTTAAAGAAAAAAAAACTTTTGAATGCAAGTGCATATATAAAAAAAAACACTCTTTTGATTGTAATTTATTTTTAAGCTCTACATACCCGTAAAGATAGTAGAAGAACGAGAGGAGGTAGAATGCAAGTTTGCACCAGCCCTCCTTCTGACAGTATGCCAGAATATCTGCGTTCATTATTGTAGTGGGGTCATACAATCCAGGTCCACTCATCACAGGGCGGCTCATATACCTGCACACAAACATTCAACGTTGCACTTTGAGCAAGACACAATGTTGACTAATCACTTATTAACTTACCTTGACACATTTGATGAGGTGTTTGATATACAGCTAACAAATTTGAAATGTGTGTTTCTGTGTGATTCATTTAGGGCCGAGGGCCCCACCCACCTCCAGACGTGATAGGCCAGCAGGGGCATGTTGAGTCCAAGCGTCAGCCATTCTGCAGCACACAGGAACATTACGCAGAAGAACACATGGATGAGGTACTCCGGCAAGACGAGCTGAGGAAGCCAAATAACACATGGTCAGAAGACAACACATGTACACAGATCCATCTCAGAGACTAGAGTTCTATTGCGCCTGAAGCTTGTGCCCCAAGTCTAGCCAATCAGATGTAAGAATCATTTGTATTACCACCATCCCATGGGCTCTAGTACTTACTGATCTGCTTAAGTACATCTAAATCTCTCTAAACCTCAAAAGAGTGGGATCTGCCGAGAATCATCGTCATAAATGATTATTTAAAGAAACGGTTCAGCCAAAAATGAAAATATGCTCACTCTTAGGTCATACAACGTAGATGAGAGAAGAATAAAATAATTTTGAGAAATTTAGCATTACATCACTTGCTCACCAATTGATCCTCTTCAGTAAATGGGTGCTGTCAGAATGAGAGGCTAAACAGCTGATAAAAACATCACAAGAGTCCACAAACAATAGATTTATTACAAACTACTTGTTGGACTGAGGAGTTGTGTGAATTACTAGTAGATTATTATGTTGTTTTTATCAGATGTTTGAACTCATTCTGATGGCACCCATTCACCGCAGATCCACTGGTAAGTGATGTAATGCTAAATTTCTCCAAATCTGCCCATCTAAATAAATGAAACATCTGCTTTAGATTTAGTTAAATATAGAGTGTTGAGTTTCTTTTATTAGGCAAATAGAACATCTGGCCATTAGCAAATTACTGCAAAAAACAGATGAGTCGACATCAACTACACCCCCATCCCACAAACAAAGATATGGGAACAGAGGCAGGATCGTGTTTTTTCACAGGGATACAATGCCAGACAGTGAGAACAGCAGCCATGCTGAGGAAGGGAGCAGCTACAAGGACCCCAGGCTGCCCCGCCATGCCTGATCATTACCGGTAAATGTAGAGACGACACATGAAGGCCATGCAAAAAGAGAGAAAGTGTGTTGCCCAACACAAACACGTTGTAAAGAATAAATTCAAACTGTCAATGGCGATTATGAACAACATAAATGTGTCAAATGGCCTCAAAACTCATTAAGCATCAGACACATCCAACCAGAAATACCCCTTTCTAATAGATGCTACTGCTTAAATCTAATCATTAATAATGTCATCCATCAGACTTCTTCTGCATGATCTTAATGGTGCAATTGTTTTACAGCGGAGCCAATTTTAGAAATACACTTTCTAAGCGAGACGTAAATGGAGTTAGTCGCTCTGGGTAAAGAGCAAACGGAGGGAGGGACAGAACGGCACATGCATGTTCTGAGCATTTGCAAGTCTTTTCAGTTAACACATTTCCCTGTAAACCACCGCCTTTCCTACACTCAAATAAACACCTGTGCAGATGACATCTGTGCCTGCGCCCAAACCCACAGTAACAGACTAAAACGTGAGCAACCCTAAAGGAGCTATCTGGGTTTTGTTCATTCGGCAGATGCAATGGACTACCTCTGGAATCAAGCTGTCTAGTTGGCGTAATCCAGGTCCCGTCTCTCTGCTTGGCTTGTTTGTACATTAGTGAGGTGTTAGTTAACTGAAAAGACATTTGTAAACACTCCGCTCGTGCACACAGAGAGACTGTTACTGATCTTGTGCTGAATTCTGGTACCAACCTTCAGAGCAAGCCTGACCCTTTTAATTTTTTTCACCCTGTCAACTGTCTTTGAGCCAATCGGAGAAAAGGGGTAAAAAGCAAATATTAAGAAAATAAGACACAATGCAAATCAGAAAAATCGAACCAAAGTAGTGTTAGTGTTGGAAAGCAACATTCACTGCAGATGATTTCATCGATTAGCAGAACAGTGTTGAGATAGAAGAGAAGAAACAGGAGTGCATGCATCACACGCTATCTCTTCAAAAATCTCTCACTTACCGGGTTTAGCGTGTTACATTGATCTATAGGATTCTTATAGTCAGTCTTCAGCTCATCAAATGCGATTATCTGGGGGAAAAAAAAGGGGGGGGGGAGGGAAAAAAGCATAATCAATATGATAAATATGCAATAACTTCCTACATTTGTCAGAAATGTTATTCTTTGTTTTGTTTTTTAATTACAGAAATGCGCTGAAATGTTGAAATAGTTTTACTATTTAAAGTAACCATTTTCTGTTTGAATATATTTTGAGATTTCAAAGTGAATTTTTTGCATCATTACTCCAGTCACACAATTCTTCAGAAATCATTCTACTATTCTGATTTGCTGCTCACAAAACATTATTATTATCATCATTATTATTATTATTATTTTGAATACAGCCGAGTAAATTTTTTTTGGGTGTTAGTTTTTTTTTAAGAATAGAAAGTTCAGAAGAACAGCATTTATCTGAAATATAAATATTTTGTAACATTATAAATGTCTATATCACTTTGATCAATTTAAAGCATCCTTGTTAAATAAAAATATTAATTTACAGCAAATCAGCATATTAGAATGATTTCTGAAGGATCATATGACACTGAAGAAATGATGCTGAAATTTTAGCTTTGATTACAGAAATAAATTACATTTTAAAATACATTAAAATAGAAAGCAGTTATTTTAAACAGTAAAATATCACAGCGTTTGCTGTACTTTTAATAAAATAAATGCAGGCTTGGTAAGTTGTGTGTATATATATATATATATATATATATATATATATATATATATATATATATATATATCTTACATTTGAACTGCTTTAATAGAGAAACACCAGAGATCTTTATGCATTTATCTTTGTGTCTTTTTGACCCATCCCAAATTCAGAACAAATGTAGTGTATTATCCATTACGCCTGAATCATTTACTAATGATTAATCATAAATTCATTAGTCATAATTAGTTACCAAATGTAATATTATTATATAAAATTCAAACAATTCTTGGGAAAAATAAGGATGGTAATCAATATTCCCACCACTGTTGTGACATTTGTCTGCATTTGAATGCATTAGGCAGAAATGTGATGCTGGTTATGAAAGTGCTATTATCTCTAAAACAGGTTAATGGCATCAGGCACACAATGAATCAACTTAAAAGATCTGAACAGCGCTGTTCTGTTCGCAGATAACTCAAAATGTGACTCCACTTTAAACTAAACATAACAGGTCTGTCTACATCTTACATGCAAAGACCCGCATGATGCAGACAGATCCAGTGACTCCAGACTGAGAGGTTCATGTATAAAAGACTTCACAGCAGTAGGTTTTTGTTATTTATTAGCGTTAATGCTGTTGATTTGTAGCAGTTGTGATTTATCACTGATTTGTAAATACATCAACGAGAGCTAAACGGGAGCGCGCCCCATCCGCCCGTGGTCACCCCTAACAGATAGTACAAATTGATAAACACAGCGTGAATTAAATATGGCTAACTCTGTTGATATTAAGGCTAAATACACCAAAGAGCCCGTTTAATGGTTTAACGGAAGAATAGCGGTGGTGGTGATGATGATAATAATAATGGGTGTCACCAGCTTGTGTCGTGCCATTCATTCGCGTTTGTCTCGCACTCCGATGTGTGTCTGTCTAATGTCGCTATCCGACAAGCATCTGTGTGATCAAATTCTCAGCAGTTCGGTTGGCGTTAAATCAAAATACTTACATGCCAAATAGCGAAGAAGATAAGCGCCGCTGTCAGCAGTAACGCCAGCATATAACAAAAGGCCGCGAATGTGAACGCCATTTTTCGCTCATGTGGAATTATCCAGACCGACGACTGCTGTGACGTTGAGACAGCTGTACGTCACGTGACTGGAAGAGTCACGTGGTTACTCGAAAAAACGCGAGACCAGGGGAAACCCCTAGTATAAAAATACTAAAATAAAAATGTAATTCAGAAGGACATTTTTTTTTTTTGATTTTCATGCATCTCTATTCCTAAACTAAAAATACCGTTAAAACAGTCTACTATAAAAATATTATTATTTTGCCAAGTCTAATGATAGCTTTTGAGTGAGGAACAGACTAATATTTAAGCCAGTGCAGAAGTGATGATAGTTTAATCTGCTTGAGTATGGAAACACAATAGTGGAGCCAGAGATTTTGTATCTCTCTTTGTTTTGTCTCTAAACACGTTGTCTTTTTCACCCATCCCAAGTTTAGAAACTATGCAATGCATTATCCATGCCTGAATCAAATTTAGGTCATGATTGTTTAGTCAAATCATGTAAAAAAAAATATATATATATATATATATATATATATATATATAATCAAATGTAATATTATTCTTATTATATGAAATTCACACACATTTATCTAATATTAAGAAAATAAAGCAAAAAAGTGATCCTGCTGAATGCCACTGCTGTGACTGACATCACACAAGTCTCTTAAAGGGATAGTTCATAGAAAAATGAAATTACTCCATGATTTACTCACCCTCAAGCCATCCTAGGTGTGTATGACTTTCTTCTTTCAGATGAATAAAATCAAAATTATGTAAAAAAAAATATATATATATATGTCTTGGTTCGTCCTAGCTTTATAATGGCATTGAATAGGTGTTGATGTTTTGAACTCCAATAAAGTGCATCCCTCCCTCATTAAAAAGTACTCCACACTGCTCCCTGAGGTTAACAAAGGCTTTCTGACAGCATAAATTAGCAGGACAATGTAGTCAGTAGTATATTAACCGTGCAAACTATACTGTTGTTTACATCCGAGTATCGCCAATATGACCACAGGTAACTGACAAAATCATGACGTAAGTGCAAACCTTCTATATTAAACGTATATTGTCTGTTTGATATTTGCTCTCTTAGCATGTTGATGTTCAGTGTAATTATGTTTTGTAATCAGACATTGTTTCACCCTTTGCTTACAGTATAAATGTCTGAAAAACACCACCATTACTTGAACAATTAATATCAATGAATGTCAATCAAGAACACTCCAGTTAAGCACAAAGCCAAATTTTCAAAGGAAAAAACTTCTATTTAATTATTTAAAACAGCAGACAAATGCAATTGAGACACATATTGAAAGGTTAACCGTTTTTTTCTGGTTTCAAGAGAGAACTTGAGTTATAAATGATCAGGAAAAGCATCTTCAGTCATTAAAAATTAAATGTTAAACACAAACACAGTTCACCACTGTATGGGACATATCATGTGATGTCCACATCATACAAACCACCAAAGTGAGCAATCAGTGTTTAATAGGAAACGGCACTAGTCACAGGTGTTACGGGTTCTACAGATGTACAGAGATGAGCCTGACCCACATTACAGCTCACAAATTCTGAAAGACGTGAGATCTGCAGAGGTATTACTTATCAAAACCATAATAACATCACTTCCTTAGGCTATTCATATTACTCTAAGCTTTGAACATTTCCAGTGTTTACATTTCACCAATAGAAAGATTGTTTTTACATAAATATGGAAATAGCAATGCTTTGCATAAACTTAAGAATAGTGACCCCAGGATAGTTAAGAATAGTGACAAAATTAGTCATTTAGAATAACAGGAATTAATTATGAGATGATTGCCTGTGGCAGAATAACACCATAGCACATCTCTGCCACTGTACATCTAAACCTACACGTTTCCAAAAAGGTTGGACAGATCTGTGATTAACAACATCTGGGTGATGAATACCAAGTCCCCTCTCCCAAAAACACTAAATCTGGAAAAATTATTCACAGAAGTTTCACCCAATTGTCCTCACAGATTCTTTAGTGGAGATTTGTTTATCAGGCTGTGAGCACAGATTAAAAAGGCAAAAAAGAATGAATTTATGACACTTGAGACAACAGGTCAGAAACAGTAAGCAAATGCTTTCTCCCAAAAATATCACTAAGACTTCTGACCTCTTCACCTACCATTATAGTTCAACAGATATCAAAACAAAATAATTAAGGTTTGGTCAAATTACAGGTAGAAAATGCATTACAAAGGAAGAAAATGTTTGGCCCTTTACAGGGCTTTACATGAAGACTTTTTTGATTTTACACCAAAACATGCCATATTGTAGTTTTAAAATGCTTAAATCTGTTGCCATGTCATCTATCATGAAAGACAGCTGACATAAAATCGCAACATGTCACTCAGCTATCAAGATTGGACCACCTTTGCAGGCCAGTACATACGTTACTGCTCAGGGACGAGAGTGGAATGGTTCTAAAAATCCAAGGAATAGTTCAGAGTACTTGTGGAATTTACTTTCACATTTTCTTTTCTTTGGACCTCAAATTTCTGTCATTTTAAACTGGTACAGGCGGGTTTAGAGTTTGGGCAGAAGCATTCAAACATACACAAACAGACAGTATCAGATGGACTATGGTATTCTCTCCTTTTGGAGGTGATGGTCCCATCTCGGTCACTCTTTAAACATGAGTGTTAGCTTGTTCGATCCGTTCTTAGCGGAAGAAGCCCAGTTTCTCTCTGAGCCACTCCTCTGTGAGGTCTTCGGTGTTCCTGATCTCAAACACCTGGGAAAGCAGATACAAACATATTTTAAAAATACATTCCCATTACACTGCTTTAAAAATATGTAAGGTTAGAACTCACCTTGGTCAGTTCAACCGTCTGTACCAGTTTGTTTTTGCTGCCGGCATACATCATCTGCTGCTCAGGTTTGCATCCTGAGAAATTAGGTTTCATTTTAGACACTGGAAATAGCACTGCTTCATAATACTGGGTTTGTGCATGTGTGTATTTTCTTTACCAACAGGACTGGAGAAGATAAAACACAGAGGGTAGGACACTCTCCCATCATCATGCTGGTACTTATAGCTGTAGACTACAAATGTATCACAGGTTAAGGCATCCAAAGATTGTTCAGTGTTGAATAGGCATATTTTATTAGTTTAAAGGTGTCATATCAAGAAAATCAGACTTTTTCCTTGTTTAAGTGCTATAATCAGGTCCCTGGTGCATCTACCAACCTAGAAAAAGTGAAAATGGCTTGAAAAAAGAGCTGCTCAGATTTTGCTCCCCTAATGATGTAAGAAGGGGCAAGCAACAACGGTGTACCAGTTCTAATGCAATGGTGAATGTCTGAGCAAAGCATGCTATCTGTTCTGTCTTTGGCTGCACAGGCGAGCACAGAACACTATTTAGAGTCCCAGCCTTAGAGGAGCCGAAAAAGCACTGGATTTATTAATTTATTTACAGTTTATTACGTGGCTGCCATGAAGATCTAATATAAACACGCAATTTCTTTCCAAGCTGTTTACCTTTACAGACAAAACCGACTTTTTTTGTAACTAGTGTTTTTTTTTTTTTTTTTTTTACATAAACTTGTGTGTATTTGGCAGTTTAAGCGCAATAAGACATGAAGAGGGACTTAGTTTAGCACTCACATGCTGTGTGACAACCGTTTCGTGTTTGTGCTGAAACTTCAACAACACATTCTAGAGACACCTGAGACTTATATTACATCCTGTAAAAAGGGGCATAATAAGTCTCCTTTAAAAAATCATGGTGCAGCACAGAGTGAGTTTTGTTTTAGTGAAGGATATCTGGGCTGTCTCTCTGGTAGCTCGTTCTTCAGGTCTTCGGGAGAAATATCCTAGGAGAAGGTGAAATCAAAACCTGGTTTATGCCACTGAGCTTCTCAGTTAGTAGTTCCACTAGAATACTGTATATTACATACTCATACAAGTGGTCTTGTGTTTGTGAATTTACCTCATGCTCCTCCTCCAGAATCACCAGCTGTTTGTCTTTATCAATCTTCACTGTAACCAAAGGACAAAAACAGCATGATCAGCTTTCAATCCTCATGCTATATGAGAAAGTTTAAGCATGTATGGAACAGCTTCAAATATTAGTTCACCCAAAAATGAAAATTCTGTCATTCTTTACTCACCCTCATATGGCCTTTGGAACACAAATTAAGATATTTTTGAAGAAATTCAAGGGCTCTCTGACACTCCATAGACAAGGTACTACCACGATCAAGGCACAAAAACATAGTAAGGATGTCGTTAAATAGTCCATGTGACATCAGTGGTTTAACCTTAATGTAATGAAGCTATGAGAATACTTTTTGTGCGCAAAGAAAACAAAAATAACGCCTTTATTCTACAATTTATCTTCCCTTTGTCACTGCAGGTGCCAATGATGCTTTGTAAAATTACGGTTGAACCACTGATGTTCACATGGACTGTTTTTACAATGTCCTTACTACATTTCAGAGCCTTGACTGTGATAGTACCCTTGCTGGCTACGCAGGGTTAGAAAGCTCTCGGATTTCATCAAAAATACCTTAATTTGTGTTCTAAAGATGAACAAACATCATAAAGGGTTTGGAACAACATGAGGAGGGTGAGAAACTAATGACAGGATTTTCATTTTTGGCTGAACTATCTACTAACTACTACCAAGTGTATAAGTTTAATTTCAGTTGGACTCACTGATGATGGCAGCATTATTAGTCTCCTTCCTGAAGCGGAAATCCCGCAACTTTTTCACCAGGTCTTCGTCCACCTCACACACAACTAAAGACTCACTCTGCACACACACATTATAGTCATTACTATTTTCCACATGTCAGTCCGTTTAGTTAAACTGATTATTGCCGCTGAAAAAGGTCAGTTATTGTCATGTTTTTGGCTGTACTAATTGGTCAGACCGGGAAAAACATTTGAAGTACTATAGACTGCCAAAAGTTATAACAAATCAAGGAGAAGAGTAACAAACTGAACCAGGATTTCCAGGACAAGAGTCTTGACAATATTTGTGTTTGTTCTTATCATTTCCAGTCAGGTAGGTGAAATATTAGGCCAGTATCTTAATTAACACAGCTTGTACGTATCTTTACCACCTCTTAACTTTAGTTTGTCAAAATGTTGCACCCTCTCCCGGTTAAGTCTTTCTCTATATGATTTAGCAGCTTCCACACATTTTTTCCATGGTTTAGATAACATGAATTTGCAGAACAACTTATTCAGTAGTACATTAACAGTGCAATCCATGTTGTTGTTTACCCGAGTATAGCCAATATGGCTGCGCATCCAAGTGCAAAACCTCTATTAGATAAATGAGGTTAAAATATCAGTTTAGATAGGAGGGCCTTCACACATTGACCTGGACAAAGGGGTCTTGAAGTCCAAAATGTTAAGATTAACATGTAATCAATGGACAGCGAGTGTGGAAACTAGTATTTTTTTCTGATTGTGAAATTCTGTTAACAAACTTTAAATCGCCACAGCTTGCTGCTAATTCAACAATAAAACCACCTGTCTACTCTGGCACACAACATCACAAGGAACAGGAGTTCACAAAAGTCATGCACCATGACAACCAGTGTAGGTCATCGCACTGATGTCATCAGGAGAACAATCACGTTCCTCGATGGTGATGTGGCGGACAAAGTGGGCAAACGTGTTTTGACGTGCATTGCTGGTGGAATGCAAAGAATCCGCGTTTATTCATTACACAGCTGGTCATTTCTGCTCTGATTTGATTATATTGTTTGATCGTGGTTTGACGTGCCATTCAAAGCAAATGAGCCACACCGTGTATTTGTCGCTCAGTTGATTTCCCAAATTTCCTTGAAATGCTGAAGTGTGAGCACGTCTGCAACAGGAAATGAGAATTCCCCTGGAGCCGCCGGAATTCCATCATATCGCAATTATGTAAGGCAATCCTATCTCATGAAATTTTAAAACAGAGTTCTGGGGTCAATTTAACGCTAAACGCGCCTTTATTTTGCTAAACTTTATGAAGTCCGTGTAATGCAAGAGAGGGTTTGACATGCAGCTCATCACAAAGCACTGGGTGGAACTGCAACAGGGCTCAGAAAAAAACAACAACCCCTCTAACATATACATATCACAGACCATTGAGGCGTACGGCGTTATTTGTAAATGCCTTCGTATTATTATACATCCCATAAGAGAGGGCCGCCATAAAAATGTTTTTATTAATCCAAGGCAGTTTTTGTACTCACCATTTTCACAGACAGCACGAGCTCAGCAGTGCAGGAGTTCTACCGTGCCGCGTCTCGTGACGCTCGTTCGACCAATCAGAGCGCTGGAACGCGCCTGGATTTGCATAAACGGCTGTACTAGGATCAGTTCGTTTCTCCCATAGAAGGACAAGGTCTGTCTGATCCCAGAACAGCAGCATTTAGGCATGAACTGGTGCTCATGGAAAGAACTGTCGGATGTACGCTTCTCTCTCCACCCTACGGGGAAAGTAGGGGGTTTAGATAGATTGCCAGCTATTCGCTGAAAATAAATAAGTATAATGCACGCAAATGTGTCACAGGTGAATGTGCCACATTTAATGCTTTAGAATATAGCCAATTTATTTAGAGTAGTGTAAAAAGTGTAAAATATTTAACGTGAAACAGACTTTGGCATTTAAAATAAGAATTTCACTAAATTATATATTTCTGCTCACCAAGCCTGCATTTACTTGATCCAAAATACAGCAAAGTCAATATTGTGAAATATTGTTACTATTTAAAATAACTGCTTTCAATTTGAATATATTTTGAAATGTAATTTAATCCTTTGATCAAAGCTAAATTTTCAGCATCATTACTCCAGTCTTCATATCAAAAGATCCTTCAGAAATTCTAATATACTGATTTGCTGTTCAATAAACATTTATTATTATTAATATTATTATCAATATTTAAGACAGTTGAGTACATTTTTTTTTTCAGGAATTTATTCAGGAATAGAAAGATCCAAAGAGCATTTATCCGAAATAAAAAGCTTTTGTAAAATTATACACTACACCATTTAAAAGCTTGGAGTCAGTATCATTTTTTTAATATAATATAACAGTTCTTTTAAATATAGTAAAAATACTGTACTGTGGATCAAATAAATGCAGGCTTGCTGAGCAGAAGAGACTTACTGTTACTTAAACTTTTGACTGGTAGTATATATATTAATTTATGGGAAAAATAAATAAATCACTAAGTACAAACAAACATTTGATCCGAAACAACCTTCACTTCAACATTCACCCTTTGTTGGAAAAACCTCACCTTTTAAGTCTCTATTCGTGGAATGTGGCATTTAGAAAACTGGAAAAGTTTCTAACTTGGCTGTAAAGCTGTGATTCATTTTATTATGGTTGTTTTATTTTAAGCCTCCCAGGGTTGAAAATACCCCCTTCGTCACAGTAACCCCTGCGCATGCGCAGACGAGCCGGCCCATCCCTCAGAGCACACGCCCATCAGGGAGCGTGCGCGTTCATAGCGCTCATATCTGATCTATAAACACAGTAGATTGTTCTGTGCCTTTAAGTACAGTGGTTAATGTGTCATCCATATTATTTGGCGCTCACAATGTTTTCAAACACGCCGTTGAAAACCCTCAATGTTCCAGTTATCACCTCACTTCCTGTATAGAGTTTAGTAATTCTCACTTTCGTATCTTTTCGGGCGACGGGACCTGGTGCTGCTCAGAAGCCCTCATTCTTCGGACCACAGGCCCTGATCCAGTCGAGGTGCTGATGCCCACAAAACTGCTTACATTTCACTCAAATGCGCATGTACAGTCCATCTACGTGTAGTTCGAATATCTGATTTAATCTTACATTTTAAAGTACAACTTAAATACTAGCGAGAGTGTGTTTGATACAGTAACGTTGCGCTGTATTAATAGTGTATGTATAACTATGTACTAGACTTGTGACAGAATATGATTTGTATACAACTGCATGTCATTAAGTATCACTGTTTGTGTCTCTTTTAGGCCATGGCAGACTTTTCGGTAAGTGTTTTATAAATAATATTGTTTAATAGTTGATTTATTATAAGTTTGGGTTGTATTTTCTTCTGTGTTGGTAAAGTAATAAACTTTGTGTTGTTTTAGCCGTTACCAGCTGTAAAAATGACTACTATTAGATCCAGTTATTACATTTCTTAACTGTTAAAACTGATATTGAATTGATAAAATATCTGTGTTCAGAACATGCAGTCAAACCAAAATTTATTCAGATACCTTCAATATTTCTTACATTATCAGTTTATTAGCTATAGTTTAGAAACTGGTAATAAAATATTACAAGAACTCAGAGTTAAACTGTCAAAACAATATTTGCCAATATTTACACAACTATCAATACTTTGTTGACCAGTTACCAAGCAATGCTTAATTTCGTTCAGTCTGTGGTGTAAAAAGGTTGCATTAGCAATTAGCGTACTTAAAAACACTTAACCAAAACATGGTTAGGTCAAAGTGTCTGAATAATTATTGTTTTTATCAGTTTTACTGATAGTCCACTGTATGAAGATTTTTTGGGTATAATATGTCACAGTTTCTTTAATTTGCTATCGTCACTTACATAAATGAACTATAGTGTCCTGCACCCACTAGTAAAAAAATATAAAAAAATAAATAATTATATCTGGTGTCTGAATATTTTTTGATATGACTGTATGTTTAATAATTCAGTGAAAAATAGTATAGATGCACAAGAATATACAGCATATAAGATACATGAGACCACTAGTGAAAAAAAAAAATCTGTTGTGCATTCTTTTGTTATATATATATATATATATATATATATATATATATATATATATATATATATATATATATATATATATATATATAATTAATTTAATAATATAATTTATCTATTTTTTTTAATAAAATGTATAAATAGAAATGTTGTACTATTATAATTTACTATAATGGAATATATGTATTTATTGCCATAAGAAATGAAATATGAATATGAATATGAAAATGAAATATATTTAATGAAAAAAATGATTTGAGAATGATGGAAGCAAAAATATCTAAAAAAGAAATTTAAAAGTCACAAATTTGGTTATTTGCTTGGTTAGTAGTACCTTGAAATATTGCAGAATATCCAAAGTACTATAATTAATTTAATTTACAGGTTTCATTTTGTTTTTTAATCCTATATTTTCCATCTGGTCTCAGACTTTTGGACCCCACTGTTTGGCCTAGTTAGTCTTTGGCTTTGTGACGATAATAACAGACCAAAAGTCTTACTGATAAAACTGTCAACCAGTGTTTTATTTCCTGCATCTTCTTTCTGTAGCTTGCTGACGCAATCTCAGATGATGTTCCTAGCGAAGCATCAAAAACTAAGCACACCAATCCATCGGCTCCTGGAAATGGGGCTCCACCCCCCACTAATCCTGGCTGGCCTGGTGCGGCCCCTGGTGGCCCTCATTTCCCATCCTCAGGAGGCCCTGCCCAGCCAACAGCACCCGGCTTTCCTCAGACTGGGCCGTCTGCTCCAGGTCCCTTTCCACCCGGCCCAGGAGCCCCAGGCCAGTTTCCCGGAGCCCCTGCTGCCCCGGGTGGATACCCTCCAGGACCGGGTGTACCTGGACAGTTCCCCTCCAACCCTGGAGCTCCAGGACAGTTCCCCTCGATGCCAGGTCAGTTCCCACCAGGGGGGGCACCCGTGCCATACCCCATTCCTGGACAGTTCCCCTCCCCACCTGGGGCTCCACAGGGCCCGTATCCAAACGTGCCTTACCCACCAGGTCCATCTGGGCCTGGCATGTACGGCCCAGGAGGTCCTGGTGCTTTTCCACCAGATGGAGGCCCAGGATATGGAGGAGGAATGTTTCCACCAGTACCACAAGGATCCTGGGGTCCACCCGGAGGGGGGTTCCCTCCTCAACCTGGCCCGCCAGGAGGCTTTGGTCCAGGGCCTATGGGACCATACGGAGGGCCTGCAGCTCCAGGTGGAATGCTGGTAAGCAATTATGACTGTTTAAATGGGTCTATAAAGAAATTGCATGTGTGACGGGTTGGTTTGGTGACGGCTCTGCTTTATTCTGCTGAAGTTCTGGTGATACAAAGGCTGCTTTCAGGGTTGTTGCTTTCAGGGTTGAGGTCTGGTATGCTCCTGCTCTGGTCTCACATTAAACCTGCAGATCTTAAATTGCAGATCTCAAAAACTCCTCTTCTTGTTTTTCAGCCACCACATAGACCACCATATTTTTGAACACAATGAGCAGCTCAGCCAATCACAGGAGGAGGACGCACCACAGCCATCACAAAGACCCCAATTAATATCCAATCAGAGCTCAGTTTTGGACACTGAGCACATAGCTCATGCTGATATATTAGCATATCACCTTTGCAGACAAATGCACATATTTAATGTAGCTGAGCTACGTTATTTCTGCACAGTACATTTGTGATTATTATTATTGTTATTATACTTTTAAAAGCTCATTGTTTTAATGATGTTATTTCTTGAAAAAGAGGAAAAATAAATAATGCACTTTGTGTTTATACAACAAACAGATGAAATTGGTATTTTAATTAAAGGCTACATTTTTGGGGGACAGAGAGGAGTATGAGGACCGAAACCTGACAATCAATTTAAAACATCTGATACATTTTATCTTGTATTCCTACAAAAGTTTGGGGTTGGAAAGATTTCATGTTTTTGAAAAAAGCTTTTTTAATTAAAAAATTACTTTTTCTGTTTTAACATTATTTATAGTGTAATTTATTCTTGGGATAGCAAAACTGGATTTTCAGGAGTCATTACTAGTCTTCAGTCTTACATGGTCTTTCAGAAATCATTTTAATATGCTGATTTGATGCTCACAAAACATTATTATTATTATTATTATTAATGTTGTAAACGGTTGTATTTTTTATGAAAACCATGATACGTTTCTTTGAAAAATAAAAAAGAAGTTTAAAAGAACAGCCTTCATTTGAGATGGATCTCTTTTGAAACCATATGAATTTATTTGCAGTAATCTTTCACAATGAATCTTTTCATAAATAAAAGTATTAATTTAAAAAACAGGCCCTATTGATCCCAAACTTATGAACGATAGTCTATATGAATACCCGTGATATACAAAGGCATCTCAGAGTGCATGGATTTTAGTATATTATAGGGTATTATCACAAATATGCATTTGTTTGTTCATAAACAGCATGTATGTTTGTGTGTGTTTGATCATACCAGGCTTTATTCACTGAAGAGAATCATGAGTCAGTGGGTGGGGTTTGGAATCAGGGTTTGGCAGTTTATGAGATTTGTCACAGTGTTGTCATAGCAAAGTTGTTTATAAACTAGGAGATGTCATAAGTTAGATTTCTTTCTCTCGGTTTCTCATGTGATCTGTGCCATAGTATTAGCTGGAACAGGAGAAGGAAAAAGTACACCTAGGCTTTCATGGTGATCAGTAACTAGCTTCTCCTAGAGTATGTTTAGTTCAAGCTGGAAAATATTAATTTCAATCGAACAATTTAATGTCAGGGGAGAGCTACATGTTATTTTGACCACTGTGGAAAAGCCAGAAATGGAATTTTATGATGGAGAATGGAAGAAACGCAGAGACATCATAGGAAAACGTATTAACAGATGATGAAGCCTGTCAAGTCTCTACACTTCATATGTAAATTGCAGAGCTCTCAGAGTAATCGGGCTGTTCCAACATTGAGATGTTTTTTGTACTTTATACTAATTTTAATTAAGTTTGGGGTCAGTAAAATTGTATTTTATTTAGAAAATGTCTATTAAACATCAAACATGACAGTAGAAACATTATTAATGTAGCAAAAGATTTCAATTTCAGATGAATGCTATTTGTTTGAACTTTCTGTTTATCATAGAATCCTGTATCACAGCATCACAAAAATGTGTCTCAGTTTTCAAAAAAAAAAAAAAAACAAATCAAGCAGCACAACCGTTTTCAACACTAATGATTATAAGAAATGTTTCTTGAGCACCAAAACAGCATATTAGAATGATTTCTGAAGGATCATGTGACACTGTAGCTTTGATCACAGGAATAAATTACATTTAAAAAAATTTATTTTTTAATGCTTAATTATTTTATAATGCTTTGCAATATTGCTTTTTTATTGTGTTTTAATTTAAAAAATAGATTAAAAAATAACTTACTGACCCAAGCTTTTAAACAATAAGGTATTTAAAACACCTTAAAAATATTCTTACTTTATTGACCTGTTACAACTGTTAAGGAACTCAAATAACTTGTGTATGTATGTGTGTGTGTTTTAGCCATTGCCGTACGATCTTCCGCTGCATGCAGGGATAGTGCCCCGCCTCTTGATTACTATTGTGGGTGAGCCAGTTCCAGGAGGAAACAGGTAATAAAAAAAACAAAACAACTAAATACAGCATTACTTCTGCATGTCCAAAACAAACTCGCTTCCCTTTTCTCAGGTTCCATGTAGATTTTGTGAGGGGGCATGACGTGGTTTTCCATTTCAACCCTCGTTTCCATGAGAACACCATCGTACGGAACACACAGCTTGGAGGCTGCTGGGGTCCCGAGGAGAGGGAGGGAGGCTTTCCCTTTGTGCAGGGCAGACAGTTTGAGGTATAGCCTTCTGGTTAACTCTTAGGGAAGGAACATAGACAAATAGTTCACTTTCAGAATAAAAATTTCCTGATAATTTACTCACCTCCATATCATCCAAGATGTTCATGTCTGTCTGACTTCAGTTGCAAAGAAATTAAGGTGTTTAATGAAAACATTTCAGGATTTTTCACCATCATCAATGGGGATCAGTGCAGCTTCAAAGGGCTCTACACAATCCCAGCCGAGGAGTAAGGGTCTTATCTAGCAAAACGATTTGTCATCATGCGCATCTTGTGAGCATTTGTGGTTATAAAAATATATAAATCTTTATTGTTTTAAGAAAATGACCAATCGTTTCACTAGATAAGACCCTTATTCCTCGGCTGGGATCGTGTAGAGCCCTTTGAAGCTACACTGAAACTGCAATTTGGACCTTCAATCCACTGAAGTCCACTATATGAAAAAAATCCTGGAATGTTTTCCTCAAAAACCTTAATTTCTTTGCGATTGAAGAAAGACAGACATGAACATCTTGGATGACATCGGGCTTAATTAAATTCTCAGGATTTTTTTTTTTCTCAAAGTGAACGTATCCTTTAAAGGAATAGTTCACCCCAAAATTAAAACTCTGTCATCATTTACTCAACCTTAAGTTGTTGCAAACCTGTAAGAATTTCTTTCTTCTGTTTAACACAAAAGAAGATATTTTGAAGAAAAATTATTCACCCTTGGGCCATCCAAGATCAGATTTGGTGAAATTTAGCATTATATCACTTTCCTGCCAATGGATCCTCTGCAGTGAATGGGTGCCGTCAGAAAGAGAGTTCAAATAAGTGAAAAGCTCCTTATTTGTAATAAAGAAATTCATCATTAAAATGTTTTTTGCTTCTGGTTAAAATCAGTCCTCTATCCAAAATATTACTTTCTTCAGTGAAAAAGTTGATACTTCTGAATCAGAAGAGAAATAAACCCTGATCAAGCATTGTTGACAAGTGAAAACTGTCCAAAACACTTCTAAACAAATATGTTGGTGGATTTTGATGTGAGAGGACAACAGGATATGGACATTTTCACTGGAGGAAGAGTTATTATGGATTATGGACCCATGTTTTCAATGTGACCCATGTTTTTATCAGCAGTTTGAACTCTCATTCTGACGGCACCCATTCACTGCAGAAGATCCATTGGTGAGCAAGCGCTGTAAAATGCTAAATTTCTCCAAATCTGTTTCTATGAATAAACAAAACTTTTTATTTTTGCGTGAACTATTCCTTTAATCCAAACTGGGTTTCAGTTGAGTGTTCATAATGTGTTTGTGTCTGCAGCTGAAGATCCTGGTGGAGACAGACGGGTTTAAGGTGGCCGTGGATGGTACTCATCTGCTGGAGTTTGAGCACAGAACAGGCGGGATGGAGGATGTCACTCGCCTGCACATAGAGGGAGACCTCATTTTGTTCAACGCGGCCCCCAGCATGATCTAAAACCCAGGGCCGTAGGAGTGATTTGACAATGTTGAGGTGACACATTAAGTTAATGGTCCTTGAAAAGTATAGATTATCTCCAAAAAAAAAGTGGGACGAACAGAAATTTCATAAAGAAAGTTTTGATGATATATCTGTTGTCTGCCTCTCCAGTGCAGATTAGTCAAACTCAAACACATGATCTAAATAAATGAAGTGCAGATGTAAAGAAAGTTTCGGCCCCTCTGAGAGGTCACTGATATCACTGATATGTCCAAAGCACCATAACTTTCTTTTTCCTTATTCTCTCTCGTGTCAGAATGCATTATGCTAGTTAACCTTTCGCATGTATACTGGAATACGACAATGTTGTAAAAACCTAAACATGTACTGTTCAAAACACACCTATTGTATGACCTTCAGTATTAGGATGGTTCAGTACCAAGGCCATTGAGGGGTCATAAATTCTAATTCAGGAAACTGCAGACCAGAGCTGTGACACTGTGCTGAATTGCATCAGATCGAAATGGCTGAATATTATTTTATTTGGTATGGATTTTAGAAAATCTTCATTATTTTGAATAAAACCATATTAATGAAATCATTGTGATAATGGATTATGTCCAAATAAATGCTGTATGACCCCAATTTAAATGTGCTTGGTCATAGTATATTCTGCATGTTGACCTGAGATAAGACAACGTCATCTTCAGAAGATATGATTAAATCTCAGACACAACTACCACGTTCAAGACCCAGAAAGGTAGTAAGGACATCATTAAAATAGTCCAGTGGTTCAACCGTAATTTTATGACATATGTGTCGTGGTACTCTTGTGAATGTGCAGCGAAATGTGCAGACTCTGGGGACCATGATGCTCTTTCTTGTTGCTGACAGGTAACAAACTCTCAACATGAAATCAAAAGATAATTAAAAACTAAAAATATAATAATTATATCCACCTTTTTTCCCGTAGGTGTGGCCATTTGTAAATTTTACGGGTGTGGCTTCCGGTCTCATCACGTCCAGCTATTTTTAGCTGTACAAAACAGTTTGTTTTGGATCTTGATATTGCAAATTGGTGTGTCTTACCAAATTATTTTAATGTGTTATCTTTATTATGAGCACACTGGTTTGTAGTGCAAACAGTTTTACCATTAACCACATGTTGTTAGTCATCCTGTTATTTCCCTGGAGTGTTTTCATGACACGTCATCAATCGGCCATATTGGGGGCACAAAACGTAAACAATGCCACTTAACCAAACGCAACTTGCATATTTTGCTAATTATTGCTGCTGAAAATGGTCAATTATTGTCATGTTTTGGGCCGTACTAATCGGTCGGACTGGCGAAAACATTATAGACTACCAAAAAGTTAGAACAAATTGGGACGAAGAGTGCAAAAAAACAGGGGAACAAAAGGTGTTTGTGGTTGGCCAAACTGAACAAGGATTTCTTGGGCAAGAATCTTGACCACATTCTTGTTTGTTCTGGTCAGGTAGGTGAAATATTAGGTTAATATCTTAATTAAAACTGCTTGTACATATATTTAGTCCATCTCTATATGACTTAGCAGCTTACATACGTTTTTTCCAAATAAATTAGCTGAACAACATATTCAGTAGTACATTAACCATGAAATTCACGCTGTTGTTTACATCTGAGAATAGCCAATTGCGATACTTTTGCGATATTACAGCAGTCTAATCCTATTGGTTGAGCTGCCGACATGACCTACTCTGCAACAGCTTCGCAAAGGTGGTCGGCGGTCTGAAAAAAAGCAGAGAATGTGGCAATAACAACTGGACTTCACGGGCTTGTCAGAGCTATATTAGTCGCAGCACATGTTATTATCACGGAGTGGGAAATATATATATATATTTTTTTTTTTTTTTTTTCGAGTCACACATATCAAGTGTTTCGCGCACACACTGAACCTTGCGTCACACGCAGGTTTAAATGTTTCTTGCATCGCTTTATTGGTCGCGTGAGAAAAGTCGCGTCTTTCTTTCACCGCAGTGTCACAGCAATAGCTGTGCTCACGGAAAAGCAAAAGATGCTCCATGGAGCTTTTCCATCGTGTTACCACATCGATGATAAACTTATGTGATGCGATCTCAAACATTTTGCTTTTCTGTGAGCACTGCTGTTGCTGTGACACTGCGGTGAAAGAAAGTTTTATACTTTTATTTATCTCCTTCACAACCTAATGCCGTTCTAAAGCCATATAAGGCTAAGCCTACATTTTTTAGATCACAAAAGAAATAAAAAATGCTTGCACTCTTCATTTAATAAATTGTTACCTTTTACAATATTTTTACAAACATGAAATTATCCCATGCAACTCGTTCCATATTTAAAGTGGTCTCTAAAGGCATATGGTAGGGTTTGCTGAGAAACAAATCTAAAATGTAATCTGTTATAAAAAATCTCCAGTCATCGCATTCGTGCATTTATATGAGTGCATTTATACAAGCATTTTCTATATGTGCGCGGCAGTTCGCGCCGGCGCGCCTAGGAAAAGCACACAAAAGAGTCATTCTGAAACATCAAGACAAATAAAATTATGACTTGAAACACAATACTTTCTTGTGGGAAATCTTTGTTCTGAGACAGTGAGTAATATACAGCGATGAATGCGCGCAAAGGGCGCTCCCTTACTAAAAGCTTTCGTTCACTCACTTTTATTTCAATCTTGCGAAGTTCCGTTAATAAGCTCTCTACACTGCATTATGAATCTCTTATTTACATCGACAGTTTGTAATCGACAGTAGATATTATCTACAATTTGTTAGAGAGGATTCACGAGCTCGCAGAACTCGGCAAACTTGGCATTTTGAGCGGTGAGTGGATTCTAACGTAAAAACTTCTGGTCATTGCGATCTGTTTGCGTTGCGTGATTGGCTACATTGTTCAACGCATGCACATCACTGATGCAGAAGAAATAGTTAAGCTTAAACCTCTAAAAAAAAAAAAGCCACAATCCAACGCTCTCCATTGACTTTGTATTGCGGGAAGTTGCCTTCTTGTCATTTCTGACTTATAACAAAAAACAGAACAATGTCTAAAAGCTGATGTGTGACAAGGTGTACAGTAAACAAGCTAAAAAACACAGAACTACGTTTTTATAAGCTGTCGACCCCAAAAAAGAGCGTTTAAGGACACAAATAGTAGATGTCATGGAATTTCATGATGGGCCATTCAGTTGGATCATTTCTCCAGCAAGCGGAAGGTAAAGAGAAGGAGCATTGACGCAGATAAATAAAATTTAGTTTCTCAATATATCTCCTCCTTTCAGGTTTACATAGGGTGGTGAAGTAATCATTTGACATGGTTAAAATTAATGAACGTTTACTGTTGCCAATTAAGTTGCCCGCCAGTGGGCGCAGTTCTCTAGTAAAATGACTCGTTGCGCTCTACTTTTGTGTCTCTTTTTGGGTTGACAGGTTATAAAAACGTAGTTCTGTGATTTTTAGCTTGTTTACTGTACACCTTGTCATATAGCAGCTTTCAGACATTGTTCTGTATTTTGTTATAAGTCAGAAATGACAAAGGAGGCAGCGTCCCGCAATACAAAGTCGATGGAAGCGTTGGATTGTTTTCCCCCCCGGTGGGCGTGGTTTTCAGATTATGACGCGTGTCGCTCTGTCTCTATGGCCAAAGTACTTAAAAATAGCTGAATAGCACAAATCTTACGAATAAAACGTGATGAAAATATATTTGACTTGATTGTATAATGGCTTAAAAACAGTTATTTTTTTTAGACAAGAGATGTAAATTAATGTTTAATGTGCTATTTTGGTTTCTAAAAATTATAATAAATATCCTTATTCATTTTTATTTTAGAAAACACAATAAGCATCATTATGTGCCATCATATATGACATTTGTGACCCTGGGCCACAAATAAGGGTCATAAGGGTCTTTTTTTTTTTTTATTTATACATCATATTAAAAGCATATGAATAAATACGATTTGCGCTGATGTATGGTTTGTTAGGATAGGGCAATATTTGGCTGAGATACAACTATTTGTTGATATTTACTTAATACCTAATGATTTTTGGCATAAAAGAAAAATCGTTTTAACCCATAGCATGTATTTTTGGCTATTGCTACAAATATACCCGTGCTGCTTACGACTGGTTTTGTGGGCCAGGCCAGGGCCACATTTAATACATCGTTTGAATATGAGGGAACACGTCATGACGTAATTACTAAATCAGAAATGAGAGACTTCCCCTCACTGCAGTGCACTGTGGAAGTGTTCCGGTGGTGTCCGTTAGGCGGCAGTGGCGGCTACGCACGTATCCCGGCAGCATTAGAAGAAGCAGGCGGAGTTCCGCACGCTTTAGGAGGGTTTTTGCTGTTAGGGAATAAAAGTGAAACTTTTCAGACATCATGAACGGATCCGCACACAACGCGCCGAGCGAAGAAGAAATTACGCTGAAAAGAGGCCCGGCAGGTAAGTTTGCTGCTTTCTTCGACTTCTCCTGCTCTGTTGGAGCTGTTGAAAGTTCAGTCCGGCGGTTCGGTACTGCGGGTTCGGCCCGCTCCCGCAAGTAATGCTGACAGAACTACCGCCGTAAACCCGTACAGATCATGCCGATTGTGTTCTGCAGACGATCAGATCTGCGTTATTCAGAGACGCTCGTTTTGTTGTGAAAGCGAAAGTTCATTTGAGATCAGAACCTGCACAATACGCCATCAGCATTATGGACCGACATATACAAACAGACACATTTCTGACAGATTCAACCACGCTATATCTGGCTGTTATTTAAGTTTTTGTGAGTAGTGGGTCTGGTTCCGGTCCATTAGTTCAGTTTCTGAGAGCTGACAGTCTCAGCTGCTTGTTGACTTTGATTAAACTGTTATATAATGCTTTGGTGTCTGTGACCTTTGCGAGGTCATGGACTAAACTGCTTTGACCACTCAGGACTTTGACTTGTGATTAAATAGTATGAGTGTAAAACAATAGCAGATATTTAATGCGTCATCAACACTATTAGTCAAATTAGACTATTTAACTAATACCTGACCTTCCCCTGGAAACAATCCAAATTGTCAGTATTGGAAAGAAAATGACCTGTTTTTAATCTGCCGAACATAAAAGGATCTTTAGACACCATATG
The DNA here is from genome assembly GCA_033026305.1 of Cirrhinus molitorella. Classification (NCBI taxonomy): domain Eukaryota; kingdom Metazoa; phylum Chordata; class Actinopteri; order Cypriniformes; family Cyprinidae; genus Cirrhinus; species Cirrhinus molitorella. The sequence goes on along the minus strand of CM065126.1, from coordinate 33,597,653 downwards.
ACATGATCTTATTATGAACAATATCAGGTGCAAAACTCTCCACTAGTGTGCAGTGACTCATGACTGCTAAATTTAGATTTAGAAGAAATTACATATTAAAGTCAGCTTGCTTTGTTTAGTTTCTGAATCCATATTATAGATCTCATAATGTTTAATCAGAATGTCATGTTTGTTTTGGTGAAAACAACAGAAATCTGGTGGTTCATTATGTACTGCATCATTTCAGTACATTTTTGATCACTAATAAAGGAATAGTCCACACAAAAATGAAAATTTGCTAATAATGTACTCACCCTCAGGGCATCCAAGATGTAAATGAGTTTGTTTTTTCATCAGCACAGATTTGTAGAAATTTAGCATTACTTTATTTGCTCACCAACGGATCCTTTGCAGTGAATTTGTGCTGTCAGAATGAGAGGCCAAACAACTGATAAAAACATGACAATAATCCACATGACTACAGCCCATCAATTAATGTCTTTAAAGGCAAAAAGTAGTGTGTTTGTAATAAAATATAATAAAATAATTACATTGTTAACTTAAAACCGTTGCTTCTGGACAGAATTTTCTCTCCTGATTCAGATGGCTTTAACATTTCTTACACTGTTTTTTTAAAGAAGTCTCTTCTGCTCACCAAGCCTGCATTTCTTTGAAACCTTTTATTATTATTATTATTATTATTATTATTATCAATATTTAAAACGGTTAAATAAATTTTTTTCAGGATTCTTTGATGAATAGAAATCCAAAGATCAGCATTTATCTGAAATAAAAAGCTTTTGTAACATTATACACTATCATTCAAAATTCAAGTAATTTATTTTTTTTTCCTTGAGAAAGAAATTCTAGAAATTAATACTTTTATTTAGCAAGGATGCTTTAAATTGATCAAAATTGACAATGAAGACATGTATAATGTCACAAAAGATTTCTATTTCAGACAAATGCTGGTCTTCTGAACTTTCTATTCATCAAAGAAACCTGAAAAAAGTCTGCTCAGCTGTTTTCAACATAATGTTTTTTGAGCAGCAAATTAAAATATTAGAATGATTTCTGAAGGATCATGTGGCTGGAGTAATGATACTAAAATCAGCTTTGAAATCACAGGAATAAATGACATTTTAAAATATATTCAAATAGAAAACCGTTATTTTAAATAGTAAAAGAAAAATCAAAATATTACTGTTTTTCCTGTATTTTGGATCAAATAAAGGCAGGCTTGATGAGCAGAAGAGACTTCTTTTAATAAACATTCAAAATCTTACTGTTCAAAAACATTTGACTCGTTATTAGTAAATCATAGCTTTTGTGGAAAGTGTTTTGCACTGCAAGGATTGCATTTGACAGTGATATTTTCCATGTGTCATGTTGTTTCTGTGTGTTTAAAAAAGCAATGAGACTAACTATCTTAAGAAGTGACGTCTGGCTGGGATCATGTCTGTTTCTTCCCCCTTCCCCATTTTTTCAGAAATCACATTAAGGGCCTTTTGAACATATTTCAGGCTCAGTTTAATCATGTAAGTAGTTCAAACACATGCTGTGTGTAACATCCTCTCTCTCTGTCAGGTCTGGGGTTTAATATAGTGGGTGGAGTGGACCAGCAGTATATTATGAATGACAGTGGAATCTATGTGGCAAAAATCAAAGACGACGGGGCGGCTGCACTGGATGGACGCCTGCAGGAGGGAGACAAAATTCTTGCGGTAAAACCACTGTAATTTACTGTATTAGTTAACAAAGCATACTTTAATAATACTTAATTCTTGAGTATCTCTGTGCTTAACCTTGAATCAATACTGCCACTTCACTGTACAACAACGCAACTGTACATGAGTGATTTATTGTAAATCAATGCTCATTGTAACCCTCAGAATAATAGCATATATAATATAATATATATGGTCCTGATCTTGAAGAAATCTTTTTCAAAAAAAAAAAAAAAAGTATAATATCCTAGGTACAAATTTTCTCATATTGTACTTTCAGTTTTGGAATATTTGTCCACACCCCAAATTCACTAATATATAATTTAATTAGTAGGGTTATATTGACCTATTAAGATTTTGCTTACATCTTCATTGTAAATATATATTTTTTGCTAGTTTAATCAATAACAATTACATTTGTAACACTATTTCAAATGTAATTTATGAGATTTCTTGTATTATCTTTGTAAAAGGCAAAAAGTTGATTACTTAAAAGTTGATACTTATTTCAAACTGAAGGATTCATTAGTTTGTAAACACTGAACTATCATATCATAACATTATAGTTGATAATTCTGTACCAAAATTTAACTTACTTTTTAAGCGGACTCGGGTACGGTTCGCAGGTGCGCACCCGAGTTTGGAAGACGTTTGGACATCCAGACGTCCCGAATTCTGACGTCAATCAAACCTGGGTGCACACCAAAAGTGCTAGTGTGAAAGCACCCTAAAACATAAACTGTTTCGGTAGTGACAATAAAAAATGCCGGACACATTTTTTACATAAGGATTATAATTTACAAAGAAAGTATAAAATATATATAAATATATATAATATATATAACTAATATTTTAGTGGATTTAAATAATAGATAATAAAAGGATCTTAGTAAACATCTAAGATTTGAATACTTAAATTATTTTAAAATGTGTTTTCAGGACCAATATATCACCCACCCTTAGTATATACATAATATTTCTAAATATTAAGGAAAATTAGATGTCTTGATATGACCACTTTAAATGAATAATGTATATGTGTTTTTTTGTGTAGATAAATGGCCAAAAGTTGGACAATCTGTCTCACGGTGCGGCAGTGGAGCTGTTTCGGTCTGCAGGGGAAGATGTGCATCTTCGCATACAGCAGCGAGTAAGTATTGAAGGCTATGGCGATCGTGATGTTGATAGCGTCTCTGAGAATTCCCAATAAATTAATCCGCTTCACTGACATCTGTTTACATCTGCAGCCTATCCCACAGAACGGCCCCACCAGCTCTCGTGCCGACGGTGAATCTTCATCTGCTTTCGGCACATGGACAATGTATACTATAGTCGGCCTGGCAGTAATAGCAGCAGCAGGTTTCATTGCTTACAAACGCATTCAGTTGCACCCCCGGGGGTCACGGGGCCCGTTTTAACCCATCACATGATTACATGACATTTTACAAACTAAAGTCTTCTTTTCTTTTTTTGGAACTGTTTCTGCTGAGGGCCCAAACATTAACAGGGAGTGAAAATGGAAACCAGTTAATGTTAGCAGAACTTGCAGATTTTCTTTAATCATTTATACCATGTTGTGACCACACACTTGTAGCTGTAACAGGTTTTCACAATTCATTCGGTGATAATCATTGACGCTTAACCAGAATACCCAGCATGCCTGATGACATTGCATGGTGGAATAAGGGAACAGGGATGATGAACACGGTGTTTGGATCAACAGCTGCAGAAATCTCTATAATATAGACCGAGGGGCTGCAGGCAGGAGACTGAGACTGAGACCAAGGTGGAGCTGTGTTTCTGGGCAGAAGACAGGCCCACAGAAGAATGATTTTTCTCGTCTTGTACCTCCAGAGTGCTGGAATGAGCCCGAGGTGTGCCATTAGATTTTTTTTTTTGAGGTCTTCTCAGGTACCTGCTTGTGCTATGTTTGTGTGCTAAGCATGCATGATGTGAATGGAGTTAGCTTTTTTTTTATTTTTAATACTTTAATTTCTCACTCATCCATGTTCAGACATGCAGGATGCCGCTGTGGTAGTGATGGGGGACGTGAAGACGTTCAAATAGTTTATTTGCCATCAGGGCTTGGCCCTGTATTTGCTCTTCCTCCCTCAGGGGAAAAAAAAAACTAGAGTTGGCACTTGTTAGAATTCACAATCAGAATGAAAATGATATATTGTTGATGTTGTTTATGGCTTGTGTTTCTGGAATCGTCTTGTCTCGTACACTAATGTTTTCTGCACCTTTCTCAACTCGTGCCTTGCCATGTTGAGCTGCTGGTCTCAGTGCTGCTCCCTGTCTGCGGTTTTAGGGGCGGCAGCTTGTGCTGTAAAAGCTGTTCTGTAACTGGCAAATGTGTGTTTGTGGCGGTTCTTCTTTAGGTCTGTGTGGATGATACCACATGTAAGTCTTCATGAAATGCTCATTCACGTTTCACAGTTAGAATCATGTTTCTCATTCACATGCATCATGCATTGAATAAATCATTTGTTTGAAAAAACATGTTTGTGTGCTTCTCTATTCGAATGGCTTAGGAATGTGGTGACACTTCATCTACATATGAGTGGTTTTTGTTTACATTAAGCTGTTTAAATGAACATAAACAGAACATAATAGTGTTTCTAAACATTAACCTAAATTAAAGTTTGCTTCCAGATTAAAAAATGTCTGATAATTTACTCAACCTCATATGATCCAAGATGTTCATGTCTTTCTGTCTTCAGTTGCAAAGAAATTGTTTTTAGAAAATAATATTACAGGATTTTTCACCATATAGTGGACTTCAGTGGTGCCCAATGGGTTGAAGGTTCAAATTGCAGTTTCAGTGCAACTTCAAAAGGGCTCTACGTGATCTACAAGAGTCTTATCTAGCGAAATTATCTGTCATTTTCTTAAAACAATTAAAATATATACGCTTTATAACCACAAATGCTCATCTTGCACCAGCCCAATGTCACGGATTGCGTAATCATGTTGGAAAAGTTGCGAAAGAAGTACTGACCCAGTGTTCACGCCCTTTACAAGAAAAGGTAAAACAAAGGTGTCATACAATTTTGAAGTTGGAGGTAAACATGAAATGGAGTTTTTCGCTCAACCTTTTTGAACCAAAGATGAAGTAACCGCACATGACTATTCCAGTGTGTGAAGACGCACATGTGCATCGCAGAGCTAGTGCAAGATGAGCATTTGTGGTTAAAAAGTATATACTCGTGTTTTTTTTTTTGTTGGTCAGATTGTTTCACTAGATAAGACCCTTATTCCTCGTCTGGGATCGTGTAGACCCCTTTGAAGTGCAATTTGGACTGTAGCTGCACTGGTCTAAATAAATGAAAGCCACGCTTCGTACTGATGTCTTTGCTGTTTATTGGTTTCGTTTTTTCTCTCTCTCTCTCTTTTCAGCAGACACCGTGAAAACTGCGAGAAACAAAGCATAACATTTAAATATGCATTTCTCCGAGTGCTTTTTCACAGTCTCTTATTAAAATGTCCACTGAAATGCATATGAACATGTGCGACAAATCCGAATCCAGTAACATCGCAATTTACATACAACATTGTTCACATAAACTGACATAAAACAACTCTATACACACAATGTAACAAACGTAAACACAAATTACCGTGTGCGCCCTCTTAGACCATGCAGATTAACGAAGCATTTTCTTCAGGCTCTGTAGCGTTTTCTGCCTCCATGATAGTTTGACCCATAATGCTATGGTCGCGCACACCACTTAACATAAACACGTGATCTGTTACGCTTGAAGTCTTACTGAATCTTAAAGAAACCTCACTCTTAAACCTTTCCAGAGAGCTCATTCTCTGCTTATGACATTAAATGTCACATTCACACATATTTAAGCATTTGTAAACAATAAATGAACTTATAACAAACATAAAATATACAGAGCTCTGTCAAAATGTGACTTGGACATTTACACTCCCACCAAATTACTATAATTTATGATGAACTTTTTGTAAATGTTTGAATAAATTTTGTAATTTCACAATTCACATTAGAACCGTATATCTCTGACTCTTGGTTCAAGACTATAAGTTGAACTTGTGACACTTAAAAACTCTTAAGATACATCATCTGATTTACTTGTTCTCTACAAGTACCACTAGTTTATGAATTGGACGTTCAAGAATTGATGGATTAGTTAGTCTTTGACCCTTTTTCCCTAACTTCCTATTTCCTATTTGAATTTTGGCTTTTCGCACCAGTCCGTCTCCATCTGCACAAACATCAACCACTCGTCCAAGTCTCCATTCATTGCGGGGAAGATCTTCCTCTTTGACAATGACAATATCTCCAATCTTTACATTTCGTCTTGGAGCGTGCCAGCGTTGTCTGAGAGTGATGTTGGCCAGATATTCTTTCCTCCATCTACTCCAAAATTGCTGTGTCAGATATTGTACTCTTCTCCACCTTTTCCTCGCATACAGGTCTGCTGGTGCAAATTTCCCAGGTGGTGGCAGAGGGACAGAGGATTTCATGGTGAGTAAATGGTTTGGGGTAAGTGGCTCTAGCCCTTTGGGATCATTGATGTTATCTGTGGTGAGTGGGCGGCTATTTATAATTGACATGGCTTCATAGAAGAAAGTTCTTAAGGAAGCATCGTCCAGTCTTCCTGCACTCTGAGAAAGGACCCAGCTTAGAACGCTTCTTATTGTTCTAATCTGCCTTTCCCAAACCCCTCCCATGTGACTAGCGTCAGGTACGTTTAAAACAAAGTCACATTGCTTCTGGGATAGGTAAGCTGTTAATCTCTCTTTGTCCAATTCTTCCAAAGCCTTTGCCAACTCGTTTTTAGCCCCAACGAAATTTGTCCCTTGATCTGATCTGATTTCTCTTACAGCTCCACGGATGGCTATAAAACATCGCAAGGCATTTAAGAAGGCATCAGTGGTGAGATCTTCCAGCATCTCTATGTGGATTGCTCTTGAAGAGAAACAGGTGAATATGAGACCATATCTCTTATTCTCTTTCCGTCCTTGCTTACAGAGAAACGGCCCAAAGCAATCCATTCCACAGTATGAAAAAGGTGGTGAGGGCTCAAGGCGGTTAGCAGGAAGATCTGCCATCATCTGTGTCTCTGTTGGCCTGCGAGCTCTTCTACATGTAACGCATTGCTTAATGCGGTTCGCCACAACTTTGCTGCCACCGACAACCCAGTAACCATTTGCTCTCAATTCATTAAGAGTCTGTCCTCTACCTTGGTGCTGAGTCTTTTCATGGCAGTAATCCACAATGAGACGGGTGACCACGCTATCTCGTGGAAGGACGGCTGGGTGCTTTGAGTCAAGAGGTAAGGAAGCATTCTTCAATCGCCCTCCCACCCTGAGAACACCATCTTGTACCACTGGGTCAAGTTGGAACAATGGATGACTATGTGTCAATTTACTATGTGTGAGTATTTGCATTTCATCTTTGAAAGCATCTCTCTGTGCTAATTTTACGAGCATGATGCTTGCACATCTCATGTCTTCAACATTTATGGGTTTAACTGTCTTGTCTCTAGCTAGTTGCTGGATACGAGCAACAACTTTCAATGCAGTGTGCCATTTCGAGAATCGACTAAACCTCTCCAGAAAATGATCATTGTTTGCTACATTCGTTTGCAGCACTTGTGTTGTCTTAACTTCAGGATCGCCAATGAGAAGCTCTGGAGTCATTTTTGATGTAAAAATTTCTCTTTCCCAGAGAAACTTGGGTCCAGTGAGCCAATTTGAACTAATGAGCTCTGACACTTTGAGGCCCCTGGAAGCGTGATCTGAAGGATTTTGTTCGGTTTCTATGTAATGCCACTGTGCAGGGTCAGTCGTCTCTCTGATTCTTTGGACTCGATTCGCTACGAAAACGTGAAACCTACGGGCTTCATTGTTAATGTAGCCTAAGACTACCTTTGAATCGGTCCAAAAATATTCTTGGTCAATTTTGAGCTTCAGCTCCTCCTTTAACATGCTACTGACTGCTGAAGAAATCACCGCAGCTGTTAACTCAAGCCTGGGTATGGTTACGATTTTGGTGGGCGCAACCCTTGCTTTGCCAATGACAAAGGAACAGTGCACTTTATCTTCACTCAAAACTCGAATATATGAGCACTGACCATAGCCATGGCTACTCGCATCTGAAAAGTGATGGAGTTCGATTCTCTGAACAATCCCTAGATGTTCAGGAGCAAAACATCTTGCAATCTGGAGATTATGCAGGTTCTTTAATTCATTCAGCCAGCTACTCCATTGTGGCATTAACTCTTTGGGGATTGGGTCATCCCATTCAATGCCCCTTTGGCACATCTCTTGAAGTACTTTCTTTCCTAATAGGAGAAAAGGAGCAAGGAAGCCTAACGGATCAAACACAGATGCAACAGTTGAGAGGATTCCTCGCCGTGTTGCTGACTTCTCATCCAGGGCTACTTTAAATGAAAAGGTGTCACTATTTACACTCCATTTGACTCCCAACACAGTCTGGACTGGTAGTTCATCTGAAGCAAGCTCCACATCCTGAACTCCATTGGCTCGTTCACTGACAGGGATTGACTCCATGACCTTTCTGTTGTTCGAGATGAACTTGTGTAGACGCAATTTCCCTTTTGCACACACATTTCGGGCTTCTTCGACAAGTTTGATAGCGGAGTCCACATTCTTCACACTAATGAGTCCATCATCAACGTAGAAATTGCTTTTGATGAAACTGGCTGCTGCAGGATACTTCTTTTCATTTTGACTCGCAAGATACTTCATTCCATAATTCGCGCAGCCAGGAGAGGATGCTGCTCCGAAAAGGTGGACTTTCATGCGATACTCCTTTGGCTCTGATCTTGTGTCGCCATTTTCCCACCACAGGAACCGCAAGTAATCTCTGTCTTCCTGGCTTACATGGAACCTGTGGAACATCCTTTCCACATCACAGATAACGGTAATTGGATATTTGCGAAACCTGCAGAGTACTCCTGTTAGACCATTAGTGAGATCAGGTCCAGTTAACAAGTGATCGTTTAATGCGGTGCCATCATATTTGGCAGAACAGTCGAACACAACTCTAATCTTCTCTGGCTTTCTTGGGTGATATACCCCCTGGTGAGGAATATACCAGACATTTCCTGCCTTGGGTTGATGTTCAGCTCTCTCCGCATCGCCATCCTTGAAGACACCTTCCATGAATTTAACATAATCATCTTTGAATTTGGGGTCTTTCTCAAATCTTCCTTTCAAACGCTTCAGTCGCACAAGAGCCAGCTGCTTATTTTCAGGTAACTGTGGGCGTGTCTTAAAGGGCAGGGGCATCTCAAGGTGTCCCTCTGAGTTCTGATGAATTTTCTCATTTAGAAGTTGTGTGAACTGTATATCATCTTGTGATATGCTCCTTTCCTTTGGACTTGTATCTCTGAAGTCTGATTCAAGGGCTCTGATGACAGAGGCGGGTGTAAGTATTGGGATTTCTTTAACAGATACACGATGACACAGGCCTGTAACTTCAGTTGACTTTGCAATCCGTGGTGAACTGCCAACTATGCTCCAACCCAAGTCTGTCCTGACAGCATACGGTTCTTCTTCACCTCCTGTGATGACTTGGCGTGGTGCCAAAGCTCTTGAGCAATCGTAACCTATCAAGAGTCCGACCTTACAGTTCAGCAGCATTGGAATTTCATGAGCAATCTCATTCAGGTGACTCCATCTTCTAGCCGTTTCAGGAGTAGGAATGTGGGAACGTTCAAGTGGAATAAAGTCTCTGGTATAGGCAGGTGGCAAACTGATTAAGCCATGAGAGGTAAAACCCCTAACTCTGAGCCCATTAACTCTTTCACTTTGAACAACGGAATCCTTTCCCATCATTGTAGTAAGCTTTAACTTTACTGGCTCTGAAATTGCCCCCATCCTCTCACATACCTCTTGATCCACGAAGGTGTTGCTGCTCTGTGTATCCAGAAGGGCATAAACTAAGGTCTCTCTTTCAGGAGTGGAAGTTGACGAAATCCATACAGGCACTATCATAGATGTACTCCCACCATCACCACTGTCAACACAACAGGAAAGGGAAGATGAGTTTTGTTCTGCTTGCATAGTGTGCGGAACTGTAACTGCTGCAGAAGAAGGGCGGTCTTCATGAAGTGGTGTTGGATGATGTTTCTTGCATATACTACAAGTAGCTTTATTCCTGCATTCCTTTGAATTGTGTCCTTTCCTAAGACAGCCAAAGCATAAGTTATTGTCTAATATGAACTTTCTCTTGTCCTCCACAGACTTACTGGTGAACGTTTGGCATTTGTGGATGGAGTGGTTTTCCCCACAACATCTGCAAATGATTGGATTTGAGCCTGAAGGCATAGCGTTGACTTTATTGGATCTGTTAGAATCAACTGAGTTACTTCCCCCAACACTGTACGTTTTTGACACCATTTTTGATTTATCTGATGCTTTCACATTAGTGATGAATGCATTAGCCTTTGAACGCTTGACCTCTCTAGATAGCTTTTCTTCTGAGAGCTTCAGTGCGTGAAAGGATGTTACAGGGTTGCATGCTATTTCTGCTTCTTGTGCCACGAAATTAGCAAAGTCCTTGAAAGTGGGGTATTCCTCCAATCGTTTCAGCTGCATTGTTACATGCCGATTCCACCGAGATGTCAGCCAATCGGGGAGTTTTTGTAGCATTTTTTGATTCTCTTCACAGTCGTTTAACACTTGAAGCCCCTTGATGTGTGGCATAGCATTGCTGCAGGCTGTCAGAAAATCACTGAATTGTCTCAATTTTATAGACTCTCTCGAACCAATCTTTGGCCAGTTGTTCAGTTTTTCTCTGAATGCACGCTGGATTACAAATGGATGGCCATACCGAGCATTCAGCGCTTCCCATGCTTGATCATAGGCTTCATCGTCCTTTCTGTAGAAGCTTCCTTCCAATACAGATTGTGCTTCACCACTAACATATTTTTGTAAGTAGAATAACTTATCGGCTGGATTTGTGCATCGCCGTTCTATCAATGCCTTGAAACTTGTTCTCCACTCTAAGAACTTAAGTGGGTCCCCTGAGAAAACTGAAGGCTCAGGTGTAGGAAGTCTACTGAGAACCATTGTGTCATGTAAGGCTTGTACTACTGATGCTTCACCAATAGTATGGTTTGTCTGTTTCTCGTTATCTGTCTTACATGCTTGTTCTTTCTTAATTTCCTTAGAAAACAGAGGACAATTAGCTACCTCAATGCTTGCTGCTCTACTATTATTACAGGACTCATCCGAGTCAGCTTCAGAGTATACCTTGAGCTTTGCTGCGATCACTTGAAGATCTCTCTGATTCTCCAGTCTTTTAAGTTCTAGCCTTTGAGTAGCAATAGCCTCTTCCATCTCCATCTCTGCCTGCTTTGCAGCCAATTGTGCAGCACACTCTGCTCTTTTTGCAGTGATGCTTTGCTGAGCTGATGAGCAGCTTGAACGGTGACTAAGAGTAGAGCTTGTAGTCGAAAATATTGACTGAGCATACTCTTTGTCAAGCACCATATGAATTCTTGCATTTTCTGCCTTAACTTCAAATTCTTCTTGCCCCACTTCACTCATACGCACTTTCATCAGTCCCATTATATCCGCTGTTACTGCTGTACAGGAATCCATTTTTCTTCTAATCTCAGTAGAAGGAACTGATTGAGATCTTATAAGCTCATACACATTTTTTACTTGAGTCTCCATTTCTTCTACACTATCCATCAGGTCACTTAAGTCTTGGTCAGAGCACTCACTCTTAAGTTTTGTACGTGTAGCTTTGACTTGTTCTTTCCAGTTTTCATACAACTTAATGAATTTACTCTCATTTTGAGAAATTTCTTGCTGCTTAAGCTCCTGCATTTTTGGAGTTAACTTTCGCTCTCGCAAAGATTTCCTGGGTTCATCTCTTCTTGAAGTGGTAGCAGTAGGTTCTATCATTGCTGTTTGAAGTGATCGAAATGCTGTAGTCTACTCGGATGATTGTCGCCCTCTACTGGTTGGGTCACGGAACTTTCCTCGGCTGTAACAGCTGTAAAACGACAAGCCTCTTATCTGACGTCTTCCCTGCACGATACGCTCCCGCGATCGATCCGACGTCCCTTATGCACGCGATGCTCCCGCGATTTCGCTCTCTCTCTCTGCAGATCCGACGTCTCCTCTGCACGCGATGCACCCGCGGTCCCGCTTTCTCTTCCTATCCGACCGGCTCGTTCCACACTTGCAGCTGTCAGCTTTGCTGGCGTTACGTTTTCACTGTAGCTGCACTGGTCTAAATAAATGAAAGCCACGCTTCGTACTGATGTCTTTGCTGTTTATTGGTTTCGTTTTTTCTCTCTCTCTCTCTTTTCAGCAGACACCGTGAAAACTGCGAGAAACAAAGCATAACATTTAAATATGCATTTCTCCGAGTGCTTTTTCACAGTCTCTTATTAAAATGTCCACTGAAATGCATATGAACATGTGCGACAAATCCGAATCCAGTAACATCGCAATTTACATACAACATTGTTCACATAAACTGACATAAAACAACTCTATACACACAATGTAACAAACGTAAACACAAATTACCGTGTGCGCCCTCTTAGACCATGCAGATTAACGAAGCATTTTCTTCAGGCTCTGTAGCGTTTTCTGCCTCCATGATAGTTTGACCCATAATGCTATGGTCGCGCACACCACTTAACATAAACACGTGATCTGTTACGCTTGAAGTCTTACTGAATCTTAAAGAAACCTCACTCTTAAACCTTTCCAGAGAGCTCATTCTCTGCTTATGACATTAAATGTCACATTCACACATATTTAAGCATTTGTAAACAATAAATGAACTTATAACAAACATAAAATATACAGAGCTCTGTCAAAATGTGACTTGGACATTTACATGGACCTTCAACATGTTGGCCACCATTGAAGTTCACTATATGGAGTAAAATCCTGTAATGTTTTCATCAAAAAACCTTACTTTCTTTGCGACTGAAGACAGAAAAAACATCCTAAATCATTTGGTGGCTTGTATCAGGAGATTTTTATTCTGGAAGTGAACTTCTCCTTTAATACATGCTATAAAAATAAGGTTAGTGATGAGAACGTAATGTCTCTATATTTCATATTACATGGCTTGACACTTCGGATAGCCCCCATATGGTGTTTTCTCTGAAGAGGCAAGGGAGGCAGTGTCTCCTCAACAAATTGAATGAGAAGTACAAATATAGTACAAAAATAAAACAATGAAAATATTACAAAATATGATATAAAAAGCGTATAAATCACTAGTTTTTCAGTAAGTCCGCATCTCTCTCGCCTCCCCCGATTCCGTTGATTTTTAAACGTCCCTATGGGGGGGGAAGTCACTTGAGAGAAAGCAATGCCTCCATTGCGATATGATTGGATGTGACTGATTATGTTTGGCAGTGATTGGGTCGTGGATAAATCCCGCCTCTCAGGTTTGTGTTCGGGTGCAAAAGCCTCTAAATCCATCTGACGTCTTTCTTTAAAAAAATGCATTTTTATCAGGTTTCTATGTAAGTACTGGTGCTTCTGATTGGGCTGAGGGATTTTAGCGAGTTTGAAGTAAAAGTATTTGATGGATATGTGTGGAGAGCATTCACTCAGTATCATTATCTCATTTTTGGCCAAGGTGGCTTTTAGCTGGTTTTGCATCTGAACTCTTCATGTAATGGCGTTAATGGGAAGACTAACACAAAAGTAAACAACACACATTTGTATATCATTACTTTGTCAAGTCAAAATCAAAATTCAAATGGCCTAAAAACATGAACTGTGTTTTTATTTAGTGAGGCTATAATTCACACGAGCCTGTCAAAAATTAGACAGTCGAAGATTGGAAAAATGTTGCCTGGTCTAATGACATGAGTCTCAATTTCTGTTGTAACGTTCAGATGGCAGGGTCAGAATTTGGCGTAAACAACATCCATCCTGCTATACCTGCAGTGCCTTGTGAAAGTATTCAATTTTTTTTCATGTTTTGTGTTGCTGCCTTATGTTAAACTGCTTTAAATTACTTTTTTCCACACCAATATACACTCCATACACCATAATGACAAAACAAAAACAGAATTGTCACATCTTCGTGAATTTATTAAAAAATAAAAAATGAAATAAGTGCCTTGCATAAGTATTCATACTCTTAATCTCTATATTTTGGTGCATTGAGCTTTTCTTCTACTCTGACAAGACCTTCAATCCGTGCTTCTGAAAAACAGCCCCACAGCATGAGGCTGCTACCACCACACTTTACTTTTGGGATGGCACTATGCAGGTGATGAGCAATGCTTGGCTTCCTTCAAACATGATGCTTGGAATTGAGAATAGAGAATCTTGTTTCTCACAGTCTGAGGGTCCTTTAAGTGCTTTTTTTTTTTGGCAAATGCCATTTTTTTTCATGTGTCTTTACTGAGGAGAGGATTGAGTTTGGCCACACTGCCATAAAGCCCACATCTGTGCAATGTTGCAGTGATGTTTGTCCTTCTATAGGTTTCTCCTATCTCCACATATGATCATGGTGCTCAATTAGAGTGACTGTCAGCTTCTTGGTTACCAGTCTAACCAAAGCCCTTCTCCATCAATTGCTCAGTTTGGTCAGGAGGCCAGCTCTAGGAAGAGTCCTGGTTGTTTTAAACTTCTTCTATTAAGGATAACAAAGGCTACATGCTTCTCCTGCAATGCAGCAGAATTTTTCTCAACTGTTTCCCAGGTGTGTGGCTTGATGCAATCCTGTCTCTAAGATCTTACAGGCAGGCTTGGTTTTTGCTCTGACATGCATTTTCAGCTGTTAGATCTTTTATTAAGACGTGTGCCTTTCCAAATCATACTCATTCAGTTGAATTTGCCTCAGGTTAACTTTGCTTAAAGTCTTCAAGTAATATGAATGCTCCTGAGCTGAATTTCAACTGTCCCAGATAAGGATATGAATACATATGCAATGGAATCATTTAAGGTTTTTATATATATATATATATATATACACATTTGCAAAGATGTTAAAAACCAGTTTTTTGCCATTATTATGTATGGTGTGGAAAAGGGTAATTAAAAGCAGTTTAGCATAAGGCAGCAACATAACAAAATGCAAATACTTTCCAAGGCACTGTATATGCCATCATAAACATGACAATTGTCTGCAGATTTGAAATATTTCGTACTGTAAAAAAACAAGAAGCTTTCTCTGGCTCATCAATTTCTTTTATTATGGATGGATGAAATGCAGAGAATTCTCTGTATCTGGGTCCCATTCGGATGATCGACTCAGGATAACATGCTGTCTGAGTGAGTGGATGGACTGCTGCTGTCTCTCTGTCTAAATGGATAGACTGCTGTCTCCCTGTCGGCTGTCTGAGTGGGGAAGCAGATGCCTTTGACAAATGAGTACTGGTATGTGCATGTTTGTGTGGGTCTATGTCGGTGTGTGTATTAGTCCTCCTCATCAGAAATCAATACACTCAAAGGCAGCAGCGTCTGAATGCACTTAAAGTAGGAGAGGGAAACAAAAGAGAATGATAATGCAGTACTTCCTCCGGAGACTTATATTACATTACATCACATGGCTGGAGCAGAAAGGGTGATGGCATCAGCATGATTTAAGATATGGGCTATTTACAATAAACGTTTGGGTTATTTACCACATTTAAAACAAGGGTTAGGGATTCAGTATGGGATATTTACAACCATTTTAAGTTAAGGAATTGTATCAAATGCACTGTGGGTCAGTATGCATAATCAGCACTTGATAAAGACTGTTGTTTTAATATTTAAATGCTACAGCTACACGGCTAAAACATGTCTAGCTTACTGTACTCTAGACAAGATTTCTGCTAACGGGGCATTGATTCAAAAGCACATAGGAAGCACATACTGTACCTAACAGGGCAATTTTGCTCAGACACCATAAATCAAATACTAAACCTAGATGAAGGCTGACAGCCTCACCATGTTATGGGTTACACACGTATTAAGCATTAAAGCTAACTTTCACCCTCTCTCTGTCACCAATTAACCATATGAGAGTAATGAGCACTATCTCAAATGAGTCCTGTTATGATACACTGTCAAAAAAAGGTTCAATTCATTGTAAGTGTGGCCAATCATACATCATAAGGTGACACTAAAATGCAGAAAACATTAACTAAACAACAAAAATGGCAAACAAATCTCTCCAACACGCATAAGTAATGATAAAAATAAGAGGAATCTAACCTTTTAAATAAACTCTAAACAATTGTGTTGGCTTGTGGGAAGTCTATGAATGTGTCTTTACCCCAAATTACAATTTTTTTTAACTTTTATATCCACCTTTTTTTTCCCGTAAGAGTGGGTGCGGCCATTTGTAAATTGAATGCATCTGGCTTCCGGTGCCATATGCTTTCATTATTTTGCTGCTTGACATTGTAAACTGATGTGTCTTACCATATTAATGTAATGTCTTAATTATGAACACACTGGTCTGTAGTGCAAACAGTTTTTTCACATTCACAGAAAACGGCTTCTGTGTTAAAAAAAACAGAGGGTTTGCACTTACGTCACGGTTTGGTCAGTTACCTGGATGCATGGCCATATTAGTGATACTCAGATGTAAACAACAGCATTTAAACCATGGAGAAAAACATGTGGAAGCTGCTAAATCATACAGAGAAGAACTTAGTAAGCAGGAAAGGGCGGAATATTTTGACAAACTGAAGTTAATAGGTGGTAAAGATATGTACAAGCAGTATTAAGATATTAACCTAATATTTCACCTACCTGACCAGAAATGATAAGAACAAACACAAATGTTGTCAAGATTCTTGCCCTGGATATCCTGTTTGGCCAACCACAAATGCCTTTTGTTCCTCAGACAGTCTTGTTGCACTTTTCTCCTTGATTTGTTATAACTTTTGGCAGTCTAATAGTACTTCAAATGTTTTTCCCAGTCCAACCAATTAGTACAGCCCAAAACAGGACAATAATTAACCATTATCAGCAGCGTTAATCAGCAAAATTGGTGAGTTTCGTTCAGTTCAATAGCATTATTTACGTTCAGTGCTGCCAATATGGCTGATTCAGTACAACACTCCATAAAGTGGATACTGTAAATAATTATTTTGCAAAGCTGTAAATTAAACTTTTTGTAAATAAGATTATTGGAGTATGTTTTACAAGCAAATACTATATTTCAGTCAAAATGTCATGCTTAATTTAACATTACTTTCGATTTCTTTGTAATTCTTTGTGAAATTTACTAACAATTTCTGAAAATCTTTTTCAGTGTACCACCTAAAATATTTTAACAAGATTTTTATAAAGTAGTCAATAGTTTGTTTACGCTGCATCATCAATCGGCCATATTGGCAGCTCTGAATGTGAACAATGCAATTGAACCGAACGAAACGTGCATATTTTGCTGATTATTGCTGCTGGAAATGGTAATTTATTGTCATGTTTTGGGCTGTAATCGGTCGGACCGGGAAAAACATTTGGAGTACTGTTGACTGCCAAAAGTTATTACAAATCAAGGAGAAGAGTGCAAAAAACTGTGGAACAAAAGGTATTTGTGGTTGGCCAAACTAAACCAGGATTTGCAGAGCAAGAATCTTAACAACATTTTTTTTTGTTCTTATCATTTCTGGTCAGGTATATGAAATATTGAATTAATACCAATATATGAATTAATTAATAAAATGACCAAAATCGACTGCAAACCCTCAATATGTATTGCCTTGATACATTTTATTTCAGCAAATTACACGTTCGTGCAGACCTCTACGTCTAAAAACAATGTTTTACTGTAACATCACATGTATTTTATGTAAAAACTATTATTAAACTTTAATAATTTTATGTTTTATATATTACCTTATATGGTACGATTAACCGTTTTTTTGTTGTTGTTGTTGTTGTTGTTGTTGTTGTTGCATTATACTTTTCCCATTAAAATTACGCTACAAATTTTTTATTTATTTTTTTCAGTGTACTTTATGTTAGTCAGTCATGGCAAGCATATATCACATTCTTCAGATGCACAGTAAACGTTACGAAAGAAGATCTATAAATGCAATTAGACATTTGAATAATAATTGTGCATATGCAGTAAACACAAAGTTCAGCTTTCGCCGTGAGAACAGAGTCACGTTATTTGTAGATCGGAATAACGCATCGCCCCCGCCCCGATATAACGTTCGGCGCGGATGGAGGGGGGATGCTGGACGCGCTGCGTACTGATCATCATGATGATGTAATAATCGCACGCTCCGCTGATTCTAGTGCACGCTAGATTCCTCACGCTTGAGACCCGGCCAGAGTGATGTCATCATCAGCACCGTGAACCGAGTTTAGGAATTTTCACACTCCGCGTCTGTGCTGCTCAGCGCGGCCTCCAGGAGGACAAACCCCGGGACTGCGGCGCTGATGGCTGTTGCGGTCGAGATTGCACCAAGCTACCTTCAACATCACAGCTGCGACCCCTGCGCTCAGACAAGCGGCAAAACCCGTGCAACCGAAACCTATATGGAATATCCGTCGTCTTAACGGGAATTCAAACTCCTGATTTGATTGACAGCCGGTCGTTGTGCATCACCGATCATCTGCGCCCTTTCAGGACTTTTTTGGTCAGTGTCTACCCTTGGTAAATTTGCGAAATCCGTCTTACTCGGTGCCTGTGCTCCTCTCGCGTTTACCGGAGACTGTCAGCGCGCTGCGCACCCGGAGGCCACAAGTGCCTGTTTTTTCTCCCGCTAGATTGACCATTGATGGAAACTGATGCCCTGTTGCCTTTCCTCGTCCGTGTCTACCTCTGCAGCCGCTGTTTCTCCTTTAGTAACGCGACTAGGCCCCCGAGCCCTGCTAAACAGCTCACATAATGACTCTTTGATGGCTAAAATGACAGGAGCGAATCATTTATATTGTGTTTTGGTCTTTTGGATGTTGGCGTAGCGACTTCGCTGTGGGTTTTAATCTTCTTTGGATCCGACACCCGAGAGCAATAAACGGCCGTTATTTTAAGGGATCGAGCGCGCTTCTCTCTCAGGATGGCAAATGAACCCGTTATCCTTAATGTGTATGACATGGTAAGCTCATTAACCTTTTTGTTATTTCATCCTTTACACTGTTTACCAGCAACCTCTGGCTCTAATTTTGTGTATTTTGCATGTGATAGCAAATGTTAAAATTAAATAACTATGCACTGATGAAGATTTTAGGAAACAATGTATAAGTGATTACAGTGTAGTGATTTAAAAAAAATCGGTGACGCTGACACAGAGGCTTTTTTTTTTTTTTTGAAAACACGATTAGAAACCTACTTTTCCTAGGTTTAATACTAACAGCAGTATTGATGTGCGAGTCTAGTAACGAGATGAGAGCGTGTGTTTTTTTCTCCTCCCGTGCTGGAGGAGGCGCTGTCACCTCATAACAATCCAAACACACTTTACAAGTACAGAAAACTTGTGATCACAGGTTTATATGGTCTATCCAGCTTTATTTATTTTTTTTTTTTAACACAGAAGTAAGCCTATGGGCGAGACTTTCTGTTTATTAGCCGCTATAGGGAAATAACGAGAAGAATAACAGCATGCAGTAAGACTGGTTGGACTACAAACCAGTGTGTTCATAATTAAGATAATACATTAAAGTAATATGGTAAGACACACAAATTTGCAATATCAAGCAGAAAAACAAGCTGTTTGTACAGCTGAAAAAAATGGCTGGACGCAGATGGGACTGGAAGCCAGAACCATAAAATGTACAAATGGCCGCGCCCACACTTTATATAAATAAACATACATACATATACATAAATGTGACCCTGGACCTCAAAACCAGTCATAAGTGTCAATTTTTTGAGTTTTCTACAAAAACTGAAAGCTGAATAAATAAGCTTTCCACTGATGTATGGGTTGTTAGGATAGGAAGTTATTTGGTCGAGATACAACTGTTTGAAAATCTGGAATCTGAGGGTGCAAAAAAATCAAATATAGAGAAAACTGCTTTTAAATTTGTCCAAATGAGTTCTTAGCAATGCATATTACTTATCAAAAATTAAGTTTTGATATATTTACTGTAGGAAATTTACAAAATATCTTAATGGAATATGATCTTTACTTAATATCCTAATGATTTTTGGCATAAAAGAAAAATTGGTAATTTTGACCCATACAATATATTTTTGGCTGTTGCTACAAAAATACTGGTTTTGTGGTCCAGGGTCACAAATAGAGATCAGTGATTGTAGGACTACTCCTATTTTTATTTTTTTTTTAGCTTTTTATTTATGAACTAACATCATACTAAAATCATGTCTGTAAATGACTGTACATTTAAGTATTGTGTCATAAAACATCAAGAAAGTGACTTAATGAGTACATATAAATACACTGTATTTTTGTCAATTTATTTTACATGCACATTTCATCAGAGGAATTGGGATAGGCTAGTATTTTTTTCCTGTGTACATTAAATCATGTTCTGCATGTTCTATTATTCATGAAGGGCAGCTGGAGCACCTTTTTGGCCTCACACAGACACATTTTCTCTGAATATGTACCCCTCCCCCTCCACTTTACAGCTTGTATTGTATAGTGTGTGTCAGGGTTGTGTGGCATTCATTGATTTTAATGCCTTGTAGCGAACAGGACCATATATATATATACATATACATACATTATATATACATATACATAAATATATAGTATGCAAACATAAACTTTTATTTTGGATGTGATTAATCGCGATTAATCATTTGACAGCACTAATATATATATATATATATATATATATATATATGTCCAGAAGAACTGTGGCAACATCTCTGTGATGCTCTAAGAGAGCTACTTGAAAAGCTATGCGCAAGTGCACCTAGGGCAAAAGCTGCTTTAAACGCAAAAGATGGTCACACCAAATGTTGCTTGAATTTAGTTAATAAAAGTTAATTGATAAAGAAAATCTATTTGTAACATTATTTTTGACAGCATACTCTTTTTACAGCATTTTTACACAACTGTTTAAAACTTTTAACAGTACTGTAGCTTTGCAGGTGGGTTTCTTGAAGCATATTGGAGATGTTGCCACAGTTTTTCTGGATTTAGTCTGTCTCAGTTTATTCTGTTGCTTCGTGTCATTCCAGACAGACTGGATGATGATGATGAGATCAGATCTCTGTGTGGAGCACTGGCTGTTGTCAGACTCCTTGTGGAAACAAAAAATCTCACTGGATTATTACAGTTAATGGCAAAATGGATGTTTGGAAATGTAAACTGACACACTACAGCAAAATATAAAAAAATAACTGACTTAAAACCTTTTTCAACTGGTGAAAATACTAATACTTTTGGCCACCACTGTAATTTATATACGCTATATATAGATTATATGATGATCTCTTTCTCCCTCTTGCTCTTCTAGTACTGGATAAATGAATACACCTCCACTCTGGGTATTGGAGTCTTCCACTCAGGAATAGAGATTTACGGCAGAGGTACAGTGACCAATTAACCTTTTGCTGTTATTTAATTATTTCTTTCTTTTTTTCATCAAACTCTAGACCTCCACTGGAGCCTTAGTCTGATTTGTAGAATTTATATGAAAAGGCTGTTTCAGCTACTAGAACTACAATTAGTAGACATGGTAGTTGGTAGACATTTTGTCTATATATTTAGAGTTCCAAACTAATTACTATGACAAAATGAGAGTAAATGAGTAACTGAATATGATTAATCATTACAGTATTTTTTAAGTAGTATTATTTGAATGGCCACATTTTTAGCTCCCCCAAAAATGAAAATTCTGTCATTAATTCATTACCTCATGTCGTTCCAAACCTTTAGGACCTTTGTTCGACTTTGGAACACACATTAATATGTTTTTAATGAAATCCGAGATCCCAGATGTCAGTGCCTTGACCGTGGTAGTACCCTTGCTGTCTGTGCAGGGTCAGAAAGCTCTTGGATTTCATCAAAAATCTTAATTTGTGTTCTGAAGACGATCGAAGGTCTTACAGGTTTGGAACAACATGAGGGTGAGTAATTAATGACAGAATTTTCCTTTTTGGGCAAACTATCCTTTTAAGTAAAGCGATTTATATATATATATATATATATATATATATATATATATGGAATCACTATTCTTGCTTGTAACTGTACATGTTTTTATTCATTCATCACTGTCACTGATGCAATCCCCGTATCATCTTTCTGCAATCTGAGCCTTGTCACTAGCATTTAAATGTGTTGTGTACCCTGTGTAAGCTTTGCAAATGGTTTGACTTCACTTACAAGTGGCAGTGGAGTGTTGACAGTGTCTGTACTGAACACAACAAAGAAAGAAACACTCTCTAGCCAAATAGTGAAGCCTCTGATCTGAGTCATAAAGTGACAGAGAACATGCTGTCTTCTTTCGCTATTTCTTAATTTTTTTTATCCTTTCACACACACACACACACACACACACACACACACACACACACACACACACACACACACTTCTCAGCAGTACTGATACAGAGCAAACGTAGGCAGTTCTGAAGACTGAGCCATGATTCATTGGGCTTTTTACAGAGCGTTAGATTCTCACTAAGAAATTGCTGCAGAGATCACATGTATTTGTAGGGCAAAGCCTGGAATCGAGTTAGCATTTTAGTACTTCCAGTTCCTACATCCTAAAGTCGATGGTTTTTTTTTAATGAATTTTTGGTTAAATTGAAATAAGGTCTGTGGAGAAAACATTTTTTAAATAAAAACTGAAAGATTTGTTGTAACCCTGTGACTATGGTGTAGTTCATTTAAAGTCTTTTAATGGTTAGCTCTCCCAAAAATGAAAATTCTTAAAATTACTCACCTTCATGCTGTTCCAAAGCTGTAAATACAGCTTCATCTTAGAAACACAAATTAAGATATTTTTGATGAAATCCGAGAGCTTTCTGACCCTGCATAGACAGCAACCCAACTGACACATTCAAGGCCCAGAAAGGTAGTGTGGACGTTAAAATAGTAATATTTTAATTAAATGTAATATTAGTGGTTCAACCGTAATTTTATGAAGCTACGAGAATACTTTCTGTGTGCAAAGAAAACAAAAATTATACATTTATTCAGCAATTTATTCTCTTCTTTGTCAGGGTGATGCTAACTTCTGGGTTGGCCTACAAAAATGTCGTTAAAAGAGTAGTTCACTTCCAGAATAAAGATGTACAGAT
The DNA here is from genome assembly GCA_033026305.1 of Cirrhinus molitorella. NCBI lineage: Eukaryota > Metazoa > Chordata > Actinopteri > Cypriniformes > Cyprinidae > Cirrhinus > Cirrhinus molitorella. The sequence continues at coordinate 33,574,778 of CM065126.1, read as the reverse complement.
AATGTACTCACCCCCTAGTCATCCAAGATGTTCATGTCTTTCTTTCTTCAGTCGTAAAAGAAATTATGCTTTTTGAGGAAAACATTTTAGGATTTCTCTCCATATAATGGACTTCTATGGTGGTTGTGATTTTGAGCTTCCAAAATGCAGTTTTGATGCAGCTTCAAAGGGCTCTAAACGATCCCAGCCAAGGAAGAAGGATCTAGCAAAACAGTTGGTTATTTTCTAAAAAAAATCTACAATTCATATACTTTTTAACCTTAAATGCTCGTCTTGTCTCTGCGTGAACTCTGTGTTTTTCGGTTCAAGAGAGTTGGGGTATGTCGAAAAACTCCCATCTCATTTTCTCCTTCAACTTTATAATCATCCTACATTGCTGTTTCACCTTGTTCACGCATGTTCACTTTGTAAACACTGGGTCGGTACTTCTGCAGATGGGCATTTTCAACCTACCCTAACTGTCATGAACCGGAAGAGCGTTTCAGGTTTAAAAATGTATAAATTGAACTTTTTTTAAATAACCGATTGTTTTGCTAGACTGGGATCGTTTAGAGCCCTTTGAAGCTGCATTTATACTGCATTTTGGAACCATAGAAGTCCATAATATGGAGAGAAATCCTGAAATGTTTTCCTCAAAAAACAAACATAATTTCTTCACGACTGAAGAAAGAAAGACATGAACATCTAGGTTGACAATGGGGTGAGTACATTATCTGTAAATTTTTGTTCTGGCAGTGAATTGCTCCTTTAATGCAGTTCTCTATACACATATATTAAACATTAAAAGAAATTGTTATGAGGGCCTGTCTGAGTAAATCACTTTTGATTAAGTCAGCATGAAACAAATATAGTGACCATCTTTTCTCCCCTGTTGTTATGTACATAAAAAGTAAAAAAAGCTTCACAAATTAAAAAAATGTAGGATGGGGTTTGATTTTTTTTTGTTGGGAGCTGATTGGATCATTGTTGTTTGCTGATTCCAATCAGTGACTTAAGGGGAGGATATTTGCTGGCATATTAATGTTTTTGATTAAGGTTTTTACTTTTTAAATAATGATGCATAATTTTGATTTTATGATGACTTTAAACACATTATACTTGTGGAATTCCGACTAAAGTGACAGTCAAAAGATTTTCAAATCCTGTTTAATGTCTTGTTTCCTGTAGAGTTTGCATATGGCGGTCATCCGTATCCCTTCAGTGGCATTTTTGAGATCAACCCAGGAAATGCCTCAGAACTGGGGGAAACTTTCAAATTCAAGTGAGTTTTTCACAGTAAGATTTTTGAACAGTAAGATTTTTAATGTTTTTGAAAAAACTCTCTTCTGCTCACCAAGCCTGCATTTATTTGATCCAAAGTACAGCAAAACATGGTTTAATTTTTACATATTTTTACAATTTAAAATAACAGTTTTCTATTTGAATATATTGTAAAATGTAATTTATTCCCGTGATTGCAAAGCTGAAATTTTAGCATCATTACTCCAGTCGCACAAGCCTTCAGAAATCATTCTAATATGCTGATTTGCTGCTCAAAAAAACATATTTTATTATTATTATGTTGAAAACAGCCGAGTAGAATTGTTTCAGGTTTCTTTGATGAATAGAAAGTTCAGAAGAACAGCATTTAACTGAAATAGAAATCTTTCGTAACATTATAAATGTCTTTACCATCACTTTTGATCATTTTACAGCATCCATGGTAACTAATAGTATTACTTATACTTAGACTCCAAGCTTTTGAATGGAATAGCGTATAATGTTACAAAAGCTGTTTTTTCAGATAAATGCTGGTTTTTGGATCTTTCTATTTTTTAAAGATTCCTGAAACAAATGTAACTGTTTCAAATATTGATGATGATGATAATAATAATAATAATAATAATAATTGTTTCCTGAACAGCAAATTAGCATATTAGAATGATTTCTGAAGGATCATGTGACACTGAAGACTGGGGTAATGATGCTGAATATGTAGCTATGATTACAGGAATACATTTTAAATAAATTTAAAAATATATTCAAATAGAAAACAGTTATTTTAAAAATACTTCAGGTCAAGTGAATGCAGGCTAGGTGAGCAGAAGAAACTTCTTTAAAAACATTAAAAATCGTAACTTTTGACTGGTAGCGTACACACATTTAAGCCACAAAAAACACCTCACAAGTTCTGTTTCTTCTCCAGAGAGGCTATAGCTCTTGGTACGACAGACTTTGCAGAGGAGGACATCGATAAAATAATGGAGGAGCTAGGAAAGGAGTTCAAGGGGAACGCCTACCACCTAATGCACAAAAACTGCAACCATTTTTCTTCTTCGCTGTCTGAGGTCAATATACTCCCCATACGACTAGGCTGTACACAATTTCACTGGTGACATTCTACATTCTCACATTATTGTATTCTCTCCTTCTCTCTCTCTAGTTGCTGTGTGGTAGAGAGATCCCACGCTGGGTCAATCGATTGGCATATTTCAGCTCCTGTATTCCATTTCTGCAGAGTTGTCTGCCTAGAGAGTGGCTCACACCCGCTGCTCTCCAGAGCCATATCAGCATGGGCCTTCGGAAGGAGAACACACACACACACGATTCCAGCGACGACGAGCCCTCGTCTGCCACCGAGGCGGCCGCTGGAACGTCACACAGCTGCAGGCACACCCGAGTGTGAACTTACATATATATTTACATGCAGTATTACACTAATTTGAACACACATACACTCCAACCTCTGATCCTGCTGCTACAGCGCCTCCTGCTGGACTGGATGAACACCAGACCTCATGGCCTCTCTGAACGAGGAAATCAAAGTCATGTTTTTCAGTAGAGCCTACAGGGATTTAAAAACCTTGCAATGGTACTCTTTAAAGTTTTAGAATTGTTTGATTTTTACTAAGATTTTAGGGAAATGAAAACATTTTAGTGTTCTCTCTCTATAAGTGCATAGGACAATATGAATGATGGGCGATCGTGATGGACTGCCCTCTGCTGGTGTTTGACAGCACTACAGGCCCCTTCCTCATAAATACAGAGTTTTTTTTATTTTTATTTTAATCTCATCTGGATGTTCTCCAGATTTAGCCGAGTTTGCTGTGTATTCAATTCTTTTCTACTCTGTGATGGAATAAGCCTGTCATCTGAAGAGGAGCTCACATTCCTAACCTTTTTTCCTCAGTGATTTTAGTAATATTAACCTTCTTTAATTTAATTATATGATGTCAGACTAATGTCATCTTTGGTTTACATTCATTTTATTTCTAGCTCTGTGTTTTTTATATGTTAGTGCAAAGGTTTCGATGAATTTACACTAAAAAGGGCCGATGACACGCTGACAGCAGTTGGAAATTGCAGCCTTATAACTGTAAGTCATTGATATGCTGGACTCAGCCGAAACAAAAGACCCCTGTTGTTCGGTCGTCGAGGACACAAAGGGGCCATTTGTGAGGGTGATGTTGAGGGGGTGGGTGGGGTCTGCACATCAGGTCTGGTATCAGTACTGTACGACAGTGTTGTGATTGAATGCAACGTCTGAGTGATTAAGAGAATGGGAGTGTTGCAAAGGTGTTAATGGTCATTTCTCTTGACTTTAGTAATTGTGGTTTCTGGCTTTTAAAAGTGCAGACTGAAAAGAGTAATGTTGTTAAAATGAGTCATCCACACCTCATTACTTTTGCACAAATTTTCGCCCTGGTTTTCACTCTGGAGTAGTCGACGGCAGTTGCCAAAAGTCAGAGCCAGATTTCAGAGAAAATAGTGTATGATGGCCACCGACTCAGCCATTTAGTGTAGGATGCCCAGTTTTTCTCTGTAACCATTTACAAAGTTGGCAAATGTGTAATGCCTAGTGTTTTTCTCTTCAGAGATATGAAATGTATTCCAGCTTTATCAGTAACTTAAGGCCACAACTAAAGGCTGTAAGGCCTTTCCAGTCTTCAAGCAGTAGACCTTAGTAAAGGTAGACGTCATTTTAATTTTTCATAAATGAAAATAAAACTGCGACAGATTTACAGATTATTTAAAAGGTTGTTTGTACTAAAGTCCTAAAAATAATGCTCAAAATTATACCTTTTGGGGTACAACAGCTTGAACTAGTAGTCTTAAAAGGTCATCTTTGTAACTTTCGTACTCCTAATAGGTGTACCTTAGAGTAATAATACGTACCCTTAGGGTACTAATATGTGACCCTGGACACAAAACCAGTCTTAAGTAGCATGGGTATGCTTGTAGCAATAGTTAAAAATACATTGTATGGGTCAAAATAATAAATTTTTCTTTTATGCCAAAAATCGTTAGAATATTAAGTAAAGATCATGTTCCATGAAGATATTTTGTACATTTCCTACCATAAATATATCAAAACTTAATTTCTGATGAGTAACATGCATTGCTAAAAACTTCATTTGGACAACTTTAAAGGCGATCAATATTTAGATTTTTTTTGCACCCTCAGATTTCAGATTTTCTGACAAATCTCTGACAAATATTGTCCTAACAAACAATACATCAAAGAAAAGCTTATTTATTCAGCTTTCATATGATGTATAAATCGCAATAAAAAAAAAATAAATTACACTTATCTGTAAAAAGGGTACAAAGATGCCTTTTGTTGTACCCCAAAAGATACAGTTCTGGCCACTTTTTTCTGTGTATGACAATTTTAATGTTTTACCCACAAATTATGTTAGAAAAGCATATCTTGTCAGTTGATGGATCAACAGCAGAGTTCATAAGTCATTCGTAAAATATTAAATATGGTGTATACCCTGACTATGGTCCATATCAAAGTAAATTTTACATTTCTTTTCGTTTTATTTTGACCTTCTGTACCATTTTGCCTGTCAGTATTTTCTCTAGAAACTCATCTTCTCCTCTGTCTCTCAGGATGGCATGGTATTGTAGGTGGCAACACGGGTGTTTCATGAGTCAAATCTGTAGGAAAATATGTTTTTGGTGACATATTTATAAAATAGAATTTTATATTTGGAATATGATTCTATTTACTGTTATTTTGTCAAAGATATGATCAACCTGTAGAGCCTAATTCTTATGATACTATTTTTGTTTCATTTAGTCTGAGGCCACAACTGAGATCAACTTTTTCCAGTTCAGCGAAGACCGGTTTTGTAGGCATCACCCACTGATGCCATTTCTAGCCTCGATTAGTACTTATTGTTTTGATGTGATGGACAATTTACAGATGAATAAAAATAAAGAAATGAAATGTTTTTTTTTCCCCCAGAGAATTTCATTGCTGTCGCTGGGTGAAGGGGACATGATAATTTCTTTTAAACATTAATTAATTCACACTTAAAACCGAGTCATTGATCTTATGTGACTTGTGTTAAAGATAACCAGATCATGTGATGTCTTCAGTTTCCAAACTGGAACAATCCAGTTTCAGCGGTGTAAACTAAGTTCATATGATCAAAATATAAAGTCTAGCAATAAAATATACGTTATTCCAGCACTTCATTCGATTAAATGATATATCTTGTACAAGTATTCAGGAAATCGTGAAATAACCATTTTCAGTGCGTTTACGTACGCATGCACGAGCCTCGCCCGCCATTACCCTCCCCCCGTTCGCGTGAACGCGCATATAAATACTTCACCGCGCGGCCGCGTTCCCCAGTCTCGAGATCCACGCCATTTTGTCCAGTAAGCAGAGGTGAGAGAACGGAGTGAATTCTTACAAATACGTTTCGTTTTTGATTTATTTCTAGTTAAGTGCTTTGTTTAATCGTTGTTAATGCAAAACTAATTCATTTCAAAGATATTTTGTCTGTTTTTGCGATTTAACATCGAGTAAATCTATCTGCGCATGCTGACTGGGCCTCGGCCGCACGTCTGATCCGTGTTCATTAGTCGTGGTAACGTTATATTTTCTCAAAACTGCCTTAAATTATGCTTTAAAAGTTTTTTATAGTAAAACTCTCTTTATTAACACTGTAGTGGTGTATATTGCTATTTTGTCAACTCGGTGATTCTGCAGAGTCAACAGGCAGTATTTGTTTTTGTTTAAGCCGTTTTTAGAACCCCCTTTTTGTGTCTGAACTTAGATTCGTTTAAGGGCGCAATCTATTCTCATTTTACGAATCGGTTTGTATGTTTGAATGTCTATTAATGATTTACATGAACTGACTGGACTGTATAAATGATTGTCCAGTGTTATACCGTGTGTGACCACCAGGCGCACACATGCATTTTTTCTACAGTACAAAGTGCATGTTTGTCAGACTGTTGATTAACTGTAACGTTACTTTCACACGCTTGCCCCAGATATCCCTGAATCTTTCATCACCATGAGTGGATGTCGTGTGTTCATCGGTCGTCTGAGCCCTCATGCTCGTGAAAGAGATGTTGAGAAGTTCTTCAAAGGCTACGGACGCATTCGGGAGATTAACCTGAAAAACGGGTTTGGCTTTGTGGTAAGTGCTACTGACACACTTCTCAGGGTCTTTTATGTCTGCGGTGATAGTGAAATCTTTATCTCACTGCCCCCTGCTGTCTGATTTTTACAGGAGTTTGACGACCACAGGGACGCAGATGATGCAGTGTATGAGCTGAATGGAAAAGAGCTGTGCAGTGAGAGGTGAGGCTTGAGTTGTTTACACCATCTGCCTAATGCAGAACGTTAGGCTTGTTTTATGTGGTTTCAAGTTGGCATGAAATGAAAATTCACTATTTTGTAAATGCATGTTAAAGGGTTAGTTCACCCAAAAATGAAAATTCTGTCATTAATTACTCACCCTAATGTCAGTCCAAACCTGTAAGACCTTTGTTTGTCTTCGGAACACAAATTAAGATATTTTGGATGAAATCCGAAAGCTCTTTGACTCTCAATAGACAGCAAGTGTCCTACCACGTTTAAGGTCCAGAAAGATGATAATACCTTTTTGCTCTATAAAACAATTTGTATTTTTTAAAATTATGTATTTCAGGTTATACTTATAAGTTATAAATTGAAAAGCCCAATTTAAAAACGCCTTAAGAAATTCTCAAAGAAGCCCATAGTGAATTAGTCTTAGACATGGCTGTTGTGCACTATTGTGAACAATCTGCGTGTACATTCTTTTAAAAAGGGGAAAAAAAAGCATTTAAAGGATAATTCACCCAAAAATGAAAATTCTGTAACTAATTGCTCACCCTCAGGTGAGCAATTCACCCAAATCCATAAGACCTTTGTTCATCTTTGGAACGCAAAGTTATTTTTGATGAAATCAGAGAGCTTTCTGACCCTGCGTAGACCGCAAGGGTCCTACCAGCACAAAAAGTGTTCTCGTAGCTTCATAAAATGATCGTTAAATCATTGTCACATGGAATATTTAGTCGATGTTCTGGGTCTTGAACGTGGTAGGACCCTTGCTGTCCATGCAGGGTCATAAAGCTCTTGGATTTCATCAAAAACCTTTTACAATTGTGTTCCAAAGATGAAGGCCTTATGGGTTTGGAATGACATGAAGATAATTAATGACAAATTTAATTTTTTTGGGGTGAACCATCGCATTTAATTTATTTTTTTTTAACTCCAGGGTGACCATTGAACATGCCCGCTCTCGCCGAGGGAGAGGTGGCGGCCCAGGAATGGGAGGACGTTTCTCCCCACGTTTTGGAGGGTATCGTAAGTCCCGCAGTGGGGGTTCCAGGTATGTATGCATTGTGAGAGTACTTGTACGCCATTTGTTGCGATTATAGTTCAAATGAGTTAACCTCTACCCTTCTCACAGGTATGGACCACCCGTGCGCACGGAGCACAGAATCATTGTGGAGAATCTCTCCTCCCGCATCAGCTGGCAGGTGAGCATCCTGAGCTGTAGCAGCAGAGCGGCGTAGCAGCCTTCTGTTTTAGCGACTCATCCCTGCACTTGTTTTGCTTTTGACATCAGTACAACCACACAAACAATTAGTTATTACTGTTAAACTGGAAGTTTTTTTTTTTTTTCTCTCCTCTTCACCTCAGGCAAACCTTACATAAGTTAAAAAAAAAAAAAAAATGCTGATTTTAATGTTGAAAGGTTCTCTAACCCAGACCCATGTTTTTCAAACCTTTTCTTTAACAGCTGTGCTCTGGTATTCTTTAATTGGAGTTGCATGCACAGCCTCCGAGGTGCATAGCGCCCTCCCCTGGTTGTGTTCTGAATAGTGTCCCTGTGGTGCCTCACCCGACACGCAGTGTCTGCCGGTCTAAGTCTTGGCTGGGTCCGTAGCGCCAGACAGAGCCGTAGCACAGGATAGCCTTAGAGGAGCTGGGTAGCCGCTCTCTGGAGGGTCTGTGATGTCAGATCTGCTCCATCCCCCCCGATCTGCTGTTTGGGTCTTATTCTGTTGGTGCTGAAGCGGGGAGGGGTGCAGGGTTTTGGCCCCTCCCCCATCCTCTCTCTCTCTCTGGTGGGGTCCGTTCTTACGGAGGCCGGATGGGTCGAGTCCGAGGTCGTTTTAACGCTTCATTGCTTCCGTTTGCTATTTGGACAAGTGGCTCTTTGCTAATGCCTTCTGTGGTTTGGAACGGTAAGTAGCTCATCACACTGGATAGTTACATGGTAAAGAGGGGTTCTGTCACTTTAAATCAGGAGTTAGTTGTACATGGAGAAAGACTGCCGCTAGGAAGTTTTGAGATTTGCACAAAATCTAAATAACAAAATGAGAACCTGTTCTTAGGGACTAGCTGTAGTCAGGCGTGTCTCCATCTGAGGGCTTTGCTTCCTGCCGTTTTACACAATCGAAATGAGATTTGTGTTGCCGAAAACGCTCCGGTAGTTTTATAAACTGGGACAAACATCCGGTAAGATGACATCTGTTGAGGGAGCTTTCCACAGGTGCACCAGTGCACACTTTAGAGCAGATGCTGCAGAATGCAGTGTGTGTATTTAATGTGTGGGTGCTAAAGTGCAGTGTGTGACTCAGTGCTTTTGGGTTGCCCTCAAAACGTGTCATTAAGTGCTTTCTGTGCTTTCTGCAGGATCTGAAGGACTTGATGAGGAAGGTGGGTGAAGTGACCTTTGTGGACGCACACAGGACCAAGAAGAACGAAGGGTAAGATCTTGTGTGTGTGTGTGTGTGTGTGGATGCAAAAGACTGCGTTCTGACTCTTACGTGATGGTAACAGAGTTGTTCTGATTTTGTTTTACAGGGTGGTGGAGTTTGCTTCACACAGTGACATGAAGAATGCCATTGAGAAACTGGATGGAACGGATCTGAATGGACGCAAAATCAAGCTCTTTGAGGATCGCAAGAGGGAGTATGTACCAGACAATTTCACATGACTTCAAATTGCGACTGACTTTAGGTCTTAAAATTAATTTCAGGGTTCGTACAAGGTGCTCAGGTACTTGAATTTGACTTTGAAATTTAAGGCCTGGAAAACTCTTGAAAATGGCAGTATTCCTGTAGAGGTACTTTAAAGTGCTTGAATTATTGAAAGATAATGCATCTATAAAACAAGTGCTTAATTTTGTCAATAAGCACATCTTTTCACGCAAAAAGTCATGTAATTTAAAAAAAACATCATACCTTCAGTTAATGTCAGAAAACAATCAAGCTAAGCAAGTAGTAGTACTGACAGTGTTGCGTAAACCTGTCTGAAGATGCAAAAAGAGGAACAGGTAAACCACTTAAGTAACTTCAACTGGAATTCAGTTGAAGCGATTCACTAGCAAAAGCCAGATCAAAACAGCCATTCGTTTTAGAATTTCAACCTTGCTTCTAATGATTGTAAAAAAAAAAAAAAAAAAACGTATAGTATAGACAGCTTTTCGAAACTGTTAAACCATTGCGTCATAAAATGATTCACTGTTTCTAAGCGCTCCAATCGGATTGCATATTGCGACTCTTTTGTTTCAGATCAGGACTTCAAATCGCGCATTGCAAATAATTTGATTTAGATCGGAACAAGTTTGTGAATCACCTTGCGTGTTGAATGATTGAAATCAAACGTTTTGCCAATACCCAGTTTAAAGTCCCGATCTAAATCAAATGATTTGCAATCCACGCTTCTAGTCCTGATCTGAAGTGATGGTTTATGAGTCATCATTCAGATTGGGATTTCAAATTCCATATTGAATCATTTGATTTGGACCAGAAAAGGTTGATTGGCAATACGTGATTTGAAGTCCCGATCTAAATAATTTAAAGAACAAATTGATGCCTTGCATTCCCTTTTAATTTACTAATTTTTCTTGTGCTTGAATAAGTCTTAGTCTTACGTTTGCCTTCATAAAACCTACAGAAACCCCTGACACAGTCTTATTGTGTTTTTTTTTTTTTTTTTTTTCCTTTTCTTTCTGCAGTCATAGTAGGAGTCGTTCCCGTAGCAGGAGCAGCTCCCGTTCCCGCTCACCCAGTCGGAGTCGCACCCCTGAGCGTGGAAGCAAGCGCTCTCGCAGTCGCTCGGTCAGTCGCACCCCAGAGAAGAAAACTACCAGCAACCGGTCTCCTTCCCGCTCTCCTTCTCCTCCTAGGAAACAGAGCCGCTCCCGATCTGCATCTGCAGAGAGTCAGCACTGAAATTAATGGTGTATGTGTGCTTGTGAGTGAGACTGAGCTTTTTTTTTTTTCTTATTATTAATGTGGCATATGTCATTGTGCTACTTTAGTGTAAATTACTTACTGTGAGTTGAATGGATGAGTGTGTATGAAGATTTGATTTATTTCTTATGCTGAGGAGCTGGGTGGGTTAAATTGATGATGGAGTGGGTTAAGACTAGATATTTTTCACTATGTCTTGTTTTGATTTGTTTTTATTTGATCAATGTCAATCCTGGAGTACTTCTGTATAGAACTTAAATGTATGTGGGTTTTGTTTCTCAAACTCACCCGTTAATTTTTGTTTTTGAGTCTTTGTTCAACAGAAGGTTATGCCTGTATATACACTCTGGAATAAAGTATATTGGTATTTGGCAGAGAAAATGTTTGAAGTGTGCTCAATTTGATTGGCGTTAGAAACGCCAAAGCTTAATATCTACCTTTTAACTTTAACTTGTCTCAGATTTGCTATCAAATAAACACAGTACTTGGCCTCAAGTCACGTCCTTTCCTTGTCATTTTAAACTCAGTCCACTAGGTGGCGCTGCTTCATAGTTTAGTCTTAAAACCAGACTTTTACAGTTTGAGCTTTACATGATCACATTTTAGAAACTTGCGCGTGGATTGGGTGACTAGAATAGATAAAAAGTGAATTTTAAATTTGACAAAAGTATAGATCACCGATTTATTTGTTTAATTGATTATAAAAACCGCGTTACTAAGAGTGATTGCATGTCTGTGAGAATCAATACAGTTCCCATCTAGGGCCTCTATATGTATTCAGCACAGAAACCGGTAGTTATTGATCCAGTCAATACAGTATGAGAAGCACACTTGAAACCTGTATTTTATAAATTGATCTTTGTTGCTATGCGGATCCTGGCAACCACATATTGAGAAGTATGAATGGGAGACGATATTGTAACACTGCGGTGTCCAAGGACAAAACACTCTCCTTCCCATGCCTCTACCGGTCCTTTATTCTTTTTGCTCATAAAACTGGTGTCCTCTATGCACTGCGACGCTCTCGTCCTCAAGGGCAAACAGATAAAATCAAACGGCAAACAAACAACAGACGTGCTTTGAGATCAGATGGCTAAGAGCAATTTCTGCCGTACTGATGCGATACTCTAGTTGTTTGAGAAACACACAAATAGCGTAAACAGTCGGAGTAATTACATACAACTAGAACAGCGTGTCCTTCTGCCCTTTCAATAACACCATGTCATTGACAATAGCTGCAGCCTTTAATAGACAGCAAAAAATGTTAAAAAGCATACTTTTATACATTTTGAAAAAAAAAAAGAGGAATGATCATTTCAGGTTATTTGAAAGGTTTACAAAAAGCAATTATGCATGTGGGAAGATCATTTGAATTAAAACCAGAAAGGGCAACGTGAGCATGACACTTTAATTACACCTTTTTATAATTGCATTTAATTTATTTCAAGACGCATTTGTATCTGTGTTCAAGTTTTATTACATTTTCTTCCTGAAATCCAACCGGGATCAGGATAATCTTTTTTTTTTTTTTTTTGGATCAAAGAGTATATAAGTATATTTTAGTACTGTCAAATCAATTAATCATGATTAATTACATCCAAAATAAACGTTTGTGTTTACATAAAATATGTGTGTGTACTGTGTATATTTCTTATTTATATATACATGCATATATATGAAGAGTTAAGATGCAAAAGCCTCTAAATGACATCTTTCTTTAAAAAACGCATTTTTATCAGGCTCAGATGTGTAGGTTTCTATGTAAGTACTGGTATTTCTGATTGGGCTGAGGGTGGGATTTTAGCAAGTTTGAAGTTAAAGTATTTGATGGATGTATAATATGTGTCAAGAGCATTCATTCAGCATCATTATGTTATTTTTGACCGAGATGGCTTTTAGCTGGTTTTGCATCTGAACTCTTCATATATATATAGCCTATTCTAGATGCGATTAATTGCGATTAATCTTTTTAATCTTAATATTTTATTATATTAGAATTATAGAATGCCACTGTTATGATATAAGTGAAATTATATTTACAGTATCCACCTTTTTCTTTAAGTAAATCTATGGATGAGACTTCCAGTTTATTAGCTGCTATAGGGAAATAAAGAGAATAACAACGTGCAGTAAATGCTAAAACTCTTTGTACTACAAACCAGTGTGCTCATAATTAAGATAATACGTTAAAATAATAAAAGGTTCACACCAATTTGCAATATCAATCAGCAAAACGAGATGTTTTGTACAGCTAAAAATAGCTAGATGCTGATGAGACCAGAAGCCAAACCAATAAAATATACACATGGCCGCACCCACTCTTACGGGAAGAAAAAGGTGGATATCATATTAAGAGATAATACTTAAAAGATAACTGGCCTATATTAACATCCATTATAGTTGTTTTACTTATATTTTATCTTGACACACTTCATCATGCAGTAAATACAATAAATGCTGGGAAAAGAGCAAGTTCCAATATACAGTATACTTCCAGTATGCTTAAGTCCAAATGTCCAGTATTTGCAAGCACTATAATACTGTTCTTTAACCGTACAATCCCAGCATGACGTAACTGCTCATTTATAAACAGCACTAGGTACTTTCACTACAGTTGTCCCGTTATTTACTGACCATCCCGAGTGTACCAGAGCGCAGATGCGCCAGTCGCTGGTACAACCCGGGGGTCACGTGACTTCCTGCGGCGAGCGACTGCTGCTGCAGTTTCTTGTCGCGAGCGCTCGGTGCACGGTGTGGAAATTCCGAACCACAGCGGCATGAAGCTGCACGCAGACACCGCACGCGAATCGCTGCGCCACCCGTGAACGGTACAACACCGGCTCCGTAGCAGAGCAGCGGATTAACGGCCGTTTGAGCGGGAAGGATTTAGATCCAGCGCGTTCCTGAGGGGAGAAGTTTGCTCACTGTGTCGGCTGGAGGTGAACGGGACACCAGAAGCGAGCATGGCGGAGAGAAGTGGCCGGTTAAGCTTCCCCGGGAGCGGGGCGCTCAACAGACCGGTGCCTATGAACCTGTTCGCCACCTGGGAGATAGACGGCTCTTCTCCGAACTGCATCCCCAGGTGAGAGTCACGCGTGAACGGACGCCCAGGTGGGCTGTTTGTGAGCGGGCAGGCAGGTGCACGGCGACAGGGAGTGGTATGTGTCTGGTTTATGGACAGAGAAAGGGTGTGTGAACTAGTTAGACTATCATTGTGGTGCACTCATCGAGCGCCGATGTCAGCACCGGATCACGGTGGCACAAATCCAGTGATGTTCTGCTGCTTTAGTAACGCTTTTCTGTCATTCACCGTTTAGTGTTAGAATGTGACCCGATTGCTTTTTGATCACTAGACTTTTAGAGTGTATTGTTGTTGTTATTGTTATTAATTTCCGTTGAGCCTGATGTGAGTCTGGGGGTTTGACAGTTCTGTTCTGCCTGCGAACACAAACAAACTCTTTGGCCTTTGTGACGTCAGGGTTCCGCTCTCTCGCCGTTTGTTATGAATCGGTTTTGCCTGAGGAGTCGAGCTGTCATTAACATGGGCCGGTGTCGTCCAAAATAACCCAGTGGATCTACTAGATGCACTGCCATCGGTACATAATGTTCTGACCCAGAGTTTTAGAGACTGCTGCTTCTCTTATTTGCTGTCATGAGTCATCAAAGCACCATCTTTCTTTCTTTCGTTCTTAACCACAAATTGGATCAAAACTGAGAGCCTACTAATAAAACGGGCTTGACTAGCGCCGTATGTGTGCTGGCATGCAGGTTGTTTTTGTTTCATATAATAGTTATGATGAACTATGGGTGGTGTCCGCAAATGACCTTAAAAACAGTTCACCCATAAAAGAAAATTCTGTCTTTAATTACACACCCTCGTCACTTACAGGAGAAATGTAAAAGACTGTAATGGTCATTTTCTTTCTTTCTTTCTTTCTTTCTTTCTTTCTTTCTTTCTTTCTTTCTTTCTTTCTTTCTTTTGCTCCAGTTGCAAAGCTTTTAAGCTTCAAAAGCTATCATAAAGTGGGACCTGTGAAGATCACAAGTCTTCTAAAGCCACATGATAGCTTTGTGTGCGGAAAAGTTTAAAGTGAAAGACATTTTTCACTGAATGAATTATTCTGCTGAGTTTTGTCTTTTAGGTGGATCATTTGATAAAGTTAACAAAACTAGTATGAATAGTTCATTCACTCATTAGCTAAATCCAGTCATGAAGGGGTTGACTTTTTGTGACTTGTCATAAATAGCTGTAGACTGGAAAAACAGCTGAGGTGAAAAGTTTACATAGACCTTGCAAAATGTTAATTATTTTACCAAAATAAGAGGGTCGTACAAAATGCACATTATTTATTAATTTTTTTATTTAGTACTGACCTGAATAAGATATTTTACATTAAAAGATGTTTACATATAGTCCACAAAAGAAAATAATAGTTGAATTTATAAAAATGACCCCATTCAAAAGTTTACATACACTTGATTCTTTATACTGTGTTGTTACCTGAATGATCCACAGCGTTTTTTTTTATATATATATTGTTGTTGTTTAGTGATAGTGGTTCATGAGTCCTGTGTTTGTCCTGAACTGTTAAATTGCCTGCTGTTCTTCAAAAAAATCCTTTAGGTCCCGCAAATTCTTTGGTTTTTCAGCATTTTTGTGTATTTGAACTTTCAATTTGTTGTTCTGTTTGAACAACAATGACTTTATGATTTTGAGTTCCATCGTTTCACACTGAGGACAACTGAGGGACTCATATGCAACTATTACAGAAGGTTCAAACACTTAATGATGCTTCAGAAGGAAACACAATGCATTAATAGCCTGGGGGTGAAAACCTTTTAAAAAGAATAAAGATGTGTACATTTTTCTTATTTTGCCTATTTTTTATTTTTTAGTATTGCACTTCAGAAGCTACAGAAGATACTTCCATGTTTCCCAGAAAATAAAAAAATAAATAAAATTTCCTCTTATCAAATTCAAAAAGTTTTCACCCCCGACTGTTAATGCATTGTGTTTCTTTCAGAGTGAGCATTGAATTTTCTGTAATATTTGCATATGAGTCCCTCAGTTGTCGTCAGTGTGAAAAGATAGATCTTAAAATCATACAGTCATTATTGGACAGGGTTCAAATACACAAAAATGCTGAAAAACCAAAGAATTTATGGAGGATTTTTCAGAAGAATGGCGGGCATGAACAACTATCACTAAACAAAAACAACAACAACAAAAAACAGTTGTGGGTCATTCAGATAACAACACAGTGTTAAGAATGAAGTGTATGTAAACTTTTGAACAGGTTCATTTAAATGAAACATAAACATAAATTCAACTATTTTTTTCTCTTTTGGACTATATTTAAACATCTTTTATGTGAAATATCTTATTCAGGTCAGTACTAAATAAAAAATTAAAATGCATTTTGTATGAACCCTCTTATTTTGGTAAAATAATTAACAATTTTGCACATTCTGCAAGGTGTATGTAAATTTTTGACCTGAACAGTATAGCATGCAAGTTCTGTGGATTACTTTTATGGTGTTTTTTTTGTCATTGTGGAGCTTGGCAGCTCCACAATAAATTGGTTTATTGTACAGTAAAAAAAGTATTACAGGGTATTTTACAGTAACTGTTTATTTGATTAAAGGGATAGTTTACCCAAAAATGAAAATTCTGTAATTAATTACTTGTTTTAAACCCATTAAGACCTTCATCTTCGCAACACAAATGAAGATATTTTTAAAGAAATCTGACAGCTTTCTGACCCTGCATAGACAGCAAGGCTCCTACCACAGTCAAGACACAGAGTCTTGGACGTCACACGTAGTAAGGATATTGTTAAAATAGTCCATGTGATATCAGTGGTTCAGCCGTAATTTTATGAAGCTATGAGAATACTTTTTATGTGCAAAGAAAACAAAAATAACAACTTTATTCAACAAAGCCTTATAAAACTGCAGTTGAACCACTGATGTCACATGGACTACCATGTCCTTACTACCTTTCTGGGTCTTAAACGTGTCATTTGGGTTGCTGTCTACGCAGGGTCAGAAAGCTCTCGGATTTCATCAAAAATATCTTAATTTGTGGCCAAAGATTAACAACGAAGGTCTTACTGGTTTGGAACGACATGAGGGGGAGTAATAATGACAGAATTGTTATTTTTGGGTGAACTATCCCTTTTAAGATATATATAAAAATATACATTACATTTTTACATTAAAATGTACCACTGTAATAATACAGGTGGCACAGTGGAAAGTCACATGATGAATATTCTTCACCTTTAGTGTTATACAGAAGGAAAGTCAACAACATAAGTGTTTGAAATGACAGAATGTTCATTTTCTGCTGAACTATTCCTTTAAAGCAACCTGAACTGGAGCAAATTGTGAGATGGATGAGGAATAAAGAGAAAGAGATGTGCCTTATGAATTCTTTATCATAATAAAAGATTCACAACTGTACCACAGACACATTTTCCCTCAGGCCCCTTTGTCTGCTTGCTCTATGTGTGTGAGGAGCACGACATTTGACCGTAGAATTCCTACAGTTAATTATGTGTTAATTTAAAGGTCTGTTCTGTGCACGTAATTGAAGCAGAGAGCAGAATCTAAGAGAGAAACAACTCATCTTATCACAGTTAGACACACTCATACATCTCTGTCATAAAAATCACATTAGCTTTAGATTTTAATGAGCTAATTAATGAGCTACAGCAGCTGGTCTTCTGAGCTTTTCGGTAGGATTTTCCCCTTAGGCTTTCACTGCAGTGGGTGTGGCCTAGTTTGGAGATGCTGTTTGATTGGCTAGGGCTGATGTAGCGGGCGTGTCCCTGTTGTAGGACTGGTTTTCTTGTTTTTGGCTGTCAGAGAATTGTGAATATATTACCTCAGCGGCACTCAGATGTTTTGCCAGGTTTCTGGGTGAATATTTATTTAACTGAAGTGTTGTTATTGTTAACTAAAACTATAAAAATATTACTTAAAATAAATCAGAAAAAAACAGAGCTCATTTAGAATAATAATAAATAGTATTTAACTAACACTAAAGCAACAGTGATTTATTGGTTTGTTTGCTCTATTTAAACACCATTAAAACACAAATACATACACATACACACAATTTTTTTTAATGCAACTTGCATCTGCCACTGCCAATGTGTCTAGCCTTCATCTCTTGTGTGTATTTGGGCGTTAAGTGTCTTTTGACTGTTAACATGTGTGTTGAGTGTTTTGAACAGCAATATTTTGCATCCTGCCACCACATCTGAATTTGTGACCTATGATTGTGTGTCAGTTGTCAGCTTTACATTATTAGTTAAGTGTTTGTGGTGGCCTGAGAAGCAGATCTGCAAGCAGCTGTGTTGAATGCAATTTCAAGCGGTTGAACTCCTTTGATGTTTGATTGTGTCAGTGAATAAGAGGATGAATGAATTTGTGCTGAATGACAAGAATCATCATCATTCAGATTTACACTGCGAAATAGGTCACAACGCATAGTCTGAAGCCTGTGTGATTGCTGTGTGTTATGGCAGATTTGATAGATTTAAAATGGCTTAATATTAGCTCACTGTAGCTGCTATAATCCTCTCTTTCAATTAAGCTGTCAGAGCTGACACATTCGGACTGGTTGAATCCCGCTGAAGTCAGTCAGAGACTATCGGAGTGTAAGAAAACAGAAGGTAACTAAACGCTACAAGACACAGAAAGGTCAACCACAAGTAAAATCCAGTCCTTTTATCATGTTAGTCATTCACTCTTCAGTCCGGCATGTGGAGTTTTAAATCTGTGAGAAATGTTTGTGTAATTTATGCACAATATGAAAGCTGAATAAATTAGTTTTCCATAAATGTATGGTTAGGACAGGGCAATATTTCGACTGAGAAAATCTGAAATCAGGGCTCTGGACTAACTTTTTGCACTGGTGTAACTTTTTTTTCTTAGGTGCATCAGCACAAAAGTTAGATGCACCCAAATTTTCGACCGCATCGCATTTTTGTGCAACCGCATTTCGAAAACTTTTGAAATTTGAAGATCATGGTAAATTTAACTAATTTTGTCTTCTTACAAACATGCAAGTATCTTCTGTAGCTTCTGAAGGGCAGTGCTAAATGAAAAATATGATATTTGGGCAAAATGAGCAAAATGTACACATTTCCATTCTGTTCGAAAGTTTT
Organism: Cirrhinus molitorella; assembly: GCA_033026305.1. Classification (NCBI taxonomy): domain Eukaryota; kingdom Metazoa; phylum Chordata; class Actinopteri; order Cypriniformes; family Cyprinidae; genus Cirrhinus; species Cirrhinus molitorella. Next base: position 33,556,083 of record CM065126.1, on the reverse strand, counting down.
CACCCCCCGGCTCTTAATGCACGTTTTTTTCCTTCTGGAGCATCAGTGACTGTTTGAACCTTCTGTAATAGTTGTCCCTCAGTTGTCTGTGGTGTGAAAAGATGGATCTCAAAATTATACAGTCATTGTTGTAAAAGGTTTAATTACACAAAAATGCAAAAAAAAAAAACAAAGAAGCTGAAGGATTTTTCTGATGAACAGCAGACAGTGTTAACTGTTCAGGACAAACAAGGGACTCATGAACAACTATCACTAAACAAAAAACACAGCTGTGGCTCATTCAGGTAACAACACAGTATTAAGAATCAACTTCTGAACTCATATCTTGACAAATTAAGATGTTCTTGAAGAGTTCACTGTACTTTGAAAACTCAACTTGCTCCAGAAAGTAAAAAAAAATCTACTAAACTGTGCTGCCAAAATGGCTTGTTTCTGACATCAGAAACCTAAACTTATTAACACATGGCTGCCCACATTTACACATCAACAACGCCTATTCAGTGTTGAGTGTGGCCTGTCCAGTCACGTTGAGGTAATACTGAGGGAGTAGGAAAGATATTATTAGTCCACTAGAAAACTTATTGATGTTTAATTATAGCTGATATCAACAGCAGAATTTACAATATTGTTTTGTCTGAATAATTTAAAGCATTACAAGCTAAAATGAGTTATTTTAAATATTACAAGTGAATTTATGTATAACAGCATTATAATGTACAACATGGAACATTTATATTCATTTTGAGATTTGCTATGGATTACATTTCACAGTGTTATTAAATGATTAATGTTTTTAAATATTAGCTTTAAGTAAGTGTTACATGATGAAAAGGTAATATAATAGTACAGATATTGACAATAAGTGCTATTAACTATCCAGTATTAACTAATTGCATAAATAAATCTCTAATATTTTCTTATAAATTCAGTAAAAGTATAAATTCAGGAGGGAGTAAACAATCAGAATTTTTTTTTATTCTGAAAGTGAACTATCCTGTAAATGCAACCTTATTAATTATAGTGAGTGACCCTGTGCTGCTGACTGTGTGCATGACCTGCTTATGGTCCTTTGTAGCTTCTCAAGTGGGCATCATTTTTACTAAAACAATAGAAATCTCTCTCTCTTTCTCTCTCTCTCTGATTGAACAGGCTGTGCTAGGCTGTCATATTTGTGTGTGTTGGTGGAGTGTGTGCTGCGTTCTCACCCAGAGGGAAGAAACAGTCATGGCTTTGTCTTTAAGGCACCCACAGCCATTCTTACACACACACACACACACACACACACACACACACTGACAGGAGCAGGAGTAAATAGCTGTATTGTTTATATGGTAAAGCGCTGTTTTGTCTTGGAGCATTTTGTTGTGTGTTTTGTGTACGTTCTTGATTCGGAGGGATAGCAGATGCTTTTACGTGAAATCTCTTTAATGGAACAATGAATGACGGTGCAGCTCTTTTATAGCACATGGCCTAATCTGTACACCCGTGCCTATTATGGCGCAGTCATGATGGCCATTTTTGTAGGTTAACCTAGAGGGCTAATTTGCTGTGTTCCCTCAGGAATTTTTACTGGGTTTTTAGAATACCACTTTTCAATGGGTGTGAAATATAAGGTTACTTTAAGTATCATTTTTACGTAAATTAATTATCGGCATAGTTCAACCAAAAATGAAAATTACCCCATGATTTACTCACCCTCAAGCCATCCCAGGTGAATATGATTTTGTTCTTTCAGACAAAAACAACTGAAGTTATCTAAAAAAAATGTCCTGGATCTTCCAAGGTTTATAATGGAGGTGAATGGGGTTTAAGATAAAGTTGGATAGATGAAGTGCAATAAAAGTGCATAAATCCATCATAAAAAGTGCCCCAGAGGGAGTAATAAATGCCTTCCGAAGGGAATCATTGCATTTTTTGTAAGAAAGAATAGGGCTGTCAAACAATTAATCGTGATTAATCGCATCCAAAATAAAAGTTTGTTTACATACTATATGTGGGTTTAATTTGTAGATTTATTATGTACATGTAAATACACACACATGCATGTATATATTAAAACTAAATATTTATATGTATATATATTTATACCTGTATACAAATTATATTATAAATAAATATAAATATTTTAGATATAAATCTAAAATATTTTTCCTTAATATATACATGCATGTGTGTGCATTTATATATACATATTAAATATACACAGTACAGAAATATATAGTATGTAAACATAAACTTTTATTTTGGATGCGATTAATCGCGATTAATCATTTGACAGCACTAGAAAAATATCAATATCTAAAAATGTATTGACAATTTATTAAGTAAGAACACTTAAGAGCAGTACTGACATTTATAATGTTATAAAAGATTTCTGTTTAAAATAGATCCTGTTCTTTTCAACTTTCTATTCATCAGCGGAGCTTAAAAGTGTATCAAGGTTTGCACAAAAAAATAATTTGGATATTAAGTAAAGATCATCTTCAATGAAAATATTTTGTGAATTTTCTACTGTAAATATATCTAAACTTAATTTTTTGATTCGTAATATGGATTTCTACAAACTTCATTTGGACAACTTTAAAGGAGCTTTTTTGTTTGTTTGCTTTTGTTTTTACATCCTCAAATTCTCGTTTTTTAAATAGTTGTATCTTGGCCAAATATTGTCATATGTTAACAAACCATACATAAATGGAAAGCTTCAGCTTGATTATGTGTGAATCTCAGTTTTAAAAAAAAAGATCCTTGTGACTGGTTTTGTGGTCCAGGGTCACACATATATAATTGCTATATGTTTAATATAACAATTTATCATTTCTCTGTGCATATGGTCGGAAATGAAGTGACTTCTTGCGCGCACACACACACACACACACACACACACACACACACACACACACACACACACACACACACACACACACACACACACACACCAGTGCAAAGCTATCTGCTTACTCAGCTCTTACAGTAGGATGGGGGGTAGGTGTGTGTGGATGAGTGTGTGTGTGTGTGTGTGTGTGTGTGTGTGTGTGTGTGTGTGTGTGTGTGTGTGTTTTGCTCTCTATTTGTGTTTGGTTCTCATTCCTTCAGATTCCAGTCTGGTCAAGTCTAAAGGTTTGTTAACAAGGACTGTGACACAAGCACACACACCTCCTAAAGTCAATAGCTAGTTGTTCAGACTATAAAATTCCTCCAAATTTGTTCTGAATGTTTGCTGATGTTTCATTTTACACCTGCATCATATAAAACACCACACAGGAACTTCAAACACAGTTCACCAGGTTCACGAAAGCAGCCTACAATGTGGTGTTTGATGTTTTTTAGCAGAGCTGGTGCCTACATTTGTTAATAATTTGCATGTGGTCAAAAATAAGGTCAGTAATCCTGCTTTTGGTCTAAAGAAATGCACAGGTTTTGAACAACATAAGGGTGAGTCAGTGATGATAGTATTGACCGTTTTGGGTGAACTGTTCATTTGAAGTGACCTAGATACTTCTTCATAAACCATGTTACCTTTACTTGCATTGATATTTTTGTACTGAAATTATTTAGGTGGATTTATTTCAAAGTCTATTAGCAGTGCAGCTCTTTGTAAAGACTGATAATCAGCATCACCGTGAGGTCCAGGGATTCAGAAGATTCCAGAGCAAAACCGGCATGTGAGCACACCCTAAAGAACAGATGCCTTGCACCCCGGGGATTCTGAGAGTCTGCACACCAAAGACGAAAATAGCTGGTTTGTGGACCATGACCTGCTCTTTCCCAGAAGCCCCGGTGTGAGCCAGCAGCAGTAGGGCTTTGAATTATGGTTATCAAGAATGCAAAACTAGCACGAACATCTTGATCACATGGGCACGACAACAAGGTAGTGGTGCACATCGGGTTTGTGTTTAAATAAAGCTGTGGCCACAGTGAATTGTCCATTCCTGATCATTGCAGGTGTGTCTGTTTGTCGTGCAAAGACTGAAAGTAACACTGCATTCAGCCAAACACTGGATATGAAAACAATGCACAACTGTATAAATATATATGCTCAAATAGAGAATATCAGTTCACAAATTTTAGTCAGCTGCACTGTTTTCTGTTCTGCTTTTTAGATCTGGTATTTTATTATTATGTAAAGCATGGGAATTTTTGTCTGTATGACTATAGATAAAATGCAAGAGGGGTTGGACATGATTGTTAAAGTTATGCGGCAACTGACTAGGCACTTAGTGAGGTTGACAATCTGTGTCCTTAACTGTTGTCACTTTTCTCACAATTAACAAGTTATTTAAATGTAATATAGTTTATAATTTAACAAACTGGTTCATAAACTGAACCTTCACCTTAAGTTTGAATACCAGAAATTGTCTAAATACATACATATTTTTAATGGTTACACTGCCATTAAAAATGTTTTTGAAGAAGTCTCTTATGGTCACCAAGACTGCATTTATTTGATCAAATATCAGGTACAGTACATGCCAGATTTTCTCAAGGAAAAAAAAATCTCTCAACTAATGCTGTAAAATATAAATGACAGTTAGTTGGTACTACATTACTGTAATGTTGAAGGTTATAATTAACTGATTTGTATACAAATGCTTAAATTCGATTCAGTGAATGTTTTATAATAATAAAGTTATACTTTATACAATTACATAATTATATTTCTACTTTAAATTGTAAAAACTTGACAGATTTATCTAAACATAAATTAAACTAGACTAACAAGTTTTTGGTCACTAAAATAGTTTTTTTCTGAGGTAAATGTGTCGTTACATGACATTGTGTGCAAGCTATTAAATTGATATCTTTGCAAAGTTGATACAATGATTGAACAATTACATAAGAAAGGATACAGATTTCCTTTTGTTTTAACATACCTTCAGATGTTCATTCATGTTTATTTAATGCTGAAACTGGTACTAAAGCGGAAGAGACGATCAGTTCACATGTGCTTCGCACTGCCTCTTCTCTTAAACTGAGGCACTACAGTGATCTGTCACTCCACATTAAACAAAAGACATATTTATTGTTTGAATACTATAATAAAATGGACAGAAGTTAAAATCTGAGACTTTGTTTCCAAAAAGTATTTTAGTGTTTCATTCATTAACTGAAAACAGGCTAGACTAATAAATTCTTGGTATTTAAGAATCAGTATCGTCTTGAAAATGAGAATCGAGAAATCAGTATTTTTTTTTACCCAGCCCTAATTGAGTGTATTTTGGGGTTCAAGCATGTAGCGCTGAAACACTATTGTAATCGTTGGAATGGCCAAGGATCAGCAATTGCCACATCAAACTGATCGGGCAGACCAAACCATAAGGCTTGCCCCTTATGGGGGTGCTACTGCGATCAAAAGTGCAAATTTGCTCATAACTCCTAAACCATTCATCGTAGGCCCAAGTGTCTTATGTCGCTGGAATCCTTGGCTTATGCACTCGGATTCAAATTTTTTTGTAACTAGTTCAAGGTTTTCACCTCATTCGAGTGCAGGGAGATTCTCTGGAGAGTGAATATCAATAATTCTAAAAAAAAAATGTATCTTTTGACTCTGTTGCAAAGGGACGCCAAAATGTTCAAATGCGGCAGGGCCGCTTATGCTAAAATGACTATAACTATTGAAAGGAATGAGATATCTTTGCCAAGCTCACGTGTATGTAAGAGCTGAATCTGAGGTCACATGAAAAAAGTTGTGGAGCTTGGCCAGTGGCGTTATAAGAGGTAACAAAAGTTTTTCCTATCATCATGAAAATCGGTACACAATGCCTTGGTTCAAAGTGCCACAAGTGGCTCTAAGGACATTGCGGATCTCAAAAAAACTTGGCCACCATAGGCCATAGAACTTGGAGCACCTATTATACAAGGTTAATGGAGGACGATCGGAACGAAACACTGTGAAAGAAATCGGCCACTTGGGTGCAATATTGCAATTTCAAGAATGTAAATGATTGTACATTTTTAAATGATTGAGAAAATGTAAAAAAAAAAAAAACTACTTCTGCAAACTAGTTTCAGGTTTTTTGCTCAATCTGGAAAAAAAAACACTGCAGTGCAATTCTCTGGACTCTCTAGGTCAATAATCACAAAACTGTTGAAATTGACCCTTTGGGAAGCTACACCATTTAGAATAGGGGGCTGTCTAAATATACCCAAAAGCCTATAAAGTCTAAAAGAAAACTCTTGACGAAACCTGGTAAGCACATACAACGTGATTCTAAACAAGCATGCAAAGTTTTAAGGAGATAAGGCCACAGCTGGAGCGGTTAAAAACACATTTCTATGGTAAATTAGATGTATTTGCCAAAAATGTTTTTTTAAATAATTGATTTAGGTGGTTACAGGCTTGCTAAATAATATGTAATGATTTTATATGTGCTTAAATGCCTTAAAGCACTTAAACCCCAGTAATTGCTGATGCAGCTATAGTTTAAAAAGTAATTTTAAAAGGTCTTCATTACCGACATAGCCACAGATTATACGCGTGCTTCCTCTGTCTTGAAAATGAACGCTGCTATGTTTGGTATTTTCTAATCTAATGTGATGATATAAATGCATCGAGCGTGTCACAAATACTTGTCACTGTATACATAGGTGCATTTGTAGGGCATTTATGATGTTTTAAAAACATAAAGACTCCCATTGTGCTACAGGAGATATTTCTGCAGCATGAGCAACTAATCAGCATTTTTATGTTTGTGTGCGTGCGTGTGTGTGTGTGTGTGTGTGTGTGATCCAGTGAGAAAGTAGGAAAATGTAGGTCAGTTGTTTTTACAAGGGAAGGAGTTGCATGTGCATGTTGACTCAAATGTTTTCAGCATGTGTTAGTCTTTAACTGCAGTTTGCTGAAAGTCAACACACACATCTGCACCTAATGAGCTGAATAAAGTCAACTGAGTGAGTCCAGAGAAACGTGTGCTTGTGCTCAGGTGAAACACAGAAGGATTGTTTGCATCGGTTTATGTTCTCCTATCTCCATTAAAGGCTTAGGTTAACTCGATCTCTCCTGTCTGTCTGTCTGCCTGTCCGTCCGGGTTAAGAGGATCAGTGGTCGTTTGTTCTGTCTCTCTGTCATACACAGGTCAGGGACTCCTGTAATCTCACCGGGGTGAAATGAATTCAGATCTACTGTGAGTGAATTGCTGTTGATATAGTCCATATCTGTTTATATAGTCCGCAGTTTTATTGCAGTCGTTTGGACAGATTACAGTGTAGGTTATCTCGACTCTCTGCTCCAGTTTTGACTGTCTTTGAAGTTCGAAAACAATATTCAGAGTTTTAGATAAACAAATAATTTGTGGCTTTCTGTGTAAAATCTAAACAGTTTATCCTGAATTGGTGTGCAGTGGGATCCAAACTTTTAAAACCACTAGTGCAAATGCTTCTGCATTTGATTCTAATGTAATACTTCATTTTTAGTTACAAACTGTTATCAGCAAAAAATAACATTTCTAAGTATTTGGTTTGCCCACAATTTAGGTTTGTGATCGGTGTTCTCCATCGTGATTTGAGAATGATCCAAAGAACGTTTTGTGCTTCAGCGGAAACAAGAACATCTTGGCCTTTCGAGATTCCTTTACATACACTATACCAGTCAAACGTTTTTGGACAGTAAGTTTTTTAAAGTTTTATTTTTAAGGAAGTCTCTTCTGCTCACCAAGCCTGCGTTTATTTGATCCAAAGTACAACAAAAGCAGTAATATTGTAAAATATTTGTACTATTTAAAATATTCTTTCTGCTTGAATAGATTTTAAAATGTAATTTATTCCTGTGATATCAGGAATCAGAACTGAATTTTTAGCATCATTACTATGAAATAGGTTGCTGATTTGCTGTTCAAGAAACATTTTATTATTATTACATTATTATTACCTTATAGAAACCTGAAAAAATCTACTCAGCTGTTTTCAACATAATAATAATAATGTTTTTGAGCATTAGAGTGATTTCTGAAGGATCATGTGACTGGAGTAATGATGCTAAAAATCCAGCTTTGAAATCACAGGGAAAAAACTGCATTTTATAATCTATTCAATTGTACAGGACAGTTATTTTTAATAGTAAAAATATTTATTTGTTGTATTTTGGATCAAATAAAAGCAGGCTTGGTGAGCAGAAGATAATTCTTTAAAAACTTTACAAATCTTACTGTTCAAAAACTTTTGACTGGTAATGTATACATTTATATATAATTTCTTATTTATTTAATGTCAGTATTTTCAGGTTTATATGGATAAAACAGAAAGCTGGTCTCAGACCTTTGGACCTGATTGCACATGAGGTCTACAAAAGTCACTTTTCTGTGCTTTTCATACCAATGATAATTTAAAATAACTTACACACTGCTTAGTGTGTGTGTGTCTCTTCCATCATTTACACTAAGGAGTATTCAAGCCTTTGAAATTGAGCTAATTAGGACCAAGCTGACCTTGTTAGAATAGTGTGTGAGAACCTGTGTGTGTTTTTAGCTTCTACAAGTAAATGTAGGTCAGCTCTCAGGGGTTTACTCACTTTCAGACACATGCAGAATATTTGGACCGTCTTTCTGATGAGGTCACATGCATACGAGTCCAGCATGGAAACTGCCCTTTAAAACACTTGGAAGACACATGTAAACAAAAACTATGAAATCCAAGTGGATTTGTGGCTTTTAGTCCACGTGTGGTAGCTTTGAGACAGTCTTTGCTAGTGTACTTCTAAACGTTTGCTGATTTGTAAAGTTAAAATTTGCAGTCTCTTTAAGGAAAATGGACTCCAAATATTGATGACCCATCAAGTACTATGCAATTTTCTGTCCAGTGTCCCTCCCCATCACACTATTTGCAACTGTGTAGAAAACAATAGCTCATGGCTGTGCTGTAACTTTATACTGTAAATGAAAATGCCCATTACATCAATCAACATAGCCACTAAAATTACAGTCAGAATTGATTTTTTGTTTTCGTGTTATATTGAGTTATTTGGTCTGGAAATGTGCCTAATTTTTCTTTTAACAATATATTCTTTAATATATTATAATAATATACACGTAATATAATATATTTCTTTAAACAATATATATTTCAATCAACAACTTTTTTTTTTTTAATTGACCAGTAAAATTGACAATCCTGTTTTAATAGTAAATGTGTCAGTGTAAGAAAGAAATCTCTTTTTGTGAAGTTTAAGTATGTGATTTTTTTATTTTTTTTTTCCGGGTAACACTTTACAACAAGATTACATTTGTTAATCTTAGTTAATGTATTAACTAACATGCGTGTACAATGTGCAATACATTTATTACAGTATTTATTTATCTTTGTTAATATCAGTTAATGAAAATACAGTAGTCCATTGTATTAATTGGGCAAACCTAAGCCAAATTTAACTGCAAAATCATACAAATTTTAGAAATAAAAATTACATTTTGCATAATTTTCATTATAATTAAGTAGATAATCATCTTTCCCAATTTTGCTTTGATATTTTTTATTTTAGTTTTATTACTTTAATATTTAGTACTTTAGCTTAAACTTATTTTAGTTAGTTGTCAAGGCAGATTTTCTAAATTTCTTGGTGTGTGTGTGTGTGTGTGTTTTTTTTTTAAGTTTTTCATCTATTATTTATAGTTTGTTTATTTCAGGATTTTTATATTAATTGGGTGAACCTAAGCCAAATTTAACTGCAAAATCATACAAATTTTAGAAATAAAAATGACATTTTTGCATCATATTTAATATAATTAAGTAGATAATCATCTTCCCTAATTTTGCTTAGATGTTTTTTATTTTAATTTTATTAATTTTAATATTTAGTACTTTAGCTTAAACTTATTTTAGTTAGTTGTCAAGACAACATTTCTACATTTTTAAGTTTTTCATCTATTGTTTATAGTTAGTTTATTTCAGGATTATTTTATTAACTGACCAAACCTAAACCAAATTTAACTGCAAAATCTTAAAAAATTTAGAAATAAAATGACATTTTTGCATAATTTTTATTATAATTAAGTAGGTAATTTTAATTTTACTTTGATATTTTGCATTTTAGTCTTATTAATTTAAATAGTTAGTACTGTAGCTTAAATGTATTTTATTTTAGTTGTCAAGGCAACATTTCTAAAGTTTTTATATTTTCATCTATTATTTATAGTATATTTATTTCAGCTTTTTTTTTTATTAATGAAGATGATTTTAAAACAGATTTAGTTTTAGTTAACAGTGACAACACTGATCATAGTCATAGCCATTGGTAAATTTAATGTCCTTGTGGCACCATGCATTCAAAAAAATAAAACAGATTGCAGTTCAGTTTGCTGCCACTAGTGGAGCAAAAAGCCTTAAATTGTGGTCATGGCATAAATTATAAGGTATTTATGTTTATCTAATGGACATTTTCTTAAATGTAGTCAGAGCTGCAGGTTTTTGGGTGTAAATCTACCCACAATGCCTGTGTGAGTGTTGTGAAATGTTGGTGTCAGCTCTTATGTGTACTAATGCATCGTCTAATCCCGGTGTTCTGTCTAGGCCCGTAACCTGAGCACGGTTTCACCCCTTAGCACTGCCCTTTCAGACTTACAGTTACAGTAGATGTGCATGTAACATGAGTCAGGAGTGATGAGAAATGAGTGAAATTGATTTTGCTCTAATTCCCTCTGTGCTTTCAGAGTCTCTGCAGCATCTGCCAAAGAGAAACACACACAGTGTCTGTAGGAGAGTGTGTGTAATGGAGCTGTGATTGAGTTTGGATCCAGCTGAGTGGAGTGAGACACGTTTATCTTTAACTTCGGAGAGGATGAACAGACTCTGTTCTTTTGCGAGAGGTCATTGAGCGCTGTTAGATCTTTATAGGAGGTTGTACATAGTTATTAGAGGGGTTTGATTGACAAGAGTGTGTGTTCAGTGAGAAACACAGCACACACACCTCACACCACACCAGCTGAAATAATCAGCCTTTGTACTGAGAAAACAACATAAATTTGTGTGTGGCCATTGTTTCCTGTCGTGTTTGTTGGTGGTCTCAATGATCAACCTCTGACACAGCTTTCACTAATATCAATTATTTTTACTCCAAGTAATTATTATAAATGTATTGTGTTGACTGTTTAAAACTACAGTCTGTTATTTTTTGAGTGTGTGTGATTAACTTAAAATATAGCTGTGTTTCATTGGGCGAACCTAAGCCATATTTAACTGCAAAATCATGCAAGTTTTAGTAACAAGTAGGGATGTAACAATATCAAAATCTCACGTTATAATAGTTTGATATGAAGTCCATGATACAATATTTATTGCAACATTTATAAAAAAAAAAAAAAAAAAAAAAAATCTATCTAATGCACTTTGAAAATTTTGAGCTCCAACCATATTCTTAACTAAGAAACCTTAAATGATTAGTTCACTTTCAGAACAAAAATTTTCAGATAGTGTACTCACCCCCTTGTCATCCAAGATGTTCACGTCTTTCTTTCTTCAGTCGTAAAGAAATTCTGTTTTTTTTAAGGAAAACATTTTAGGATTTCTCTCCATATAATGGCTATGTATGGTGCCCCCAAGTTTGAACTTCCATAATGCAGTTTAAATGGAGCTTCAAAGGGCTCTAAACGGTCTCAGCCGTGTAAGAAGGATCTTTTCTAGCTAAACAAATTTGCAATTTAAATACTTTTTAACCTCAAAGGCTTGTCTTGACTGGTCTCTGCAATGCGCATGCGTATTCTGTGTGATCTGGGTTAATACAGTTAGGGTATGTCGAAAAACTCCTTAGAAATCTACTTTATAACAGGAGTTCAGACCTTTGTCACAGAAATACTTTCTTCGTTGCCTTTGTCCCTATCACGCTTTAGAAATCGTAAGAAATTATATATCAGTTGAAATCTTTAAATCTCAAAATTCATCCTTTGAAAACCATTTTAAAATCAGACATTGTATTATCATGGAAAATATACATCAAAGTCATATTGTTTTCATTCATCAATTATAAAAATTCAAGTTTGAATACTGCATTTTTACATCTGTTTTCAAAAATGGGAGTGACAGTTAAAGTATTAAAAAGTGTACTAATTTTATTAGTAGTATTAGTACTATCATCATTACATTAAGTAATATGTTTCTGTCACAGCTTCAAGTTAAACCAAACTTTTATTTTGACAGGTTGCTGTGAAGACCTGTAAGTTTCTGTTTGTATATGATAGTTTTTCTCAAAGGAAACAATAAAATGCTCATGAAGTGACTCTCAGAGCAGTTCTAGTGGTTATGTTTATGTGTTCATGTACTCATATATTGAGGCGGCAGAGACTGAAAACTCCAGGAGCGTCACACACGCTTCAGTGTAGTAAATGAAAACACAGGTTTTAACATTCATTCACACAGAGATACGACCTACTTTTGATGTATTCATCCAAAATTTGGCGAATTCCATGACATTCAGTGTTATACAGTAAGTTTAATTTCTATGACTGGATTCCACAATTCTGTTTTCTGCATCGGGGAAATCATAGGTCTCTCTGTTTTTGTGGTTGTAAAAATAGTTTTTAATCAGTTAGTGTGTGTATGAGTGAGAGAAATGTGTGTATGTAAAGAATTGTAGGTCATTAGCTGTAACCGCCATAACAAACCATTAAGTTTGTGCTTTTGTGGTTGCAAAAGTAGTTTTTAATCTGTGTCAGTGTGTGTATGTGAGAGAGAAATGTGTGAATCTACTTAAAACCGCTGTGTGTTCCTTTGTTGCGGTCAGAGTTAGCATGCTAATCGCTCAGGGAAGAAGAATGGCTTTTGTTTGTGTGTGTGAGTGTATGTGTGTCAAAGTAAGAATGGTTTGTGAACAATACCAGCCTTCAGATCACTCGAGAGATTGTACTGTGTGCCTCTCTCTTTCTCTCCTCCTTGTCCTCATAGTACCTGCGATGTGATTTGAATATATAAAGTGTTTCTCATTAACATTCTATGAGGTGCATGCATGTGGGTCCGTTTCTATTGGCTTCCCTCTCTGTTCCAGGCAGCTCTGGGGCCTCTAGGGGCCTCTCCGGTCCCTTGATCACTTCCCACTGCGACATTCCTGACAATACTGACTCATCTCTGCTCCGACTCTCTCCCTGCATGACTGACGTTATCTCATTCACTCTCTGTGACGGGGTTCTTTCCCTCCACAGTCAGTATGTAAAGAAACATTTCACCCCAAAAAGTCAAGCCCTTTAAATGAAACAAATCACCATAAAAGCATCATAAAAGTATGCAGCTTGTACATTATATTCAAACATTCTAAAGTCATCCAGTAGCTTTGTGCAAAAATCAAATGGAATTCTCTTGCAATTTAAATATGCGCATAAATTTGTCCCGCCTGCATTATTTAATTTCAGAGCTTTGGCTAAAGGGGAAGATTATTAGCAAATAATGACTTAATGTCTTTTTTCGGTCTGCTAATCTTTTAATTCTGGAAATGTATGGCTCTGTGATGCAAATGTGGGAGTTTAGATTCTTTCCTCATTTGCATTGTCTCTCAGTGCAGTGTTGGGGTTTACTGCGGTGGAAGAGCGAGGGTGTGTGTTTATTATGTTTTTAAAAAATGATTTTGGTTTTTGGCCCATTTGAACAGTGCCTCCTGCCTAAAATGACAGACACTCAATGGAACGTTTTATAAACAGTTTTGTATGCAAGTTTCCAGTGTACTGAAATCCCTAAACCCCACTTTATCATCCCCATGAATTCCAGCTGTTTTCTGGACTGATTTCTGCCATTTGAAAGCTAATGTGGGCCTGTTTTCAGCTTCAGACCTAAATCAGTCTGTGCTGTAGAATTTCTCCCAGCTGAGGTTTATAGTTTAGTTTGTTCTTAGGAAGATGAGTTTCCTTTAGAAATTGAAGGAAGGTTCATACAGTGCCTTACTGATTAGAAACTCAGGATATATAAAACAAGATTATCAACTCACATCCTGTTGCAGGAGCAAACATATGGATCACATTCCCAAACATTTACTGATAAACAGCAACTGTCTATTCCTGACTGTAAACCAGTTGTAGAGGTAAGGGATAGTTCACCCACTCACACTCTTGTGCTGTAAACCATGGCACTTTTTCCACATGCTCATTACAAAGATCGCTTCCCGATTAGCCGAATGTCTAGTGTAATCACATATTTGTATAAATAACGCTGTTGATTTTGTTTGTAGGTTGTGTAGCCTCACTTTGAAGAAGCTAGTGGTGATGAAGGAACTTGACAAGGAGCTGATTTCTGTTGTCATTGCGGTCAAGATTCAGGTTAGTGTTTAGGTTCTTTAAGTGTATGTTGTTTTTCAAGTGAAGCATGTCTAGATTTTTTGGAACAAAAAACACAACATTTACATTTAAAGGGACAGTTCTCACAAAAATTAAAATTCTGTCATTAATTACACACCCTCTTGACGCTCCAAACCCGTAAGACCTTTGTTCCTCTTTAGAACACAAATGAAGATATTTTTGATGAAATCCGTGAGTTTTCTGACCCTGCATATACAGCAGTGCAATTGAGACGTTCAAACTGCCCAGAAAGGTAGTAAGGACATTGTTAAAATAGTCCATGTGACATCAGTGGTTCAACCATCTACACTCTATACACCATAATGACAAAGCAAAAAAACAGGTTTGTAACAACTTTGCAAATTTATTAGAAATAAAAAACTAAAATTATTCCATGGCACAAGTATTCAATTTAGCTCAGGAGCATTCATATCGCTTGTATATGTTACAGCACTTCGAGTGGAGTTAAACTGTGGAAAATTCATTTAAATGGGTATAATTTGGAAAGACACATACCTCTCACTAAATGGTCTAACAGCTGAAAATGCTAATCAGAGCAAAAAACAAGCCCTGAGGTCAAAATAACTGCCTGTAGAGCTCAGAGACAGGATTGCATGTAGCCTCCATTATCCATAATGGAAGAAGTTTGGAACAACTAGGACTCTTAGGGCCCTATTAAATCCATTTTATTTTCCCCAAATTCCGTTTTATTTTTTTCCACTTGAATTTTTCTGGATTCCATTTTTTTCCATTTTTATTTTTTTTGGACTCCTTTTAAAATAAAATCTTATTAATAAAAAAGCATGTCTAATTAATTAAAATCATGAAACTTATACAATTTAACATCAGTTTATTAAAGGTTTAACAAAAATGACATGTTCAGGGCCCTATGAAACATTGCATTTTATTGTTACCAAATTCTGATTATTTAAATTCATTACTTTTATTTATTGTCACAATAGCTTTGTGATTTATTTATTTTTTTTTAATTCACTCAGAAATTCTGTGTTGTGTATTTATATTAACAGCAGGTGTAAAAAAAAATATTTATCTTTTAATCAATGAAATTTCAACACTTTATTTTTGGCAAGTAAAGGGGATTAACTACTAAAATTAAAACATGAAGGAAATATTGTGTAATTATTTCTTTGAAAAAGAAAGCAGTAGTAGTAGTGTTACGTACATTCTAAATAGTAAAAATATATTTCTGTCACGTTTAAGTTAAACTGAACTTTTATTGTCACATGGTCTGATGAACCTCAGTTCCAAGCATCATGTATGGAGGAAACCAGGCACTGCTCATCAGCTGCACAGTGGCATCCCAGCAGTAAAGTATGGAGGTAGCAGCCTCATGCTGTGGGACTGTTTTTCAGCTGGTGAGGAGAAGAATGGCAGATAATTGCCAAATGATGATGATCAAAGCTTGTCAAATCATAACCAAAAAGAAAAAAGGTGCTGTAAAGGTGCTTTAAGTACTGAGTTAAGGGTATGAATACTCGCAATACTTGTCATAAATCTGTATTGTGCTTTGTCATTATGGTGTATGTAGTGTAGATTGATGAGAAAAAAAGATAATGTAAAGCAGTTTAACATAATGCTGCAAGATAACAAAACGTGGAAAAAAAAAAAACAGGTATGAATACTTTCGCAAAGCACTGTACCTTTCTAGACTTTGCATGTAATAATGGCGTTGCTGTCTATGCGGGGTCAAAAAGCTCTCGGATTTCATCTAAAATATCTTAATTTGTGTTCTAAAGATGAACAAAGGTATTACGGGTTTGGAATGACACAAGGGTGAGTAATTACAGAATTTACATACAGAACTATCCCTTTAAGACAATAAACAAAGTATTCTTAGAGGGTTAAAATACACGAGATCCTGAAATGAATTGAAGTGTATTATATTATCAAGTATTAATCCATGAAGAGTCTTACAACTTAATATGAAAATGGGCTCTTTTTAAAAGATTCACCAAACACACAGTGAGGACAAATTATTTTTGGCAAAATTAGAAAAAAATCAACACTTTTACAATAAACATGATGCCAAATTATTTAAGTAATTGTTTCTTTAAAGTGATGAGAGGAGGAACAATTGAGTGAAACACAGCATGTGTCTTTGTGCCCATAGGGCTCCAAGCGAATCCTGCGCTCTCATGAGATAGTGCTGCCCCCTGCTGGTGGGGTGGAGACTGATCTTGCTCTCACATTCTCACTACAGGTAAAGATATCATCAAAACACAGGTTTTCAAATTGCTTAGCCATAAATGGCTCTAAAAGCAATGGCTCTGATCCAAAACTTAGTGAACTGCCTTGCCTGGCAAAGAACCTTGTGATTGATTTGGAACACTCTGCATCACGTTTGCAGTGCATTATGGGATTGCTTCTGCCGCATAAATACAAGTATAAATGCTGCACAGCCTTGAAATGAAGACAAAAAGAAGACAAGCACAGTTTGATTTGAAAGTGTGTCTGTGTAGGCAGCTTACTAAGTTTTGAAACGGAGCCAGTATTGCTTTCAAGACATTTTAATGTGCTCTGTATCATTCTAGAGTTTTATGAAATTGAATTTGATGTTTTTCCTGTCTCTCTCCTGTGTGTACATGTTTGTATATGAATAGTACCCTCATTTTCTGAAACGCGAGGGAAATAAGTTGCAAATCCTACTTCAGCGGAGGAAGAGATACAAGAACCGAACAATTTTGGGGTACAAGACGTTGGCTGCTGGTTCTATAGACATGGCAGAGGTATTTCAGATTTCTCAGTGAGGTTAATAGGGCCGCTTTTGAAACATACACATGCTTATGTGCTGATTTACTTGTGTTTGTGTAGGTAATGCAGCATCCTGCAGAAGGTGGGCAGGTCTTGGCTCTGTGCAGTAATCAGAAGGAGTTTCTGGGTAAAGTTGCAGAGATCTGGATCTATTCCCTGTCTAGTCAGCCTATAGACCACGAGGAGGCGGCCATCCTTGGACAGAAAATCAAATGTTCTGGTAAAAATCATCTAAACATACACATCTGTTTTTCATTTGTCTATGACATGTCCCTGGCCATAACAAATTGTGTTCTCTATGGGTGATGTGAAGTTATACACTAAACAGGTGTTTTGTTTCTACATTTTAAGGCCAATTCACACCGCTCAGACAAACAGAAACAAATACATTTGTTGAGTTTCATTGGATCAGTGTGCTACCACTGTCTGCATCTATTCCCGTTCATCAGAGTTTGTTTTCACCCGACTGAATATGTTCAGTCAGTGTATGTTTGTGTCTGAAGGGGTAGTGTGAACATGGCAGTAATTTTTCATAAAATTCTACATCTGAGGGCCGACTTTTTTTGTTTGTTGGCATTTGTCTGTGTGGTGTAAATTGGCCTTTAGTGTGACTGGAACTATTGGCACCTTATTCAATATCAGTTTTTTATTTTTTACTTTATGATTTCAGCAAATAACTGCGTGTTTAATTTGGCCTATTTCGAAATTTTGATTATTCTCTAATATTAGCTTAAAGGCAATGTGATAGATCATAGCAAAGATTTAACCATTTCAGAGGATAATCTTTTTGAAAGAGGAAACATTTTTTGGTCATTTCTTACAAAAAAAGATCTTTTTCTTTTCTTATCTTTCAAAATTTTCTTTATAAATTTTATTAATACTACACATAATAGCAGGAAAGTTAATATTTCAATAACACATTCACATATTCATGGTTCTCTACTGCTGGTTAATGGTCACATGACATGCAGATAAAGTGTTCCAGTTTAATATTTGATTTATATACACACACCCTCTCATTTAATGTTTTTTAAAGAACTTTCTTTTGCTTATCAAGGCTGTTTTCACTTGATCAAAAATACAGAAAAAATATTGTGAAATAATATTACAATGTAAATCAATGTTTTTCTATAGTAATATACATTAAAATTTAATTTATATCTGTAATTAAAGTTGAATTTCCAGAATCATTACTCCAGTCTTTAGTGTCACATGATCATTCTAAAATCATTCTAATATGCTGATTTAGTATCAGTGCTGGAAACTATTTTTTTGGAACCTGTGATACTTTTTTGAGGATTTTTTGATCAATAAAAGGTTAAAAAAGAACAACATTTATTTAAAATAAAAAGGTTTTCTAACAATATACAGTACTGTTCAAAAGTTTGGGGTCAGTAAACTTTTATTTATTTATTTTTTTTTTTGAAAGAAATTAATACTTTTATTCACCAATGATGTGTTAAATTAATAAAAAGTGATGGCATAGATTTACATAGTTAGAAAAGATTTATATTTTGAATAAATGCTGTTATTTTTAACTTGTTATTCATCAGAGAATCTTGAAAAAAGAATCACAGGTTGCAAAAAAATATTTGGCAGCACAACTGTTTCCAACATTGATAATTCTAATAATAAATCAGCATATTAGAATGATTTCTGAAGGATTACGTGACACTTAAGACTGGAGTAACAGCTGATGAAAATTCAGCTTTGCATCACAGGAATAAATTATATTGTAAAGTATATTAAAATGAAAACCATTATTTTATATTGTAATAACATTTTGCAATATTACAGTTTTTTTTTCTGTATTTTTGATCATCAAATGCAGCCTTGATGAGCGTAAGAGACTTCTTTAAAATACATTAAATTAGAGGGTGTGTCCAAACTTTTGACTGGTTGTGTGTATGTACATATATATATAAATATTATTATTATTATTTTTTTTTTTTTTTTTTTTTTTTTTTTGGGAGACCTTCTTTTTTTTATGTATACTACCAGTCAAAAGTTTTTGAACAGTAAGATTTTATTTAAAAAAAAGTCTCTTCTTCAGTGTCACATGATCTTTTAGAAATCATTCTAATATGCTGATTTGCTGTTCAAGAAACATTTATATTATAGAAATTAATACTAAATATATTATATACTATGTATTATTTAGCAAGGATGTTTTAAATTGATTGTTTTTTTAAGTAGCAACCAAAATATTAGAATGATTTCTGAAGGATCATGTGACTAGAGTAATGATGTTAAAACTTCAGCTTTAAAATCACAGAAATAAATTACATTTTAAAATGCATTCAAACAGAAAATAGTTATTTTAAATGGTACAAATATTTCAGAATTGTACTGTGTTTGCTGTACTTTGGATCAAATAAATGCAGGCTTGATGAGCAGAAGAGACGTCTTTAAAAAACATTAAAAATCTTACTGTTCAAAACCTTTTGACTGGTAGTGTAAATATTATATTGTCCATTCATCAGTTATCATGCATTATATAAAATTAATTATTGGTTTATCATAGCTGGAACATTGTTTGAACCAATCAATATTCAAGACTAGACCTGTCTTTTTTATAATATTGTTTGTTTGACTTTGTAGATAATTACTCAGAAGAAGAGTATGAAAGCTTCTCATCTGAGCAGGAGGCCAGTGATGATGCAGCACAAGGACAGGTGATTGCAAACACACACATACACACAAACAAAGCAACTCCACTTTCTATCTTTTTCTGCTGGCTCATGTACAGTATGTATATGCTTCTCAGGATCTTGAGGATGATGAGTACGAGATGAGGAAACCAAAAAAGCAGAGGAGGTCAATAGTCCGGACGGCATCGATCACCAGGGTAAGAATGCCAGAGAACAATGAGAGTTTACTCAGTGATCTTCAGTGTCAGATGTGATCGTATAGTAAACAGACTGTTAATATGAGTGTGTATGTCTGTGTGTGTGCTTCTCTTTCTCCATTAGCAGCAGAACTTTAAGCAGCGTGTGGTGGCATTGCTCAAACGCTTCAGAGTTTCTGATGAGGTGGGTAAATATAAAGTGGATTTGTTCTTAGGTGTTCAAATACGTGTTAGTCAGGTTGTGCTGGTTGACTTGTGTGGTGAACCAACTTTTTTTTTCCCATCTCATTGGACCAAATCCATGTTTCATGCAACTTAGTTTGTGTTTAAATAAATGTACTTTAGATTTACTAAGACCTTTTAGCTCTGACATGACAGGTAGTCTAAATATTATAAAGTTAAGCCAAGCCACCTTTATAGTGTAGCGCTTTATACAATACAGATTATTTTAAAGCAGCTTCACAGTACTAAAAAGGAAAATAACAGAAGTGGTGATGCAAACTTTATGAAAATGAGACAAATTCTGCTGTAAAGCAGCTTTAAAAAAAACAAGTGTCATTATTCAGCTCAAGGCAGTTCAGTTTGATTCAATTAAGTTAACTGTGTTAAGTTCATCATTTACACTATCAGTCAAAAGGTATTTAATATTTTTTTAAAGAAGTCTCTTCTGCTCAACAAGCCTGCATTTATTTGATCCAAAGTACAGGAAAAACAGTAAAATTCTAAAATATTTTGACTATTTAAAATAACTTTATAATAAAATAAAATTATTAAATTATTCCTGTGATTTCAAAGCTGAATTTTTAGCATCATTACTCCAGTCACAGGATCCTTTGCTGTTAAAAAACACTTAAAAACACATTATTATTATGTTAAAAACAGTTGTGTAGAATTTTTTTCAAGTTTATTTGAACAGAAAGCTCAGAAGAACAGCATTTATCTGAAATAGAAATCTTTTGTAAAATTATAAATGTCTTTATCATCACGTTTGATCAGATTAAAGCATCCTTGCTAAATAAAAGTATTAATTTCTATAATTAAGAATTATAAATCTAATCTAAAAAATGCATATTGACTCCAAGCTTTTGAATGGTATAGTGTATAATGTTACAAAAGCTTTTTATTTCAGATAAATGCTAATATTTGGGTCTTTTTATTGATCAAAGAATTCTGAAAAAAATGTACTCAACTGTTTTAAATATTGATAATAATAAAAATGTTTCTTGAACAGGGAATCAGCATATTCATGTGACACTGAAGACTGGAGTAATGATGCTAAAAATGTAGCTTTGATCACAGGAATAAATTACATTTTACAATATATTCAAATAGAAAGCGGTTATTTTAAATAGTAAACAATATTTCACAATATTAATGTTTTGCTGTATTTTGGATTAAATAAATGCAGGCTTGGTGAGCAGAAGAGATTTCTCTAAAAACATTAAAAATCTTACTGTTCAGAAACGTTTGATTTATCTGTTCAAAAGACAATAGTTTCATCAACCTGCTCAGTTCATTTCAAGAATTGTTCTAATCCGATAGTGTCAGTGGAGTCAAATCAAATTGTGTTTTTTAAACCACCACTAAGCAAACAACAGTGCAAGGAACCCAGACTCCATCAGGTGACAGAAATAGAGAAATAAAACCTAAAGAGAAACCAGGTTAATAAATAAATTAATGGACACTATGTGATTTTTTTTTTTTATGATTTATTTCACCTAATAAAGTATTTTTTTAGTTGTAGGAAGGTGATTTGTTCTCCTGTATGATTCTGTTCAGTCTGTGATCAGTCAGCGAACACAAGGCCTGAACCTTGCTTGGCTCCACAGATTAATTTAGCCATGCATAATCAGCACTGCTACGGAAACCGAATCCTTGTTTGCTGATAATCTTGCAGAGTGGAGTTCTGCACAATGAGAGCAGGACAGACACAAGGACTTTGGCTATACCATTCTTATGGCTTCTGTCGTGTATAGTGTGTTTCCTGGAACATTACGCAAATGTGTATACTGTAAATACCTATATGAGCTGCAGTAGTTGCCAAAATTGCACCATTTATCCCCATAAAATGCCCAATTAATTCATTAAAAATTAATTTGACCCTTAATTTTCACTGCAAGGAACTTAAAATGTATTACATTTTTTTTAAAATGTTGAAACATTTGACACATAATTGAATTAAAATGAAATACTTGCTAAATTATCCATGCAACATGAGGAGGTAATGTGACGGACATCATAGTATTCAGTAAGTAGTAAATATTCAGTTCTTGCACTGTTCTATTCAACGTTTTAGACAAGCACGAAAAAAGAAAATGCTGCCCACAGCAAAATAAACACATGCCACATTGGGTTCAGAGGTCAGTCCTCTTGTGAAGGACAGGAAGTGTGTGTTGATGTGCAGAAGCAGCAGTGACGTCCAGCGGGACAGAAACATGATCTCATCAGCATTATGTCTCAGGTTACTTCCTGCTCTGACAGGACGCTGATTCTTATTATGGAACCTTCCGAAGCCTGACCGAAGGATTTCACTAATATTTTATTACAGGAAGTTATTTAGCAGTTTGAACTGTCAGCAGAGTTGCTAGCTTGCAAACGTACTTAATATTGGCCAGTATATAATGTATACTGACTACTATTCCAAAAACAGTAGTACGAGAAATGGTATAGCCATTAATCAATAAAACATCAAACATTGTTGTCACATGACCTCATAATGTTGCATGTTTATATATAAATAAAAACTTTTCTTATGCATTTTAGTCCACTTTGTGTCCAGTATGGTTTCTGTTAATTAAATTAAAGATGAAAAAAAAAAAAAAATTATATATATATACACTACCGTTCAAAAGTTTGGGGTTGGTAAATGTTTATTCATTCTTTTTTTTTTTCTTTTTTTTGAAAGAAATGAATAAATTGTTACATTAATAAAAAGTGACATAATAGATTTACATTGCTAGAAAAGATTTATAGTTTGAATAAATGTTGTTCTTGAAAGAAAAAAATACAGGTTCAAAAAAAAAAAAAAACATTGGCGGCACAACTGTTAATTCTACTAATAATTCAGAATATCAGAATGATTTCTGAGAGATCATGTGACACTTAAGCCTGGGAAACTGAGTAACAGCTGATGAAAAATCAGCATTGCATCACAGGAATAAATTATATTTTAAAGTATATGAAAATAAAAACCATTATTTTCTATTGTAATAACATTTTGTAATATTACAGTTTATTTTCTGTATTTTTGATAAAATAAATGCAGCCTTGACTTCATAAAGTCTTACTGACCCCAAACTTTTGAAAGGTAGTGTGTGTATATATATATATATATATATATATATATATATATATATATATATATATATATATATATATATATATATATATATATATATATATATATATATATATATATATATATATATATATATATATATATAAAATTAATTCTGAAAATAAAATTAAAATTAAAGCTAACAGAAATATTTTAAAATATTTTCTGACTAATATAATTACAAAAACAGCAAAATTACTACAAAATACAAAATTAAAATGAAATTTGAAAAAAATTAAAATAAAAGCTAAGAATAAATTTCAAAGAAAATAAATACTGTAACAGTAAATAACACTGGTGTAAAATGTTATTTTATAGTCCAGTCAAATAATAAATCAAGAAATAAATAGATTAAAAAATATATTTATACTATATCATATTTAATGCATAATGGTAATTCAAAGTGATTTACATAAAAATTATTAAAAAAAATAAATAAATAGAATACACACTACATACTGCAGTAATATGGTAGTATGCTTAATCTGAAATGTTTTTTTCTAAATTGATATCAACAAACTCTTTAAAATGGAATATTGGAATTTGATTTTAGATATACAGTCATTGTGTAATATGAATATTTAGTTAATAAAATCTAATATAATAGAAGAAATGACATTAGTGCATGTAAGAAGTACTGTTAAGAAGCTGGATTTACACTGAACATGGATGGTTGCAAGCGAAGTGCTTAATTGATTTCCTCTCTCATTAATATTGTTAAGGAACATCACATGCTGCTTTGGGATCGATTGCCCTGCAGCTGAGTCTAAGCATTTTCTGTTTCTTCAGATTATGCTTGACCCTCTGTCTCAACATCCCTCACTCTACTGCCTAGCATGTAAATGCAGTTCAAATGGGGAATAAATAATGTTTAAAGGGTGCCCATTATGCCCCTTTTTACAAATAGGTGTCCCCAGAATATGTCTGTGAAGTTTCTGTTCCCCACTGATAATTTATTATATTATTCTGAAAATGCTATTTTGAGTGGAAGCAGAAACACGCTGTTTTCGTGCATGTCTCTTTAAATACAAATGAGTTGCTGCTTCCCACCTCCTCTTCCAGAATAAGGCTGTGCCTTTACAGCTCGTAGCTCAGAGGAGGTCCTTGCACACTTAGTCCGAAAGTTTCGTATGCGTTTTTTTAAATATTCGTCATCCTTTACTATCAAAATGCTTGCTACAGATGCGAAAACGCAGAAAATCGAACCTGATCCAAAATATTTTTTATGACGGACGAAAGTTTTGGAGGCAGTGTATAAACTCGATTGACACAATGTGAGGTCTCATGCTGTCACACTGCATGTGAGTACTAAGCTAAGTTCTCTTTCGTGTCTTATTGCGCTTAAACTGTCAAATACATACAAGTTTATGTTCAACTTACATGAGTTACAAAACAGTTGGTTATGTCTGTGGAGGCAAACAGCTGGGATTGAAATTGCATGTTTATATTACATTTGTGTGGTAGCAGCATAATGTACAGTAAATAAATCAATAAATACACTACTCTCTTGTCTCCTCTGAGGCTGGGACTCGTCTGTGTTCTGTGCTCATCTGTGCAGCCAAAGACAGAACAGTCAGCATGCTTTGCTTGAACTTTCGCTACTGCGTTAGAACTGGTACACCGTTTTCGCTCGCAAAAACACAAAGGCGGCATCATGGGTGAAAATGTGCAGATTAAGGGGCGCTAATATTATAATAATATCTACTTTCTACATCATTATTCTCCTTTCTACATGAGCAACTCATTTTTTCATAAGCTTACAGAGAAAGGCTTACCAAAAAAATGGACTGGGTTGTGCGTTTTCACATTTTTTAGGTTGGTAGATGCACCAGGGACTCGATTATAGCACTTAAACAAGTTAGAATAAAGTCCGATTTTCATGATATGTCACCTTTAAATGTTGTAGGTGTTAGACTCGGAGCAGGACCCAGCTGAGCCCCCTCCAGAAGTAGAGGAAGATCTGGATCTGGAGAGTTTAGAGTTTGAGAATCCAAGTGACAGTGGACCAGATCTGGACGATGATGAAAGTGTTCTGAGCACCCCAAAACCCAAACTTAAGTATGCTGAGGAGAGAATTTGTTTATTAGTGTTTATGTTAATGTTACGATGTGTTTTATTTTATTAACCCTTGTTTGTTTACCTTTTTGTGTCTGTGTGTGGTTTAGGCCATATTTCGAAGGAATTTCTCTATCCAGCTCTCAGACAGAAATTGGCAGCATTCACAGCGTTAGAAGTCACAGAGAGCCGCCCAGTCCAGTAAGAACACATTCATGTTTTTAGACGATATTTAAATGCACACATAACATACACTTAAATTGACTTGAAACAAATCTAATTGTACTAACCTAATACTAACCTTTCCAAATATATATGTGCCATACAAAAGTTTGGTAATTTAAGATTTTTTGGAAAAAAATTGAAAATTTTATTCAGTGAGAGCACATTAAATTAATCTAAATATTTATGATGTTACTTGTCTATTGGACGTTCTATTGATTAAAAAAATCTAGAACATATTTCCACAAAAATATTAAGCAGCACAACAGTTTTCAACATTGTTGATAATATAAAATCATGATAATGACTGCTGAAAATTCAGCTTTGCCATCAAAGGAATAAATTATATTTCTTGAATATTAAAATAGAAAACATTATTATTGCAGCGAATTAATGCAGCTTTGAGCGTTAGAGACTTCTTCAGAAATCTTAATGACCCCAGACTTTGGAATGGTACTATATATAGACATTTATTTTTAACCAATATTCCCTATGAGGAGAAAGCATAAGCTAGGTTAGAAACACAAACACTTCAGTATAATCAATCCTCAGCTAACTCACTACCTCTCTCTCTCTTTCTCTGTTCAGATGGATCCTGATAAAATAAGAGCTGTAGGTGGAAAGTTTCAGATGGATAATGAATCTGATAATGTTTCAATGGTACGTCCTTCACTATTGTAAGATATTCACTGAAAATCAGATCAAGACTGACATGTTTGTGTTGAGATGAGCCCTGACAGATGCTGTAAAGCTGAATCACAGCTAATGAATCACCCACACTGACTCAACATGTGGTGTGGTCGCAGCAATGAAAAACAATGTCATTTTGTAAGCGTGTACAAGTATCTTGTTTCTTTTTCGGCTCATCCTAGTCTCACAACATGTGGAGTGTTAAAAGCATAGTCCACCCAAAAAATGACAGTTCTGTTATTAATTACTCGCCCTCATGCCGTTCCAAAACCTTTAGACCTTTGTTCATCGTCAGAAAAAAATTATGATATTTTTGACTAAATCTGTGAGGTTTCTGACCCTGCATAGACAGCAATGTAACTGAAAGTTTTTTTGTTTGTTTTTGAAGTTTTATTATGTGTGTCTCCGGGCTTTAGGGTAATCCTGAGGTTGTGACCCCTACCACAGAACTGGAGATGTTGGACAACATGGACTCTTTCATGGAGAGGTTGCCTCCTACTGGCCGGATGACCAAAACAGAGTCACTTATCATTCCATCCAACCGGTGAGGATAGATAAACCCTTTATCTCTGTCTAGGTTCTGTATATTTTCTGTTTTTTTTTTTTGTGCATCCTGCTTTGTCGATGGTTTTTTTAAAAATCTGCAATATGAACAACTTTCTCTCTTCGCTTGAAGGGTGGAGCCAAAGCTGGCAGGGCGCCGGGGGCGAAGCACGTCACTTAAAGAAAGACAACCCAGTCGACCGCCCAACGAAAGGGCCAACAGTCTGGACAACGAGCGCTCGTTTGACACACGCTGCCACCTACAGGTCACATAGAACTTCACTCCATACAACAAAGATAATCTAGTTATTAAACAGAAGTAGCAGTTTCTAATTTTACTTTAACTAATTTTGGTGTCTGTTTGGCCTGGTTAGATTCCACGCAAAACGGTTTATGACCAGCTAAACCACATCCTGGTGTCAGACAGCCATCTTCCCGACAGCATCATCCTCATCAACACCTCAGACTGGCAGGGCCAGGTATGGTTGACAGCTGTCAACACAGTGTCTGTGGTGGCACAAATTGTGAATTATCAGCTGTAGATTTTGGCCGGTGACTTAAAGCTTACATATTGGTAAAATATATAAAAATACATTTAATTTTTTTTTTTAATGAAGTCTTTTCTGCTCACCAAGCCTGCATTTATTTGATCCAAAATACAGCAAAAGCAGTAATATTGTGAAATTATAAAGTAAACTATTTAAAATAACTGCTTTCTATTTGAATATATTTTTACATTTAAATTATTCATGTGATCAAAGCTAAATTTTCAGCATCATTACTCCAGTCTTTAGTGTCACATGATCCTTCAGAAATCATTCTAATATGATGATTTGCTGTTCAAGAAACATTTATTATTATTATTATTATTATTATTATTATTATTATTATTATTATTATTATTATTATGAATATTTAAAACAGTTGAATTTTTAAAACAGGATCCTGAATTTTTTTCAGGATCCTTAGATGAATAGAAAGATTCAAAGATCAGCATTTATTTGAAATGAGACGCTTTTGTAACATTTTACACTATACCATTCAAAAGTTTGGAATCGATATATATTATTTATATTATGTTATTATTTTTTTGTTGTTGTTTTGTTTGTTTTTTGGGGGGCGGAAGGATTATAGAAATTAATACTTTAATTTAGCAAGGATGCTTTAAATTGATCAAAAGTGCTATATTTATAATGTTACAAACGATTTCTGTTTCAGATAAATGCTGTTCTTCTGAACTTTCTATTCATCAAAGAAACCTGACAAAAATTCTACTCCGCTGGTTTTAGCAGAATAATAATTATAAAATAAAATAAATGTTTTGAGCAGCAAATCAGAATTAGTATGAAATTAGTATGATTTCTGAAGGATCATGTGACTGGAGTAATAATATAAAAAAAAAATCAGCTTTGAAATCACAGAAATAAATCACATTTTAAAATATATTCAAATAGAAAAGAGTTATTTTAAATAGTAAAAATATTTCAAAATTTTACTGTTTTTGCTGTACTTTGGATCAAATAAATACAGGCTTTGTGAGCAGAAGAGGCTTCTTTAAAAACATTAAAAAAAAACTTGGTACTTGGGACTGGTAGTATTTCTAACCATAAATCATAATACAGTTATTTCTGCTGTGAATATAACACACAAATCCTGCAAATTTTAAAAATGCATACCATTCAGTATCATAAACACAGTAAAAAATAGATATATTTGCAATTTAAAATAACTAATAATTTTAAAATGTAATTTTATTCCTGTGCAAATCTGAATTTTCAGCATCATTACCCCAGTCTTCAGTGTCACATGATTCTTTAGAAATCATTCTAATATGCTGATTTGATGGTTAAGAAATATTTTAATTCATCCTTACAGAATAAAAGTATTAATTTATTTTAAAATAAATAGCACTGACCCCTAACTTTTGAATGGTTTTATTTTAACAACCATAAATAAATGAATCTGCTAAATGAAATCCTTAAATGAAAATTATAAATCATACATAAGATTCATAGCATTTGGAGTAATAAACCTGGCATCAGTACAAAAACAGATTCATATGTAACCCTTTTCCTGTCTTTGTGTTTCAGTATGTATCCGAGGTGTTACAGAATCACGGTCTTCCTGTTGTGTGTACGTGCACCACGGCTGACATACAGGCTGCGTTCAGCACCATCATCTCTCGCATACAGAGATTGTGAGTCAGACACTTCATTAGAAGTACTTCTGCCATCCAGATTTTCCACGAGAGTGACACACTATTTACTTGTTTCTCCTTTTCTCTTTCTCTCCAGTTGTAACAGTAACTCAGTCACACCGTCTCCTGTGCGGATCGGAGTAGCAGGAGCTCAGCATTACCTGTCTGTCGTTTTGCGTTTGTTTGTGGATCACCTGACACATAAAACTCCCGACTGGCTCGGATATCTTCGATTCCTTATCATCCCTCTTGGTAAGTGCAGGAGTCAGTGATTAAAAAAAAAAGCAGGCACTGGCCAATAAAACACTACCAGAAGAAGTAAAATAAAACATGTGTATGTGTAGGGGTTCATCCAGTGGCTAAATATCTGGCCAGTATAGACTACAGATATAACAGCCTGTTCCAGGATTCAGCGTGGAGAGATCTTTTCCACAAACCAGAAGCGCCGACCTCAGGTAACCTTCTTTGATATACACATTCACACTTTATTCTATTATTCTGTCCTGCAAATAAATCTGTAAATAAATAAAAAAAAAAAAGTATGCTTTCTTACACATACACACACACACACACACACACACACACACACATAATTTTACTTATACACAATATATTTTATTATATATGTTATATATGTTATTATTGTTTAATTTGAATTTTTTTAAATATTACTTTATTTTAATACTATATTTCTATATTATGAAATATATTTTATATTCTATTTTTAAAAATAATTTCAATATAATTTCATATATTTCATATATATAAAAGTGTGATTTATGTTACTATTTAGTATTTTTAATAATGAATTCATAATGATTTTTAAATCGAATAAAATTTTACTTTTGTCTATATAGTGTGATATACTATTAAATAATAATGTAATTCTTAAATAGAATAAATTATATGTATATAATATATGCATATATTTTTATATATATATATATATATATATATACACACACACACACACACATTTTTAATATATATATATTTTATTTTTTTTATACTTTTTATTTTTAGACTATTGTCTTTTTTTATTAAATTAATATCAGTATTACATATATTACAATTGTTATTTTGTATTTTAAATAACTAATTAATAATTATTTTTAAATGTATTTGCATTCTAAAAGAATTCTGAATACTGTGTATATATTAAATATATTAAAATTAATCCTTTTTTTTACTATATAGTGTAATATATTCCATGTTTTTTAAATTATTAATAATGCTATTTTTAAATATATTATAAATGTAAATGCACACACATTTTCATAAATGTATAAAAATTGTTTTTTTTCCCCTCTGTCAACTTTCTCCAGCAGTTCAGGACAGTCCAGATGTGGTTTCGAGGGTAACACAGTACATGTTGGGAGCAAATGGAGCTCATCAGCTGCCGATAGCAGAGGCCATGCTTACCTATAAGCAGAAAAGGTGATACACACATGCACAGAGCAGCCTAAAGCCATATTTTATAAAAGCATTAAACCTTTCAGAGGAGGCAACATAAATGTTGTGTGCAGAACACACTGAATATGAAATATCAGTGTGATTTTTAACATGGTACCACTCTATAATAACACATATTCAGAGATTATGACTCTCCACAGTTGTATTTGGCTAAATACAATTTAAAGAATATCAATGATCTATTGATATAGACGTGCTTTGAAAATGTGTTATTCGAGGCTGGGTTCATTTTCAGATGCTTTAAAGATGCAAATATCTGGTTTTTCATTAGATAACTCAAAAACACACTCGATCCATTTTGTTCGTTTTTCCGGATATTTGCATCTTTTTCATGAGCATCCTCCTCCCTAAAGTCATGTTTGGACAGAAAGCATGTGAATGTCAGTGTTTATCATCTCTGTCTGTAAATAACATACTTTATTTCTCTTTATTTTTTTCTTTTCCTTGCCCTCTCTGAAGGAAAAAGAGCTTTCATTTTGATTTTGCAGTAAGGTATTGTGGTCCTCCTGCCTGTGCTGATACCGTAGTCAATCAGATACATATCACATCTTCATTTCTCTCACTCGCTCTTCTCCTATAGCACCAAGGGAAGTTATAAAGTGAGGGAGAGCGGAGAGATTCTGCTGAGATTCTATCCACACTTTGGTTTGTGGTCTATTCTGGGTGAAAGCGGTTCAGTGGGCACATGTGGTGGGGCTTCCTTTTTCTGTAGCTGCCATATTGAGCATTGCAGATTCTCCCTAAAAGTCCTTCAGCATCTGATGATTTTGGAATTGGCTGGTAAATTGTGTAATAATAAATGCTGCAGTGTGGAAAGAATCTGAAGTTTTTATTGGATCTCTTGCTGCTCTGGGATATGAACATTACCTCCATCATCCTCCGCACACCTCTGATGTCCTTCAGCAGAGCACAATATGTACCAGAGCCTTTTCAGTTTAAGCTTTCAACTTTCAAAACCCAAATTTCCTCTAAGGTCCCAGAAAAAAAGCTTTTATTCCCCACATAATAATACTTTTTGGAACATAAAAAAACCTTTATTGAGGAAATCAGGATTTAGTTGCAAAGAAAAGTCAAAAAGTACATCCAAAAATCAATTTAATTATACACAAATCTAACCTAAACCTAAAAGATTTTAGGTTTCACATCCATTGATATTACTTGATTACTAGGCTAAAAACATTTTAAAAATTGTTCAAAAAATACATATATCAAAGGTTTGGGATCAGTAAGGTTTTTATTTTTTATTTGCATTTATTTGATTAATTTAATTCTATGTAAATATATTTTAAAATGTAATTTATTCCTCTGATGCAAAGCTGAATTTTCAGCATCATTACTCCAGTCTTCAGTGCCATATGATCCTTCAGAAATCATTTTAATATATTGATTTATTATCAATGCTGAAAACAGGTGTGCTGCTTAATATTTAGTTTAAAACCTGTGATGCATTCTTTCAGGATTCTTTAATAAATAAAAAAAGTATTTTATTAATGAATAAAAAAAGAACAGCATTTTATTTAAAATAGAAGTTGTAGCAATATAAACTACCATTTAAAATTTTGTCATCAGTATTTTTTTTTTTTTTAATAAATTAATGATTTTATTCACCAAGGATGTGTTAAATTGATAAAAAGTGATAGTAAAAACTTGCATTGTTAGAAAAAGTTTCTATTTTGAATAAATGCTATTGTTTTTACATTTTATTCATCAAAGAATCCTGAATAAAGAATCACAGGTTCCAAAAAAATATTAAGCAACAAAGCTTTCCAACATTGATAATGGAAGTAATAAATCGGCATATTAGAATGATTTCTTAAGGATTATGTGAAACTGAAGACTGGAGTAATGGCTGAGGAAAATTCGGCTTTGCATTACAGGAATAAATTATATTTTAAAATACATTAAAAAAGAAAACCATTCATTTAAACTGTATTTTTGATCAAGTAAATGATCAAAATGAGCATAAGATTAAAAATCTCACTAATCTCAAACGTTTGAACAGCATCAATCTTTGTAATGTTGGTATGTAACTGTGGCATGTAAGGTTTTAGAGAAATGTGTAGGTCCTAGAGGATATTTTCAGTTTGAATAGCAAAATCAAGCATGCAAATGATTTGAACTCTTCCACTTTCATGACATGAAAAAGCAGAAATAATATCTGAGGTGAACAGATGTAATGATGGAGGTAAAATAATTTTCTGTCTTAGCTTCTTTTTTCTCTCCTCTAGTGATCTCTCTCTCTCTCTCTCTCTCTCTCTCTCTCTGTCTCTCTCTCTCTCTTTCTCATGAGAGTAAACAGCCTAAACTACACAACTCACTCACACACTCACAGTCTTGATTCTTCAAGCAGGTGCTTGCAGTATTGCTGATATTGGCTGAATTCTCAGTTCTTGGTTTCGTTAGTGTCTCTGTGTCCTCCAGTTTGCAGAGCAGTAGACCATCTGTTACGCCTTTCACTCAGAGCAACTTCTATTTCTGCTCAAATGCACTCTGTGAACTCCCTCTGTTTGGGCTTGTTCTGTGTTGTTTTTGGGGTGGCTCGTTGGCACAGATTATTTATTCTTTCTGTTCTCTTATAATTTGCTTCTGGTTTTGGGTTTTACTCTTCTAGTGATCAGAGATGGTTTAACGGTTATACAGTGTATATATATTTAAAATAACCCTCGAAAAGCCATTTTATGCTGAACAGAGTGGCCATTTCATGATTCATTTTATTGTTTGTGAGTATAATGTACAAGTAAACATAACCATTTTAACATTTTTATTGTTGCAAGACCTATAATCTTTGCATTAGACCATCTCTGGTTCAAGTAGCCTGAATCTGAGCCCTGATTGGCTGAGAATGCTGCTTTTTTTTTAGTTTTCTTTTTTTTCTGGTAGCGGGAAAGGCAGTGGCATAATGCCAGCAGTTGATTAGAATTATGCTGGCATGTCTCGCTTTGCAGCATTTCCTTGTAGCATGTTTCAGACACGCTTTATTGGATGATACCGAACAGTCAGTTGGGAGGGACTGAAAGTGAAAGGACAGTCAGTTGGAGGGACGAAGAGTGAATGATTCAGACAGTGGGAATGACAAAATCAGTCAGAGATCAAAATGTTATTCTAAAATTAAGCTGCTTTGATATAGTGTGCAGTGCCTCAGAAAGATACTACGAATGTGGTTTAGCATGGACGGGGGAAATGTTCTGGTTATCACAGTCACTCATTCATTTCTAAGGAGAAATTATCCGATAAATTTGCTTTTTATGAAGGAAAGCATTTGCATCCGTTGCAGACATTCAAATTCAGATGTTGGATTTCTCACGTCTATAATCATATTGCTTGTATTCAGCCTTCTTTTTGTTGCTGCTTTTCAATTGGCTTGCAAAATTCTGGTGGCTAATTTTTACCTAATGTATTGTGTAAAACACATACAACTACATTTGAGGTCAAAAGTGTACATACACCTTGCAAAATGTTAATTATTTTACCAAAATAAGAGGGATCATAAAAAAATGCATGTTATTTTTTTATTTAGTACTGACCTGAATAAGATATTTCACATTAAAGACATATAGTCCACAAGAGAAAATAATAGTTGAATTTATAAAAATGACACCGTTCAAAAGTTTACATACCCTTGATTCTTAATACTGTTGTTACCTGAATGATCCACAGCAGTTTTTTTTTTTTAAGTGATAGT
Source organism: Cirrhinus molitorella (assembly GCA_033026305.1). NCBI lineage: Eukaryota > Metazoa > Chordata > Actinopteri > Cypriniformes > Cyprinidae > Cirrhinus > Cirrhinus molitorella. The sequence goes on along the minus strand of CM065126.1, from coordinate 33,522,024 downwards.
TGCTCATGAGTCCTTTGTTTGTCCTGAACAGTTAAACTGCCCACTGTTCTTCAGAAAAATCCTTAAGGTCCCACAAATTCTTTGTTTTTCTGCATTTTTGTGTATTTGCAACTATGCAACTATAAGAGAAGTTTCAAACGCTCACTGACGCTCCAGAAGAAAGGGTACATTTAACTTATTTTATCTTCTGGGAAACATCTAAGTAGCTTCTGAAGGGAAGTACTAAATGAAAAAAAAAAAAGATATTTAGGCAAAGTAAGAAAAATGTACCCATCTTCGTTCTGTTCAAAGGTTTACACCCCTGGCTCTTAATGCATCGTTTTTCCTTTTGGAGCATCAGTGAGCCTTTGAACCTTCTGTAATAGTTGCATATGAGTCCCTCAGTTGTCCTCAGTGTGAAAAGATGGATCTCAAAATCATACAGTCGTTGTTGGAAAGGGTTAAATTACACAAAAATGCTAAAAAACCAAAGGATTTGTGGAACCAAAAGGATTTTTCTGAAGAACAGCGGGCAGTTTAAATGTTAAGGACAAACAAGGGACTCATGAACAACTATCACTAAGCAAAAAAAAAAAAAACAGCTGTGGATCATTCAGGTAACAACACAGTATGTAATCAATCAAGTGTATGTAAACTTTTGAACGGGGTCATTTTTTTAATAAATTCAACTATTATTTTCTCTTGTGGACTACATGTAAACATCTTTTATGTAAAATATCTTATTCAGGTCAGTACTAAATAAAAAAATAACTTATTTTGGTAAAATAATTAACATTTTGCTGATTCTGGAAGGTGTATGTAAACTTTTACCTTCAACTGTATATTTTGAAGGGTTTTTATTTCTAAAATACTCAAATCTATTGAATATTTCCCTATAGAAGTGAATGGGTAACTATAAACCAGGATTTGTTTTCCCTTAAGGAAGCCTTTTTCCCCCGCTGTATCAATGATTTGATTGATTTAATGGGGTTAATTTACTAGTCAGTAAACTGTGTTCAAATTCATGTCGTCTTTTTCCTCTCACAGTCCTGATGAAGACTCATGTCAGAAATTCATTCCTTTTATTGGGGTAGGTGTCCATTTACAGTGATGTTTTTATAGCTTGAAATGTTTTTATTGCTGTATTTGCCTCAAAGTGTGTTTGTTTTCAACCTGTCTGCAGGTGGTGAATGTGGGGATTGTTGAACAAACCTCTGCCACATCTGGTTAGTTATACTGTCAATATATTAAATCAATTGAACATGTTAACCCATACAAAATATGATATGACGTCAAATTAAAATATTGCTATCACTGTTTATCAATTTAACACAACTGAATAAAAGTATTTCTTTCAAAAAAAGAAAGAATAAACATTTACTGACCACAAACTTTTGAACGGTTGTTTATATTGTTAGAAAAAATATCTATTTGAAATAAATGCTGCTCTTTAACTTTTTATTCATCAAAGAATCATGAAAAAAAAGAGCATCACAGGATAATAGCTCAGCATATTAGAATGATTTCTGAAGGATCATGTAAATTCAGCTTTGATCACAGGAATAATTTAGATTTTAATGTATATTAAAATAGAAGAACATTATTTTATAGTGTAATAATATTTCACAATATTACATTTTTTCAGTATTTTTAATCAAATAAATGCAGCCTTGATGAGCATAATAAACTTAAAAAAAAAAAAAACATTAAATTTTACTGATCCCAAACTTTTGAACATCAGTGTAAATGTTATATTTAAGGTGGTTTATGAATGATTGTAGGTGATTCAGATGATGCTGCTCCTGTGGGATCTTCTCTTCTCTCGTCTACTCCTCCTGCTCAGATCTCCCCATTACTAAAAGAAGCATCTCCAACGCCTCCCTCTTCTCCTTCTGTGCACACATCCAGGTACAAACACGCACAGCGCTAGCTGTCTGAGATTTCTTTTAGTCTTCGGTTTTCTCACCTTGTCTTGTGGCTGCAGTTCTCCTGGAGGAGGCCAGGGGGAGCTGATGGGTCTTCAGGTTGATTACTGGATTGCTCCATCAGAAAGGAAGAAAGAAGTAGAGAAGAGAGACTCCTCTGGCAAAAACACGCTCAAGGGCACTTTCCGCTCACTGCAGGTTAGCCGCCTCCCACTGGGCGGAGCAGAGCCGACGCATCAGCCAACCATGTCCATGAATGTTGTCACCAAAGAGAAGAATAAGAAGGGTAAGACACAGAGAAACAGTACTTACACTGTCCCATGGTAACTTTTACAGTAACACATTCAGTGACAGTTTATCCACCTTTTCCTTCCCATACGAGTGGGCGCAGCCATTTGTACATTTTATGGGTCTGGCTTCCGGGTCTCAGGTTAAATGCAGAGCACAAATTCCTAGTATGGGTCACCATACTTGGCCTCACGTCTCGTCACTTTCACTTTCACTTTCACTTTCAAAACAGCTCATTTTGCTGCTTGATGTTGCAAATTGGTTGCTTATATTATTTTAATGTATTATCGTATTTATGAACACACTGGTTTGTAATGCAAACAGTTTTACTGTTCACTGCATGTTTTTATTCTTCATTATTTCTCTATAGCGCCTATATAGTCCCACCCATAGCGTTAAAAGAATAAGTTGGATAAAATGCACTGTGCTGTTGAATAAGCATTAAACACTCTTTCTCTGTGTTCAGTGATGTTTCTGCCTAAAAAGACCAAGGATAAGGAGGCGGAGTCTAAAAGTCAGGTGATAGAGGGCATAAGTCGACTCATCTGCACAGCCAAACACCAGCAGACCATGCTGAAAGGTGATCAGCCAATCCATCAAAGTAATCACTACAACTTATAATACAGTCAATAAACTGTGCTTAAAGCATCATTCATATCATCATCATCATCATAGTTTGTGTGATATCAACATACAGTAGCTTTAAAGGGATAGTTCACCCAAAAATGAAAATTACCCCTTGATTTATTCACCCTCAATTAGGTTTGCACGGGTCGTGGAATTTCTGGAATATCATGGAATTTTAAAAGGTCTATTCCAGATATTGAAAGTCAGGGAAATTTATATTTATTTTGTCCAAGTCATAGAATATCTGGGATTTTTGTTTGCTTCTTTAAATTTTTTTTTTGTTTTGTTTCCGTTAATCAAAATGTAATTTTTCTATACCGTATTTTGTTTAATTGCGTTGTTTCACACGTTTTGCCTATTATGGTTAGGTTATGGCTATGAAAGCATAAAAAACATAAATTTAATTTCTTTAGAAATAGTACAGAAAAATATCAAAGGGCATTTATTTGTGTGTTTTGTACTAAAAATGTCTGTGAACAAGTAAATAAAGCTTGCAAATGGATGGATCTGTTCATTATAGGTCATGGGAATTTAGCTTTTTAGTCAAGTGAAGTTCAGGGAAAAGTCAGGGAATTTTACATTTGGTTCAGAGTGGGAACCCTGCTCAACTCATCCTAAGTGTATATGAATTTCTTCTTTCAGATGAACACTATCGGAGTTATATTAAAAATGTCCTAGGCCTTCTAAGCTCTAAAATGGCAGTGAATGGCTGTTGAGATTTTGAAGTCCAATAAAGTACATCCATCCATCATAAAAAGTGCTCCACATGGTTATATAATAATAAAGGCCTTCTGAAGTAAATCGATGAGTTTGTGTAAGAAAAATATTTTAGGGATGTAACGCTATATATCGCCATATCAAAACTGTCTTGATATTATCGCGGTCACATGACGATATGAAACAATCGGTCTTCCAAGCAAAGGAAAACCAGTCTTGTCTTGGCTTATCCTCCAACATTTTTCTTTACAGAATCCTTGTTTTGTACTTTCATCTGCGCTTCCACGGCCGTCACCGCGTTTGCCTACGTCCTACGTCTCACTACGCCCCACTCTCTCGTGATCGCCTGTACGTCAGTTAGAAGACAGACAGAATAAGTTAAATGTACACTAATCTTCTAAGTTAACCTTGGCTCGTCAGTTAGCGGTTTATAAAGTTTTATATATTTTTCTTACAAAAATGCATCAGTTCTCTTCACACTGCAAAAAAATAGTTTTCTTATTTATATTTTTTTTGTCTTGTTTCCAGCCAAAATATCTAAAAATTGTTAAATCAAGAAGGATTTTCTAGACGAGTAAAAATTATTGTCTTGTTTTCAGAAAAAAGAAGTCAAAATTAAGAGAGTTTTTGCTTGAAACAAGCTAAATAATCTGCCAGTGGGGTAAGCAAAATAATTTACTTTTCATCTTGAAATAAGATTATTTTGCTTACCCTGTTGGCAGATTATTTTGTTTGTTTTAAGCAAAAACTCAAAAACTTAATTATGATTTTTTTTTTTTTTTCTGAAAACAAGACAATAATTTTTGCTTGTCTAGAAAATCCTTCTTGATGTAAGAATTTTTAGATATTTTAGCTGGAAACAAGACAAAAAAAGCTAATTAAGAAAAGCATTTTTGCAGTGCAGATGGATGGATGGATGAATGCACTTTATTGGACTTCAAAATCTCAGCACCCATTCACTGGCTATATAAAGCTCATAAGAGCCAGGACATTTTAAATACATCTCTGATTGTATTCATCTGAAAGAAGAAAGAAAGATTGCGAGTTAAGGGTGAGTAAATCATTTTTGGGTGAACTATCCCTTTAAGAACTCAAAACTTCCTCCATAGCCTTTCAAAGTCACTGTTGTTGAATGGTAGTACAGTTATACATAATATTCACACTATAAACCAGCAGCTCATAAATAACAACATATAAATGGACTTTGGGGATTTAAAATGAATAACTGCACCATCAATTAAATTGAGTAATAATTTCAGTTCAACTAAATGTTTTTGTGTTTCCTCTCTACAGTGTTGATAGATGGAGTAGAATGGAACGATGTGAAGTTTTTCCAGCTCGCGGCTCAGTGGTCATCTCACGTCAAACACTTCCCGCTCGCCATCTTCGGTCCCTCCAAAGGGCCTTACTGAGCTACGGCCTCACATCTTCACTCCTCTACGCTACGGCTGCCTTTACACTCAGTGCTGCCTGATGTTTTTATTTAAAATATCTGCTTTCTCACGGTTTGTGTCTGTATTTTTTTTTATTCTGTTGACGTTTGATTGTTCTTTTTTGAAAGACTTGATGCAGTCTTGGCAACAGGGCATATTTTTTTAGACTACGTATGTTAAAACCCTCCAGTGTTTATTGTGAAACGACTAATGAACTGATCTTTAAAACTGATCTTTAACTCCGTAACTAGTGAGTTTTCAAGTGGTTTTGTGTCATTCAGCAAAGCTGTATCCACACATTTCAGCAGCATTTCAGCGGCCAGCACACTTGCGGGAGAACAAACCAGCAAAAAGATTGCTATATTAAAAGGACAAAATCTGGATTGGATTTTGCTTTGGATGGATTTTCCAGATGGCTTGGCTTTATCCTGAAGATGGCTGAAGTGTTTTCCCCCTCTCTAGTCGAGGTCAGAGAGTTTCTCGAAGGTTAATTGTGTGTTTGTGTTGCAGTCTCCACCTTGTCATATACAGTTTGTGGTTTACTTTGTTGGTTTGTTTGTATGTGTGTTTTTTGTGTGAATGTATTCACTGAAGGTACTGAACGCTAAAGCACTTTTAAAAAAATTACTAGATTGTGTTTTTGTTATATAATGCTTCCTGTGGTGCACAGCGCTGTTCACTCCAGCTATAAACTGCAGCAAAGCTTTGTGGAAACTTTGGAGACAGAAACTGGATTGAGTGTCTGTGTCTACATTAGACGGACCAGTGTCAAACCTGTGTGCTGCACTCTTTAAACACTTTTTTTAAAATGTAACTTGTTTCTGAATGAAATGTACGTTCTGTTTTGTTTGTTGGCTTGTTTGAGGATGTTTTCTCATGAGATGTCCAATTTCCCCCAGATGCTGTATCGGATTTAGATAATGTGCCTAAAACATGGAGAATTTTTAGAGCAGCGATTCTCTTCACCCCAAAATCAAAAGAAAAGAAATTAGGATTTTGTAATAAGGGAAATACAGCATACTATTACCATTTTAGGTCATACTATTTAATTTTAAACTGTGACCCTGGACCACAAAAGCAGTCATAAATAGCACATGCATATTTGTTGTTAATTCATGAGCCCAAATGCATTAACTAATGTTAACAAATTGAGCCTTATTGTAAAGTGTTGACAAAAATCTAACGAGAATCACTTTTCAGAAATTGAATTATGACCTGTTTCATGAACACTAAACAAACAAGCTACATACATATGTCACTATATTTTAATCTCACTAAATGTAGCATAAAAATTCCAGTGTTCCACAGCCTTTTGCATATACCTGCCTGTAGGTGACATGAGCATATGTAGATGCTAATGTCTCAGTGTTATGAAGGTGTTAGACATGCCTTTTAGTGAGGCTCTGAACAATCTCTGAGACTGTTTAGTCCTCTTTACTCATGTAGAGTAGTTTTAAATCAAATTTTACTGTGCCTCACTTGCTCCTTAGAAAGCCAAAATATGTCAACAAATCCATCCCATAATTCGACTCGCACTTGTCACAATTAATTCAAGCAAGTGGCAAACATGTGCAGTGATGTCAGTGTTGTTCTATTTCTGGTCAGCAGAGGATTTGGTGCAATTTAATGGAAATATATTTCATGCTCGTCCAGGTTCATAACTTTTCATACACGGTATGTAAGGAGCTGTGCTGATGATGTCAGCTTATAGAACTGTCTGTTTGCTGTTAAATGTATACCTGCCACTAGTATTAGTTTTATGTTTTGTTTTGTTTTTTTTATTAAAAATATAATTTAAAAATCTTTTAGCTTTTTAATTTAAAAGTTCTGTTCCAGTTATGGGGGATTACTCTGATAAATTTGTATTTGTAAGAAAACCTGTTGAAAAAAATACTACCACTGTAATTCCGTACTGGAATTTAATAAAACTACACACACTAAGATTTGTTATGGTCCCTGCTTGTCATTTTTGTGCTTGCTGAATGAATATTAAATGGATATTTAATACTTGCACTTAAGTCAGCAAACATTGATCCAAAGTCTCTAATATTTTCTCTAAATATCACAAGATTTAGAATAGCAAATCTGAATAACTGAATATGTAATATTAGGATTTATAATTTAATTCACACACCCCTATACATTAGTGTTGTCAAAATGATTAATTGTGATTAATTGCATCCAAAATAAAAGTGTTTATATATGTGTATTGTTCATATTTATTATATTTTTAAGAAATGTGTGTATATATATAGATAGATAGGTAGATAGATAGATAGATAGATAGATAGATAGATAGATAGGTAGGTAGGTAGATAGATAGATAGTCATTCATATGTGATTTATGTTGTATATAAATATAAATATATATTACATAAAGTCTTAATGTGGGTGTATTATACATACATAATAAATATACACAGTACACACACATATTTTGTGTATACAAACTTTCATGTTTCAAGAGTCAACTTTTCTCCATTTGAACTGGTTGCAAGCGTGATTACTATATTGCCCACAGCTGTTACTTGCCACAGGTGTGTCTGAATACAAATCACATGCTTGAAAAGCAATTATTTCTTACAATTTTGAAAAAGTACCAATAATTTTGTCCAGTCCATTTTTTAGTTCTGTGTGAAATTTTATCAAGTTTGACTTTTCTTTTCTTTTTTTTTCGTGTTGTTCCAGTGCAAAGAAAAACAAGTATGTGAATACCAAAACATTTCCAATTGGAATATATATATATATATATATATATAGATATACAGGTCCTTCTCAAAAAATTTGCATATTGTGATAAAGTTCATTATTTTCTGTAATGTACTGATAAACATTAGACTTTCATATATTTTAGATTCATTACACACAACTCGAAGTAGTTCAAGCCTTTTATTGTTTTAATATTGATGATTTTGGCATACAGCTCATGAAAACCCAAAATTCCTATCTCAAAAAATTAGCATATTTCATCCGACCAATAAAAGAAAAGTGTTTTTAATACAAAAAAAGTCAACCTTCAAATAATTATGTTCAGTTATGCACTCAATACTTGGTCGGGAATCCTTTTGCAGAAATGACTGCTTCAATGCGGCGTGGCATGGAGGCAATCAGCCTGTGGCACTGCTGAGGTGTTATGGAGGCCCAGGATGCTTCGATAGCGGCCTTAAGCTCATTCAGAGTGTTGGGTCTTGCGTCTCTCAACTTTCTCTTCACAATATCCCACAGATTCTCTATGGGGTTCAGGTCAGGAGAGTTGGCAGGCCAATTGAGCACAGTAATACCATGGTCAGTAAACCATTTACCAGTGGTTTTGGCACTGTGAGCAGGTGCCAGGTCGTGCTGAAAAATGAAATCTTCATCTCCATAAAGCTTTTCAGCAGATGGAAGCATGAAGTGCTCCAAAATCTCCTGATAGCTAGCTGCATTGACCCTGCCCTTGATAAAACACAGTGGACCAACACCAGCAGCTGACATGGCACCCCAGACCATCACTGACTGTGGGTACTTGACACTGGACTTCAGGCATTTTGGCATTTCCCTCTCCCCAGTCTTCCTCCAGACTCTGGCACCTTGATTTCCGAATGACATGCAAAATTTGCTTTCATCCGAAAAAAGTACTTTGGACCACTGAGCAACAGTCCAGTGCTGCTTCTCTGTAGCCCAGGTCAGGCGCTTCTGCCGCTGTTTCTGGTTCAAAAGTGGCTTGACCTGGGGAATGCGGCACCTGTAGCCCATTTCCTGCACACGCCTGTACACGGTGGCTCTGGATGTTTCTACTCCAGACTCAGTCCACTGCTTCCGCAGGTCCCCCAAGGTCTGGAATCGGTCCTTCTCCACAATCTTCCTCAGGGTCCGGTCACCTCTTCTCGTTGTGCAGCGTTTTCTGCCACACTTTTTCCTTCCCACAGACCTCTTGCTTAAGGGTGTCAATGATGGCCTTCTGGACAGCAGTCAGGTCGGCAGTCTTACCCATGATTGCGGTTTTGAGTAATGAACCAGGCTGGGAGTTTTTAAAAGCCTCAGGATCTTTTGCAGGTGTTTAGAGTTAATTAGTTGATTCAGATGATTAGGTTAATAGCTCGTTTAGAGAACCTTTTCATGATATGCTAATTTTTTGAGATAGGAATTTGGGGTTTTCATGAGCTGTATGCCAAAATCATCAATATTAAAACAATAAAAGGCTTGAACTACTTTGAGTTGTGTGTAATGAATCTAAAATATGTGAAAGTCTAATGTTTATCAGTACATTACAGAAAATAATGAACTTTATCACAATATGCTAATTTTTTGAGAAGGACCTGTAGATATATGTGTGTGTGTGTGTGTGTGTGTGTATTATCTCAAACTTTTATTGGATACAATTAATATATTTGACTATATATATATATATATATATATATATATATATATATAGTGTTAATATATCATTTGAAGATAAATCTTTTGATATGAGAGTAATTTTAATAATACAATATTGTATAAGCAATTTATTATTTCTATTGACGTGTAAATTTATATTAAATATTTAAAATGTTACATTATTAACATCTGAGTGTAAATATTACATACATAATATTTTGAATCTAAATAATTTCATATGTAATTTATAATTTACTTTTGTGTTAATATATCATTTAAAAAAATAAAATGCTATCTTTTGATATAAGAGTAAATTAACAAGTAAATGTAGGTTTATTTTTATTATCCTTCAGGTTTTTATTTTAAATATGTTTAAAATAAAATCCTAATAATAATACAATATTGTATAAATATTTAACACGATTTCTATTTATATATTTAATTGACTTTAAATATTAAAAAATATTACTATTATTTAAAATAATACTGTAACAACTCAGACCAAGTAAACTTTATTGTAGTGAAAGTTTTTTTTACGCAGCTTTCTTACTCTCTGTTTTCCTATAGGGTTGAATTCAGGTAAATTAGTATACTTTTGCCATTGCGATGACTGGAAAAAATTACATACATACATACATACATACATATACATATATATAGATAGATAGATAGATAGATAGATAGATAGATAGATAGATAGATATAGATATTAACTTATACATATAACAATTATGTACACATAATTTTAAATAACAATAGCCTACCATACAAAAACCAAGCACTGCATTAAAAGCTATGCAGATTAAAGAGGCGCAAGTGTTTAAAAATTATATAAACTGAAACATATTATATAACATTCAATCAGAAAGTAACAGCAGGGGTTCTGGTTCTGAGTTGGTGATCTAGTCTTGTGACGTCATCACCCTTGCACCGGAGCAGGAAGTGCCGGCGGTCGGTGGGACTCTAAACAACCTTCTGTTTTTGCTGCGCACTTTCATGCTTTACCGAGCAAACATGTAACGGTACACCCTCCAGCCAAACCAGAATCCACCGAAACGAACCTGAGCGCAAACCCATGACGGCCGGGACACTCTAGCGGCGGCGTTGACACTCATTTACCGGAGGAGAGATGAAGGAGGTGAGGGGCTGCGGCATGCGGAGCGCCGTCGGGTTCCTCTCCCGCAGGACGATCGGCGGACAGCCGCAGCTGAAGGGAGAGTTCCAGCGGCGCAGACTGGCCGGCTGCTCCAGCCTCTACAAGAAGGACATGCTCGGCCACTTCGGCTGCGTCAACGCCATCGAGTTCTCCAACAATGGAGGCCAGTGGCTGGTGTCCGGTAAGATCCTCCGGTTCTGCACGCTGGTCTTCTTAATGTGGGTCAACGAGAGAAAGACAGACATAAGTCTTCAACGGATTCTTGCAGAATAATGCATTGACAGGATTGCTCTGACATCTTCAATTTGTCAGTTTGTGCATGCATGTTTTATTTTTCTGGGCATTGCCAAAGAAAAGAGGTTTCTGTCTTTCTGTCAGTGTTACATAAACATGTTAAGGTGCTCTCAGTAAAAAAGTTTTTACACAAAGAAACGCAATGACCAGAGTAATGTCATTAAAATTATATTAGATTACATAATGTAGGCTACATCCACATGAGATGAAGATCAGTCTTCTAGAAAAACCTTTTTTTTTTTCTGGATAAATGGGCGTACCCATGTTGACATCACGTGACCAGCCTTATCACGTAACTGAGGAAAGTTAATATAAGTTTGTTAAGTTGCTTTTTATAATAAACAATAAAAATATCTACTTGGCTTAAGGCATTAGGCACTTACTGCAAACATGACTGTCTAAAACACAGTTGCTGCACAAAACTTGTTAGAATTGCATCTAAAAAGGTTCATTAACTTGTTTAGAAACTTCATCCATCCAGGCTGAAGTCAGTATGAAGTCCTTGGTGCTATTAGCACAAATAAGAGCCAGATAAACCTAAACGAAACTTGCTGAATGCACCTTTGTATAGTTTCTTTCAGACTTTTTCTTGCTGACTCATTAATTGGTTGCAGCTGTTACTGATTCTTTTGGCTTCGCGCATTCATTCCTGCTCAAGTTTTTTGTATGTTTTTGTATATTTTTAGTCTTTACATTAGGCATGTACAACCTAAGAGTTCCCATGCTCATTGAAACCAGGAAATCTCAGATCATTTTACAATTGTGGTTTCCAGGCCTGGAAAAGTTTTCTAGCACTTCTTGTCTTTTTAAAGTATTTTATCAGCTAGAAAGTACCCTTTTTATACTCCAGTAATGACTAGAAAATGTTTTGTACATAAATGTAGGTAATCTTTTAATTAGTTTCACTGTGAAACAATTTGCAAAACCCAGAAATTTAAGTTTACTTTTTGCACGACAGATATGACACTAACATAGCAGTAGGATGCTGTCACCATTAATGAAAAAAAAAAACAGGTTAACATGACAACAAGTGCTCTAGTGGAAATCCACCTATTGAGTGTTTCACAACACATCATCAATCGGCCATATTGGCAGCACTGAATCTAAACAATGCTACTGAACCGAAACTTGCATATTTTGCTGATTAATGCTGCTTAAAATTATTAATTTAATAAAAAAAATAATAATAATTATTAATATCAGTTATTGTTATGTTTGAGGCTGTACTAATCGGTCAGACCAGGAAAACATTTGGAGTACTATAGACTGCCAAAAGTTATAGCAAATCAAAGAGGAAGAGTGTAAAAGACTGTCTGAGGAACAAATGGGGGGTGAAATGTGGAAGCTGCTAAATCATATAGAGAAGGACTAAGAAGGAAAGGGCACAATATTTTGACAAACTAAAGTTAATAGGTTGTAAAGTTAAGTACAAGCAATTTTAATTAAGATATTAGCTTAATATTTCACCTACCTGACTGGAAATGATAAGAACAAACATGAATGTTGTCAAGATTCTTGCCCTGGAAATCCTAGTTTAGTTTGGCCAACCACACACGCCTTTTGTTCCTCAGACAGTTTTTGTATTCTTCTCCTTTATTTGTTTTAACTTTTGGCAGTCTGTAGTAACGTTTCCCTAAATGTTTTTCCCGGTCCGACCAATTAGTGGAGCCCAAAACATGATGATAATTGACCATTTTCAGCAGCAGTAATCAGCAAAACATGCATGTTTCGTTCGTTCAGTGGCATTGTTTACGTTCAGTGCCACCGATTAATGGCGTGTCGTGAAAACGCTCTATAGATCAGATTTGCCATTCTGAGCTGGAGTATGAGAGGACTACATTGTGTTTTTATTATCATGAATTTCTGAACTTATGTTGAGAACAAGCCTGTTCTTTGGTGTTTGAGAATGATGTTGAAACATTCCTCTGGTGAATCTATTTATATGTCTTGTGTTGTATGTAGGTGGAGATGACCGCAGGGTGCTGCTGTGGCACATGGAGAAAGCAATACACTCACGAGCCAAACCGATCAAGTTAAAGGGGGAGCACCTGTCCAACATCTTCTGCCTGGCATTTGACAGCACCAACAAACGTGTTTTCTCAGGAGGTAAAACAAGCAGCTGCTCAGATTTGTGATGCTGAAGCTAAAACAGAGGGGAGATCAGATGTCTAATGTTGATGTTTGTCGCTGCAGGAAATGATGAGCAGGTGATTCTGCATGACGTCGAACGTGGCGAGACGCTCAACGTCTTCTTGCACGACGACGCTGTGTACGGTCTGTCCGTCAGTCCTGTTAATGATAACGTCTTCGCCAGCTCCTCTGATGACGGCAGAGTTCTCATATGGGACACGCGAGAACCGCCACATGGAGGTACACATTCTCAGTTTTTAATATGGCCCCTTTTTCTTTAATGACGCATAAAATGATAAATTATTACAAATTATTAATTTTATTTCTGTTATGGCAAAGCTGAATTTTCAGCATCATTACTCCAGTCTTCAGTGCCACGTAATTCTTCAGAAATCATTCTAATATGTTGATTTGGTGCCTAAGAAACATTTCTTTTGTCAATGTTAAAAACAGTTGTGCTGCTAAATTTCTTTGTTGAAACCATACTTTTTTTAAACCTCGGTTTCATCTAAAGCCTGAACTGTTCTAGATCCCTTGTTACTCTAATTTTGTTTTGTGTTCCAGAACCGTTCTGCTTGGCCAACTACCCCTCTGCATTTCACAGCGTGATGTTTAACCCCGTAGAACCCCGTCTGCTGGCCACTGCCAACTCTAAAGAGGGGGTTGGACTGTGGGACATCCGCAAACCCCGCAGGTAAATTGCAGATCTGTCCAAAAAATGCATGCACGTTCTATCACAGTCTATCACATTTTACCATTCAAAGGCTAAAAGACATTATCAAACGAAAGTTTGAGAGAGGCTAAAGATTTTTCAGTAGTGTTCATTTCGTTAACGAAAACTAGGATGAAAAATGTTTCTTCCTATGGCAAAAACAAGACAAAGACAATAAGGTCAATAAATGAACTATGACTATGTCAACATGCAATTTCGTTGACAAAAAAAGACGGGTCTAAAATGTATACAAAAAATAAACATTTTACCAATATCTCTTAGGCAAAGCGTTTGTCTTTGGAATCGATTCTGAGCTTAGATTTTAACAGCAGATGGCGCTCTAATGTAGTGTTTATCCGCACACTCAAACGCTCACGAAGAAGAGGGTGCGTTCAGCAGAGTCATGTCATTTCACCTTGGCTCAGAATGCTTTTATGATGTGAGATTTATGTAAACACAGCCCACTGTGAACATCCTTGTAATTCGCTGCAATTTTTTTGAATTGTATTAATGGTTATTTTAGGTTAGGTGCATGTAAGGATTTGGAAACAAGCAGAGCTCGGCTTTTTGTATAGCAAGCAGTGCCATCTGCTGTTCAAAACTAAGCTCAGAATCAATTTGAGAAAGAATCGCGATGCATTCAGAAAACCCAGAATCGGTGCTGAATCATTTCTCTATTTTTGTTGCAACAGTTTATCGTCCCATACCTAATATCTCTTTTTATATTTTGTCAAAAAAGGAGACAAATTATTATTGCGTACTGTTGTACACACCTCTACTACGCGAGCTTTCATGTGTCCGGTTGCCAGATATTGAGAGTTCAAATCCCTCGAATAAGAGCTTCTCTGTTACAGTTCTGCCTGGTGCTTTGCTTATTTTACAATCTGACAACCATGCACACAAGTTTTTTTTTTTTGTGAAAGCGCTGACACCGATGGTCTAAAAAAACAGACAAACAAGCTGGAGTTTTGCGATCTAAATGAAAGTGTCACTCAGACAGTGTTCTGTCATGAGATCTTGACTATATTGTTACAGACTTTATTCTTTAAGACGAATGCAATTGGATTATTAAAAAATGGCATTGAGATTTTTAAGTCCAGTAAAGTGCATCCACCCATCATAAAAAGTACTCCACACAGTTCCGGGGGGTTAATAAAGGTGAATTTATGCATTTGGGTAAGAAAAATATCCATATTTAAAACTTCATATATCCGCTAACTGACGTAATCACGTTCACAAGAGTGACGTTCTAGCGGATCGATCATACTCGATTGTAACTCCAATTGTATTCATCTGAAAGAAGTCATATACACCTAGGATGGCTTGAAGGTTAGTAATTCATGGGGTAATTTTCATTTTTGGGTGAACTGTCCCTTTAAGAACTACAAAAATGCATCGATTCACTTCAGAAGGCCTTTATTTACCCACAGATGCTTACCATATATGTAAATAAACAGAGATTAAAAATTTGAGTTAAGATTGTTTTATTTTGTGTGGAAAAAGAGACCGCAGAGGGCCAAGAGTACTATGAAAGCAGCACAGTTAGCTGCCATGGACGTTGTTCAAATAAACAGTTTACTGTCATTATACAAGTATGTCTGGCTGCAGTTAGTTAATCAGAATCAAGTGTTACAGAGAGCCATGTTTATAAGCACAGCTAAGCTGGCAAAAACAAGAGTTGCTGAACTATGTCCAGTTAAAGCTTGAACGCTTGCTTCGGTCCAAATATGGACTCCAATCTAGCTGACAAAGCCAGCTTTATCATCATAGCTGTTTGTTGTACTGCCTGAGGCCAGCAGAGGACAGCAGAGCTTGTGTAAAGACTGTAAACAATATCTCCTGAAATAACACAAATCTCAATGGTGATCTTTCATGATAACCTACTATCCTCTGTGGTTTATGTGTCTCTTTTTGTGCTGTAGTTCTCTGTTGCGTTACGGAGGGAGTTTGTCTCTTCAGAGTGCCATGAGTGTGCGCTTCAACAGTATGGGGACGCAGCTGCTGGCTCTGCGCAGACGTCTGCCTCCCGTCCTGTACGAGCTCCACTCTCGTCTGCCCAGCTTCCAGTTTGATAACCAGGGCTACTTCAACTCCTGTACTATGAAGAGTTGCTGCTTTGCTGGAGACCAAGATCAGGTTAGATAAACAGGATGGCCAAAATGTACTGTAGATGCCAGAACAATGTGGGACGAAAGAAAAATAAAGCTACCGTTCAAATAATTGGGGTCAATAAGATTTTATAAACTAAATTAGAATTAAAACAAGAAATACACTACCAGATTTGTATTATTATTTTTTTTTTTAAAGAAGTCTCTTCTGCTCACTAAGCCTGCATTTATTTGATCCAAAGTACAGCAAAACGTTCATATTCAGCATATTAAATCAGCATATTAGAATAATTTAAGGATCATGTGACTGGAGTAGTGATGCTAAAAATTTAGCTTTGATCACAGGAACAAATTACATTTTAAAATATATTAAAAAAAAATGTTTTAAATAGCAAATGTATTTCAGAATTGTACTGTTTTTGCTGTACTTTGAATCAAATAAAGACAGGCTTGGTGAGCAGAAGAGACTTCTTTAAAAAAACACAAAAATATCTTACTGTTCAAAAACTTTTGACTGGTAGTGTATATAAATTAATAAAGCAGAGATCAATTAAATTGCATATGAAATCAGCATATTAGAATGGTTTGTGAAGGATCATGTGACCCTAAAGACTGGAGTAATGGCTATTTAAAATTCAGCTTTGCCATTAAAAGAATAAATCACATTATAAAATATATTACAATAAAAACAGTTATTTAAATTGTAACTGTTTTACTGTATTTTTGATCAAACAAATGCAGCCTGGTGAGCAAAAGAGGCTCAAATTTCACATTAAAAAATCTTACCAAACCTCAAAATCTGCAAACAAATCTCAAATATTTTGTTACATTATAGCAGATATTTCACCAGTTAGAAGTTGTACTCAGCTTGTTAAGTGATGTCAACATGGCAGCCACCGTAAAACGACCTTTTCCATGTAGAATAAATCAGATTTTATTAGGCTGCTGATTTGACTAAAGCTACTGTGTGCGTGACAATCATATAAAAAAAAAATCATTATTTTAATTATTGTTGTTTTTAAAGGGTACATAACATGCACAGTTTCACCTAATCTCATGTTAATCCTGAGTACCTATAGAGTACTAATGTATCCTTAATATCTCCAAAAAGTCTTTAGTTTTATTATATTAATGAAATAAAAATACAGCTTTCCGATTTTTCTCTGGAAAAAGCCGAACTTCTGGAGGCGCACCGTGGGCGGAGCTAAATTCGACAATCGCTTGCGTTAGAATTGCCCATGGGATTGCCAATAAAACTGACTTTTGATGTTTTTTCACTTACCATCTGCAGTTCTGAATCTTTACTGGGATCTTTTATAGCTGGGACCGCTCCATCTTTCAGTATCAAACAATGTGCAAATCCAGCGTCGAACTGGTCCTCGTATATGAAACACACACTTGCTAAACTCCATTGCTGTCCCGGAAAAATGAACCGCATCCACTGTTCATGTAACGCTGGGTTCTTCAGGAAGCTGAGCAAAGTTATCTTTGCCTTACAACCAAAACCACACTTCTTTAGAGACATTCTACCCTTGCGGAGTGCATCAGAATGAAGCACGTTGATAGGCGCGCCCTCTTTCTCACGGTCTAGCCAACGTTATCACGGGTGCCACGGACGCGCTTTTCCGGGAGAAATGCTCATAAAAGGAGTTCCACCACTGATTACGTCATTAATGCCATGATCAAAAAAAATTAACCAAAACTTGTACCAACCTGGAAGCAAGATTTTCGGCAAAGAAATTCTCTCTTTTTTAAACCATGTTTAGCATGAGAATCCAACTCTTTAACGCTGTAAACAACTCTGAATGTACGAAATACCATTCTACCCCCCCCCTCTAAGTTTAATTCCTGAGTGCATCTGCATAATTATTCTGGTTTACGGTCAATCAGACTGGTTTCTTAAGGATTCACATCTTTTATTCGGAAACAGACATAACAGAATTAACGAAATCTCTAAATGACTCATCTCTAATAAACCTCTGTCTGAACAATGTAGAGTGAACTAATGACTAACTTAACCAGTCCCTTTATTGCGTCTGGCAATGTGTAATCTAAAACTGATTGCGCAGAAGAGGTTTTTGTGTGCATGCGTGTGCATGCTTGTGTGCATTCTTGTTTGTGGGTTGGTGGATGTGTGTGTCAGTAGATGTTGAGTGTGTGTGTTTTCAGGTATGTTCAGTGAGGGAATGTTGGGTAATGGCTTGTAGAAGCTTGTTTTATCGGCGTTGAATCTAAAGCTCAGCAGATGCTCCTCTGTCTGTCTGCCTGCGTCTGTGTGCGCGCTCTGGTCTCTTGGGTTCAGTGTTTGGATTTTTTGTATGTTTGTCCAGCTGTTTCTGCTCTCTCTTTCTGTCTGACAGTCGCACACCTCCTCCTACAGAACGGCGGATTCTCATCCCTAAATCCTCTCTAACATCAGAACAGCTCAGTGTGTTTGTTACTCAAAAGTGTGTTTTCAGAAATTAAATAAATGTGTCTGAAAACCTCTTGGGGACAACTTGCTTTTTTTTTGTTATGAATAAAGTTAATGTTCTATATTATTTATAAATACACCAGTAATTGGGGAAAAGTCTTAGATCCTCACCAAGGCTGCAATACTGTAATATTGTGAAATATTATTACAATTACAAAAAAATTTTATCTTTTATAATATATTTTAAAATGTCATTTATTCCCGTGATGCCAAAGCTGAATTCTGAGCATCATTACTCCAGTCTTCAGTGTCACATGATAATTTAGAAATCATTCTAATTTGCTGTTTTGGTGCTCAAGAAACGTGTGTAATTATATATCTCTGTGTTTCCAGTACATCTTGTCTGGCTCTGATGATTTTAACCTTTACATGTGGAGAATCCCCAAAGACCCTGAAGCAGGTAAACACAGTCACTCATGCACAGGCTAACTGTGTCTAATGTTGTTATTATTTATGGACTCATTCTCTGTCTGTCTCGACAGGAGGTCCGGGTCGAGTGGTGAACGGGGCTTTTATGATTCTGAAAGGTCATCGGTCCATCGTGAATCAGGTCCGCTTTAACCCTCACACGTACATGATCTGCTCCTCCGGGGTGGAGAAAGTCATTAAGGTTAGTTGTTACTCTTATAAAAACAATATAATAGCATTAGAACAAACTGATGGATTACTTCTGTCATCATTTACTCATCCTTATGTTGTTCTAATGGTTTTTCTTTGATGGATCACAAACAAAGATGTTTACAATGCTTTCTTCCATAATATAAACATGGATGGGGGTGGATGGTTAGATTTAAATGACAATACAAGTAATCCAAATTGATTGGATATTACATAGAATTAGAAATGAACAGAATTTAAAGAAAAGGACACATTAAATTGAAAAGCACCACTGATGACATTTATATTGTTACACAAATAGTTCTATTTTTAATAAATTCTGAAATAGAAATAAATAATTCAGATATTCACAAGTTTAAATGACATTTTAAAATATAATAAAATAGAAAACCGTTATTTTAAATTGTGATAATATTTCACAATGTTACTGTTTTTACTGTATTTTGGATTAAATTACATTTATATTGTTATAAAACAGTTTTATTTCAAGTAAATTCTAAAATAAATAAATGAATAAATAAATTCAAATGTTTACAAATATGAATGACATTTTAAAATGTATTAAAATACTAAAGTTATTTTAAATTGTGGTAATATTTCAGTGTTACTGTTTTTACTGTATTTTTTATTAAATTACATTTATATTGTTACAAAATAGTTCTGTTTCAAATAAATTCTCAAATAAATAAATGAATTCAGATGTTCACATGTATAAATGACATTTTAAAATGTATTAAAATAGAAACTAGTTATTTAAAATTGTGATTATTTCACAATGTTACTGTTTTTACTGTATTTTTTATGAAATTACATTTATGTTGATACAAAATAGCTCTGTTTCAAATAAATAAATGAATTCAGATTTTCACACGTATAAATGACATTTTAAAATGTACTAAAATAGAAAATAGTTATTTAAAATTGTGATAATATTTCAGTGTTACTGTCTTTACTGTATTTTTGTTTAAATTACATTTATATTGTTACAAAACAATATAAATTTTATTTCAAATAAATTCTCACATAAATGAATTCAGATGTTCAAAAGTATAAATGACATTTTAAAATGTATTAAAATACTAAACAGGTATTTTAAATACCTGATAATGATAATATTTCAAAATGTTTCAAAAGTGTTTATCTGTATTTTTCATGAAATTACATTTATGTTGTTACAAAATAGTCCTGTTTCAAATAAATTCTTAAATTAATTAATTCAGATGTTCACATGTATAAACATTTTAAAATGTATTAAAATAGATTTGAATTTATTTTAAATTGTGATAATATTTCACAATGTTACTGTTTTACTGTATTTTTGTTTAAATGACATATTGTTACAAAAAAGTTTTATTTCAAATAATTTCTCAAATAAATAAATGAATTCAAATGTTCATAAGTATAAATGACATTTTAAAATGTATTAAAATAGAAAATGTTATTTTAAATTGTGATAATATTTCACAATGTTACTGGTTTTACTGTATTTTTTATGAAATTACATTTATGTTGTTACAGAATAGTTATGTTTCGAATAAATTCTCAAATGAATTCAGATGTTCACACATAAATTACTTTTTAAAATGTATTAAAATAGAAAACAGTTATATTAAATTGTGATATTTCACAATGTTACTGGTTTTACTGTATTTTTTTATGAAATGACATTTGTTGTTACAAAATAGTTCTGTTTCAAATAAATTCTCAAATAAATGACTTCAGATGTTCACAAGTGTAAATTACATTTTAAAATGTATTAAAATAGAAAACAGTTATATTAAATTATAATAATATTTCACAATTTGACTGTTTTACTGTATTTTTGATTAAATAAATGCAGCCTTGGTGACCATAGGACTTTCAAAAGCATTAAAAAACATTTCAGTGGTAGCAATGAAAGTTTCATTGTGCAGAATTATGCTATTTAGGTTTGAAAGCTACCATAGAGGGGACTTAAATTTCAACGTAGCATGTAGCTTTAGAAGATATTTTGACTTTTTTTTTCGTAATATTGTGTGGTGTATATTTGTGTGTAGCATATTTGGAGCTCAACAGCATCTGTCAAAATGAATTTTCATTTTGTGAAAGAGAGCAGTGTAAACATTCTACCCTGCATTTTCTTTTCTGTTACATGGAAGAAAGACATACGGGTTTGGAACATGAGGGTGAATAAATGGACAGTGTGATTTCTGGGCAAACTATTTCTGCCTGATACCAGCAGACCTGCCACACGCACATAGAAGAAAATATTCTGCATGTGCTGGAAAGATTATCATGTCTGAACTTGTGTCTGTCCTACATTTAGTCTTAAATGAATTTCTGCTGTCGCTGGTTCAGCCGCACCTAAAACCCTAAAGGCACAGAATCTATGTACGATTTTATCCGTCTTACTTGTCTCACTGTCCTTTCTCGGGTTATTTACGTATATCATTATAAAGCAGAGTGTTACAGCTGCACAACTGCAGCTTCCTAAAAAACACAACGTAATCAGCGGTTACTTGTTGGTTTGCGATGTCATCATAACCACAAGGTCTCCATTTTTTAATGTTGTTATCCAGCTGTCATGTTCTATGGGCATTTGTTTCTTCAGTGTTGTCATGCTATTGTGAGACTGTATCTTTTGCTGGTGGTTCTTGTGAAATCTTGTTTGGCAGGCAGTAGATGTTGAGTAATGCTAGAACACTGTGGGCCTGTTCTCACTCACTAAACTCAAGTTTGTCAGAGACCAGCATGGCATGATTTTTTGTAACAAACAAAAAACACACTTCTACTATGTTTGTATTGACATATAAGTGGCTACAGTGATTTATACACATTCAGTTCTGTAATAATTCTCGTACATATCAAAGGTGTTAGGCCTGTTTCACACTTGCGTATGAGCAGCGAGTAAGAAAAACTGTAGCGTAACCGCAAAAGCTAACTCATATTGTGCTATCACACTGACAGTATGTCAGCTGCATTTGGGATCTATTAATGAAGAGTTCAGATGCAAAAGCCTCTAAATCCATCTGACATCTTTCTTTAAAAAATGCATTTTTATCAGGCTCAGATGTATAGGTTTCTATGTAAGTACTGGTGCTTCTGAGTGGGCTGAGGGTGGGATTTTATTGAGTTTGTAGTAAAAGTATTTGATGGACATATAATATGTTTCGAGAGCATTCACTCAGTATCATTATCTCATTTTTGACCGAGATGGCTTTTAGCTGGTTTTGCATGTGAACTCTTCAAATATTTTTTGAGAGATTCTCTTATGCTAACCAAGGCTATGTTTATTTATTCAAAAATACAGTAAAAACTGTAGTAATGTGAAGATTTATTGTTTTTTTTTTTTTTTTTTTTTTTTTTTTTTACTTTTTTTCAATGTATTTTAAATGTGATTTATTCCTGTGATCAAATCTGATTTTTCATCATCACTACTCCAGTAATGTCACGTGTGTCACATCCAGTGTCACATGCTCCTTCAAAAATCATTCTAATATGCCAATTTAATGCTCAAGAAACATTTCTTAATATTGTCAGTTTAAATTCAGAGTTCTTTGAATATTTCATGAATATTTAAAAGAACAGCGTTTATTTATAATAGAAACTTTTGTAATATTTAATGACTCCTAGCTGAATAAAAACAGCAGTGTATGAAAATATGAGCTTAATCACAATTTAAAGTTATAGTTATTGACAGTAAAAAAACAAAACAAATATGTGAAATGTGTTAATCTAAATGTTAAGTTCTCCTCTTTTGAAACATGCAATATTTCTTAATTTATTTTATACGTTCTATAAAAATATATCTGAATAGAAAGAAGTTTATACACTACCAGTCAAAAGCTTTTAATCCAAAGTACAGCAAAAACAGTACAATTTTGAAATACTTTTACTATTTAAAATAAATGTTTTCTGTTTGAATGTATTTTAAAATTAAATTTATTCCTGTGATTTCAAAGCTGAATTTTTAGCATCATCACTCCAGTCACATGATCCTTCAGAATTATTTTAATATTCTGATTTGCTGCTCAGGAAACATTTATTATTATTATTATTATTATTATTATTATTATTATTATTATTATTATGTTGAAAACAGCTGAGTAGATTTTTTTTCAGGTTCCTTTGATGAATGGAAAGAACAACATTTATCTGTGAAATCTTAAATAGAAATCTTTTGTAACATCATATATCACTTTTGATCAATTTAAAGCATCCTTGCTAAATAAAAATGATAATTTATATCAAAATTACATTAAAAAAAAAAAAAAAAAAAAAAAAAAAAAAATATATATATATATATATATATATATATATATATTATAGATTATAGATTTCTAAAGACTGAGGACTGGAGTAATGATGCTGAAAATTTAGCTTTGATCACAGGAATACATTACATTTTAAAATAAATTCAAATAGAAACCATTTGATTTCAATAGTAAACATATTTTACAATTGTACAGGTTTTTTTGCTGTACTTTGGTTCAAATAAATGCAGTCTTGGTAAGCAGAAGAGAAATCTTAAAAATCTTACTCTTAAAAAACTTTTGACTGGTAGAAAGAGGGTCCCTTGTCAACTTATTAAATGGGCAGAATAAATACCTGTGCCATGTAAAATGGGCCTAATTCACACCCTTTCTTTTTCTCTGTAGGTATGGAGTCCTTATCAGCAGCCAGATAGTGTTGGTGATCTGGAAGGCCTGGTGGAGGACAAGTCTCGCTCTCTCTACACTCATGAGGAATACATTAGCCTGGTCCTGAACAGTGGAAGTGGCCTGTCACATGATTACGTTAGCCAATCGGTGCAGGAGGACCCCCGGATGATGGCTTTCTTCGACTCACTAGTTCGACGAGAGATTGAGGGCTGGAGCTCAGACTCAGACAGCGATTTGAGCGAGGGCGCCATTCTGCAACTGCACGCAAGAGCTAGACGCTCAACACGCTCCACACGATCCACCCCACGATCTCCTGCCAACGTATCCGCTGCTCATCACAGTGACTCTGAGCACTCTTCTTCATCCTCACTGGCCGGACCGGAAGCGTCCGGGAGCGAGAGAACCGATCAGGACCGGAGCGGATCACAGAGGAGCAGGACGAGGCCACATGCATCTGCGTTTCTGCTAGACCTTGGAAACGAGGACTCGGATTCAAGCGGGTTCTGGTTGGATCCGATGCCCCGTCCTAGATCTCCGAGTCCACGTGAAAACTCGAGCCTTTCTAGCCACGCCTCTTCAGCAGGCGTGGCCTCCAGTTCTAGCTCCTCCCCCAGCTCCTCTTCTAGCTCCTCCTCCAGCACAGACGGCGTCGATGAGGAGCTGCGCAGGAGCAGGATGCGACAGCGCAACGCAGCCAGATGGAGGCGCCACATTGGCCTTTCAGGAAGAGAGTCCGCCCACACCCTTCCCGGCGCAACAGATTCCTCCAACTATCCCAGCATTTCCATCCATGATCCGTCATCACCCTCTTCGTCCTCCGGCGACGAAGGTCGGCCTTCCAGGAATCGTGGAAAAGAAAAACAAAGCGGACGCGGCTCAAGTCCCACGCGCTTATCTGACAGACAAACCAGATGTAGGCGCCGCTTCACTTCCTCTTTCTCAGGTAGCGACGCTCCTGTGGAGAGGGCGAAATCTCGAGTGGGCTTTCTCGCCGAGTCTGGGGAGGAACCAGAGCGAGGGAGAACTAGCGGGGAAGAGTTAAGTGCTGTGGAGGAAGCAAACATCACACTCAGCAATCGTGCTGGAGTTAACGGACGTCCGCATACAGATGAGAACCGTGCAGACTCTATTCACCCAGAATGCTCAGACACAGAACTTCGTAAGAACTCTGGTGACTTGAGGACCCAGGGGGAACCCTCTGGAAGGGAGATCTCCAGTGGGAAACGGACTTGTTCTGACTCAGGAGAAGAAGAGGATTCTCCGTCGGAGAAAAGGGCGAAAACGTGGTGATGTCACAGCACAACTCACTGACTCAGAGTCAAACTTTTTTTGAGTTCTTTATCTTTGGACACTTTTGGTTTCGCATTTTTGAACCATCTTCCCTTTTCTCTCTTTACCTGATGTCATGCGTTCTGGGGTCACGCCGCAGTGATGACACTAAAAAAAAAGATGTTAGTGATATATGTTAACGGAAGAAAAAAATAACTGCAGTGCTTTTGGTTTCATAATATTTTAGTTCCATTGAACCTGTAACTTTTACGTTTGGGGTTCTGGTTTGTTTTTGGGCTGTGGGAAGGAAAGTGATTTGAGAGCATTTCTACAAGGATGGGGTTGTGAGTCAGTAAGAGTGGAACTGGGGTGGGAGGTGGAAATTGGGGGGTGGGGGGTTTAAAAACAGTGTTTCCATGGTAACCTCTTTGAGCAGCAGCTGTTTGAGTTGTGCATTAAAGTTCTGTTCCAGTGTTCCCATAGAAACCCTCTTGTTATGTCTCTTCTTCCTAGTCCTAGTCGTCCACCATTCTAATCGACATCAAACAGGAAGTAGCCTGGGTGAGTGTTCTAGGATATTCCGATGTGAGAATCGTCACCATGGTGATGCATCAGTATCTGCTCTCCATCTGTCTAATGGAGCGGCTTGAAGGGCCAAGTGAAAGATTAATGAGAGCATATATGATAATGTTGTAGGTCAGCGCAGGGCTTGTTGTTTTAAAACTCTTCCTCTGCAGTTGCTTGATTGATAGTCCCTCGCAAATTCTACTAAATCAGCTGTATTAAAGGGATACTTCACCCAAAAGTAACCCGTAAGACCTTTGTTCATCTTTGGAACACAAATTAAGATATTAAATATAGCTGCAAGCGGTGATTACAGGGGTTCAAGTACGTTAAGGCATTTAAGCACATATGAAAAAAGACATTACATAATATTTAGCAAATCTGTAACCACCTAAATCAATGATTTAACAAGAGCATTTTTGACAAATACAGGTAATTTGCCATAGAAATGTTTTTTGTAACGTTTATGACATATATGTTATAGTGGCAGCTGTAGTCCAATCTCCCTAAAACTTTGCATGTCTTTTTAGAATCACCTGTTGCGAGCGCTCACTAGGTTTCTTGAAGTTTTGAGTTTTTCTATAGGCTTTATAGGCTTTTGGGTGTATTTGGACAGGCCCCTTTTCTAAACGACCCCATTATAGATTATATATATATATATATATATATATATATATATATATATAATTGAAAAGGGTAAATTTATTTTATAATTATTTATATTTTTTTTATTATTATTGACCTAGAGCAGCTTTTCACAGAGTCTTCTCATCTATTTAACAAACAATTTAATTGGCGTGGTTCTAAAGGCAAAGTAGTTTAGAATGAGGAGGTTTATCATATAATATGAATATTGTGTATGTGTGGAAAATCCACAAAATAAAGAACTTGACTTACGTCTAACGTTAGGAGTTATGAGCGATTTCATACTTTGCTGTAGCGCCCCCATCAGGGTGATTGGGGTGAGCCTGGGTGACGTTGTAGACGGTGAGAGTACTACCATTCCTCCAAATTTTAAATCTCTACGATTTACGGTTTGGTCTGCCCCATCAATTTTTAAAGGAGATTGCTAATCCTTGGCCAATCTAACCCCAATCTATTCTAGTCTCATGAACGCGCATTGAAGACCGACACGGAATAAAGATTTTTTTTCTTTCTTTTTTTTTCTCCACAAAAAAGTATTCTCGTAGCTTCATAATAGGGCTGTCATGATTCATCACTTCAATTTGAGTACTTAAAAAAAATCCTTGATTGCATTTTGCCCGTGTCCAGTAACAGGCAAAATACCGGAAGTGGCACATTTCATGGACCCATTTAAAAAACATAATAAAGCATATTGCTATTGTAAATTTACGAATGGTACGATTCAAATAAATACATTTATGCGATACAGGTTTAATATATGCGCATTAGGTTACGTATGTGCTAGTGTTGCCAAGTCCGCGGTTTTCACGCAGAGTTGGCTACTTTTAACACCGTTCAACCGCAGGTTGAAGGACACAAAAAATGTGATATTTACCTCCTAAGATTCCCTGCCGAAAAAACAACAATAGGCACCATCAAATAAAATTCTAATGATTCCCACTTACAAATACCATTACAAACAGTCAATTTTTAACCATTAAAAGTGTGATTTGTGGACAAATTCTATTAGCATTTATTGGTTTTAACAAGCCATTAATAGAAGGCAACCAATTTGAGTTTTACATTACCATTACAGTTTCTATTAAAACCAATACAAGTCTCATGATAAACCATTAAAATAGTTTTTTTTATTATTATTATTATTTTTTTTTAGCAGGGTTTTTACCAAGGGGACACCCTCTGTAAGCATTGGGCTAGTTTTGAGTAGTACATAGGCAGGTTTTGTTGTGAAGACCTGGCATTGGCAACCCTGGTACCTGCTCAGAATGGCTCCTTTCACAGTAAATGCGGCTACATGAACTGTTATCATTTACTACATGTGTGGAGCATCTCAAACTCCATCTCTGCATATTCCTGTGAGTTTGGGTTTATTATAACTTTTATCTGCGAACACATCATTCGTCATATCATCAGATATGTAAGGTAAATCAACACAGGAGAATACATCAACATCTTTACCAATATACTAACTGTTCATTGCGATTTCAAAATAAGAGTTTTAAACCCTCACTCTGAGTTTACGCGTTTTTGATGTGTATTCAAGAAATTACAGTAGCTGTAGTATGTCTGTTGTAAAGAAATGGGTAGATAATAAATATTAAGTGGGCATTTGAATTAAATGATTAGTCAATATTAAACAAGGATTAGATCGCGTAGTAAAGTGTAAAAACAATCGTCAGGCCGTTGGCGCCCTCTGCAGTAATTTGTGTAATGTACATAGTTCTAATAATATATTTATGTTATAACCGTTTTGTTTAATGAAATAAAATGATTACTTGCTTTCAAGGCTATTTGCTTAGGTCTACTTTTTAGACACAAAAAAGTTATTATAATTATCAGATAACTCGACAATTACTCAATTATTAAATAATCGCTAGTGACAGCCCTACTTCATAACATTATGGTTGAAACACTGATGTTACATGGACTATTTTATCGATGTCCTTACTACCTTTCTGGACCTTGAATGTGTCAGTTGCATTGCTGTCTATGCAGGGTCAAAAAAAAGAAGCTTGGATTTCATCAAATATATCTTAATTCGTGTTTCCAAAGATGAACGAAGGTCTTATGGGTTTGGAACGAAATGAGGGTAAGTAATCAATGACAGAATTTTCTTCATTTTCAACATTAAATAAAGTGAGGTTATACTCAAATGACACAAAATTACCCATAAGTCATTGCTCACTACCTCAGTACTGCACAGGTGTTATGTGTTTGATGATATTGCAGACCTATAAAAATGAACTACTTCTGTCAAATTAACTAAAATCTTACAGGCTCATTTGTTGGAGCCCTGTGAATCAAAATGCAGTTATTGAGTTTGACACAAAACAATTGCAGTACAGTTCTTGTGGCTGACGCTGAACAGATTCAACTGATGGCATTCAGAGAATTCACAGAATCACTGTAGCATTTGTTTAATGAAAGCCTCTGGATGAGGAACAGGTCTGCCTTTAGGAAATGAACTACAGCTTTTCCACTCTCCACACTGGCCACACGCACACACAGGCCGACATGCTCCTGCCTCCATGAACAGTTCGGGGCAGCCATAAATGGAATCGTCTCTCTGTTGTTGAACACGATAAGGAAACTCCACCCAACGGTAAGAGCTGTACTGGAATTGCTGATTGACAGTTATTTGGCTGATGTCATTCATGAGTACAGTTACTAAGTCACACCCTCTCTTGTCTCATGTACAAGTGTGATTTGTCCTCACATGACCCCTCCTTTAAAGTGAATCATCTCTAGAATTGCATTCTGTTCCTCCAAATCCACAACACAGGCTAGTTTTACTCACCTGTGGAATCAAGGGTTCATGCATACAAGGCATTTGCTTGAGATATTACTCATGACTAGGACCAGAAATCAGCCTGAGGGTTAAAATGTGGGGACATTTTTTTTTCATAAATATCATTGTCACATGAATCTAGCATTTTACTTGGTTTAGTACCTCTACCTCTGACTGCCTGTAAAATGCAGTTATTTAACAGCTACTACTATGTGTTAATGTAATGTCGATTTTTATTTCTCTATGTAAAAGGAATACATTTTTCAGAAAGATAATATATTTTAGATAATATATTTTCATTTGAAGTATATGACCATATTTAAATAAAATAAAATAATATGAAATGAAATGAAATGGAATAAAATAAAGTAAAATCAAAATAAAATAATGAAATTAAATTAAATTAAGTAAAATAATATAAAATAAATTAGCATGAAATAAAGTAATACAATAAAATATAACGAAAATAAAAATATTGAAATAAAATAATATAAAATTAAATTAAGTAATGAAATAAAATATAATGGAAAAAAAATAAAATATTGAATAAAATAATATAAATTAACATAAAATAAAAGAATAAAAAAAACAAATAAAATAAATAATATAAAAAAATGAAATAAAATTAAATGAAAAAAAATATGAAATGACAAAACAAAATAATCTAATATTAAATAAATAAAAAATAAAATGAAATAATATAAAATAAAATATAATTAAATGAAATAAATTAAAATAATCTAATATAAAATGAAATGAAATAATGAAATGAAAAAATAAATAATGTAATTTAAGATAAAATGAAATAAAATAATATAAAATAACGTAATATAAATTGAAATGAGTTGAAATAAATAATGAAATGGAACAAAAATGTAAAATAATAATATAAAATATAAAATGAAAAAAAAAAGAAATATAATCAAATGATTTTTTTTGAATGAAACAAAATAAAATAATGTAAAATTAGGTCAAATTAAATAAAATAATATGATATAAAATAAAAATAATATTAAATTAAATAATATAAAATAAAGTAAAATAATTTAGAATCATAATAATAATATAATATAAAATGAAACTAAATAATACAATAAAATAAAAATGTAATTAAAAATAAAATAAAAAACAATTCAAATGATTAATTGCTAGGAGACAATATTTTTGATGATTAAGAGACCATAAAAGACAAACCTTCTTTCTGCCTGTGTGGCTTATATGGCATTTATTAATTACTTTCCAATATTTAAAAATGATTATCAAATATTATTATTTTTATTATTGGTTTAATTCATAGGTCATTCTATAGAGATACTAAAGTGAAAATCGTTTTGTGTGTGGGAGGGCTGAGGCAGCAGAAGGATGATGATGTTTCTGCTCAGCTGTCAGCACCCGATTGTGTTAGTTTCTCCATCCTGTACCATTGTTAATCTTCTCATTCTGTCTGAATCAGCTGTAACCCACTCTCTAATCAAGAGGAAATTAATGATGTGTTCCCTCGTGCCTTCTTAAAGTCCTTGTAATCATGAGGGGGTTGCTTATTCTTATACTTTCAGTTTAAACAGGCTACTAAACGGAGATAATATTTCACAGGGTTTGCCTTCATCCAAGCAGCCAGCATCTTATCAGGAACATTGTGACAACAGCTCTAGATACTGTTGAGTTTCACACTGAAGGGGGGCAGGGGTGCTAGTGCCAGTTTGTGCCAGATTATAGCCAGAATGCTCAAGAGATCATCCATACGAACAGAATCACCCTCCATAATGTGATATACCTGTTGTGTTTCCCGTCGGGAGATAATAAAAATAAACAGTGTACTTGCATGAAAATAGAGATGTAGAAAATAGAAAGTGTGACTTTCTAGTGTGTTTAATTGTGTGTGAAAGAGTAAGGGAGTGTTTCCCTGGATCCATGTTGGAGCTATGCATGTAAATTAGACATTCTGTTGTGAAATATCTTGCAATGTGTGTGCAGACCACAAGAAATGCTGATGACAACAGCCTATCTTTTAAATTTTTAATTATACAGAGTTTGTTTTGGCCATTTAACAGCGTCTTTTCTCTGTCTAGCTGTGAGAAGACTGGGTTTAGTAAAATGATTCAGTGACCTGTGGCTCCTGCCTGTCTACACGGACTATGCAGTATTGTTGATCTGTCGATAATGTCAGCGGTTATGTAGATGTTTAGATGACATATGAATCATTTGAATAATTTCTAAGATACAGATAAATAGCTAAATGTTGAGCTTGGCATAAATGCAAAAGGGCCAGTGTAAACATTTATATGTCTAATCCCAAAGCCAATGTTCATGATCTTTAAAGAAGATTCACTACATCTTTAGAGTGCAGTAAAAATATACTTTCAAAATGCCATTTAAAATGAGGCATACTTTGACATTTCTTTATGTGTGGCATGTTTTTAAACCTTTATTTTTCTGTGGAAGTGCTAGTCAGTTATTATTATTACAATTTAAAATAACTACTTTCTATTTGAATGTATTCTAAAATGTCATTTATTCCTATGATGGCAAAAATGTCTTTATTGCCACATGATCTTTCGGAAATCATTCTCAATAGAGTGTTTTCACGACGCCTCATCAATCGGCCATATTGGCATCACTCAGTGTAAGCAATGCTTCTACAAAGCTGGCTTATGTTGCTGATTATTGCTGGTGAATAAAATAATTTAAAATAACATAAAATAAAATTATTGTCATGTTTTAGGCTGTACTTTAGCCTACTAAGGCTGTACTTTTACATTAGTTCAAATATTGCGGCCTTTCATGCTGCTGACTAGGCAGTGTTAATTTCGTTGACGAATAATTTTCATCATAAAAACTTCGTCAACGACATTGTTTTCACAGACAAAAACAAAACGATAACGAACTAAAATTCTTCTTGAATGACACAAACGATGACAAAAATCTACTGGCATTTTCGTCAACGAATAAAAACGAGACGAAAATGTTAGGGAGGGACGATTTGGAAAGAGATTCATTCAGAAAAATCTGTTGCGTAGTAGGAGGTTACAGCAGGAGGTTAGACAAGCTTAAATACAGTTGCTGCACGTCTTATAAAACGTTAAAAAATGTCAATATGTGGGAGAAGTGCAGACATATGGATAAATTTGACGACGCAAGAGAGAACACAGCCGATTACGTCTTAAATGAACATAAACAGTAGGGAGAAAGTGTATCAGTACATTGCATCCATTGCATTCGTGCATTCGGTTTTAAAGGGATAGCAGCCACAATTAGTTGCTGTTGTCCGAGACACAGATGTTAACTAAGCAACAAAAGAAAGACAGAAAACCACACACTGCTCTTGACTGAATCACTTACATAGCCCTAAAGATTCATCTAAATTAATTTATAGAAATAAATAAGTCTGTTTGAAAGAATTTAGAATATGGTAAACAAGCTACTATAAAGAATGCATAATTAGCCTATATAACCATTGGTATTTCTTTGAAAAGATGACCATGTTCTTTATGAGAAGTGGTTTTATTTAATTTTAATATTAAGGCATGTTGTGTATCACCACAGTTAAATTGTGTGTTTATCATGATTAAACCTTAATATCAAACCTATATAATGAGTTTGGAAATTTTAGAGAAATTCTTAATAAATGCATTGTACTGTAACTAAACCCATTAAATTTTAGCTGACTAAATTTACTGTAGATTTAGTCGACTAAAATCTTATGATATTTAGTCAACTAAAACTAGACTAAAACTAAAAACAATTCAGATTACTAAAATATGACTGAAACTAAATGGCATTTTAGTCAGAAGACTATGACTAAAACTAAATCAAAAATTTGCTGTCAAAATTAACACTGTTACTAGGTCCTTCTCTATATGATTTAGCAGCTTCCACATGTTTCTTCCATGGTTTAGACAGCAGTCAATGCTGTTGTTTACATCCGAGTATGTCCAATATGGCCGCACATACAGGTACAGTTGCACTCAAAAGTTTACATCCTCCTTTCAGAATCTGCAAAATGTTAACCGTTTCACCAAAATAAAACGGGGATCATACAAAATGCATGTTATTTTTTATTTAGTACTGACCTGAATGAGATATTTCACATAAAAGACTTTTACATATAGTCCAGAAGAGAAAATAATAGTTGAATTTATAAAAAAAAAAAGTGTACATACTCCTGATTTTTAATACTGTTTTGTTACCTAAATGATCCATAGCTGTTTTTTAGTGATAGATATTAATGAGTCGATTGTTTGTCCTGAACAGTTAAACTGCCTGCTGTCTTCAGAAAAATTCTTCAGGTCCCACATATCTTTTGTTTTTCCTCAATGATCTTCTCCCTTAAACTGCTTCAGGAGAAAGTGTTTCCTGTTTACATACTCCTAGGTCAAAAGTTCCCAAGTTTGGTGATCTGAATTCCGCAAACTGATTAAGCACCTATACTGGCGCTGTTTTAAATCGTCTGAGAACGTTTAAGATCTAACACAGACATGCTGAATAACTTTCCGGTCGTTTCCTGAGTGAATTTCTGTTTATTCATATGACGAGCGAAAAAATAAAACAACATGTGAGCGAAATATAATGGGCGCGAAGACATATATAAGTTTGTCATGAGTTGAACAATGGTTTTATTTTAGTTGGCGAAAGTTTTGCTGCTTTGATTAAGATGCAGAAGAATAAGATCTCACTGTCTGTGCGCTTAAGCCGTGACGTCACTTTCCCAAACATTCGCCGCTTGGAAGTTTGTCCATATATGGAAGAGCGCTAAAGTTCCAGCGAACCAGACTACAGTGAGTGCATAGAGCGAGAGTGTGCTTCTGACCTAGTCATACTTTTAGGGATAAAATTGCTGAAGAATGTTTCTAGAATTTTGCTACATCAGATCAAACTTTCTTTTAGGTCTTCAAACAGAGACTCAAATATAGACAAAAAGGCAGACAGACAAACAGCTAGACAGACATACAGACAGATAAATAGATAGATAGATAGATAGATAGATATTTTTTGTTATTGTGAAAAGTTTTCCCTTTGGGTTAAGGTTAGTTTGTAATAGTATTATTTGAAAATATAATATAGATTTAACATAGAAATCTATGTTAAAGCGCTATACAGATGATGAAGGTGTGTGTGCCAGGGAGGGACAACCTGTGTCGTGGTTCAGCCTCTGCAGAGGGGGACTTCTGTTCAACAGGAGGGGGCTTTACCCTACATGGCAGAGGCATTCGGTCCCGAACAACGGACTTCTTCGGAATGCTGGGAGGATGGACTTTGAACTGATGCCATGCACTGGGGATGTGATGTAACATGTTAGGTTTGACAGCTCTGACAAAAGTGAAAGGATCAGAGTGCTTTATTGCAGTATAATACAAACATATGTTATTGTATAATATGAAATACATATTTAAAGTATATTATAAAATTAAAATACTAATAAAAACATGTTCACAGACTATACTTTACACTCTTACATGCTTCATCATGCCATAGAAGAACCTTTATTTCTTGCTAAATGGTTCCCTAAAGAACCTTAAACATCTGAAGAACCTTTGTGTTTCACAAAAGGTTCTTTGTGGCGAGAGAAGTTTCTTCAGATTAAAAAGTGTTAGAAAGAGATGGTCCTTTAAAGAACCTTTGACTGAATGGCTCTTTGTGGAACAAAAAATACAAAAAACCTTGGCAAAAACCTTTTTAAAGCATCTATATTTTTAAAGAATGTATAATGAAATTCTTGGATGCTTGGTAGCTTGATAACACATTTTTGCCTTAGTAGACTTTGTAGTAGATGGTTGAAACACATAACAAACATAATACATTATAAAAAATAAAAATAAAATGAAGAACAATATTTATATACAGTTTAGGAGATATACACTTCCAGTCAAAAGTTTTTGAACAGTAAGATACTTAATTTTTTTTTAAAGAAGTCTCTTCTGCTCATCAAGCCTGCATTTATTTGATCCAAAGTACAGCAAAAACAGTAATATTTTGAAATATTTGTACTATTTAAAATAGTACAAATAATAGTTTTCTATTTGAATATATTTTAAAAAGTAATTTATTTCTGTGATTTCAAAGCTGAATTTTAGCATCATTACTGCAGTCACATGATCCTTCAGAAATCATTCTAATATTTTGATTTGCTGCTCAAAAACATCTATTATTGTTTATGCTGAAAATTGAATTTTTTGGGGTTTCTTTGATGAATAGAAAGTTTAGAAGAACAGCTTTTATCTGAAAAAGAAATCTTTTGTAACATTATAAATGTCTTTATCATCACTAAAAGTATACATTTTTATAATTTCTTATATTGACTTCAAGCTTTTGACCAATATAATGTTACCAAAGGTTTTTTATTACCAATAAATATTGATCTTTGGATCTTTCTGTACATCAAAGACTCCTGAAAATGTACTCGGGGAAACTTTTTATTGATAATAATAATAAAAAAGGTTATCAGCATATTAAAATGATTTCTAATGGATCATGTGACACTGAAGACTAGAGTAATGGTGCTGAAAATTTAGATTTGATCACAGGAATAAATTACATTTTTAAATGTATTCAAATAGAAAACAGTTATTTTAAATAGTAAAAATATGTTAAAACTGTAGTTTTTTTTTTTGCTGTACTTTAGATCAAATAAATGCAGGCTTGGTAAGCAGAAGAAACGTCTTTTAAAAACGTTAAAAATCTTACTGTTCAAAACCTTTTGACTGGTATTGAAAATGTAAAATTTAATGCAAAAATAGAATGCAAAACAGAAAAAAGGTAAACAGACAGTTCAAGATGTAGACTGAGTGACTTGAGTGAGCAATGACCTCAGTGAAAGTACATCATAGATTTAAAAAGGGAAAAAAGCCAATACAGTAAAATGATCAAGGCTCTACATCACAGGAATGAACTGCTCACCCAGAGCATCAAATACTCACAAGGCGAACATCTGTTTGCGTCAGAGCACGCAATGGCTGTTCAAACATGCCCTGAATAAACAGAACTAATCATTTCAATCCTGCTCCAGAAATAACCACAAGGATTCAAGAGAGGAAATCTCATAATTTTAAACTTCATAACCTTATTTATCCCCTGGTTAGATATGATAAATATGAGGGTTATCCCATGCCAGTCCCAGCAGACTTCTTTATGGAAAAGGTCTAACCACATATGACCTTGATCTTCCACTTTTAGTCTTTTATAATTTATAATGGTGTGAAAGTAATAGGCTCATTACCATGTTGGCAAAATCCACCTTGAGATGGTAGCTGTGTTTTGGAATATGATTTATAGCCGGTTCAAGCTGGTCTTTATCTGCTGATCAAGCTACCATGTTTCAAAAACCAGCTAGTCCAAGATGGTCTGCCAGACCTCCCTGCTGAAAAAAATACCTTAAAACAATAGAAATATCACAGACGGTTTTACTGGTTATAATGGGAATAGTATTGGTTTTAATGGAAACTGTAATGGACCTGTTGGTCTCTTCTGGAAATTGGTCACCTTCTATTGGTGGCTTGTTAAAACCAAAACCCAAAAACACTAAAGGAAAACATTTTTAATGTTTTTAATGGTTAAAAGTTGATGGTTTATAATATGTGTAATGGTGTTTGTAGTGGAAACCATTAGATGGTTTCTATTGTTTTTTTCAGGACACTAGTAGTTAAATTTTAAGATTTTTTAGATGTGGTATCCCCACTACTTTCCTTCCCCCTTAAAAAGCAACATGAGAGCTGTTACCTGAGACACGGTGAGATAAAACAACTTAGGGTGTGGTCACCTGGAGGGCAGTGAGAAACATTAAAAGATTATTTCATAATAGCAAGAATTAAAATACAACTACTTATAAATCATTAAAAAAAATTAATACAACCACAAATTCATCCTGCAATTACTTCAAGTGCCACAAATATCCCTGAAAGCTTTTCTAATACCTACGTCCATGCAGACAACCTACACCAAATCTATTAACGGACAGTGATGTTAGCCAATCACCACCGAGCCTTGTCCATGGGTGGGCTTTGAGGCTTTGCGCATCAGCCAATCAGACGCTCTGCGTCGTCCTTCTTTTTATTTTTTCCGTTACTGTGAAGTTTTTGCTGCCGATGCTCGTGCTGGC
The DNA here is from genome assembly GCA_033026305.1 of Cirrhinus molitorella. NCBI lineage: Eukaryota > Metazoa > Chordata > Actinopteri > Cypriniformes > Cyprinidae > Cirrhinus > Cirrhinus molitorella. The sequence goes on along the minus strand of CM065126.1, from coordinate 33,485,207 downwards.
GGTTCTGCCTACTCGCCACTCTGGATAGCGGCCGTGAAAAAACGGACAGGACGAGAAAGACAAGGAGACGCGGAGTTTGGGGAGAGTGAACGGGGCAGGGGAAACGAGGCAGCGACGTTAGTTTCGTGCCCATCGTTTTAAGTGCGCACAGGAGTGTTTACTGCAGCGCTCTGTGGGAGAGAGAGAAGAGAGAGAGAGAGACCGGAGGACCGGAGAGAGACAGGAACGGCAGTTCAGAATGGATCACCACCACCACCATCAACAACAACATCATCATCAATATGACGGAGGAGAGAACGACTACATGCAGCAGGAAGATGACTGGGACCGGGATCTGCTGCTTGACCCCGCCTGGGAGAAACAACAGCGAAAGGTAACGTTAACGTTACGCGCTATAATCTCTTCACACCACCGGTTTAAGGTGCAAAGGGAACTTGCAAACCAGCAAAAAAAAAAGCATAACAGAATGAGGATATTTAAGTGGCCCGAGTCATTTAGTCAAACAGGCTTTGCACTGCGACGCATTAATTTGTTTTGTATTTTGTGTATAATATTTGTTTGCCTTAAAGGATGCGAGTACAGAATATCAAAAGCTTATAACTGTAACGTTACATATTCCTAAAACATCAGTCTTCATTATAAGAAACTTATAAGAACATCTGTTGCGGGATTGCGCATGTTCCTATTCACCCTCTGTCTGTCCATTCATTTGAGCGTTATGACGGCCCGCCCCCAGTCAAACGATCCGGGACCCTGATCACCGGACACCGTGCGCCCACCTATTCTCCTCACGGCGCGCAACAGATGTCAGCGACAGCAGCCTTTGCTCGGTGGATGCGGCTCATATGATCCGCTGTTCACTTTATTTACGGTCACGGCGCGCAGTCCCTGCCTGAGACATGAGAAAAATTCTGGTTCCGATTCCTCTTATCGATTCCATTTCCCTAACGATTCTTTAGTAGTTTGAGGAAGTGTCTTCTGAAAAAGAAATGCATTTAGAATTGCATTTACTGTACTCCGTTGCCAAATGATGAGGCAATTTCTGATTACAACAGAACAGGTATAGCTAGTAGCAAACAATTGAAATTTTGTTACGTTTGCGTTTTTTAAATACGACAGAATGTATACTATGTATTTTAAATACACGCTGTCCTAAGAAAACTTATGGATTTCAATTCATTTCGCATGAGTCATAACGAAATTAGCAATTTTTGGTTCAGAATGTGATTCAGATTAATTTAGACACCTCTCATACTGATTCAGAATTTAGTCTTATTTGTTCATAGGAGCTGTTTGTTTGAGAACCGTGGTTTAGATTGACTTAAGGAATCGATTCAAAAGAGTCATTCGTTAGGGAATCGGACCGATTGAGTCAGCAGCGGTGTTGCGGTGAACGGTAGTTATTTCAGCACGGCGTTCAGTGCTCATCAGCAGCGGAATGTACCGTTAACAGAATCAAACGTCATGAAAATCGCTTGGTTCCGGTGTGTATAACGGTCCTGATTAAGAACCGGTTCTCGGTTGCCAACTCTAGGCCCGTGCCAACTCCGTTAACGCATTCCGGTAGACTATTAGTTTGGGGGAGGGGGCCGGGGGGTGTTTATAAAAATCTCTCGGATGTGAGTTTTTTTTGCACAGGAGTCTAAAAACTATTTGAAATATGAGTGAAACATTTGTCGCTCCCACACTCTTTTCCTCCCCCCTTGGAAAACGGGGAGGAAAAAAGAGAACGAGTGCTGGAATCTGCTGCGGTTTGGGCTGGGCTTGTCAGGGAGCGAGTCTGCCCAAAAATGGTAATAACAGACCCCGTACACGGCTGCTGGAAAACTTTCCCGCGTTTCCTTTTTTTTCCTTCCTCGAAAGCTTGTAGACTCCTGAATGATGTCATCAGCTACCGGCGGGAAAGACTCATGCTCAGGTATGCGGGCACTTGAGCTCCTACGACCATAAACCCATGACAAAACCATGTGTCAGGAGGTTTCCTCCAGACCAGACATGTTGAGTTAACTGAGTGTTAAGAGAACACTAAACCCCTGATTGCATCAGTAGCCCAGTGTAGGACCAACATATGTTGAACTTTATGACACATTGATCCTTATGTATGTCATGCTTTATGTATGTGTGTGTGTGTGTGTGTGTGTGTGTGTGTGTGTTTGGTCAGATAAAAATGAGAGGCCCTGAGGTGTTTTTTTCCCCAGTCTCAGGATATAGGCACTGCACTGTGATAGAGCATCATTTCAGACACTGTTCATTAACAACTAACGCACACTGTGTGTTATGTTTGCTCCATACTGGCTATTAAACACCCTCTGTGACTTTAATGATGTGTGTGTGTGTGTGTCAGACAAATTGGTTATTGTTCTGCATTCTGACAGGGCTGAAATGTCAGTAGAGAAGTGAAGTCTGTTCTGCAAACACACACACACACACACACACACACACACAGACAGACACACCGCAGGTATAGAGTGCAGCCCTGACTCCCGTCTCATAAAAGACATATGGACTCGCAGTCAAAATCTGGAGTGAATTTGAGTTGAGAAAGTGAATGTGTGTGAGAAACCATCTGATTGGCTGGAGGTTATGTTTATCCGTGAAAGTATTTCAGCAAGTTCAGACTGGACCAATAGATTCAGAAATGCACATTTTCCTGTCTAGTAACATCTGTGTGGGTCTGTGAGAGTTTTTCTGCAATTTGAGAAAAAAAAGCCCCTCGGGCCAGACAGGTGTGAGGTGATTCAGCTTAAAACAGCAGTGAGACCTTATGAACTCTTTCTCCTTGTTGCCTGTCCCCATCTGTGAGGTCAGATTTTCATTGTTTTGTACACGTGTCCCTTCCTGATGCTTTTTTCAGCCAATCAGAGAAGGCTTATGGGATCTTCATTTACCACAGTTCATTTTGTAGTGTGACAAGACAGAATTGAGTTAGGTTTCAGTGAATGTTCTGTTCGTTTACACTAACAGTTTGTTTAAGCAAATAATTTTATTCAGCAAGGACAGCAAATTGATCAAAAGTGACAGTAAAGACATTGTTAAAAAAATATTTTGTTCTTTTGAACTTTCTATTCTTCAAAGAGAGGAAAAAAGCTGCACTCTGCTCTTTTCAAATTAATCAAGTCAATGTTTTTTTGTATTATTATCAAATTAATGCAGCCATGATAAGCATAAGAGATTTCTATCAAAAACTGTTAACTCCAACTTTTGAGCTGTAGTGTATGTGCTGAGCTTCTGTTCTGACTCATTTGTAGAAAAATTCTGCATAACTAGTGGCACTAAACAGACAGAATTGCAAAAAACAAGATTTAACCCCTCTGTTAACCATCTAAATAGACAGTCACAAAAGTTACGGCATTGGTTTTAGTCAGTGTTGTTTCATGCAAACAAACATATTGCATTTTTATTGGTGTCGCTTGTGCCACAGAGCTAAATTAAACTCTGCAACTTTAAGTGGAGTTTTCAGCAAAGCTCATTTGGATGTGAAAATATGATACTGCATTCAAATTTGTGACAATGTTCAACAGAAGTTTTCCTGCTGATATTTGCCACTACCATTTGAACATATGAAAATGTTGATGAAAATAGGCTAAAAATAGTCTCAAGTCCCAAAACATACAATGTTTATTTTAATGAGGGTTGGCTTGAGACTATTTTTAAAATGTATTTATATAATCATTTTCATACGTTTAAATGGTAGCTGTGCATTTAAACTGAAGTGCTTTGAGGTACTTTGAATTTCTAAATTGCTTGCTACCTTGTTGAAAAAACACAGAATATGCTGGTTAAAGCATGGCAGCAGGTTTGAACTGGTTTAAGCTGGTCCTTAGTTGGTTATGAGCTGGTTTAAGCTGGCCCTGAGCTGGTTTAAGCTGGTCCTACGCAACTAGTTCCTCCTCAAGACCAGCACATGACCAGCTTACAAGCACATGACAAGTATATATCCAGCTCAGGGCCAGCTTAGTACCATCTTAAACCAGCTCAAACCACCTGCCATGCTTCAAAACATACAGTCAAAGCTAAATTTATTCAGACACCTTCAACATTTTTCACATTATCACAGTTTATTCGCTATAGTTTAGAAAATGGTAATAAAATATGTCAAGAACTGTGTCAGAACAAATTCATCTTAATAATGTCAGATAACTTTGATAGAAAGGTATGTAATAGATTACAATCAACCAAAAATTCAGACAACTGTTAGTATGACAATATTTACATACTTTGTTGACCAATTAACAAGCAAGGCTTTAAATGTTCATTCTGCGGTGTAAAAAGGTTGCATTAGCAATTAAAGGAAAACACTGAAGTAAAACATGGTAAGGTCAAAGTGTCTAAATTATTTAGGGTCCATCAATTTTACTGGTAGTCCACTGTATGAAGAATGTTTGGGTATAATACGTCACAGTTTACTTTATTTTGCTATCCTCACTTACATAAATGAACTATAGTGTCCTGCACCCACTAGTAAAAAAATATCAAAAATTATATCTGGTGTCTGAATAATTTTTGATTTGACTGTACCTAACCAGCATATGCTGTTTCTTCCAAGAGGGTAGGTATCCAGGGACCATCCGCTAGCAACTACTTTGCATAGTAGTGAATTTCCTTTAGAAAATATAAAAATACGATTTTTATACTGAAATTGGCCCTGCAGTGCTGTGCAGTGTGCGGACAGTACTAGTGAGTTATTTTAAGTGTTTCCATACTGCAGTAGTTCTGTCTGCCTTGGGCAGGGTTTAAATGGTTCTGTTTGCAGATCCTCATGCTCTGATAAGAAAATGTAGATCTTCAAAAACAGGAAATGGTTCAGCTCTAGTGAATCTGAATCAGTCACATATCGTTGGGTTCTAAGATCTGTATCTGTCTGACCAGCTGCTTTGTTTATTTTCTTGGTGTGTGTCTTCGAGGTAGTAAGGGGTTAATGTAGGGGAAAGACCTTTTCTGACTTTTTCAGTCAAAAGATTTAAACTAGGTCTACTTGTGGCAATCAATCCTCTGTTTTTCTCGGTCTCTCTCAACTTGTTCTCTTTTTCTCTACCTCTGTTAGAGGGGTAAGTTGAATATCCCAGTGGGATACAGTGGCTGTTTTTAAGCCAGTCTGAGGTGAGTTCCCTGAAATCTGTCGCAGATCTCAGATCTGAGAACAATCTGTAATTCCTTGTTGAGATACTGACATACACATTCCATCTCTACAACTTTTTTCATGTGACTTTTTGGGAAAATCTGCAACATTCCATGAAACATGGTGTGAGTACTATACTCTTAATAGTAGCTGAAAGCATAACCCAATTAGCCAAAATATCCAATAAACCAACATGCAAGCAGCAGGGTATGTGTAAAACTTTGTGAATGGCATCTGCTTCACTGGTGGAGTTCTGCGAGCACAGATGCTGTGTAGGCCTGCATGTAACACATGATTTCCTTAGGCATCATTTTATGCTTGATTTTTTTTTGTACTATTTCTTTTGAAAGCTGCCATTTTCAGGTCTTATGCAAAAGCTATATGTGATAGTGATGATACAGGATTAGTATTTTTAATGAAAGTGTGCATTCAGTGTGATCATCAGGTGTAGAAACTGACAGCGACAGTGTCTCAGCTCTCTAAGGCCTATGACCATGTCTTGAACATTAAGGGAACCAAACCAACTGGGCTGGTCAATGTTTTTCTTCCTTTTTAATTTTTAAAGAATTAAAGAAAGAAAAGAGAAAGAAAGAAATTAATATATAATTGAACTAATTGCATATAAATAATTGTATTGTAATACACTTTAATATACACCATAAAGTAAAAACACCTGAGTGAAAGTGGCACACTTTGTTAAAATTGAAGTTAGAAAAGCTTCCAAAAAGCTTCCAGGAAACCAAGTTCATTGAAGTATTAGTTCACTTCCAGAAGAAAAATTTCCTGATGATTTACTGACCCCCATGTCATTCAGGATTTCATGTCTTTCTTTCTTTAGTCGAAAAGAAAGGTTTTTGAGGAAAACATTCCAGGATTTTTTTCCATATAGTGGGCTTCAATGGAGACCAACGGGTTGAAGGTTCAAATTGCAGTTTTGCTGCAGCAGCAGCAAAGGGCTCCCATTGAAGTCCACTATATGGAGAAAATTCTGAAATGTTTTTCTCAAAAGCCTTAATTTCTTTCGACTGAAGAAACAAAGATAGGAATGTCTTGGATGACATAGGGGTGAGTAACTTATCAGGAATTTTTTATTCTGGAAGTAAACTAATCTTTTAAAGGGATAGTTCACCTAAAATGTAAATTCTGTTAGCAGTTACTTACCCTCAAGTTGTTCTAAACCTCTATACATTTCTTTCTTCTGCTGAACACAAAAGAAGATAATTTAAAGAGTGTAGGTAACCCAATGAACTCAGTAGGTACCAGCAACTGTTTGGTTACCTACATTCTTTGAAATATCTCCTTTTGTGTTTAAATTTGCAGTTTTCATTTGGGTGAACTATCCCTTCAAATTAGATCAGCACCAAGAAAATCAGATATTGGGGGGATAAATTGGGCCATATCTATTCTGTACTATGGTGGTTAGAGCCCTGCAGCTGCAACACAGGCTCCAGTTTATTGCTTTTCTACAGCTTGCTATGCCTCACCATTCCTAATATTCATCCACTGATGTACAAATGCAATTGTTTTTTATTAAAAAATGGATTAGGGCAGATTGAACCCAATCCGAGTACAGACATTGGAAGATTAATGCAATGCTCAAATTAAGTTTGTCTCATGATTTTTTTCAAAACACTAAAAGTAACAGTATGTTTTAGTCATCCATACGTATTTACTATTCATGAGATAATTTGTCATTGTTTCATGACATCATAACCGGCACGTCTGTGAACGACAGCTGTCGCCACCAGAATGACATGCATGATGACGAGCATGACACATCTCACGCCATTTCCTGCCCTGCAGTTTAATGTCAAAACGTGATGAGGTACTTTATCCCTCAGTGTGCTCTTTCAGACAGTGAAAGAACAGCTTAAATAGCTCTACAATAGTGTAGAAAATGCTGCCACCTCATTTACTGAGACCGCGTGTGTACTTGAGCCAGACCGAGATGCTGCGGGATGCAGCTTTTTGATGCATGTGTATGTGTGTGCGTTCTTAAAAAGTTTCTTTTATTGACTGTGTCTGATCCTCCTTCGCCTCTGCAGTTTGCAAAGTCAAATATGTCAAGTCAGACCCTTTTTTTATCTTAGTGAAAGTCATGCAAATCATCACATGCCGCTCCTAACCTGATGATGTGCTCCAAATGAGGACTTTGTTCCTTGTATCTGTCCAACAGGCTTACCCAGAACCAGGCCTCATTGTTCCTCGTATAGATAATGCCACTTCGCCGGGAGCTGTTACATGCCGCAGTGAGGAAATGTGTGCACATACACTGTGTGTGTTTTTACTTTAATTAACGTGAAAGCAGCGATCCGAGCGAGTCAGCGTTTAGCTCTAAGTGAAGCCGCTGGCTTGTTGATAAGATTTTTAAAGAGCCTTTAAACTCTGTGTCTGGAAACGTGAAAATAAGAGACAGCCTCACCTTAGGAGGGTGTAATGTGTGGGGGGGGGGTGGATAATGTGGAATGCGTGTGGAACCGAGACAGTGGGCCGTGCGTCTCAAGGGCTGATCAGCACTTCCTGTCTAGAGGAGAAAGCCAGCAGACACCAACAAACAGCCCACTAACAGACAGATATGGTGAGAGAAAGAAACTGATGAAAAAAAAACTAGATTTATATATCTAAGTTTAGGATAATACTCAGGGATAGGGGTTTGTTCGAACTTCAAAGCAGTGATGATGTTTGGCTTAGCAAACAGCACTAATGTGAAAGATAAACAGATGGAGACAGACAGGCATTTCATCCATTGAAAAGGGATGATGTCATTGTCTGTGTATGAATGCGGTTAGCGTTTTGTTTAAATAGGTAACAGCTGTTACACCTGTCGCACGTGCACACCTGAGTAGGCGGAGATGCACAGGCGTTTATGTGTTGAGAAGATTCACTTCTTATGTCTTTCTATGGCTCTGCCAGGAATGCATGTACAGTGGCCCCAAAATGTTTTTGGTCATTTGAGACAGGTTTAAAATAATGTATGAATATCATTGCATTAGATTAGCGATGTGCTGGTATTAAAATTTTGGCTGATATGAAAAGCCTGTCATTTATTATCTTCCATAACATGGAAATAATTGGTAAATATTTAAATAATAAGCAATGGTATTAAATAATATTACAGCTCTATACTATCTTGTCTGAATAAATATATATATATATAGTTTGAAATGCTATTAGTGAAATTAGACATTACAAAATTATAATGTACTGTATTAGAATGGATATTCAAATTTATTAAGGATTACATTGAATGCTGACATTACATTAGCTTTTTTGAAAATACTAATAACTTTTTAATGGGATATTCCACCCCCCCAAAAAATCATGATTTACTCACCCTCAAGCCATTCTAGATGTATATGATCTTCTTTTTTTCAGATAAATACAATCAAAGTTATATATCTATCTATCTATATACTGTCTGAGACAAATTTTGAAAATCCTAAAAGATTCCTATAATCCTAGGCTAAAATCTGCAGTCTTTGATCACTGGTTTGACATGCTCACAGAGAGTCGATTAATGACTGTCCGACGAATTTCTGGCAGTGTCAGAAGATTTGGCGCACAGTCCTGCAGTGTGACTTCTCTTACGACGAACATCAAACTGTCTCTGTTTTTCAAGACAAGCCATGATCAGAATTAATGCTCGAGATTTCTTCTAACCGCATAAACTCCGGCGCTCCTGTCCGCTGTGCACCAAAATCATATGATATGCTGCCTTTGCTGTGATAAACACTGGCTGCGCTGCTGTTTCCACTTGCGAGTGTGTATTGCTGCTTACACTATTGTTCTTAAATACGCCACTATTGCTGCCTATGTGCAGCATCCACCTGGATGATGTGATGGCAGCCATAGTGCACCAGAACACCCACCACACACCAGCTTACTGGTGGAGAGGAGACAGAGTGATGAAGCCAATCAGTAAATATGGGGATGATTAGGAGGCCATGATGGTCAGAGGCCAGTGGGCAAATTTGTCCAGGATGCCAAGGTCACAACGTCTCATCTGAAGGATGGAGATTTTTGACAGTATAGAGTCCCCATCACTACACTGGGGTGCTAGGATCCACACAGACCACAGGGTGAGCACCCCCTGCTGGCCTCACTAGCACCTCTTCCAGCAGCAACCTAGTTTTCCCAGGAGGTCTCCCATCCAGGTACTAACTAGGGCTGGTTTGAATACCATTTTTTGCGCTTCGAAGCTTCGGTGGTAATCAATATCGAATATTCGAAGCTTCGGTGGGAGGGGCTAAGCATATAATAAAGGCAGAAATCTCTGTGTTGTCTGTTTGCATTTGTATTATGTCGGAATCGTTCATCCAAAGGACTTCACGCGTGCGTCACGAATGTGTTGCTGCAGACCCAAGGGAATTCTGCTCCAATAAGCTCACACAACCAGTCTAGGGCAGTGGTTTTAAAACCCTGGGTCGTGACCATTGGGTGGGACTTAAAAAATAGGTCGCCAGGATGATTTCCGGAAGATGTATATATGTATGTAACGAAGTTCAAGACTCTGGGGAGGATGTGGGAAACTGCAAATGTACTTTAATAACAAAATTAAACATTAACAAAACGAAAGTAAACGGCAGCCGCCTCACACCAGACTCCATCTGTGTTTGCGTTGATCAGTCAGAATCCACTCACCGATCAAAACGCCGGATTTTTTGTTCAGTCCTGAGTTCTACAAGCTAAGTAATCCTTTCATTATAACAAAGCTTGTAGACGTGCTTAGAATGCACGTTCATGCCGCCAAGAGTTTTATGCGATCGTTAAAAAGAAACCGAAATTAAAACGTGCACGCGCATTCAAAGGCAATTTTAATACTATAGAGCGATTCCCCAATGCGCGCAAATTAGGCTATATAACATATCTAGGCTTTATAACTGTTGCTGTGAATTCTTTATAGGATATAGGCTGCGTGGCGGACACGTCGCGGATTTGCTGGGTGTTGATTTTTCTTTTTGCGCCTGTGTTAACAGATTAGAGCAGCCACACTGTCTGCGGAATACGCGCTTATATCAGGTGCGGTCCAACCACACCGCAACCGCGACCCCGTGACAGAATAGAAGTGAAGCGGATTTTTTCCGCAGTCACGTAATAAACCTACTCCACGTCCTCAGAGGCTTCGGTTGAAAACGGCATGCATCTCCGCTCACATGCTCTGTTAGGCAGGCTAGACAGCTCACATTTCAATGAACAAAAATATTTCTTTATATTTCAAACTTTAAAATAGATCACAACCAGGTTGCAAACTATAGTGACACTAGTACACTCTGTTCTCCGTCCCCCTCCCGTTCACTAATGGGCCATTCATGCGCGAATGAGAACTGTTCGCGGGGGAAGTCACGTGTTGGGAAAAAAAAAAGAATATTCGAATTTCAGAATTGAAAATCGAATGCCAACCCACCGAACGAATATTTGAATATTCGACTATTCTAGTACAGCCCTAGTACTAACCCTGCTTAGTTTCAGTGGGCGACCAGTCTTGGGCTACAGGGTGATATGGCTGCTGGCTTAACGACAGCGGAGCCTTCTTAGCTGCTTCAGCAATGGACCCAACCCGGAAAAACTATCGGCATGGATTTTTGCCGATAACCGGCAATCAACTATTGGTGCCGATTAATTGGCAAAACCGATACATCGGTTCACCTCTAATATACATTTAAGATGACTTGAGTTTGATGAATCATGAGGTAATTTTCATTTTTCGCATGACTGTACCTTTAAGTGAGTGTTAAATGACAGCAAATGCTATCTTTTGGGTTTGGGTTTACTATTACCTCTATCATATTTGATATGCAAATTTTAAGACCTCTAAATTATCCATATGATCAAAACGTTTCTGAAAAAAAAAACAGTCTACTGCTTTCTATCTTCTGATTGATGGTTTTTACTTTTAAAGGCCTTTTAGTGCAATTCTATAAGATGTCTCTCTTCAGATTGTGGTCCACATGTCTTTTTGCACTGATATTTTAAGATTTCTGAGTGCCCACATACTTTTTTGAGGGCTGCTGTATGTATTTGAGAGATGTTCTATAAAAACAGTTTCCACAATAGCTGTAAATAAACAGGTCATTTGCTTTGGCTTATGGGGGAGTTTGTTTGTGTGTATGTGTGTGTCTCGGACCGCCTGGTTGTTTGTAGGTTTTTTGGCATTCGTAGTTGCTATGGCAACCCCACAACGACGAGCTGAGCTGTGCTGTATTTCACACCAGAGTGCGGAATAGAGAGAGAGAGCGAGAGAGCAGGAAGAGAAGGAAAGAGAAGGAGTGAAACAGAGAGTTAAAAAAGAGCTATAATGAAGTAATATTTGTGGTGTAGGTGTGAGGAAATCTAGCAGCATTCCTGCTGAGTGAGCAGAGATATGCTGCCTGTGTGAGTATATTTACATGCATTTGTATATGTGAGCATAGATTTGCATGCCTCTGCATAGCTATTATGCACGTGTGTGAATGTGTCGTTTTGTTTTGTGCATTTTTGTGCATTTTTGAGTGCTTAGGCTTAATGTAATTTGTATTAAATAGTAAATATATATCTTCAGCGGTAGAGCCTTATTCTCAAAAATCAAGTTGAACTGTATGCATGGTCATAATACATATATCACTTAAAAGTTTGACGTCTTTATTCAGCGAGGATCCATTGAATTTATCAAAAGTGGCCGTAAATGTCGTTCTTTTCAACAAACGTTCTTGTGACAGATTCCAGATTAAAAAAGAACAGTTTTCACAAAAATATTAAGCAGCAAAAACTGTTTTCAACATGGATAATAAAAAAATGTTTTTTGAGCATATTAGAATGTTTTTTAAAGGATTATTTGACACTGAAGACAAGACTGGCTGATTTGCTATCACAGGAATAAATTATATTTTTAAAAATATTAAAATCTAAAACAATTATTTTTAAATTGTATTATTGATTCACAGTATTACTATTTTCTGTATTTTTTTTATCAAAAAGTTTTCTCCCCCTGGCTCTTGACGCATTGTGTTTCCTTCTGAAGCATCAGTGAGCGTATGAACCTTCTGTAATAGTTGCCCCATAGTTGTCTTCAGTGTTAAAAGATTAATCTTAATATCATACAGTCATTGTTGGAAAGAGTTCAAATACACAAAAATGCTGAAAAACCAAAGATTTTGTGGGACCTGAAGAATTTTTTCTGAAGAACAGCAGGCAGTCTACGTAGTATATGTAAACTTTTGAACGGGGTCATTTTTATAAATTAAACTATTACTTTCTCTTGTGTACTATATGTAAATGTCTTTTATGTGAAATATCTTCTTCAGGTCAGTGCTAAATAAAAAAATAACATGCATTTTGTATGATCACACATTTTGGTAAAATAATTAACATTTTGCACGTTCTGCATGAAGTATGTAAACTTTTGACCTCAACAGTATATTAGTTTTTACAGTTTTGTATTTAATTAGTATGCAAACAGGATTCTGTGCTTTAGCTGTTTGATGGTTTGCATAGTAAAATCCTCTAGGAAAAGTTACATCTTTAAATTCATCCTTTTTATTATATGCAGCACTCTGTTGAACTCTTCCTGAACAGAAGAACACGTCTTATGTAAACGCCCCCTAAGAAAACCAGTCAGTTTAATTACACAGGACTTCTTTAAAAGCTATTAGTTGAATAGCTGCTTAGACAGCCCAGCAGCTAGTTAAAAAACATGTTGTTTTGCACATCTCTCAACTAAAAGCATGGCATGCTACAGTGGGGACATTCAGGGATATTTACTAGAAGACCCTGTTGAAAAATCAGCATATGCTGGTTAGGTATGTTTTGAAGCATGGTAGCTGGTTTAAGCTGGTACTTAGTTGGTCATGAGCTGGTTTAAGCTGGTCCTAAGCTGGTCCTGAGCAACTAACTAAGCCTGCATTTGTTATGCATAAACTAGCGGGAGGGAAATCACTCCTGGCAAATCGCACTCTGCAAACATGCAGCCCTGGGTATCCACATACTGCGACAATGATTTTGTCCTCCATTGCTGTCCTCCATCACGTCACTACTAGAGCAAGCTCCTGATTGGTTAACGCGGCGCAAATTTTCACCAAAGTTCAGATTTTTCAACTTGTGCGATTCGCGTGAATCATGCATTATGCTCGTCAAACACCCGAAACGCTCAATTTGCGCCGCGTCATTCGCGCAAATCGCGTCATTCTCACAGCCTCATTCGCGCGAATCACACCACAGAATGTCTATTCGCGTCTTTGCATTGACTTAACATGTAAATCACTCGCGCTTAATGCTTCATTCGCGTCTGGTGTGAACGCACCTTTAGAGTTTGTCTTTATGTATTAAGTAAGTTTGTAGCTTTTGTTCTTTCACATTTCGATTTGCATTACTGTAGTTGGAATATTGCAACAGCAGTCACGGCTCTCGTGTGTGTGCTTGCCGACCAGCGTCTGCACTTCCTCTTGAATGAATTTATTATAATCCTTCTGCTTGACTCACATTTACCTCCAGATATTCCCATGTTATGGCATTTCCTTTTTAGTGGCTGCCAAATTCCACAATGTTTCTCACCTGACCTGCGCTCTATTACCCATAATCCATCATTAAAACTACACAGCCCAGCCCACCCGGGGTGGACCGGCTTTATCCCATCATGTAGCAGTCCTGTCTCTCCTCATGCCCACATCTAGAAATTTCTCCTCGCCTCTCAAAGTTGGAACAAACTCCTGCTTTAACGTACATAAACTGAAGTGTCTCTGATTCTGTTAAGTGGCATATCAATCGTATTAGAGTGTGAGCTTGTTTAGCTTCTGTTCTGCTCCACAGCTGTTTCTCATCAGCTTGCTAACATACCGAAGAATCCTGAAGCCACAGACACTCAGCGCTGCCATGACAACCCCTGTAGAGCACTTACCCTCCCCTACTCTCTCTCTCTCTCTCTCTTACTGTCAGAATCAGGCATGGTTGTGGATAAATACAGAATTACCAAAGTATTCAAGCGCTTGCATAGCGCAGGTGTATGAAATAAATAAAACTGGTTAAATTGGTTATAACATGAGGAAAATACATTTTCTTTGATATTTTAAGAGTATTGTAGCCTACTATCAACATTACTTTTGCATGCTGGTTCAAGCTTTGTGTAGCACCTGCGGCTCTGCAAATCCTTCTGAATGATCTTAGCATTAGAAATGCTTACGTTTGTTTTCAAAAATGTTACTGATTATTTCAGTTTGATCTTAAAGGGATAGTTCACTAAAAATTACAATTCTGTCATTAATTACTAACCCTCATGTTGTTCCAAACCCGTAAGACCTTTCTTCGTCTTCAGAATACAAATTAAGATATTTTTGATGAAATCCTAAAGCTTTCTGACGCTGTAACACAACTGACATATTCAAGGCCCAGAAAGGTAGTAAGGACAACATTAAAATATGATACAGAAAATAAATTGTTGAATAAAGATATTTTGTTTTTTATTTTGCACACAAAAATTATTCTCATAGCTTCGTAACATTGAGGTTGAGCCACTGATGTCACATGATGTCTTTACTACCTTTCTGGGCCTTGAACGTGTCAGTTACGTTGCTGTCTATGCAGGGTCAGAAAGCTCTTGAATTACATCAAAAGTAACTTAAGATGTTCTGAAGATGAACGAAGGACTTACAGGTTTTAACGACACAATGGTAACTATATTAATAACAGAATTTTCATTTTTGGGTGAACTATTCCTTTAACAGTTTTGAGCTGCATATTTTGAGGATTTTGTGAACCTATTGGATCTTTTATAGAGTTTTCTGCCAAGCCTTATTTGCACATTCCAGGCATTTGTTGCATTCATATTTGCACTGTGTTGTGGTTTTATTTCTCTTCTAAACTTATAAATCACTCTTTTTCAGACGTTTACTGCATGGTGCAATTCTCATCTACGAAAGGCAGGGACGCAGATCGAAAACATTGAAGAGGATTTTAGAGATGGACTCAAACTCATGCTGCTCCTAGAGGTCATTTCAGGTCAGTGACCTCTATCCACAATCCCACCTTGAACCCAGTCCACCCATCTACATATGAACGCTTGTATCTTCTTTGTTTTTGTTTTTTTGAAAATTAGTTACACAGGAAATTCTGCTTTTTTCTCTCTATTTATACAAATTTGCAAAAAGTTAAAGTAAAAAAATAAAGAAAGTAAATTACTTTTTTTTTCTCTCAAAATAGAACTTGTGTACTGCAAGCTAGTTAATCATAACTATATATTTATATTTCAATATTTCAATAATTATGTACACTACTAGTCAAACGTTTTTGAACAATATGTTTTTTTATGTTTTTTAAAGAAGTCTTTTTTGCTCACCGAGCCTGCATTTATTTGATCCAAAGTACAGCAAAAGCAGTAATTCTGAAAAATGTTCACTGTTTAAAATAACTGTTTTATATTTGAATTTATTTTAAAATGTAATTTATTCCCATGATTAAAGCTAAATTTTCAGCATCATTACTCCAGTCTTCAGTGTCACAAGATCCTTCAGAAATCATTTAAATATGCTGATTTGCTGTTCAGTTATTATTATCAGTATTTAAAACAGTTGAGTAAATGTTTTTTAGGATTCTTTGATGAATAGAAATATCCAAAGATCAGCATTTATCTGAAATAAAAAGCTTTTGTAACATTATACACTATACAATTCAAAGCTTGGAGTCAGTATACTTAAAAAAAAAACCCTGAGAAAGAAACCTGGAAAAAATTCTAGTCAGCTGTTTTCAACATATTAATCTTAATAATATCAAATGTTTTTTGAGCTGCAAATCAGAATATTAGAATGATTTCTGAAGGATCATGTGACTGGAGTAATGATGGTAACAACTCAGCTTTGAAATCACAGGAATAAATTACATTTTAAAATATATTCAAATAGAAAACTGTTATTTTAAATAGTACAAATATTTCTAAATGCAGGCTTGGTGAGCAATGTTTTTAAAAAAAAAAAACATAAAAAAAAACTTTTGACTGGTAGTGTACATGTTTAAGTTTCCTCAGGGCAGATTGTTGAGTGACGCTGTAGTGTTATGTAATTTTAAAAGTCTTTCTCTGTTCTCTGTAGGAGAACGCTTGGCCAAACCAGAGAGAGGAAAAATGAGAGTACATAAGATCTCCAATGTGAATAAAGCTCTGGACTTCATTGCCAGCAAAGGAGTCAAACTGGTTTCT
Organism: Cirrhinus molitorella; assembly: GCA_033026305.1. Classification (NCBI taxonomy): domain Eukaryota; kingdom Metazoa; phylum Chordata; class Actinopteri; order Cypriniformes; family Cyprinidae; genus Cirrhinus; species Cirrhinus molitorella. Next base: position 33,468,930 of record CM065126.1, on the reverse strand, counting down.
ATCGGAGCAGAGGGTAGGTAACCGCCCCCCCATAAATGACCTATATCCTGCAGGCTGCCAGGGTCATGAGTTCAGCGTTTCAACATATGGGATCAATGACTATCAGACGCTCTGCCTGTATGTGATATGTGCTTGTATCTCATGTCATATAAAGCCCCTCCCCATTCCATACAGTTAAATAGGTTAGACATGCAGGTTATTCCTGACATCTACAATGTGTGTGTGTATTCATTTTAGCTGTTCTCTCTCTCTGTATATAATCCAGAGCAGCATTCCAGACAGATTAGCCATCTACCAAAGCTATTGCCTTGATCACATACTGTTACCAGTTTGTGTGTGTGTGTGTGTGTGTGTGTGTGATTGTCTGGCAGAGCCGGGATACACTTACACACACACACACACACTGGGATGTGTGTGGAGTGTATTATGAGATTAGCCTAAGAAGAGGGACAGGAAACATGCCTGTTTATTTAAATGGGACTTCCCATGCACATCTATGTGTAAAAAATTAAATAATTAAATACAAAACTAAAAATTAAAACAAAACTTTTGGCATATTTAAAATTGAATACAGACACTTTTTAGTCTTTATATTAATTAGCCTTTAAAAACCATTTGAGAATGTCTCCAGTTTTGTTTTAAAAGTATAACAAAAGTTTAGATAGTTTAGTTAAATCTAAAGTTATTCTACTCCACTTTAGACTCTAAAACCATGTTAAACACCCACTAATGTCCACAACCTGCCCTCAACAGTCTTAATCAGCATTGGGGGTAATGCATTACAAGTAAAGTTAGTTACGTAATCAGATTACTTTTAGTAACTAGTAAAGTAACGCATTACTTTTAAATTTACAACAAATACATTTTCAAATAAGTCAAATAAGCAGTTACTTTGCTTTACTCTCCAGTCACCATATTAAGAGAAATTAAGGCACTTATTCAACCTGAGGCTTATGTATTTCAATTTTGGTGTAAAATGGCCAAAATATAACTTATTGCTTATTTGTTATTAAAAATTAATTAGGAAGCCTAGCTCAGATGGAAAAAAAGGAATGCAAAAGTAACATAATGGATTACTTTGCATAAAAAGTAATGCAGTTAGTTACTTTTTAATGAAGTAACGGGATATTGTAATCCGTTACTTTAAAAAGTAATTTTCCCCAAAAGTGGTCTTAATTAATAAAGGATTGATCCCGGAAACAATCCCGTGTTTGGGACCTAGTAACATTGCCGGGATCAGTCCCAGAATGAGCGCTGTGTGAACAAAAGCCAGAACCAATGCTGTAAAGGCTGTGTTGTAGTGATTTTTTTAGTGGGTGTTTTGAAGGCAGATCAATGTTCTCAACAAATAAATATGTGCAAATTGTAATGAAGCAACGAACAGGGAGCTCCTCAATATCTGCGCTGAAGCAGAGATCGTTTGGCAGTTTAGTGTAAATGCATCGCATCAAACGAAAAATCTTAATGTCATGTATCTTTACGAATAAAGCAAAAAGTTATATTTTTGTCAACTGTAAAGGTCGTTTTACACCAAAAGTGAAATGAATAAGCCTCAGACTGACGTAAGCAAAGTAACTGGCATTACTTATTTGAAAAAGTAACTCAGGTATTTTGTTGTAAATTAGTAGTAATTTGTAATGTACTAATTACTTAAAAGTAATCTGATTATGTAACTCATGTTACTTGTAATGCGTTACCCCCAATACTGTAAGTTTTTTTTTATTATGATAATAAAGCCTTTTTTTCCCACAAATTATTATTACTGTAATAAAGTGAAACTGTCTGCATGTTTATTATGTTTGCAAATCTAATTTCTCATTAATGCAGAATTATCTAATTCTATAAGCTGTTTTCTGATTCTTTCATTATGGCTTTAATTTGTAAAAAGATCTCATTGTTGAGCTATTAAAGTAAATGTTATGCTGGTGTGCGTGTGTTTGTTCTGCTCAGAGATTGTTGATGGGAACGCTAAGATGACTCTGGGGATGATCTGGACCATTATCCTCCGCTTCGCCATCCAGGACATCTCAGTGGAGGGTATATATAAATATCACACACACACACACACTTCTTAATGTGGTGCATTAGATCAAGAAGAAAAATCGTGTACACAGTTCTTTTGTGTGTATTAAATAACATGAGAGTGAACAGAATGACTGACTAAATTAGCTTAATTTGGTTAAATACAGTTCTGTTTTTTTGGATTTCAGAATATTCATGGTTTAATACAAACATAATGCCAGGAATGTGTGAGTCATTTAAATTACAAGGCTATCTTTCCACTCCTGAGATTCCATTTGATACAAGTGTGTGTGTGTGTGTGTGTGTGTGTGTGTGCAGAGACCTCAGCTAAAGAAGGCCTGCTTCTGTGGTGCCAGAGGAAAACAGCGCCCTACAAAAATGTCAACATCCAGAATTTCCACATCAGGTGAGCAGGATTTGAGCATTAAAGAGAAGCAGGGTGAATGATGGGAAGAGAGCAAGCCTGACTGAGGTACTGTAACTGAATGCTGAGCTGTAGCATTATATATTACATTTCTCTCTCTGTCTCTCTCTCTGTCAGTTGGAAGGATGGATTGGGCTTCTGTGCACTCATTCACAGACATCGTCCAGAGCTCATTGATTACGGTAAACTGCGCAAGGTGAGGAATTACCAGAACCTCTAAGCATATATAGAAACCATCAGTATGAAAGACCATGACCCATGCTTTGATCTCATTCAGGACGATCCAATGACTAATCTGAACACCGCCTTTGACGTAGCTGAGAAGTACCTGGACATCCCTAAGATGCTGGATGCAGAAGGTGAGACATGTAGAGGACAGGTTTCTTTCTGTTCCACTTCACTGTGAAACTAGGTTGGACCTCTGTCTAAATATAGAGCTGTAGGAGGACCGCAGGTATGTGTGTAGGTTGAATTTCACCCCATTACTGCAGGCGTGATTGTGGATGTTTCCTTAACATAGCCTGTTTGCAAGGATTTTTAGGATAATAGGCTATGGTGTTCAGTGATGACGTTGTTGCAGTCTTGCACTGGATTAATGTTCCTCAAACATTTTTTAATTGTATGTATTAAACTTCTGCAAATTATCTGTTCATAAGTTTTTTTTTTTTTTTTACAACAAATGTAAGTTTAAAGTTATAAAATCTTTCATTGATTTACATTACCAGAATGTTTACCATGTGAGACAGCAATGATGTTTTCATAATATTTGCATAATGAATTCAGATGGGTCTTCGTTCCTACATCTGTTTGCATATAAAACTGTCTTTTTGCTCTTGTAACTTTCTGTTTAAACATAAAGCCCCTACTATGACCAACAGAATTATTATTAAAACATTTATAAAGGAATATTCACTAAAAAATTTTAATTTGGCAGAAAAATGTAAATACACAACACAGTATTTCTGAAAAAAAGAGGGAAAGAGAAAAAAAAAAGCTTTCCAGTGATGTATGGTTTGTTAGGATAGAACAATTTTTGGCCAAATACAACTGTTTAAAAATCTGGAATCTGAGGGTGCAAAAAAAATCTAAATACTGAGAAAATCGCCTTTAACATTGTCCAAATGAAGTTCTTAGCAATGCATATTAGTAATCAAAAATTAAGTTTTAATATATTAACGGTAGGACATTTACAAAATATCTTCATGGAACATGATCTTTACTTAGAAAAAGAAAAATCTATAATTTTGACCCATACAATGTATTGTTGGCTATTGCTACAAATAGACCTGTGCCACTTTTTGACTTCATGGTTTTCTGGTATATATATATATATATATATATATTCAGACATCTTCAACATTTCTCATTTTGCTATAGTTTAGAAAATGTTAATAAAATATGACAAGAACTCAGAGTTAAACTGTGTCAGAACAAATTCATCTTAATAATGTCAGATAACTTTAATGGAAGTCAACCAAAAATTCAGACAACTGTTAGTGTGACAATATTTACAAAACCATCAATACTTTCTTGACCAATAACCAAGCAATGCCTCATTTTGTTCAGTCTGTGGTGTAAAAAGGTAGCAGTTTAAAAAAAAAATCTTAAGTACAACATGGTCAGGTCAAGGTGTCAAGGTGAATAATTTTTGGTCCCACATGTTTTTTAATTTTACTGGTACAATGTATGGAGGATTTTTGGGTATAATATGTCACAGTTTACTTTATTTTGCCATCCTCACTTACATAAATGAACTAGTATTATCTCTCTCTCTCTCTCTCTCTCTCTCTCTCTCTCTCTCTCTATATATATATATATATATATATATATTTTTATAAAATAAATTAATTAGAGATGCTTTTGATTATCAAAATTTATTGGAACAATTAAAACAGAATCCAGAAAATTAATGGAAAACAGAATTTGAGGTTTTCATAGGGCCTTAAAAATTATTGTTTTTGTTAAACTTTTATTAATTTGCTGTGAAATATTGTAAGTTTTATTATTTGAATTAATTAGACAATTTAATTTAGCCATTGAGAGTCAAGAAAAAATAAAATGGAAAAAAAAAATAATAATTGAAGAAAAAATTAAATGAATTTTATTAGGCCCTAATTATAATTTATTATGACCAGTAAAATATATTTCAATGAATGTTACATTTTCTTTTAAAATTTTAATTAATTACATTTTTAATTTGTATAAAAGCTGGAAATGATACAGCTATAATGTATCTGCACAAGCTGGATAATGTTACCTTGGTGACATTTAAACCATCATAAATTGCATCTGAATATTAGATTTATAACAAAAGAAGAAAAGTGTCTATACTGAAACATTTAATTTAATTTGATTAATTTGATTTAATTTAATTTGATTAAAATAATTTCATATCCATTCACATTAATAACTCTTTTCTTTTACACAGGAAGTCACCTAAGATGGGCCTCTGAAGTGTGTGTAATGTGTTCTGATTATTAATTTATTCTCTCATTACTTTAATATCGCCCCCTTCTTTCTCTGCAGATATTGTTGGTACGGCCCGTCCCGATGAGAAGGCCATCATGACCTACGTTTCTAGCTTCTACCATGCCTTCTCTGGGGCGCAGAAGGTATCGCAGGGCACCCCTCCCAATGTCATGAACGTCTACACTCACCCAATACGTCCCTCCCCTCACTGGGTTTTGTGATCACCAGTAACAGTGATTACTGGTTGTCGTGGTTTCCCGTTATCGTGACTCTCCTAACAGTCTGCCTCTCTCTGACTCTTTGCAGTGCTAAGCTCCGCCCTCAGGGCTCATGCTCCTTCTACAGTTGCATGAGTCTTTCCACCTGTTGCATGAAGGAAATGAAGTCTTATGATGAAGGCATAAGTGTGTTTCCATTCAAGTCTCCTAAAAATACTCAAATATTCCTGGCGTCAGTGAGACTTCCTGGAGATGTATTCATGCCTTCTATCATTTCTGTAGAACTGTGCCCCGTTTGCCTTTGTGTCTATGCAGTCTTTTACTCTGCTTTTTTCTCTCCCTTCCTCTCTACCTCCTTTTCTCTCTCTGTTCCCGCTCCTTCTTTCCCTGGGCAGATATCGTTAGTACGTTGCGTCCCGATGAAAAGGCCATCATGACGTATGTGTCATGTTACTACCACGCCTTCTCAGGCAAACAGAAGGTGAGCGCAGACCGATCATCAGCCAATCAGGACACAAGCTTCCACATCACAAACCCTGACAGCCAATCAGTTTTCTGCTTTATCAGAACCCCAAATAGCAGTGCCAAAGAGAAAATGTAAGAGATTTTACTAACCTGACCCTTTTTGAAACGAATACTTACGATTAGAGCTGCACGATTAATCGTTAAAAGATAGCAATCTTTATTTGAACACCTACGCGGTCTTATTTCTAAATGACAAATGACTGGGATAAAAGATTATAGTTCGGATATAAACACTGATGTTGATGATAGCAATTATAGCTCAAATTATTATTTTGGTAATCGGCCGATTATTCTGACAATAAATTGAGTAATCGGATAATTCTATTTATTTTTTGTCGAAATAAAAATAGACATAAGTGAACAATAGCCTTTAAATTGACTTCAAATACATAAATAATAGCAATGAGGCATTGATAATTAGATCAAATAAAGTATCAAACCAAGTAATCAAATGATTTTATTGAACAACACTGTTAAAATTAGTGCTGTGCAACGATTAATCGTGATTAATCGCATCCAAAGTAAGTTATACACTATTATAGTGTGTGTGTGTGTGTGTGTGTGTGTACTGTGTATATTTATTATGTATATATAAATACACACATTTACAGTATATATTTTGAAAATATTTACATGTATTTAATATTATATATAAATATTTAATCTATAAACAACATATTTTTTGTTAAAATATCCATGTGTGGGTGTATATTTATATATACATAATCCATATATACAGTACACACAAATATTATGTAAACAAAAACTTTTATTTGGGATGCGATTAATCGTGATTAATCGTTGTACAGCACTAGTTAAAATACATAATGTATTATAAACAGTAGAACTAACGTACATTACATTTACATGTACATTTTTACACTTTATAGTGCATTCTAACCCTTGTTTAGTATTGATTAAACAACATTTAATTTAAATGTCCACTTAATCTTTAATATTTGTCCATTTCTTTATGACAAATGCTACAGCCACTGTAATTTCTCGAATAGATGGACATCATAATGTGTAAACTCAGAGTGAGGTTTTGAGTTTTTAGTGCGAAACCGCGTTGAACAGTTACAATTTAAAAAAAGATATTAATAGGCAAACTGCAATTGAGGATTTTTTTTTAAATCAAGTAACTACTCATTGAATCGAGGAATTGTGACAGCCCTAGTAATGATCAAAATAGTGAAAATCATCTTTTTAAAGTTTGCTTCAAATAAAATAGCTTCAAACTGGCGCTTCAAATAAAGTTCATTGGTTGCATTGTTTAGCCTCTTGGTGGCAACAAATGACTGTTAAAAATTGTTAAAAATTGCTGATTCATTTAATAATTAAACCAGTGAAGTATTTATGAGTCATTGAATCATTCATTAAAACAGATTTTTTTTTATAATTCTTTCAAATTTAAAATTTTTTTTTGAATAGACTGCAGCAATTAATATTTTGTCATAGCCTCTGGTTATTTCGCTTAGTTTAGAATCGTGGGAGAATCATACTTGAAACAAAAAAATTGTGATTCTCAATTTATCCAGAATTGTGCAGCTCTACTTACTATGGAAATAATATACTTATAATATAATAATATTCTTAATCAAATGTAACAAACTGAATGAATGTAACACTTAACTGCATGTTATTGCGAGTATAATCTGCAAGTACAGTTTTTTTTTTAAAATATACTTCTAATACAATTAGTCTTAGATATCACTTACAGGTCAAGAACATACCTGCTCTTTTGATAATGTCAAACCTGTCTGCTCTGAAACTTCATTGTGATTTCCTACTCAGTTCTTGTTTGGCTGTGAGATTTCTTTCTTTCTTTCCTGGGTTTTGTATCATTTCTGACTGTTTCCATGGCAATCCTGCTGTAGTATTACATAACACACCTAGCTCTGTTTCTCCACACATCTGTGCGCGCACACACAGGGCTCCAGTATAGAAAACCAAAACTTCTTTACATATCAAAATACATATTGACTAAAATTCAGCAGCAGGCTTCACTATGATGAGGTTAGTTCATTCATATTTAAATGAATTTTATTGTTCAGAATTCTTTGTGTGTTAGTACAGAAAATTAGTTTCCAATCAGTAGCCATTTCCGTAGCAGTGAAGCTTAGACAAGCTCCTGAGCCTAAAGCCTGAAAAGTCACTTCGTAAGCAGCATATACCACAAAATAATGTCTTACACTTTTTAATGCAGCATAAATTTATTTGCATAGACTTATAATTCTGAATCTTTTTAGACAGGCTCAAGTGTTTAAATCAGTTCAGAAAGTAATTGTTCATTCAGAGAAAGCATGTTTCTTATTGATGGTGAAAGTTACTACTTTATTGTGCTGATTCATCACATCCAGCTGGGTTTCCTCAACTCTGTGTGAGTGTTTCTGAGCTGATGACTAACATCCCTCAAAAAATGGTTGCTACATGCTGGGTGTGTGTTCTCTGCACACACAGATCCTGTCTACTTTTATAAGGCACAGGTCTGACTGTAAACCCACCAAACAGTTCTGCATTGAGAAAAACTTCCTCTGACACACTCACATCCACACCCATTCACACCCATGCGTAATATTAGGATTTTTTTTTTTCAAACTCACTAATTTATTGGGAAATAAAACTATAATATAGTTTCTTTCATTTATTAAAATAAAATTATAATATTGTTTTGGTGACTCTTTTTGTTTTCCACAAAATTATTATATATTCTTTCAATGTAAAATAACTGTTTTCTATGTGAATATATTTTAAAATGTAATTTATTCCTGTGATGCAAAGCTGAATTTTCAGCATCATTACTTCACATGATTTTTCAGAAATCATTTTTAATATGCTGATTTATTATCAATGTTGAAAACAGTTATGCTTAATATTTTGTTGGAGCCTGATATTTTTTTAAGGATTCTTTAAAAAATAAAAAGAACAGCATTTATTTAAAATAGACATTTTTGTAGTGTTTTGTAATAATATAAACTACCATTTTTTCAGTCTTTTTTGAAAGAAAGGATTTGTTAAACTGATAAAAAGTGACCGCAAAGACTGATATTGATTTTTATATATTAAAAAGGTAAACTTTTGCACTACTCATCAGAAAATGGTGAAAAAAAAAAAGTCTAACATCTTAATTCACTATTGATAACCATTTTGTGCAAACATGAGCAACATTTTAGATTAGCATTCATGAGATTATCAGAAAACCGAGTGCTGCTGCTTGAGCTCTGTCTGTCACTGACAGCTTATCATTGTTTTCTGCTCTTCCTTTCTGGCTTTTAGACTTGCAACTCACTTCCTTACTTCCACCCCACCCATCCCCCAAAAATACACTCATTTATAATGAAACACACACAAAAGGGCTATATGATATTGACATAGTGGTTGATTGCTTTTGGTAATGGTAATAAAGTGACTTGAGCACCTCAACGCATTTAAACACACAGAACCTTAACAGCGTTGCCATGGCGCTGATGTGGTTTCCACAGAAACAGAAGCAGATTCACTCTGTCCTTTACCCCCTCAGGCCGAGACAGCAGCCAATCGGATCTGCAAAGTCCTGGCTGTCAATCAGGAGAACGAGCAACTGATGGAAGACTATGAGAAACTGGCCAGTGATGTGAGCACACTCATTCATGTTCTCTCCTGTTCACTCCCTTCCTTCTCTCCTCTCGTTTCCCCTCCTCTCTTCTCCTGTTGTCTCAACCTGTGCTCATTTAGGGCCAGTAAGAAGTTTCCGTAATCAAAACTCAGCTAATGTCTAGCACATTAACTCTACAGTGTTGTTGAGGTCATGGAAAACAGAGCATTTAAAATACTGCTTTCCAGACCATGCAGATCCATGGAAATGAAGAACATTTTAAAAGAGCATGGACATTTTTGTACTGAAAATTAATTTAAAATATTTAATCAGCAAATTGCCATTTGTGAGTGGAACCTCCAGTTAAATCCATTCTACAATAATTATAAAAAAAATAAAAAATAACATTTATAAAATCTTAATATAAAATATTAATCTAAATTAAAAAATAAAAATAGGAAAAAAAATATGATTAAAAAAAAGGAAAATACATATAATGACTCAGAATGGCTGGGGATATTTGAACTCTGTGGCTAATTTATAATTAAAAAATTAAAATATATCATATTAAAGTTTTCTCTTTTTCTTTCTCTACCTTCTTCATGTCATTCTGTCTGCTCCTAACATTTTCCAATGTGTTTTATCCTCATTTATCCCTGTTTTTGTTGTTTCCCCCCATTGTTTTCTGTCCATCGCTTGCTCTCTTCAGCTCCTGGAGTGGATTCGCAGAACAATCCCATGGTTGGAGAACCGCGTTCCAGAGAACACCATGCAGGCCATGCAGCAGAAGTTGGAGGATTTCCGGGATTACAGACGGCTTCACAAACCGCCCAAAGTACAAGAGAAATGTCAGCTGGAGATCAACTTCAACACGCTGCAGACCAAACTCCGCCTAAGTAACCGGCCTGCATTTATGCCCTCAGAGGGGAAGATGGTCTCGGTAAGAACCTAAAACACTTACAAACTAAGTATCTTCCTAGGATTCAAAGCATTCAACTCTCTTAGAGAATTAGTTCACTTCCAGAATCAAAAATTCCTGATTATTTACTCACCCCCATGCCATCCAAAATGTTCATGTCTTTCTTTTTTCAGTCGAAAAGAAATTCCAGAACTAAAATTGCATTTTAGTGCAGCTTCAAAGGGCTCTACGCAACCCCAGACGAGAAATAAGCGTCTTATCTAGCTAAACAATCTGTCATTTTCTAAAAAAATAAAATAAAAATTAATATACTTTTTAACCACAAATGCTCTTCATGCACCAGCTCTGCCACTATATGGAGAAAAATCCTGGAATGTTTTCCTCAAAAACCTTAATTTGTTTATAACTGAAGAAAAACAATGGATGGACCTGAATGGATGGAGTTAGTAAATTATCAGGATTATCAGAATATTAATCCTTTAATTGTGTGTGTAATGTTCAGTGAATCATCTGTGTTTGTAGGATATCTCCAATGCTTGGGGAGGTCTTGAGGGAGCAGAGAAGGGTTATGAAGAGTGGCTACTGAATGAGATTCGCAGACTGGAGAGACTCGACCATCTTGCAGAGAAATTCCGCCAGAAAGCCGCCATCCATGAGGCCTGGACTGATGGTTACACTTCTTTTTTATTGGTTTATAAGAATTGACTTCCTCATTCTCTCCACGGTATGGCTGATCTTTGCTGCTCCCTGTAGGTAAGGAGGAGATGCTGCAGCAGAAGGACTACGAGACCGCATCCCTCTCTGACATCAAAGCTTTGCTGAAGAAGCATGAGGCGTTTGAGAGTGACCTTGCAGCTCATCAGGACAGAGTGGAACAGATCGCTGCCATTGCACAGGAGCTCAAGTCAGTAAATGCACATAAAAACATGATCCAGACACTGCCTTGTTCTTTAAAGTCTAGTAGTCTAATAGTTTCGCTCATTCCCTCTCTTTAGTGAGTTGGAGTACTATGACTCTCCCAGTGTAAATGCTCGCTGTCAGCGGATCTGTGATCAGTGGGATTCACTGGGGGTTTTAACTCAGAAACGCAGCGAGGCCTTGCAGGTAAAACACTTCTATCATACATCTGTATGAAATTAATCCTTTCTATTCTGACTTGCAAGAGAAGCAGAATTGCTTCTTTGGTGACACTGTGAGTTAGTGTCTGTAATTTTGTGCTGTAAGTGTAGTGCACTCATATGTGTGTCTTGGCTCTGTCTCTTTCCTCAGAGGACCGAGAAACTGTTGGAAACAATTGATCAGCTGTACCTGGAGTTTGCCAAAAGGGCGGCGCCCTTTAACAACTGGATGGAGGGAGCCATGGAAGACCTACAGGACACTTTTATTGTCCACACCATTGAGGAGATACAGGTATTGTGCATTCATCTTTCATCCATCCATTCATTAATTTACTCATCTACCTTTTCATTTATTCATGCATATATGTATATCTGTCAATCAGTTTGAACATTTGTGACCCTGGACCACAAAACCAGTCATAAGGGTCAATTTTTGAAATTGATATTTACACATCATCTGAAAACTGAATAAATAAGCTTTCCATTGATGTATGTTAGGATAGGACGGTATTTGCCAGAGAATCTGAGGGTGCACAAAAATCTAAATACTGAGAAAATCACCTTTCAGTGTCAAGTCAAGTTTATTTATACAGTGCTTTTAACAATACAAGTTGTGCCAAAGCAACTTTACAGTATTAAATAGGACAATAATGTGTCAGTAATGCAAAAGTTCCATGTGTAGATTTCGAAGGACTCATCTGGTTCCCGTGGTCTTGCACTGATGGCCGCCAAGGGGATGATGCCTTCACTGGGGATCCGTCTCTGGGGCTCATCTAGTTGACGTGGTCTCCGCTGACATTCAGGGCTGTAGAGGTCGTCTCTAGGTGCTGATCCAGATGTAGTGACCATCTGATCTGGATACAGACTGGATCTGGTGGCTACGGTCACATTGGAATAAGAACGAAACAGACTAATATTAGCGTAGATGCCATTCTTCTTATGATGCAACGAGTACATCAGGTGTTTTGGGAAGTGTCCGGTTGACCTAATTAATGCAGCCTAACAATCCAGATTTGAATTATAGAAATGTGTTAGTGTCTTATGTGTAAGCCAGGTTAAATAGATGAGTCTTTAATCTAGATTTGAACTGTCTGCCTCCCAAACAGTGTTAGGTAGATTGTTCCAGAGTTTGGGTGCTAAATAAGAAAATGATCTGCCACCCGCAGTTGATTTTTATATTCTAGGTATAGCCAAATTGCCGGAGTTTTGAGAACACAGCGGACATGAGGGACCATAATGTGATAAGAGCTCGCTCAAGTAATGAGGAGCTAAACCATTGAGGTCTTTATAAGTAATTAGCAAAATTTTAAAATCTTATACGATGTTTAATAGGGAGCCAGTGCAGTGATGACAGAACTGGGCTAATATGGTCATACTTCCTGGTTCTAGTAAGAACTCTAGCTGCTGCATTTTGGACCAGCTGGAGTTTGTCTATTAGGCGTGCAGAACAACCACCTAATAAAGCATTACAATAATCTAACCTAGAGGTCATGATTGCGTGGATTAACGTTTCTGCATTTGATATCGAGAGCACAGGTCGTAATTTCGATATATTTTTTAGATGGAAAAACACGCTTTTGCAAATGTTAGAAATGTGGCTTTCAAGGGAAAGATTGCTATCAAATAGCACACCTAGGTTCCTAACTGATGATGACGAATTGACAGAGCAGCCATCGAGTATTAGACAGTGTTCTAGGTTATTACATGTGGAGGTTTTAGGTCCAATTAATAACACCTCTGTTTTTTAAGAATTTAGCAGTAAGAAATTACTCGCCATCCAGTTTTTATCTCAACTATGCATTCTGTTAGTTTTTCAAATTGGTATGTTTCACCGGGCTGTTAAGAAATATAGAGCTAAGTATCATCAGCATAACAGTGAAAGCTAACACCATGTTTCCTGATGATATCTCCCAAGGATAACATGTAAAGTGTAAAAAGTAATGGCCCTAGTACTGAGCCTTGAGGTACTCCATACTGCACTTGTGATCGATATGATACCTCGTCATTCACTGCCACAAATTGATGGCGGTCAGATAAGTACGATTTGAACTATGCCAATGCACTTCCATTAATGCCAACATAATTTTCAAGTCTATTCAGAAGAGTGTTGTGGTCAATAGTATCAAACGCAGCACTAAGATCCAGTAGCACTAATAGAGAGATACAACCATGATCGGATGACAGGAGCAGGTCATTTGTTACTCTAATAAGAGCTGTCTCAGTACTATGATACAGTCTAAAACCTGACTGGAAATCAGGTTGATATATTTGATTTTTTATTTATATATTTATGGTAGGAAATTTACAAAATATCTTCATGAAACATGATCTTTACTTAATATCCTATTGATTTTCGTCATAAAAGAAAAAAGAGTAATTTTGACCCATACAAGGTATTGTTGGCTATTGCTACAAATATGTTCATGCTACTTAAGACTGCTTTTGTGGTCTAGGGTCACATTTGTTATCTTAGGGCCCTATGAAAATAACATATATTAAAGATCTTTTAAGAAATATCACACAATGTCAAATTTTTTTGTCCATGTTTTAATTGAATCTGTAAAGCCCTGTTGTACAGCACTTTGTTTACCAAGAAATTAAAGGATTTAAATTTTATTGGAATGGATTTTAAAAGATACCTTTTTTTTTAAGAGTCAATGTGTATTTATTTAAATTTCTGAAAAAACAAAACATTTCATATAGGCATTAGTATAGATTCATATTAACTAATTATTTTATTGTTAGCTTTATGAGCTTAATTGATTAGACATCATTTCTAGCTATTAAAATGAAATATTTAATTAAACCATTAAAATAACATTCAGAAAAATTAAAAAGAGACAACATACTGTCTGTCCACTCGTCCATCCATGCATCTCTCCATTTAGTGGATTTCAAATGTTACTGTGAAGTATTCTGTTCCATTTCATAAAAAAGTTGATATAAAGGGAAATGCACTTCTCTTTGTGTGTGTGTGTGTGTGTATTAGGGACTCAGCACAGCCCATGAGCAGTTTAAAGCCACACTGCCCGAGGCAGATAAGGAACGACAGGCCATCCTGGGCATCCATAATGAAATTGCTAAAATTGTGCAGACATACCACGTCAACATGGCTGGCACCAACCCCTACACCACCATCAACCCCCAGGAGATCAATGCCAAATGGGATAAGGTCAGGACAAACAGAAGGGAGAATATATATATTTATATATGTAATTGGTCTAATGAGAGATGCTTAATTCACCGCCACACTCCTTTCTCTCAATCTCCCCTTTCTCTCTCTCTGTCCTCTCAGGTGAGGCAGTTAGTACCCCAGAGAGATCAGGCCCTGATAGAAGAACACGCTCGTCAGCAGAATAATGAGAGACTGCGCAGACAGTTTGCTAATCAGGCAAATGTCATTGGGCCCTGGATCCAGACCAAGATGGAGGTGAGACATGAGCTCAACTAACAGAAAAAGAATCACATTCTTTAATGGTACTTCAGAGAAATTCTGAGAAAAAAAGTTGTCAAGAGTCAACTGGTGATTAGCTTACTTTGGAAGACAGTTTCTGCAACTGAATAAAACTAAAAGAAAAGTTAATTGACTTTTTTTCTCACAACTGCATGATACAAACTTGCAAGACATTTTACTTAGAATTGTGAGATATAAACTTTCAGTTGCGAGTTATATAGTCAGTATTATGTGATTAAAGACTTGCAATTGATAGAAAAATAACTGATAAAAAGTTGCAGTTACCTTTTTTGATTTTTTGGAAATGGGCTTCCCATAGAAAAAGGTTTTTGGAAGGAAATTAATTAGGGCTGTCAAACAATTATTCTCGATTAATTGCATGCAAAATATAAGTTTGTGTTTACCTAATATACTGTGTGTATTTATTATGTATATAAATACACACACATGCATTTATATATTGAAGAAAAATATATTTATATACAAAATATATATATGTACATAATTTATATATATATATATATATATATAGTATGTGTGTGTGTATTTATATATACATAATTAGTATACACAGTACACACACATATTTTATGTGAACATGAACCTTTATTTTGCATGCAATTAATCGCAATTCATCGTTTGACAGCCCTAAAATGAATACTTCTATTCCGCAAATTTCATTAAATTGAACAAAAGTGCCAGTAAAGACATTTATGTTAAAAATTACTTCAATTTCAAATAAATGCTGTTAATAATGTTGAAAATATGTTTTTGATAAACATATTATAGGATAAATATAGGATAAATAGGTAAAAGTCACATGACTTTATATTCTAAAATGATTATGAACGTTTATGAACGTTTATGAAGATAAACAAAAAATAATCTTACGTAAGTAGGGCTAGTTAAAATATTACCAGCCCTATATTTTAAGTAGCCCTACTTTGTACTTGCCCACATTAAAATTCACCATATGTTAACAATTATCTTAGAAGAAAAAAATGCATCCGATACTGCTAAATTAGCTCTGAAAACCATTTGGGTGGCTGCAGAGCAGAAAAAATTTGTAGGAAAAGCCTTGGGGCAAAGATTCAGGAAAGACTGTGGTTGGCCTCTATTTTAGTATTTTTAAATTTTCTGTGCTTAGGAAATTGGCCGAATCTCTATTGAGATGCACGGGACCCTGGAGGATCAACTAACCCACCTTCGGCAGTATGAGAAGAGCATTGTAAACTACAAACCAAAGATCGACCAGCTAGAGGGAGACCATCAACTAATACAGGAAGCACTTATTTTTGACAACAAACACACTAACTACACCATGGAGGTATACATACACATAAACTCTCAAATGCTCACATCCAGAACCCCTGGTGCATTGTTATGTTCCTAAAGTCTTTTTTCTTCCTCTAGCACATCCGTGTAGGTTGGGAGCAGCTCCTCACCACCATCGCTCGCACCATTAACGAGATTGAGAATCAGATTCTGACCCGTGACGCCAAAGGCATCAGCCAGGAGCAAATGAATGAGTTCAGAGCCTCATTCAACCACTTTGATCGAGTCAGTATTACACCACACAGACCAACACCACAGTTTAACATCATTAAGAGCAGTAGGATACCTGAGACTGTAACTCGGTCACTTCATCTGGGTGGGAACCAACATTGCATAACTTTTTGTTAGTTAAAAAAAATTCTAGGGCTGCCCCCTAAAAGTCAACTAACCGTTAGTCGACAAAAAGTCGGCTTGGTCAACCAAAATTTTATTAATCGCTTAGTCGCAGAAAACAATAATATAGTAATATAGTACATTGGGCAGGACATGCAAATGCTCACCTACCATTCATCACTCTCAAATATGGATTGCAACTTTACATTGCGCCTCAATCTTATGTTAACGACCGACTAATAGTCGACTAATACTTAAAATGAACGTCTACTAGTCGACCAGAAAAATCTTTAGTTAATGGCAGCCCTACGCATTTCATTTTTCAATTTTGTGATTGGGTGCTAGGATATTTTGAGTGGTACCTTGCAGGCTTGGGCAAAATGTAAAGATTAAAGGCCCATTCACATAGAGGACGTTTAAGATAATGACATAGTTTTAAAAATTCAGTCCACACCACAACTTAACAATAATAACACAGAGGAATGATTAATTTAAATTACTTTTACAACAATTTTTTTTTTCCAGCTGATGAATGATAAAAACATTGGATCAGTATTTCAGTCAGTTAATCTTTCTTTAAAGATTTTGACATTCAAAGCAACTGACAACAAATTTGTAGCACTTGCTTATAATAAACACATTGTTATGGTGCATTGGTGTGGGTGCTTATGTAGTTGTTGTTAAAGGTTTCTTTCTTGGTGTGAACAGGAAAAAATGTTTTCCCTTTTAGTTGGTAAGTTATATAAAGTGAATTGGGCATGGGTTATAGGAAGTTGAAGTGGATTGACAAAAAGTAGAACTTAATAAATTACACTTCAAAGAAATTCTGTGAAATTACATGTGTTCCATCCTGGTCTAAGTCTGTATGGCTTAAAAAACGACTTCCTTTTTGTGACCTTAAAGGGAACCCGGGGTATTAAGGGAACTAATATAACCTATGGCCTATGGCCGTATGCCCTAATATAACGTAAATGATGATGAAATATATCCACATTGTTTTAGACATATTTTGGACTGTGGTGGCCACCATTATTTTGATGATGTAAAATGGTTGGGGTGCTATTTTCACCGCAGCACAACTCGGAATAAGCAACTCAGAAAATAAAATACTGATACGCAGAGCTGGGTAGTAACTGATTACATGTTATCTGGATTACGTAATCAGATTCCAAAAATTAAGTACTTAAGTAATTAAGTAAAATACTCGTAATCAGACTACAGTTACTTTTTTATGGATTACGTGATTACATATTATTCACACAATAGCAATAAGAGATTCATAATTCATTGATTCTCCCTTAATTCATTTTTCATCGTTTAAATTTTCCTTTCTAAAATAGCCTACCGATTATATACATTCAGAAAGTCCAGTTTTGTGGACATTCAGGTGGCAACACAGCATTTGACCACTGATTTACAAAAATCATTTCAGGTTTAAGAAGGGTTTCAACTTTGAACACAAAAATCACTCTGCAGCCGCCGTTAGAAGCTCTGGCTCCATTGGCGCATTGACTGGTCTAGCCAGAAAAAATAAGCTTTTTAAACACTATTTGATCATAAGAAACAACATTCATGGGGCAATTAATTTCAGATTTTTGTTGCTGATTTGACATATGTAATTTAATTGCGAGTTTGTGGCATTGCAAATATGGCTGCGGAGTGATCAGACTTTCCTGGAAAGGGACTTGTGTAATGTAGCAGATTACGTTACTGATATTATTACCGTTATTTTTGTCATGTAATCTGGAATCAGTAACGGATTACAATTTGTAGGTAATCTACCCAGCTCTGCTGATACGTTGCCACATTGTGTGGCTTTTGGTTGTCGAAGGGCAACAAGAGAAGCCGTGTAAGTCTCCACTGCTTTCCTAGTGATAAAAAGAGGGGAAAAGAATGGAAAGATGCCTGTGGACAAATAAAAACGTCCTAAAGACCCACATCTTTGTTCTTTTTGTTCTTTCCACTTTTGCTGGCTTTTAGTGGCTTTTGGTGGCTCTTCATGATGCCACAACCACTGAAGGAGTTTTTCAGCATTAATTTCACACAATATCCAGGTCATTTAGACTCCTTGTAGGGGAGAATCAATGGTACGGCATTTGGTTTAAGCCTACGCTTATATCCATCGCCACCTGTAAGCTTTTCAGTAGCTGTGATCATCGCATTTTAGTAGCTGTGATCATAAGTATTTTATTTTCTGAGTGAGTTGTGTTGTGGTAAAAAATAGCAACAGGTAGCACCAGTAGCTCACCGAGTGCAACCATTTTACATCATCAAAGTGATGGCGTCCCTATAGTCCAAAATATATATAAAACAATGTGGATTTTTTTAAATAACGTAAATCTTTCATGGGTGTTCTACTACATATTTCAGTGAGAGACATCATTTACATTGTATTAAGCCATAGAAGTCTTAATATTCTAAGCGGAGCACAACCCTGGTACCTTGTGGTTCCTGTCCTGTCGAAGTACTCAATTTATAAGCAGTGAGAATTGCCAAAATGCACAAATATCTGAGTTATTAATTTCATAACAATGTGTTTGTATTTTGAATTGACCTGATTTGAGTGGAATTATGGTATATGTCACCCACACAAGTCCCAGATTACAGGCTGCTGTAACCTAACGCTGCACTAAAAACCCACACAGTGCCACCTAAGACACCTTAACATTGTTAAAACAACACAACATAGTTAACCGAGCACAACGGTCCCTGATTTGGAGCAGATTTGTCCTCACAATCACTCTCTGTCCTCACTCACGGCACAGTACTGCACAGTTTGTCCTAACGTTTGTGCACTTTTCTCTTCTTTTGTCCCGTTGTTCACTTCTGCATGGACCCTCTTCCACCCTTCCACATGTCTGCATGACATTCCCTCACCCCTCCCATGTGTGTACTGCATGTCCACGCTGCTGACCTCTGACCCTGCCCACGGCTCTGACACCTAGGACCACTCGGGCACACTGGGCGCTGAGGAGTTCAAAGCCTGCCTTATCAGTCTGGGCTTCGATATCGGGAACGACGCACAGGTACACACACCAACACCAGTCAGGGAGTTCAACCATTAACCACTCTTTTTGTTTTTTTCCTTTCTACTCTCTTTTCCTTTTTCCATTTTCTCTCAAACCTTTCTCTAAAATGACTTCCTTCTTCTATACTCCTTCCATCCTCTTTCGTCTTCACCTTTTTTTCTACTACTACCTGGTTCTGTTTGTCCATGGTGGGTTCCTGTAGAAGAGAACAGGCATGATGGATGCAGAAGACTTCAGAACCTGCCTCATCTCCATGGGTTATAATATGGTAAAGCAGAGAGTTCAGATCTCCATGGTTTGTGATCAGGTTAAACTGAGAGTTGTAGTCCCCATGGATAATGAACTGGTAAATCGTATAATCTGGATGTGTTGCAGTATGGATAAATTGACAGTTATTATCTGCCTGGATTAACCTGGAAAATCATAGATTTATGATCAGCATGGGGTATATTATGGTAAAGCAGTTTTAATCCCCATGTTTTGCCTGGTAAATCAGAGTTATCATCTGGTTTAATGCAGATTTTCTAAACTCTGGGTTAGCTACATATGTGTGGGTTATTGTTTATTAACTGTTACAAACTGACCATGTATTATTGTAATCCTTATTGAATATAACAGAGATTTATATCTGTTACATGATATATCTATAGATTTACAGTGGTGCCCAAAATGATTAGAACACTAGTTTTTCACCAGCTATAAAATGGTTTTAAGTCAGTTATTTCTATCTGTTGCTGTAGTGTGTCAGTAGGAAATATCAGTTTACGTTTCCAAACATTCATTTTGCCATTCATTGTAATAATCCAGTGAGATTTTTGTTTCCACAAGGAGTCTGACAACAGCCATTGCTCCACACAGAGATCTGATCTCACCATCATTCAGTCTGTCGGGAATGACATGAAGAAACAGAACAAACAGAGACAAACTAAATCCAGAAGAACTGTGGCAACGTCTCCAAGATGCTTTAAGAATCCTGCCTGCAAAGCAACCTGCAAGTTGCAAGTGCACATAGGGCAAAAGCTGCTTTAAACTTAAAGGATACTCATACCAAATGTTGATTTAATTAGTTAATAGAAGTTAATTGATAAAGAAAGTCTATTTATGACATACATTTTGAAAGCACCCTCATTTTACAGCATTTTTACACATGATTATGATGAGTTCAGATCTTTGTGTGGAGCACTGTTTTGTTTTGTTTTTAATCTCACTGAATTAATACAGTTAATGGCAAAATGTTGGGAAATATAAATTGATATTTCCTACTGACACACATAGAATAACTGACTTAAACCATTTTTTTGCTGGTGAAAATACTAGTGCAAGCTTCCTCCTTTCAGCAAATACTAGTGTATCAACATTGGGTGTCCTTTTTTTTATGCAAGATGGTGCTGTTGGTACACAGTTTACTGCACCTTGTTGTTTAGTTACAATTAGTTATCTACAGCAAGCTAATAAGTCAGAAGTCTCACACAATTACAGGAATAGCTTACCTCCACATTGAAAAAAAGGTGGATATAGTGAAGCAGAAAGTTATAATCTCAGTGTTATAATCTGGTAAAGCAGAGCTATGCAGTTTATTACCCAAATGGTAATAAAATATGACAAGAACTCAAGAGTTAAACTGTGTCAGAACAAATTCATCTGAATAATCACAAATGAATTCTAGTCAAACCAAAATGTATGCAGACACCTTTAACATTTCTCATATTATCCCAGTTTATTCACCATAGTTTAGATAATGGTAATAAAATATGACAAGAACTCAAGAGTTAAATTGATAATGTCAGATAACTTTGATAGAAAAGTATTTAACAAAACATGGTCAGGTCAAATTGTCAAATCACATTTTTGGTCCCAAATTTTTATCAACTTTACTGGTAGTCCACTGTATGAAGAATTTTTGGGTATAATATGTCACAGTTTACTTTATTTTGCTATCCTCAATTACATAAATGGACTATAGTGTCCTGCACCCACTAGTAAAAGAAAATATAAAAATAAATTATATCTGGTGTCTAAATAATATTTGGTTTGACTGTATGTGGTTCAGTGTTATTTTAGTATTATTTATATACTATTATAATATTTAATAATGTTTAGAAGTAGCTAATATTTTAGATTTTCCATTTCAATTTAGCTTTAATTTTTTGTAAATTTTGTAATTTATATTTATCTTAAATATATGGCTTAAATTTTTTTTTTTAGATATTTTAATGAGGCAACATTTCTAATTTCTAATTTTAATTATTTAAAGTTTTCATGTAATATTTATGTTTTATTTTACTTGAAGTTTATTTATTTATTTTTGGCATTTATTTTACTTGAGAAAATGATTAGTTCACTTCCAGAATAAAAATATCCTGATAATTTACTCAACCCTATGTCATCCAAGATGTTCATGTCTTTTTTTCTTCAGACATAAACAAATGAAGGTCTTTGAGGAAAGCATTCCAGGATTTTTCTCCATATAGTGAACTTCAGTGGTGGCCATCAATAAATTCTTAATTTATTTCTTAAATAAATTCTTCAATAAACTCCCCACGAACTCTGGTCAAGTTTGCTTATTTTATGTATTAGAGAAATGTAATACATTGGCAAGCCACCCAAACCACTGCTCAGCCAAATACAGCAGAATCTAACAGTGATTACGTCAGATGTGCACTGCAGAGCTACTATAAGATGAGCATTTGTTGTTAAAAAAGTATATACATTTGTATTTTTTTTAGAATATGAATTATTGCTTCACTAGATTGCCTTATTGCTCGGCTGGGATCGTGTGCCCTTTGAAGCCGCATTGAAACTGCAGTTTGAACCCTTCAACCCATTGGCTTCCATTTAAGTCCACTACATGGAGAAAAAAAAGTTAATTTGAGTCAAACTGGGTTAAATTTAGTAATCCCCATGGAATTTAACTCATTATAAGCAGAAAGTTAACATGGGATATAATCTGGAATAGCTGAGATTTACATTTATTAAGATGTAAGAAATAGATATTTTGATTGGCATCATCTATAGGAACAATCTTTCATACTGTATTCATAGTGATTTTTAAGAACCGTTTCTCTGCTGTGTAGGGAGAGGCAGAGTTTGCCCGGATCATGAGCATTGTGGATCCTAACAGACTGGGAGTGATCACATTCCAGGCCTTCATTGACTTTATGTCTCGCGAGACGGCCGACACGGACACGGCTGATCAGGTCATGGCATCCTTTAAAGTCCTTGCTGGAGACAAGGTACATATACAACATGCAAAAAAAATCATTTCCCAGTGATAAAGTGTCTAAATGAATAAGCAAATGAATAACTCTCTCGTCATGCAGAACTATATCCTGGCTGATGAGCTGAGGCGCGAACTCCCCCCTGACCAGGCCGAGTACTGCATCGCCCGCATGACGCCTTACACCGGCCCCGACGCCGTCCCTGGAGCTCTCGACTACATGTCCTTCTCCACCGCCCTCTATGGGGAGAGTGACCTCTGAACCATGACCTTGGGGTCAACCTGCCTTCTGATACAAACACAAATACACGTATTCACACACACATAGCTCGCGCACTATGAGAGTACAAGTGGCTCTTCAGTGCTGATCTAGCACCAACAAGCAGATCCCAGATCAGCCTATCAGAGCAGCTTCCATCAGCAACACCCAATGACGTTCTGTCATTTTTGTATCCCAGACCCTTCCTGTGTGTCATATACAACTTCCTGTTCTTTCTTCAGCTGTGTTCATGAAGCCTGTCTTGTCGGGTTTGTGTCACAACGATGCTGCCTTCACATGCTTGTCAGAAGATCCTACTTTGTAATTACGAGTCACATTAAGGGAGAGAATAGCAAACGGGACAGGAAATCCTGAAACTCTTATCTCCATGGAAATGTACAATATGCAACAAAAGGTTACAGATAAACTGTACATAAAGCACGTGGGAGGCAGCATCGTTGTCATCATTGTGACCTCTGACCCATGTGATACTGCATGATCATGTGTTACGATTGATCCGCTTTTTTACATACAGTAAATGCTTGTTGACAAGACTGTGATGGTGAGTCAGACTTCATGAACAGATCTTCCCCTTTCTGCTTCCAAGCGCAACATTGAAAAACTCCCTCCCGGGAGGAATGTTTTCTGTATTTTTACTTCTTATTTTGTTTGTTTGTTTTTTTCCTCTTCATAAAGGAATAAAGTTAACATATTTTATTATACAGAACAAAAAAAGGTATTTTTCTTCACCTTATTAAAAAAACTTTAAAAATTATGAAAATTTAAATAAAGAAACAATCACAGCTGTGTGTTTGTCTTTTTAATTGCTTGGATGAAGGAGAAATGAGTGAAACTTAAGATAATGAGTTATTTTAAAGGACAGAAAAATAAGGAACATTATTTTCCTAACTCATGTTAACATTTATTTATTTGAATTAATATTTCATTTAAATTTGCTGTATATTTCCTAACGAAACAGGAAAGTGTGGAACATATAAGAAATCCTATATTTTCAGAATGTATACAATCAAATTACTTTCTTAGCTCTTGATAAAGTACATTGATTAGAGTTAGCTTTTGTGTGTTCTTTGACCTGTGACCAGTGTTGCCAAGTCCACGCTTTTCCTACAGAATTGGGTTACTTTAACACTTGTTTTTCATGTCTGGGGGTTGATGCGATCCCCAAAATGTGATATTATCCCCTGGAATGCGAATTTTTATTTGGGAAACATGTATTTTACCCTGCTTAACAGGGGACCCCCCTCGAATTGCGAGTGGGCTAGTTTTGAGTATCAGTTGGGAGAGTTTTGTTGTGAAAACATGGCAACTCTGCCTGTGACATAAGAACAAACATCATATAAATAATGACATTTTATAAGTAAGAGTGGGTGTGGCCGTTTGTACATTTTATGGGTCTGGCGTCCAGTCTCATCCACGTCCAGCTGTTTTTAGCTGTACAAAACAGCTTGTTTTGCTACTTGATATTGTAAATTGGTGTGTCTAATACTATTTTAATGTATTATTGTGATTATGAACACTGGTTTGTAGTGCAGCAGTTTTACTGTTTACTGCACGTTGTTATTCTCATTATTTCCCTATAACGGCTAATGAATCAGACGTCTCGTAATACGCTTGTTCCCGCGTTGAATAAGGTGGATAAAAGATTACTTATTTATTTCAACTGCTTCGATTCTGACAATATTTTTCATCTTAGACTCCCTCAAAGGTAAAGTGCATTATGTTGAAGTTTGGAGAGTACACCATCTCAGTGCTAACAGATATGGACTAAAAGCCAAAAACAAAACCTCCAGTTTTTATTTATTGAGTTTAATTAGGTCCTTGCCAAATGTATTTTTTAAAAATTGATTCATATGACAAAGAATATAAGTATCTATTGTGTTCCTTTATAATTTACCTAAACTAAACCTGAAATGTGCTTTTAGCTGCAATTCACACATTAGTACATTTCTAGACTTTTTTTTAAGTGGAACCAATAATTCATTTGTTAGTTCTACACGGACGCAATATGAAGCTGTACGATGCCGCTGTGGGGATTGTGGGTTTACATGGCGGCGCCCAGTGGAGCTATGTTGAATTGTACCCTAATGACTTAATTCTGACTAATATAAAATTGTAGACTGACATACATGAATTAAACATGTGGAATCAAGTTCGTAAACTACAAAAGAACAGGACACTGAAATATGGGATCCCAATGCTGGTGAGCGCTTTAAAATTAGTTTGTGTGCAGAATGAGCTGTCATTCATTATCCTCAAGTGTTTATGGTTACGATTTAAAAAGTTGTGTAACATAAGTATTAGTAATAACTAGACCGGAATCATGGTTTAAATAATAGTAATATTTATTGTAATAATAAATCTAGCTGTTGTTTTAAACACGTTTTTTTTGGTCCTAATATTCGTAATATTTAGTGAAGATTTTTGTAAGACAATTGTTAAACACCGTTGTCAATTTGCTGCCTTTGTAAAATCAATCATTTAGCCTGTACATAATTAAATTTCTTCTCATATTTAATGTTTATATAATGTTTGTCTGAAGCTGCTGGTTGTGGGAGGGTCGTTTGGACTAAGAGAATTCACTCAGATTAGATATGATGCACAGAAGATAAAAAAGAAGGTAAGTCAAACTTCACAAACTAAAATATAATGTCATATGTAACCCTGAACCGCAACACCAGTCATGTTTGAGATTTATACGTCATCTGAAAGCTGAATAGCTGAAACTATTGAATAAATATTTTAAATACTATTATAAAAATATTGAGAAAATCGCCTTTAAAGTTGTCCAAATTAAGTTTTTAGCAATGCATATGACTAATCAAAAATGAAGTTTTGATATATTTGCGATAGGAAATGTACAAAATATCTTAATGGAACATGATCTTTTACTTAATATCCTAATGATTTTTGACATAAAAGAAAAATCGAAAATTTTAACCGATGCAATGTTGGCTGTTGCTACAAATATACCCGTGCTACTTAAGACTGGTTTTGTGGTCCAGGATCACATGTAATCTCTTCAGGTACAGGCCAAGTGACACTGACAAAATTTCAACACCTGGACAGGATTATGCTGTCCAATAAAATATTTTTATCTGCATGTTGGTTTTAGCTGGACCCTGCACTGGAAGCCCGGGTGAACACTAAAAAACAGTCGGCCATCCTTCAGGAAGAGTATGAGGTAATGAGTGATGAATAAATGAAGAATCTCTCTGTGTGTGTGTGTGTGTGCTAATGTTTTATAGTGCTATAATGTTTTATAGAGCCATCTGCTGTTTTGCTGTGGATTGGAAGTTATGTTTACTCGCTAGTGAGGTTGTGGTAGCCTAATGGTTAAGCATCTGGCTTGTTAAATGCAATCGGTGCACGATTGAACCTTACATACTGTGACTCAGGAAGTTATTCGCAATTTTGTCATGCTGTTTGTCAATAAGGATATGTAACACTAGGTTTCTCCAGGGAGACTGGCTGACCCGGCAATTAGCGTGCTGTAAGTTATTTTGAACTGAAAGTGTCTAGTTAGCTGTTTAGTCCCACCTAAGTGCACTGGGTGGCACTTGGTTCATTTAGCATTTCCATTTCAGGCTGAGAGTGGTTGAGGCTGTCCACAGCACTACCGAAACAGACCGTCATTATACTCTGCTTGACTTTAAAAACTTTATATTTAGCCGTACAGCCATTATAAGAAGTTACAATGCCATTAAATCTGACCTTCTGCTGCCAGACAGTAGTAGAAGAGCGCCCTCAAGTGGAACCAGGGAAATGTAGTCATTATAAACCAATTATCAGCTGTTTATTTAAATTATAAATATTAACTCGGTCATGTGTCATCTGAATTATTTTATTTTAGATCTATTTTGACCCATGTGAATCATAAAACAAACAAACGCCAGCTCTAGCTGACTCATCTTCAGCAACTAAGTACACTACTGTTCATAAGGATTTAATTCAGCAAGGTTGATTAAAAGTGACAGCATTGGCATTTATAATGTTACAAAAGATTCCATTTCAAATAAATGCTGTTCTTTTGAACTTGTATTCATCAAAGAATCCTGAAAAGGCTATAATGGATTCCACACAAATATTAAGCAGCATAATGGCAGTATTCATAAAAAATGTTTTTTAAGCACCAAATCAGCATATTAGAATGACTTCAGAAGGATCACGTGACACTAAAGACTTAAGTAATGGCTGTTGAAAATATAATGTAATTATATTTTAGAATGTGATATAATGTAATCTCTTTTGTATCTACAGAAATTGAAGGATTTGGACTTGGAAGGGTGGAAGAACATTCGTGGCCCGCGTCCCTGGGAGGATTCAAAGGAGTACCAGGAGCAGCAGCGAGCTGGACTCAATAAAGGCACATAGAGCTTTAAAACATTAAACTCTCCTTGCTGGCCCAAAGATGTAAGAAACTCATAAAACCAGTACAGTGTACCATGGTTGTCACTGTATAATAAATCAGCACTATCATATGTTCTTATATCTAGACCAGGAACTAACCATTATCTCTCTGTCCAGTGTCTTTGATGCTCCCATTTTTGGCATAACCAGTTTGCATTCATTGTAATGCATAACTCAAGCCCCAGTACTGCATTTGAGTGAATAAAACCCCTTGTTATTTCAGTGGTGCAAACAGAACCAGTGGTGCCTGTGCACATGGTGGGTGAATGGTACAGTCTAAAGACAGTAGGCATGAATGACCTTCTGTACACCTATGCTGGATCAGCCTATACCTCTCACTGTACACCTCATTTCTACAAGCATACCATGGAGTGTTGGATATGATGATCAGCAGCTTGGAAATTATTCTCCTCTCTGCAACAACCTCCAGAAGGTGCAGGTCCTGCTTTCTTGATGAACTTATTCAGGCTGTTGGTTTCTAGCAGTGAAAAGCTAATCATTCAATTGAATGTAAAATTGAAATAAATGTGGCTGCACAATTTTACCCTTCACAAAGATCTGCCATCCATAGTTTAATGTTGAACGCAATTAAAATTACATCGCAGAGCAAAGAGGAAACTGCCAACATGCTGACGTTTCTGGTGTGAAACAAGGTTTTAGCTTTCAAAATGTTGTGGCTCTTTAATGTGTTGTGACAGATCACTGTATTGCCATGTGAACTAATCATCTTTTCATATTTACTTAAAGTACAAAATACACATAAACATCAGAATGTATTTTATTTCAGACACGGAAAGTCGTCAATACACTTTTAATGCGAATCTTGGGAGCTCTTAGAACTTTACATCATTTCACCTGTTTTCTGCCAAAATAAAAACATTGTTGTTGTTTTTTTACAGTGAAGAATTTAAGACATAAATATTAATATTGCAACTTGTAAAATAAATTAATTATTAGGCCTTAAATGAGCAAATATTCATTTTATCATTTTACAGGACAATTGTAATTTAAAATAATGTATTTATATCTTTATTTTTGCAATTAGAGTTTAAAACAATTACTTGCAAGTCTTATGCACCATTAACTAACATCAGAGAACCATAAACTTGTGAATGGGCCTTCTTGTAAATTGTTGTTCTTAGTCCATAAAAGTCTGTTGTGAATGTGAATCACCATGTATTGGTATAAATTAATTTATTATCGCTATGTCTCAGCCATAGATTTTAATTTGGAAATTTTTACAGTTCATTTGGTGCCACAAATGGTATGGAAATTACTGTTTGGCTTTTAACATTATCTATGGTAATATTCATATCTGTGGTAGTTTTAGAAATTTGAGAGAGATTTTTCAGTGTTATGATTGGTCAGATTGCCTGTCAATCAAACTCACTGTAAAGGGTCAGTTTCCACAAAACCTATTTATGTTAGCCAGCAAACAATATCTAGGTGACAAAAAAGCAGAATTTGCAACAACAGTCTAGAATACATGTCAGAAAAACAAATGTTTAAGTTTGCAAGGCATAAAATGGATATACAAGATCAATGTGTGCAAAATTTTTGGTGGCTTTGGAGAACTAGACCGAAAGGACCTGTGACTGTCAACTGCTGTTCTCTCAGCTGGCCCAGAAATCTCTTACACTGGCCCCAGGCCAGCCAGCCGTTCTTTGTTGAGCCGTGTTTGAGATTTATATTATAAATTATTGTACTAGTCCTACCTTTACCCCCCAAACGTGTAGGTTGACTGTGTCCATATTCACTTTGTGATTGCAGTTTTATGCTGCTCAGAGCGTTATGTACAGTACGATGCAACCTGCACATCGTCATCATCCATAAATCCATCAGTGAGATGCTACAGAGCAAGCATTAATATCACCTCCTGCTGCTTTGATCAATGCTACACCTGTAGTTGTGTCTAAAGGTTGAATCTTTAGTTTACATTGGATCCAGCTGTGAGGCAGCACACAGTCTTGATTCAGTCCTGGAGTGCACGTGTATTTCCGACAGGATCCGGGCACGGGCTGTCGCTCTCAGGCTAATGTTAACGCCAGCACTGACTCATCTGTGTGATGTGAAGCTTTGTTCCGAGGCACATTTTAACAAGCCCCTGCTGACTTTCCCTCTTCCCCCTCGTCACTCTCCTGCTGGAAATTCCAGCACTGCCATATCATGTGCTCCGTCACTTTAATTGCTCAAGTGGGAATGATCCTCAGGGGCCGAAGGGAACACGTCAACAAATCTGACTTCAGGAGTCCAGATATCCTCAGGGGGCATTAAAACCACTCATGTGTCCAGTTCAAGTCAAAACACTGTTGACAGGGAAAGGCTCTAGTATGTTTCAATAAACTTTTGAGATGTTTTGGCTCGTCAGGTGAGGAGCACAAAAACACACTAATTAATTTGTCATGACAAGTGTTGCTGTGTATGAAAAAGTGCTTTTATACCAGCAAATTCTCTACAGGATATTGATTTGATGCTAGTTGAAAGTGTTTATTTTATTAGTTTACTATTAATTTGTTATTAGCCTATCATTAATTAGTGATCTAGTCTTTAAACAAGGTACTAATTCAATATGTGGTTAACTTTCATTAGACACTATATGAACAAAATAAAAAATGTTTATTATATATTTATATATATATATATATATATATATATATATATATATATATATATATATATAAAATAAGAAAAATGTACACATCTTCATTCTGTTTAAAAGTTTTCACCCCCTGTCTCTTAATGCTTTGTGTTTTCTTCTGGAGCATCACTGAGTGTTTGAATTTTCTGTAATAGTTGCATATAGTCCCTCAGTTGTCCTCAGTGTAAAAAGATGAATCTCAAAATCACGCAGTAATTGTTGAAAAGGGTTTAAATACACAAAAATGCTTAAAATACAAAGCTTGTGGGACCTGAAGAATTTTTCTGAAGAACAGCAGGCAGTTTAACTGTTCAGGACAAACAAGGGACTCATGAACAACTATCACTAAACAAAAAACACAGCTGTAAGTCATTCAGGTAACAACACAGCATTAAAAATCAAGTAAACTTTTGAACAGGGTCATTTTTATAAATTCAACTACTATTTTCTCTTGTGTTATATATGTCTTTTATGTGAAATATCTTATTCAGGTAAGCACTAAATAAAAAATAACATGCATTTTGTATAATCCCTCTTATATTGTTAAAAATGTTAAAAATAATTAACATTTTGCAGATTCTGCAAGGTGTATGTACATTTTTGACCTCAACTGTATATATATATATATATGTTAGCTAAGAGTTAAATGCCTTGCTCAAAAACCCAGACGTGACCAAGCTGAACTGTGGTGTCAACAACTCCTCAGTTGCCTCAGCTTGACAAGTAGTGGCGGCTTGAACCCGTAACCTCTTCCGCCCAGATCCTTAACCATTAGATTAACAACCCACTAACAGATTTATGTGGACAAGCCTCCTTTACTGCAGTGTGAGGAAGCCACTTCTCCCTGAAACACTGAGCAATTTATCTGACTCCTCCACTAAGGGTGGCACTTGCATTTAAATTAGACCTCTTGAACTACAGTCAGACCGCCACTACAGAGAGCCGTATTGATGTTAGCAAACATCTTTATTTTTTTATTCGTCATTGCAGACATGAACATTTCAGCCTAATTTATTCTACTGTCACCGCCGCAGAGGAACAAAATGGGGACTGCAAATGTTTAAATGTATGATGTTGCCTAGTGGGTTTATGTGTGTGTGTGTGTGTGTTTGTGCATGCTTCTAAGATTAGTTTTGCAGACTAAATCTTTAACAGTGTTTTAGAAATCTAGTTTAGGCATTGTCAAGCTTCACACAGACACATGTACAATGTAAATCCACATTTGTGATCCTGAACCACAAAAACCAGTCGTAAGTCTCACGGGTGTATTTGTAGAAATAGCCAACAAAACATTGTATGGGTCAAAGTTATTGATTTTTCTTTTATGCCCAAAATCAGGATATTAAGTAAAGATGCATGTTCCATGAAGATATTTTGTGAATTTCCTACAAAAAAAAAATGTATTAAAACGTTTAATTAATTAAACATTTTTGACTAGTTATTTGTATTGCTAAGAACTTTATTTGGAAAACTTAAAAGGCGATTTTCTCAATATTTAGATTTTTTTTGCGCACTCAGTTTTGAGATTTCAAATAGTTATATCTCAATTAAATATTGTAATATCCTAACAAACCGTACATTAATGCAAAGCTTATTGTGTATAATTTATAATTATATATATATATATATATATATATATATATATATTTAAAAATGTATATTAATATTAACAAAATGACAAAGTAATTTCTCTCTTAATTCTGAGGGAATATTTTGTAATCTTATATTACTTTTTTTTTTTTTTTTTTTTTTTTCAATTTTGCTACTGTAATGATATTCACTTTACGTTTTTTAAATAAGATATGAGTGTTTTTGCTGGCCAGAACTCAACATTCAGTCATTCTTGAGAAGTGGGACAAAACATGTCCAGCAATTATAACTGCTATTTTAAAAAATAAAAATATTTTCAAATTGTAAATGTTATGGGGATTAATAATAGAATGAATTTAACACTGTTATCCCCTTCAGTTTAATTTTATCATTATTATGTGAAATCTATGACACTTCTTGTCTTCTCATTACATCTAAAACAGTGTGTCCACTGACAAGGGTGCATTCATATGTGATAAAATGGATAAACATGTTTTTTAATGATGAAAAAGAGCTTGTTTTATCAAAAACAATACTTAATAATATATCATATCAAATGCATATTTAATAAGGTTTCGAAATTGTGTCCTCACTTTTTGTCAACACCATAAGATATGAATTAACGTAATAAAATCACGGGCAGCTGTCACTCTAAAGTACCCCCTTGCCACAGTGCTCCTCTGCAGAGAACATCAGTGTCAGACAGACTGTGCTAAGTTTTATAGTTTTAGAATATTTTAAATTCTAATGTTAATATTTCCAGTGTCATAACCATGATATGTCAACACAATCTTCCAATTTCTGAGGAAATTATTTGAAATATTTAAGTCATTTTATTCTCTTGAAGCAGGTTCCATTAGCCTCTAGCATCAACAGAAAAAAACACAATGGCTACTACATGAACACCATTTGTCAACACGGTCAGATATCACTACCATAAGATTTTGTGTTCCAGCGATATATCAAACTACTTAAATGTGACTCTTGAATAGAAGCTTTATAAACAATAACATACTCACTGTTTGTTGTGTTTGTTTAATACAGTAATTGATTGATTCAATGCATTTGATAGTTAAAATGACTACAAATTCAGGTTTTGGTGACCACCGTCGGATGTGTCAACTCCGTCAGATGAATATTTTGATAATATTTCATTATATTGAATTGTTGGTCACATGTGGAAGTGTAATCTGTCTGCTAACTTGAGAATGTGTTTTGAAATGTTAAATACATCTAGAATGCTGTTAAAGATAAAGTTCAAATTATATTACACAGTCCAAGTTAAAAAGCACATTTTGTTAAAAAAAGAGAAAAGTTGGGAGGTTGTAGCAAAGCACAGCTCAGTAGCTTAGTACATATCAGATACATAAATGTGGTTTCATTTGTCTGAGTACATGGTTTTATATTTAAAATTTTGCACCCTGTTTTGTCCCACTTTTCAAGAAGGACTACTAGGGTGCTGTGGGCTTTTGCTAGAAAGTTTCTATGTTGTTGCTAACACTAAGGTGTTCGTGTGGTTTTAACGTATTGTTTTGTGGTTGCTAGTGTGCTCTGGGTAGGAGAATAAACACCACTTAGGGCGGCGTTCACGCGAGTAGACGAACGTCTTTGACGTTGCTTTCGAGCCTTTTGCAGCGTCTCGCTCAGGACGCGGTGTTCAAAAACCGTGGCGCTCAAGTTAAAAGAAGTTCTAATTTAAAAAAAAAAAACGCGTCTTCGAGAGCCTATTTTTGTTTATTTTTTCCACTGCCAGCGTCTCGCATTTTTCGAAGATAAACGCGTTCTGTGTGAATGGTTTGTTTGGTATTTTGGACATTTCTATGGAAGCCCGTTTCCACCACTGAATTAAAAAAATTAAAAATGTGCGTCTTTTTATCTCACAGTTCTGACTTTTTTTTTCCACAATTATGAGATATAAACTCGCAATTGCAAGTTATAAAGTCCAGTTCTGAGAAGAAAAAAAAGACCGTTATGTTCACAGAATTAGAGTTTATATCTCACTATTCTGACTTAACTATTTTTCAGAATTGCAAGTTTATACCACCATATTATTTTAATGTATATTCTTAATTATGAATGGTTTGTAGTGCAAACAGTTTTCCATTTACTGCATGTTGTTATTCTTGTTATTTCTCTGTAGTGGCTAATGAGCCAGAAGTCTCGCCTATAGACTTACTTCTGGGTTCAAGAATAAGGTGGTTGCCACCTTGTTGATTGTTTGACAGTGTCAGTATAGCATGTATGAATTTATGCAAATTATTTCAAGATTTTAGGAAGCCAACTCTGGGTGAGAGACCCAGAGCAGACATTTGAAAGCAGCCAGGAACAAAAGTATCTCCTCCTTCCAGTGTCCTTCAAAATTGGACCAATCCAGAAGTCAAAGGTCATTGGGAGCTTTGTGACTTGGGCAATGGTGGAACAAATGAATCAATTCCCACAGGAAGCTAATCCAGCAGCAATTGCAATGCGCAAAGTGGGATTCGAGTTGTCAGCTGTAAATCTGAGTTTGTCTGGCTTAAAACCATCAGATCTTACCTGCAGAGCCTTATCACGGAGGAGACGTGAGTGTTCCCTTCTCCTCTAATAGGGCCTAAGGTTCCTGTTCTAACAGATTATAATGAAATGTACTGAATTAACATTAATATAAACTATGTTTATGCATTCTCCGAACCCGTATGTATGTTTAGGGTCAGTAAAATCAGTAAGAAAGAACTATTTTCAAAATTAAAAAAGTCAGCATAGTAAAATAATTTCTGAAGGATCATGTGACACTGAGGACTGGAGTAATGGCTTTTCAGATATCTGATTTGGAAGCTTTTTGAGATTAAATTTAAAGTAAAAGAAATCTCACTTTGATAGAAAATTTGAAGAAATTAAGTCTGTATATTAAATGATTGATTCAGAAGCTTAATATTTAGGGTTTGGGGTTTAGAACCAGCCCTAAACACAATGTCTAAAGAATATAGAGCTGTCTTGCAAGCACAGTAACTAACCAGTAACCAACCATATTCAAGTAAACGTGCCTGTATGTGGTATATGCACTTGCATACATACAATATATAGGCCTATACTGTACGTCACACGTGTGGTGTGTGTGTATGTGTGTATTTAAGCGTTTCCTATTTGTAAGTGTGCAGTCATGTTCTCAGACTGTGGTTTGAGACTCCCTCACACGTGTGCTTCAATTTTTCATCACAAACTGCAAGAAAACGGCATCAATTATTAATCGCAGCACTAAGAAAAGAAGAAATCAAATTCAATATTTACCGCATACTTCCTGAGCTAGCAAATCACATGGCGGAGAGGACAGAAGGGTGTGTGTGCGTGTGAAGGTTCCACAAGGGGCCCTGCTGTGAAATTGGCAACGTTTAGAGGAAAACCCCTCTTCCCCCACGTAGAACAAACACCCACATGAACTCTTAGTATTGTAATTATCTTTTAGAGCTTGTACTATATAATTAGTGTGACACACACACACACACACACACACACACACACCTCTACGCTGAAGTGGATAACATCAGTATGGCACACACATAAACCATTATATCCAACAGAATTATACTGGCACTGCACCATTACTGACTGATAATCCTTTTCATGCATGTGATGCTGTATATGCATAGCTTATTGTTTTTTCTTTGTCATAATTCTGTGTTCTATAAATATCCTGATGCTCTGCAGCAGAAGGACTGTTCAGGCAGAAAATACACACACATACACACCCTCTGGCAGAACTACGGCACAGCACACACACACACACACACACACACACACACACACACACACAAATGCATTATCTCGTAGACACACAATCTCAGATTCATTCATACTTCAGCACGCAGGCACACACATTTCAGCTGCCAATCAGGTTTGCACACACAAATATACTGGCACTAACAAGCCATCTGGGCATCTACGCACAGCGCAGACTTACTCCATCTCTTTACTCTGTGGCATCACTACACAGACAATATTGTGCTGATGTTACGCCACAAATACACACATTATTACAATTTTAATTAACTGTTTTCTAATCTCATGACTTTTAAAATGTCAATCCTGTGATTGCAAAGCTGACTTTTCAGCATCATTACTACAGTCTTTAGCGTTACATGATCCATCAGAAATCATTCCAATATGCTAATTTGCCACTCAAGCAACATTTCTTATTATCAGTGTTGAAAGCCATTGTGCTGCTTAAAATTATTTGATGCATTTTCCCACAGAATTCTTTGATGAATAGAAAGTTCAAACAGCAATTGAATGCATTTTTACTCAGTAAAAGTATTAATTTGTTTTAAAATCTTACTAACCCCAAACTTTTTTACAGTAGGTTTTCTATTTTATATATAAAAAAACAGTTTCACATTATTTTTACATTTTGTTTTTTATCTTCAATTCATTTTTTTTTTTAAATATGTTAGAGCTGCTAGATAATGTTCAGATATGTTATTTACATTTTTTTTAAATGTTTGTTAATTTCTCACAGTATTGTTATTGCAGTCTAGAGAAATTTTGTTTGTATAGGTTTCAAGTTTTACCATTTTTCAAAAAATAAAATGAATGAAAAAAGTTATTTTTATTTTAGTTAATTTTGGTGCCATAAAATGTATTTTATTCTATTTTTTTATACTTATATTACATGCTTATATGTTTTTTTTTTTCATTTCAGATATGTTATTTAAAAATGTTTAATGTTTCTTAATTTCTCACAATGTTGTGTTACTGCTGTCTAGAAACATTTTAATACTATATGCAGGTGGTTTTTATAGGTTTCAAGTTTTCCCATGTTTAAAAAACTAAAATGAATGCAAAGTGATTTTTATTTTATTTTAGTTAATTTTGGTGCCATTAAATGTATTTTATTCTAATTTTTTCTACTTACATGCATATACGTTTTATCATTTCGGTTTAAGAAAGTTTTCAATTATATTTCAAATTAGTTTTCATAAATGATAACACATTTTAAAAATTATGGGATGCTAAAAAAATGTCTCATGTTAACTATTTTCATTCCTCAGTGCAAGTGTATTTACACTTCCTAAACACTGATTGTTCAACCTATGTATCTGTAAGCATTAAAGTTAAGCAAAAAATGAAAATACTGTCATTTATTACTCACCCTCATGATGTTCCAAACCTGTAAGACCTTTGTTGGCCTTCAGAAAACACATTCAAGGTCAAGAAAGGTAACAAGAACATTAACAAAATAATCCATGTGACATCAGTAGTTTAATCGTAATTTATGAACCTTTAAGAATACTTTTTGTTGAGCAAAAATATTAAAGTAACAACTTTATTCAACAATTGTTCTCCTCCGTGTCACACATTGTTTACATGCAGACCAAAGCACATGCATACATCGTGGTACTCTCCAAAATGGCGCTGGGGTGACGCGGAAAAGAAGAATGGAATAAAGTTGTTTTCGCCCACAAAAAAAAAATTCTTGTAGCTTCATAAAATTACAGTAGGATTATTTTGTCAATGTGCTTGGATCCTTGAACGTGGTAGGACTCTTGCTGTCTATGCAGGGTCAGAAAGCTCTCGGATATTATCAAAAATATTTTAATTTGTGTTCCGAAGATGAACAAAGGTCTTATGGGTTTGGAACGAGATAAGGGTGAGCAATTAATGACAGAATTGTAACTTTTGTGTGAACTATCCCTTTAAGCCTAGCTTCCTGCCTGTAATGTGTGTGTGTACCTGGTATTCCCCATATTATAGAGACCAAATGTCCCCACAAGGATAGTAATACCAGTAAATTTGATTTTATGACATTTTGATCTAAAAATGGCAGTAGTTTTTTGTGAGGGTTAGGGTAAAGGGATAGAAAATATAATTTGTACAGTATCAAAATAATTGTATGAAATGTCCCCTTTAAACATGGAAACCTGTGTGTGTGTGTGTGTGTGTGTGTGTTAGTGTTTGTAGGATCTAGGATGTTGTAGGCAGCCTTGGCTTTGGAGCAGCTGTGGTTTTGAGGAGTCAGAGGAGAGGGTGAGGATACACACACAGTTTGACCTCTGTTAATGATGACAGAAAAGATGAATGTCCCTTCATTTGCTGTGTGTGTCTCTGTGTTAATTTCCCATCAGCGTGCATTAGAGCTGGCTACTATAGGTGTTGTCCCCAGTAGGTAAGACGACTGAGGGTGGACAGACGTGCTGAGTCAGCTGATGGACTTTTTGCCTGCCACACGCCTGTCTCACCGCAGGAGGAGGCAGACAGCTGAGGTCTATATCTGCTCTTCTCTGGCTCTCGCTGCATCAGCCTCTCCGTGACTGCTGTGGGCACACTGTCCACCAGAGTCTGGCCGCTGATGAAAATGTGAGTAGCGTTTGCTTGTGCAAAACTCGCCACCACAATGCTAGAGTGTTTTGACGAGTCAGAGGAGAGAGTGAGGATACACACACAGTTTGAGCTCTTGTAAATATGACCCAAGAGATAACTGTCATTTTGAAAAGCAAGGACTTCAAAGGTTGGCTTGATAAAGACAATTTTGGAAAACGTTTAAAAAGGCCAGATAAATTTTCCTTGTTACACAAGGAATATATATATATATATATATATATATATATTTACTTATCTAGAAAATCCTTCCTGATTTAAGAATTTTTAGATATTTTGGCTGGAAACAAGAAAAAAACATCTAAGTAAGAAAACTCATTTATATTTGATCTGAAAAGTTATGTCTCACTGTGGACGGAAAGCCAAAACGGAGAGAAAAATGTGCGTTTTCAAACGAAAACGTATTAGTGTGGACATCATTATTACTCAGTACTTAAATATATATCAAAGATACCATAACATAAAGTGTCACCAAAGCATCTTATCCTAATCAAGGCTGCATTTATTTGATAAAAAACAAAACAAAAAAAAACTGTTTTCGAATTTAATGGCCATTATTTTAGTCTTCAGCGTCGCATGATTCTTCAGAAATCATAATGTGATGCAGACGACTCGTGAGGCGTTTGATCCATTTGCAACGATTTATTAATGCACAGGCTCGTAAACAGACAGGCAGGGTAAACAACGGCAACCGGGTGTGACGTAGGCAGTCCTAAAGCGTGGTCGGGGAGTCCAGGCAGATCGGTCGGGGCAGGCAGCAGGCAGGAATAGTCCGTTAAACGAAGCGCGGGGGTCGATAGGGCTGGCAGAGTACGTTCACACAAATAACAGTCCGAGTTGGCAACAGGAAAGCAGTCCGTAGAAAAACGCTCAGAGTTGATAGCCATGCAAATCAAAACTTCGCGAGGACAACGTGTTAATGGCGCCCTATTTATGCGACGCCGAGAGAGTGACACCGGAGAGGGAACCCGGAACCGGAAGCGCCGCCAGGTACGGGGTCTGGGAGTTGTAGTCCGTTAGAATTCGGGAGAGATCTCCCGCTGGCGGCGGTTGGAGGGAGCCACAGAGACCGAGTTCGTGACAGAGCCCCCCCCCTGCGAGCGACTCCTGGCGCGAGGAGGCTGAAGACGCCGAGGTCGGCCCCTTCTTCTCGGGGCCGGTCGATCTGGGTGGGTACGATGGAAGTCCGTGATCAGCGATGGGTCGAGAATATTATCTGACTGCACCCAGGACCTTTCCTCAGGGCCGAAGCCCTCCCAGTCGACCAGATATTGGAGTCGACCTCTGCGGCGCCGGGAGTCCAGGATCGTGTTAACCCGGTAAGCCTCCTCGCCGTCGATGATGATGGGGGAGGGCTCCTGCTGGCTGGTCTCGTCTAGGATCTCCGCTCCTTCCGGGTCGCCAGCGGGCTTTAACAGAGAGACATGGAAAGTGGGTGAGATACGGTAGTGTGAAGGCAACTGGAGTCTAAATGAAACAGGTGTGATTTGTCGGAGGATCTTAAAGGGACCCACGTACCTGGGGTTTAGCTTCCTGCAGGGAAGTCGGAGGCGCAGATCCTTGGTCGAGAGCCACACCCACTGTCCTGGGGTGTAAGGGGGCTGTGGCCTGCGGCGGCGATCGGCCTGGGTCTGAGTCTGTCTCACGGCCCGTTGGAGGTGGACGTGGGCCGTGTTCCAGGTCTCCTCGCTCCGCTGGAACCATGAGTTGACAGCCGGGACGTCGGAGGGCTCCCCTGACCAGGGGAAAAGAGGCGGTTGATAGCCTAGGGTGCACTGGAAGGGTGTGAGTTGGGTTGATGGCTTGCGAAGGGAGTTTTGCGCATACTCGGCCCAAAGGAGGAAACGGCTCCAGTCGTCCTGATGGCTGTGACAGTAGGTGCGAAGGAAGCGGGTGAGTTCCTGATTGAGCCGTTCTGCCTGACCATTGGCCTGAGGATGGTAGCCTGAAGTCAAACTGACGTTAACCCCGAGTAGGCGCCAAAAGTTGGTCCATAGTTGGGAGGTGAATTGGGGACCTCTGTCCGATACTATGTCCTCTGGGAGGCCGTAGAAGCGGAAAACAGAATTACAAAGGGCTTCGGCTGTCTCCATGGCTGATGGGAGCTTGGGTAGAGGGATGAGTCGACAGCCCTTAGAGAATCGGTCCACGACGGTGAGAATGGTGGTGAACCCCTGGGAGGCGGGAAGATCGGTAAGGAAATCTATGGCGATATGGGACCAGGGACGTTGTGGGATGGGAAGTGGCTGCAGAAGGCCAGCAGGGAGGCGGCGCGGAACCTTGGATTCGTTGCAAGGGACGCATTGCTTGACGAAGCGGATGGTGTCAGCATGTAAGGAGGGCCACCAGAATCGATTGGAGAGTAGCTCGAGGGTGGCGGTGATACCTGGATGGCCGGAGCTGGGAGAGCAGTGTACCTGGGTGAGAACCCGCTCACGGAGAGGGAGAGGCACGTAGGTGAGGTCAGGTGGGCAGGTAACGGGCGGAGGGTCTTGGAGCTGGGCCTCTGTGATCTCAGTCATTAAGTCCCAGACCACGGGGGCCACAATGAGAGAGGATGGCAAGATGGTTTCAGGGGTGACTGGATCCGGCTGGGCTTCGCTGATGCGAGACAGGGCGTCGGCTTTGGTGTTCAGGGTACCGGGTCGGTACGTGACTCGAAAGTTAAAGCGAGTGAAGAAGAGGGCCCACCTAGCCTGGCGATGGTTGAGTCGTTTGGCTGTCCGCAGGTACTCAAGGTTTCTATGGTCGGTGAGTACGGTGAAAGGGTGTTTGGCCCCCTCGAGCCAGTGTCGCCACTCTCCCAGGGCTGCCTTGATCGCCAGAAGCTCCCGATTACCCACGTCGTAATTACGCTCTGCTGGACTCAGTTTGTGGGAGTAAAAGGCGCAGGGAAACATCTTAGGTGGGTTCCCCTGACGTTGCGAGAGGACGGCCCCTATACCCGTGCTGGAGGCGTCAACCTCGACGATGAACTCTTTCTCTGGGTCAGGGTGATGGAGAATAGGGGCCGTGGTGAAGCGCTGCTTGAGTTCCTGGAAGGCGCTCACAGCGGGTGGCGACCAGTCGAGGCGGTGTGCGGCTTTCTTGACCATAGCCGTGAGCGGGGCGGCGACCGTGCTGAACTGGCGAATGAACCGGCGGTAGAAGTTAGCGAAGCCGAGGAAGCGCTGCAACTCCTTCAAAGTGGTGGGCTGGGGCCACTTCAGTACGGCGTTGACCTTCTTATCATCCATAGCCACGCCCTCGGGGCTGATGATGTATCCCAGGAAGGAGATTTTCGTGAGGTGGAAGTCACACTTTTCACGTTTGGCATAGAGTTGGTGGTCGATGAGCCTCTGGAGAACCTCCCTGACGTGCTTGACATGGTCTGAGTAATTGTCCGAGAAGATAAGAATGTCGTCGATATAAACTATCACCCAGCGGTTCAGCATGTCTCTGAAGACCTCGTTGATGAAAGCCTGAAAGCACGACGGACTGTTGGCCAGGCCAAAGGGCATAACCTGATATTCATAATGACCAGTTGTGGTGGAAAAGGCTGTCTTCCATTCATCCCCCTCACGGATCCTAATCAGGTTGTAGGCACTTCGTAGGTCGAGCTTGGTGAATATTCGAGCGGTGCGCAGCTGTTCCAAGGCCGAGGGGACTAATGGCAGGGGGTATCGGTACTTGATGGTGACGTCGTTCAAGCCGCGATAGTCGATGCAAGGCCTCAGACCGCCATCTTTCTTCTTGACAAAGAAGAAACCGGCGGACGCCGGTGAAGTTGAGGGCCGTATGAAGCCCTTGGCCAGCTCCTCCCTGATATAATCCTTCATGGCCTCGGATTCTGGCTGCGAGAGGGGGAAGATGCGTCCCTTGGGAGGTTGGGCGCCAGGGATGAGGTCGATGGCGCAGTCGCCGGGGCGATGGGGTGGTAGGTGAGTGGCCTTGGTCTTGGAGAATGCCAAGTGTAGGTCTTGGTACTCAGGGGGTAACTCAGGCTCTGAGTGGCATTCTGGGGTCAAGGAGCTGGTAAGATCGTTGGAGGTTGGCGACTTGCAGTGTTGGTGGCAGTACGGTGACCAGTGAGTGACTTGATGCTGCTTCCAGGAGATGGCGGGACTGTGGAGGTTGAGCCAGGGGAATCCGAGAACTAGGGGTGACTGTGGTGAAGAGATGACGAAGAAGCGAATGGTTTCGTAGTGATCGGGTTCTATCTGTAGTTGGAGATCGGTGGTGGTGTGATGGATCCGCCCCGAGCCTAGGGGTCTTCCGTCGAGGGCCGCCACTGCCACATGTGAAGGGCAAGAGACCAGGGGTAAGTTGTGAGTTCGAACAAAGCCTGAGTCTATAAAATTTCCCGCCGCCCCGGAATCAATAAGGGCGGTGGTCATGACGGTGCGATCGGCATGAAACAGAGTGACAGGAATTTCAAGACGGGTAGGTGTCAGGTTGGTGGGACTCACCGAACTGGCTCTACGGGGTGGTCTCGTGGGGCAACTGGCTCGGATGTGTCCAGGCAATCCGCAGTACAGGCAGAGGTTTCCTCGGAGCCTGCGTTCGCGCTCCTCTGTGGACAGACGAGTGGCACCCAGCTGCATGGGCTCGGGGTCAGGCAGAACGGCAGTAGCAGCAGAGGAAGGCACGGCCAGGCTGGAGAAGCGAGTGGGTCTCCTGGCACGGATCAGGTTGTCCAGACGGATGGTTTGCTCAATGAATTGGTCGAGCGACAAACCCTCGTCGCGACAGGCCATCTCCGTCTGCAGTTCGTGGTTGAGGCCCCGGCGAAAGTGAAGCTTGAGGGGCTCATCATTCCAACCGCTCTGGGCCGCGAGGGTGCGGAAGGTGAGTGCGTAGTCCGCTGCGGTGCGGCGTCCCTGGCGCAGCATCACCAGTTGCTCCCCGGCCCCGTCTCCCTCACCAGCGGGTTGAAAGACCTCCTTAAAGCGCTGGACGAAGGCGGCGTAAGAGGGAAAGGCAGGCCGGTCATGCGTCCACACCGCCGTGGCCCAGTCCAGCGCTCGCCCAGTGAGAAGGGAACAAACAAAAGCAATACGGCTTTCATCAGTGGGATACAAATTAGGTTGTTGATTAATAAACAAAGCGCATTGCAAAAGAAACCCCTTACTTTTGGCTGGTGTGCCATCGAACTTCTCAGGATAGGCGAGGCGAGGGCTGGCTGAGGCGGGCTGGGCCGGCGGAGGAGGCATGGGAGCTGCGGCAGGGACGCTGGGCGGGGCTGATGCGTGGGTGGTCTGGATGGCCTTGAGCAGCTCCTCGGTGAGTGACGTGAGGCGGTCGAGGCGTTGTTGGTGAACCGCCAACACGGAGGCTTGAGCCGTGAGTTCCGAGGTGAGCTGGAACATCGTTGCTGGATCATGAGACGGCGAAGTTTTCTGTGATGCAGACGACTCGTGAGGCGTTTGATCCATTTGCAACGATTTATTAATGCACAGGCTCGTAAACAGACAGGCAGGGTAAACAACGGCAACCGGGTGTGACGTAGGCAGTCCTAAAGCGTGGTCGGGGAGTCCAGGCAGATCGGTCGGGGCAGGCAGCAGGCAGGAATAGTCCGTTAAACGAAGCGCGGGGGTCGAT
Organism: Cirrhinus molitorella; assembly: GCA_033026305.1. Lineage (NCBI taxonomy): Eukaryota > Metazoa > Chordata > Actinopteri > Cypriniformes > Cyprinidae > Cirrhinus > Cirrhinus molitorella. Next base: position 33,425,447 of record CM065126.1, on the reverse strand, counting down.
AGGGCTGGCAGAGTACGTTCACACAAATAACAGTCCGAGTTGGCAACAGGAAAGCAGTCCGTAGAAAAACGCTCAGAGTTGATAGCCATGCAAATCAAAACTTCGCGAGGACAACGTGTTAATGGCGCCCTATTTATGCGACGCCGAGAGAGTGACACCGGAGAGGGAACCCGGAACCGGAAGCGCCGCCAGGTACGGGGTCTGGGAGTTGTAGTCCGTTAGAATTCGGGAGAGATCTCCCGCTGGCGGCGGTTGGAGGGAGCCACAGAGACCGAGTTCGTGACACATAATATACTCATTTGGTGCTTAATTAATATTGCTTAATCTTTTGATCGCTTTTGATCTATTATATATCCTTTTTAAAATGAGTATTATTTAAAAGAAACAAACAAACATATTATTATTATTATTATTATTATTATTATTATTATACCTTATAATGTATTATTTTTAATACATTATTTTTTGTGGTCCAGCTGGGTACAACACCACTTAATTTCCAAGAATGCGTAACACAGTGCATGTTTTATCGCTCAGTAAATTACAATTTCTCTCTTCTTCTAGTTTTACTTCCCGTGGCTGTGGCCATTTTTTTCACTCTGAAATGAAAATGAAACTGAAAGGAAATTTTGTGCAACCCATGTGATCTGAATTGGTTGAATATGGAGTACGAATGGCTACTAGCGTCCCGCAACACTGATTTAACTGGTGTCAGAAAACAAGTTACGTGCCATTGTTTAATATTTTGGTTAGTGGTTTGTTCAAATCCCTGGTGTGTTAGTTGGTTAATGTTTGTGTCTGTGTAGTGTTTGCATTCATTTAAAGGCTCACATTAGGCAGCCAATTGAGCATCAAAGATCTAGAGATTTGGAAGCAACTGGAACATGTGGTAGAAAAATATTTAAGGTTTTATTACCAAACGCTTGAGAGATGTTTGACTATCAGCTCGGCAACGATTGATTCATTCATTGATTCACTCCTCAGCTCATTTGTCCTTCACTCTAAATATCCACAATCCTCCTCAACAGAACAGCTGGTGTGTGTGTTAACAGGTCATTACGTTTGTGTGTGTGCGTCTGTGGTAATTTGTTTTAGCTTTGTTATATGTGTGATAAATGATTTGGTCATGTGAAGGGCAGCCATAATTAGAAGAGGCTGGTACAGTGGGCTGATTACCCTGGGCACAGTCTTTTTCTCTCTTACACACACACACACACACACACACACACACACACACACACACACACACTTTCCTTGGCTGGAAGTAGGACTGATAATATCAGCATTAATGATATCTGCAGGAACACAGATGAGGTGACTGATATGTTTTGGATCTGATTGTCAGTAAAAAGCCTAATAGATTTTCACTTGTAAACAGCTGATCTGAGATCATTTGTTAACCCTGTAAAGCCCTATATGTCAACAAAAACCATCTGTTACATTTTTTATGACCGTAAATGTAACTTCAAATTATGTTGTCTAGTATCTCAATGAGTTTTATAGTTCAAGTGTGTTTGCACCCCATTTTGTTACATTTATATTAACAGCTGATGCTTTTGCTCAAAGCAACATACAGTGCAACTTTCCGTGTATACTTTTTTATCAGTATATGTATTTCAGATGACCTTGGCACTGCACCAGTCACAGGAACAAATAGTTACATAATGTGAGGCATTTCAGGTTAGGATAAAAAGGATAGTCAATGAGAAAAAAGGTCAGACTTGATTTTTCTCTTTGTGACAGGTGGTTTGGAAGAAGAGGTTTGAAAGATAAGAGGGTTTGATTATGTTGGCTGGAAAAAAGTGGAGCATTACATTTGGATTAAATATTACAAAAACATTTTTTTCTTTTGAATAAAATACACAGAAAACTAGTTCACAACATGACAAGTGTAGTTTAACAGTTGACACTGATAATTAGAACAGGGTAAATGATGGCTATAAAAATGCCATTGAAAAGGATAAGTAACCCAAAAATGTAAATTGTCAGAATTTACTGGTCCTAATTTCATTCCAAACCTGTATGACTCTATGAGGAACACAAAACTCTGTTGAAAAACAGACGCACTTCTATTATCTACTTAAAGTGCTCTCTATTCACTCACTAATTTTGTACTTAATATACTAAAAATGTATCTTTAGTACATCAAGAACATCTAAGTGTACTCAACTGTGCTATTTTGGGACACCATGATTATGAACTAAAATGTGCTTTTAACATACTATCTGTGCATTTAAAAAAAATCCACTGTTATGACATCATTGCATAGGAAACAGTATCAGCGACCCCTGTTTGGGTGTTTTTTGGGTGTTTTGACAATATACATGATCAAAATAAAATGGTAATTTTACAAACAAAGTAAAACAAAGCATAATGAAATCATTTACTTACCGTTTGTGATGCAGCTGCGGTCAGATCTAGTACCGCTTCATCTTTCAACAGATCAATCTGATCAGATCATCTTTCGCTCTGATCAATCCTCTGACATGATCCGGGATGCCATTAAAAATAAATTATCCATTTGTTCCTTCCACTGGGATCCTTCTGATATCTGTACGAAGACATGAACGAGCTGTTTAAACCAAATGCATCAAAGCAAACGTTCTTTCACTCCATTTGTCCTATTGATGACTGATTGTGTCAGAAAGCGAACTCGCATTCAGCATGATCAAGTCAGCCGTTAGCAACTGAACTCCAGTGGGCTGATGCTTTGCTCTGCAGGCAGAGTTTATGCCTTGTCCCATTGGATCAAAAACGAGTCATTTTTGGAGCTTGATTAAATAAATGCTTTGTTTGTAAGGAGGACATCTTAAGCTATGAAACTTGCAGGATGTTTTAAAAGACCTCTTATATGCCAAAAGATCAAGGCAAATTTGATTTCTCAGAAACTAATGGATAGTTTACCTTTAATGGCATCCCAGATTGTGTCAGAGGATTGTTCGGAGCACTTTGTTTTGTAAAAGAGGCATAGTGTCAAGAAGAGTTCACAGAAACATTTGTTAAAAGATGAAGCAGTACTAGATCTCACTGCAGCTGCATAACAAACTGTAAGTAAATTATTTCATAATTCTTTGTCTGGACAGTTTTATTTTTATCATGTTGTCAAAACACTCACATGCAATAGGGAGGGGGCCTTGATACTGTTTTCTATGCAATGATGTCAGTCAGTGGCCGATTCCTGACAAGCCTGTTTTAGACAGAGGGTAAGAATAAGGCATGAAAATCATTTTTTGTGCACAAAACTTTATAACATTATAAGTAAACCTCAAGGCACATCCATGTCATGACCCCTTTAAAGACTTTATTCTCCTTCATAGATCAAATGAGATTTTTAACCTAGTGCTCCATGCAATTATTCCACATATGGTCATACGTGGTATGTTAAACAATGTTTCCAGGCACGCGTGCAGATGTGATATTACATGCACATGAATTATGGTGCATCTTCTCGGTCCCAGCTGATGCGATGACGTAGACGCGTGTGTCCGCGTGTGTTCGGTGGAGGGTGTGTTTCCAAGGCGAAATCTGGAGAAGGGAGGCGGAGATTGAAGGGGGAGAGAGAGGTGACTTTAATTCTCAATATTTGCCATCTTAAAATTCTGCCTCTCGTGATGCGCGGAAACACGAGCAGGACAGGTCGCGCAGTCACTCAACTGCATGATCCAATGAAGCGGTAATTAAGCAAGGGGGTTTGCGATGCCTGCAGATGAAATGCACAGATGCTGACGGATGCAGCGGTTGCACTGGTGCTGAATCGGGATGCTTGGTCATGAAATGAAACGAGGCCCGCTCGGTTGTGAGAACACCAACTTGTTTCCTGCGCTATAACGTGAGACGGACAGGGAAAGAGAGAGAGAGAGAGAGAGAGAGAGAGAGGAAGAGAGGGAGGAGGGGGCGCGAACGTTCGTTCGCCGCTGTTGCTCGGGGCTCGCGGAAGAACCGATCACATGGATTCCAAGGTTCCATTTTTCAACGGCACTTCGATCTGAGCGCGGCGCTGACAGCCCCGGTGACCGGCGCATCCATCAGAGCCGCGCGAGGGAAAGAGGCATCACTTCGCCGGTTCCATCGATCTGCCGGAACTGGGCAGGCACCGGAGTCGGTCCGTGTGTGCGTGTGCGCACGAGTGAGGAGGGCGAAAGCGGCCCTGGGGTATTTCTGCCACCGAGGAGCAGCCAGCTGCACGCTTAACGAGGAGGAAACTGATCTGGCTGGAATATTTGGCGTTGCCGAAAATCATTTAGGAGGACAGCATTCCTCATTTGCTCAAATCACAGGTACGTATCTTCCGTTCGATGCGTTTGCGCGTCGCTATTGGTTAGTCAGCGATAATTAGTGCAGTTCTAGGCACAACCGGCTTTATTTAGAGATAGTTGGGATATAGCGAATTTGCCTCGGTAAACGGCGGACGCTGTTCTGAGTGGATGTGATCAGCGCGATGTGGAATTGCTGTGGAGAGAGAATGTCTCCAAATTTGCGTCACAGGATCATTTCCACCATAATGCCACCTAAATCACTGGCAGTGCTGAATTCGTTAATTGTAGTGATTACAGAAAGCACCACAATTATCGCGATTCCTCTATTTTTATGCTAAAATATGTGGTTTTAGTTTCATAGTGATTTAGAGACCCATGGATCATGAGCTGACAGCTGAGAACCGGTTCCATTTTTTTAACGAATAGGCTAATTTCCTTACGTTTGGCACAACGTACCTTCGTCCGCTAACGCGGACAGATCACCGTACTAAAATACTCTTGACAGTGTTTCCTATACTACTATTCAGCGGCAACGCCGCCACAAATCTAGTGATCAATCTAGTCCGATTCCGAACAAATGACTCTTGTGAGCCGATTCTTTTTGAGTGAATCAACTACATTCAACGCAGCCAATGTAGACCGACTCCCGAACGATTTATTCTTTTGAGTCGGTTCTTCGTAGTGAATCCAAAACAAACAACGCGCACAGTTCGATTCCCGAACGATTGACTCTTATGAACCGGTTCTTCTAGCGAATCAAAAACACGTATAAATCACTCGGAGCCTTAGTGAATTTATTTGAATCACTTAATAATCCCCAATTAATTTGGTCATGTTCATCTTTTGACTGCTGATAGAAGTAAATATGAATATCTAATTTCCATTTTTGTCTTCAAAAGTAGGCTACTACAAATGCTCACTGAATTACAGTCGAAACCAGCATCGTTGAATTCCCTACTACTCCCTTCCATGTGAAACGTTTATAACTATTGTGACCCGGTTCTTTTTGAGTCAATCCAAAACATACAGCAGGCCAATCTAGTTCGATTTTCGAACGAATGACTCTTATGAGTCGGTTCCTTGAGTTAATCGAAAACGCATATAAATCGGAGCTTTAGTGAATTTATTTGGGTCACTTACTGAACCCCAATTTTGTTTGTTTCATGTTCATCATCTGACTTTTGTCTAGAACTCTTATTTCCATTTTTGTCTCCAAAAGCAAAAATCACTGAATTGCAATCAGAACCAGCTTGTTAAATTCCTTACTACTCCCGTCCTTGTGAAACATTTCAAACTCTTGTGAGCTGGTTCTTTTTGAGTGAATCAAGAACGTACTATATGGCCAATTGTAGTCCAACTTTTGTTTATTCTTTTGAGTCAGTTCTTCATAGTAAATCCAAAACAAACAGCATGACCAATCTACTTCGATTCGCAAACAAATTACTCTTATGAGTCGGTTCTTTAGTGAACCGTAAACACATAAATCACTCTGAGTGATTACTGAATTTATTTGAGTCATTTACTTAAACCAATTTATTAGTTTTATCATGTTCATCTTTTGACTTTTGAATAGAATTATTATTTTTTTTTCTCTTCAAAAGTGCTAAAACGTCCACAGAATTACCAGTATCGTTAAATTCCCTGCGACTCCCTTCCATGTGAAATGTTTATGACTCTGGTGCGCCGGATCTTTTTGAGTCAATCAACAACATACAACGCTGCAGTGTAGACTAATTCCCAAACAGTTTACTTTTTTGAGTCGGTTCTTCGTAGTAAATACAAAACATACAGCACGGCCAATCTTGTTCGATTTCCAAACGAATGACTCTTATGAGTCGGTTCTTTTAGCGAATCAAAAATGTCTATAAATCACTCTGAGTGTTTGTGAATTTGAGTCACTTCCTGAACCCCAAATTATTAGTTTTATCATGTTCATCTTTTGATTTTTGGCCAGAATTCTTATTTCCATTTTTGTCTTGGAAAGTAAAAACGCTCAATGAATTACAAACAAAATCAGCATCGTTAAAGAGAAGCGTGGCTCAGGGAGGCATGAAACCATTTGTGATCTGTTTGTTGACAATTCGTCCACCATTTGCCATTTAAACTGAGCACACGCATTTCTAATGCGTTTCTATAGGCTGGCGTCCCTACACGTCAGACCTAGTCCACCAGTTTTAGGTCCCTCATGCTGTATTTATGTCAAACACTATGGTAAAATGCATACTTGAGGCGGAAGGGTTTTGTAAGATGTACATATGGGATTGTAGAGTTAGTCATCTGATGTTCTTTTGGGGGTCTGAACAGGTAAAGAGAATTTGCTGAGATATGTGATTAATTCAGGACAGCTGCCACCTGCCACACTCTTCTACACTCTGTTTATATCCCTATCAGGTGTCGCCCCAACTGGGGATTTCTTAAAATAGTGCGGGGGGAGGCTCGTGTTTGTGGGTGTCTCTAGTTCGCCCTGTCTCCTGTTACCCTAAGAGACGTGTAGCACTTCTTCTTTCTACAGCAGGCCGGTGCAAGCCAGAACTTTGGGAAACAGATATGCTGCCGATGGCAAACTCGCTGCTGTTGTGCACTTGTGTGATATTTGACTTTATTTGCCGCCATTTGTGAATCTGAGTGTATACGACAAAAATACATACATTTGTATACACACTCGCAGACATGAGTGACTGCCTCCAATTTTTTCTCTAATGAGCACACAAAATTCGTTAGCTTAAAGGCCTCATTAGTATGTTAATTAGCCTGAGTTGTTCATAGGCCTTTTGTGTGAATATTTGTAGTCTATTCATTGTCTGAAGTGAGAACACTAAGATGCCTCTCAGCGGCAGTTGTCAACAGTTGCGTATGAACGGATTTGCTGAGGGTTCTGCTACACGGGCTGAGGTGTGATATACGAGAAGCGGAGGAGTGAAGATGTGAAGAAGTTTCCAAACATACTCCTTTCCCACCTTTTTACGCCTACTGTGTCCCCCATTTGTTAGTAAGTCCTTGTCATAGAGCAGTTGTGTGCTTCGAAACGCATCAAGGCAGCTATTTGCTATTTGCCCATTGATTACAGGTGCCAACGAGGTACTTTAACGCATGCTGAGATCCACATGATCGTATTAGCCTGCAACCCACAGGCATCTCATTGCCATGGGAACAGCTGAGGCGGTGGAAAGGAGGTTACCCACGATTGGCTCACCATGCTGAAACACTGCCAGTCATGTTTCTTGAGAGGTCTGACCTGATCTTGGTATGAATGAGATTCAAAGCCACCATCTGTTTGATTGGACCAGGACATTGCCAACGGCTCATAGTTTAACCTGTCGATTTCGTTTTGTTTCATTTCATTGGACAAGTTATTGGAGAAGTAGCTATAAGCTACTCATAATTAAAAGTAGGTGAAGTATCCTCATGTTGTTACAAACCTATTTTGTTTTCAGGGGCATCTCCCCTGAAGAGGCAAGGGAGGTAGTATATAACATTAAAAAGTGTATTGAATAACAAAGTTTTTGTCTGAAGCGACACCATTATGTAAAGTTACAGCAGGAGTCTGTGTCTCTCTCGCCTTGGCCTGAAAACATGATCTGTGGGAGTTTTTAATGAGTAATCAGCTTGCTGAAATTTAAAGTACCATATTGACCCGAATATAAGCTGACCCTGGTTATAAGACGACCCTTTTTTAAGCTTTTCTTTTTCTTTTGTTTTCAGTCACGTTGTTCTAACATTACCGACAAACATTACATTACGTATTTCTTGGCACACTTGTTTTTCGTGGATTTAGTGCCACCTATAGTTGTGGGTGTATTATTGACACGTCAAAGTCTAGACCCTGAATATAACACCAAATAGTTTTTTTCAGATGTATTTCCATGAAAAAAAAACTTGTTTTATATTCGGGTCAATATGGTAGCTTTGACTAATGATCCGAAAAATTAAAAAATAGTTAAAAGTTAACTATTTAAAAGAATAGCTGAACATAAGTTCACAAAGACATTGTTTAAACAAAAATATATTGTTTAAATTGTTATTGCCTTAAGTTATTATTTTGGAATAAATGTAAAATGTTTAAAAACACTAATTTCTCATCACTTGGCTTTAATAAATAAATAAATTAATAACATTGTTAATGTGAAAAAATAAAACCGAATTGATTTTTTTTTTCTGATAGTGAAAGTAATGTTTATTTAACCAATTTGATTTAAAAACATTTGATAAAAAATAAATATTTGTGTGTGTGTGTGTATACACACACACACACACACACACAGACACACATTAATCATTAACAAAATTCAGTGGGATCTAATGGATTGTTTTTGTTGTTCTTTACATCTATCAAAAATATTTTTGGTTATTGAAATAAATCTGAAATAAAATAAAATTATAAATATATCTATTATCAGCAGAGTATGGTGCTAGAAACAGCAAGGTCATGGGTTCGATTCCCAGGAAAAGCAAGAACTGCTAAAATGTAAATGTGTACCTTGAATGCATTGTAAAGCACTCTGGGTAAAAGCGTCTGCCAGTTGCATAAATTTAAATGTAAATGTAAAATATAAATATTAGATTAATTTAAACCAAAGAAAAACTTATCTTGAAATGTTGCTTTGGAAACTGCCCGAAATATGTTGAAGTACAAATTTCCTAAACTTATTTTGTAATAGAAATGATTAATAAAAACTAAAAAGATAAAAGCACATAAAAGAATTGCTATAACTTAAGATTAGAGAAAAAAAAAAGAAAAAGCTAATTCAACATATTAATAAATACTCTAGTATAAATAATAATAACTCTGGTCTGCTGGAACTACATTGTTTTTCAGAATATCTTTTTTTCTTCTTTCACAGAAGAAAGTCAGGCAATAACAAATTTACACCAATCCACCTAAAGACATAATATGCTGATTGTCTGTAAATATCATATAATTCGATTTCAAACTAATGAATATGCTTCTGACAGAAAAGGAGTGAGAAAAACAGACAAAGAGCAAGAGGAGGATAAAAGGCGAAATGTGTGATTGTAAGAATGGAGGAGCTACTTGCTCTCGACCCATCTCTGTGTGGGCTTTCCAAGCAATGTTGTGTGAAAGTGTGTGTGTCGTGTCTTCTACTGTATTTTTAGTGCATTACTTTTTCATGCTGGCATTGACTCTGATGCTGAGTGAGTGAAAGAGACGGTATGCGTGTGTGTTGTCGTCTCTGTCAGCACTCTGCCATCTCATGGGTGTATTTGGAATAATGTATAAGATCTTTTTCGTGTTCTGAAGTGTGTTTGCTTACCTCCAAGAGTGCATCTACACGCACACACACACACACACACACACACACACACACACACACACACACACACACACAGGAGACCTGCTTCTGGAGACTTAGAGAATCAAATTGTGGTTTTATTACACAGTGCTTTTGGAGGGTCAAGCTGGGATTACACTCTTACACATATATGAGTGCATTTGGCCAGAGCTGGCGATCTCCTGAGGTCTTCTGTGTGGGTGTTTAGCAGAGAGATGTTTCCTTCCAGTCCTCTGAGCAGCTAATTCACTATACAATACCATGACCTGGGGACTACAAGTTTCTTTTCTCATTATAATACATGTACGTATTTAATAACAAAGGAATTATGATTTAACATGTTTAGGAATAAAAAAAGTGATAAAAATTAATATTAATCATGCTCACCATCTCATAAGTAAAACACTGAAGCAATTTAGGCTTTAAGTATCACCTTTGTGTTTTGAAACGTGCAATTATTGCAGCCATGGCTGTGCCAAATGGGTCTTGAAAACCCACAGATGAGTGGAGTGCTGCTCACAGAGGACATTGTTGTTGCGTTTCTGTCTTTCAGGATGTTTAATTTTCACATAATGGCCAGACTGACTCCAGGTTCAATGTCATATGATTTGTGAGCAGAAAACGAACATTTAAGTTTAAAAATGTCATGAACTGTCTTTTTTTTATTTTGGACTTACCTCTGAGGTCCACTGTCATCAAGATTTTCACATTAAAAAACATCATAATTTAGAAAAATAGGCTATTTTCTGTTTTGTTTTGACCCCCCTCCTCAGAACAGTTTGAATAGGAGTGGCAGGTTGTAGACTCGGAAATAAATGCCCACTGCTCTGATTGGCTAACAGTGTATGTTTGACAGCCTACATCCTTCACAGATGGACTCATAAATACTATGTACATATTAAATGATCTGTAATAACAGACAAAGCAATAGTGACCATGTAATAAAAACAGTTAATCACACTTGTGTTATTAATAGTTGTCACAGCATCGTCTTTCAGTTTAAATCTTTTCTGTATAAACATGCGTTTGCCTCTCTCATTATGTACATTATGTGTGAATCAGCGGGTGGGGCTAAACAGGCCTTGATCTTCTTCCATGGAGGTGGGGTTTAGCCACACTATTACATCATAAAGTGGCACATTCCGTAACCTGTTGTTTTGACAGATTGTCTGCAGTATATGTTGTTTTTAGACTAACAAGAAAGGTTTGAGTTCTGAAACCTACAGGATGGGAATTTTGATTTCTCAGTTCATGACCCCTTTAAAATTACCCCAATTTTTTTAACCTTTATATTGTAGTTCCAACCCTGCTTCAACACACAAACCATGTTGTTTTCAAATAAGACATGATTAGCCGGATCAGGTGTGTTTAATTAGGAATTGGAGCTAAACTTAGCAGGGCTGTGGCCCTCCAGGAATTGAGTTTGACATCCCTGATATATACCCACACTTAAGGGAGACCTATTATAGCACTTTTTACAATATTTAATATGAAGGTGTCCCCAGAGTGTGTCTGTGAAGTTTCAGCTCAAAATACCTCACAAATGATTTATTATGTAATTTTGCGAATCCCTATTTTGAGTGGAAGCAGAAATGCGATGTTTCCGTGCATGTCTCTTTAAATGCAAATGAGCTGCTGCTCTCCGCCCCCTTTTTCAGAATAGAACCATGCCTTTACAGCTTGTACCTCAGATATTCTGGCAAAAACATCTGTTTGGTTTATTGCGCTGAAATCATGCATTTTAAAACCATATCAATGTAAACTTTGTGTCTTTCATGTCTTATTGCACTTAAACTGTCTAAAAAAAAGTTTATGTTAGAAACACACATAAGTTACAAAAACATGTTTTTATTAGATCTGCATGGCAGCAGTGTAATATACAGTAAATAAATCGATAAATCACCTGCTCCCTTGTCTCCTTCGAGTTTGGGACCCTAAATAGTGTTCTGTGCTCGTCTTTGCAGCCAGTGACAGAATAGTTAGCATGCTTATCTTGAACTTTCGCCATGGCGTTAGAACTGGTACACCATATGCATATTAAGGGGTGGTAATATTATAATAAGATCCCTTTTCTATGTCACATTTTTACCAAAAAGCTTTTTGACATTGTCTGGGTTTGTAGATGCACCGGGGACCCGATTATAGCAGTTAAACACAAAAAAGTCAGATTTTCATGATGTGTCACTTTTAGGAAAGATTGTTCAGTCAAAAGGGTCCAACTGAGGCTTCAATGTAGCACTATATAAACTCCCACAAAATTTGAACTTTGCTAAGCCAAAAACATACAAAGTTTATGTGAATACTTGTGTGTTTTTGTATGTAAATGAATTTAGCAATAATAGTGAAACAGTAGTAGCTCCACATCCATGTGACTTCAACTGCATGTGATCCTGGCTATGCTTTGATGGTAATATTGTGCGATAGTTTGGATGTTTGGCAGTAAATAAACAGTCTGGTCACCGTGGTCCAGTGGATGGGATTCTGTTTCTCTGATGAGCAGATACAAACCCGCACCGGGGCTCAAAACGCACACACACACATCCAAGCTTTGTTTGATTTTTATGAGCATGATTTCAGAGACTCATAAAAATATTCCTGTCCCACGCGTTCCAGTGTGTTGCTATGGTAACAGGTGCTGACTTCATGTGCAGGGATAAGACAGATCTTTAGCTTCAGACACTCAGCGGCTACTCAGCACACACTTTTGGTTACACTCTCTGAGGAAAAACACTTCTTGTTCCAAAGCTTTTAAATTTGATGTTCTTGTTTGAGATTATTTGCTGAGGCCATTAATGTGAGGGACATGTTTTAGTGTCCTAAAAGTAGGATGAAAAGATAAAGAGAGATTACAAACAGTGTTTGTAGTAAATTAGAGTTACACCAGTTATACCCTCAATCTGCTGTGATCAATTTTTCCCACATTCTCTAGCTTATCAATAGTAGGTTTCACAAACACATGCGCACACAGAGTCTAAATCACATAAATCGAGTCTAAATCTAATCATCTATAATCAATTGACTTGCAACTTCCATAACTGCTACTCAATTACAGGCACATTCACATACAAACATACACAAGACAGGGAATCCTGTTTAACTGTGTGGTAGACCACTGCGGCCCTGTTCTGAAGCATTTTTGTACCCCTATTTAAATATTTAAGCTTCATAACATTTCTCTTCAGTTATATCAACAGCATCTGTGACATAGTGTTGATTACCACAGAAAATAGTTTAAACTCGTTTGGCTGTTTTGAGCATACAGCTGCAAGGCTTAATTACTCACCCTCATGTCGTAACAAAACGATAAGTTCTCCGTTCATCTTCAGATCACAAATTATATAATTTTGACGAAATCCAATAGCTTTCTGGCCTTGACTACCACATTCAAGACCCTGATGTCACATGGACTATTTTAACGATGTCCTTACTACCTTCCTGGGCCTTCAACGTGGTAGTACCATTAGTGTCTATGCAGGGTCAGAAAGCTCTCTTATTTAATAAAAAAAATCCTAATTTGTGTTCTGAAGATGAACGAAGGTCTTGAGAGTGAATAACTAATGACAGAATTTTCATTTTTGGGTGAATTGTTTCTTCAAACCATCACAGTATAGCAAACATTATGTGACTACAGGCTCTCTCCTCTTTTTTCTTCTTTTTTCCTTCATTTATTCCTGTTTATGTGTATGGTAGTGTATACAGAGAGGAGGAAAAGTTAGGGGCAGCTCAAGGCTTCAGGCTGGGCTCTTTTGCTTTACATTAGGCCTTCTGTTTCTATGCTGTGCTGTTTACTTACAGCCCAGTGCATATGTGTGAGTGTGAGAGTGTTTGTTTTACTCACTATAATCAGGTCTGGCCTGACGGCTCTTGCATAGTCCACTTATGCTCATCTGCATCTGCCTTGCAACATCTTTTCAGTTTATGAGTTTTGAGAGTTTGATCATACTATGTAGTTAAACTGCTTCCTGAATGTTAGGAAGCAGTTGTGGGAATCATAGAATATTTATTGATTCTGTCTCCTTAACTGTTCTTCTAACTAAATTGTTGAAAGAAATAATTGGGATTAAATGCAGGCTTTTCACAAATTAAGATCTCAAATGTGCCTCCTCTAGAAACTGTACTTATATTTGCAGAGATAACAAATTCTGCACTACCTCAGTACTACCTCAAACATTTCTCATCAGATTTTCTCAAGACCAAGTTATCTGAAATATGGTGTACATTTTACATTACACAGGTATGTTTTATAGCTCTATACCTTTACTGTGTCAAACTTACAATGATATGTAATTTTTCTGCATTAACGTTAGATATGTAATTTTTTTTCCCGCATCATTACTCCAGTCTTCAGTGTCATGTAATTCTTCCGAAATCATTCTAATATGCTGATCTGCCATTCAAGAAACATTTCTTATTATTATCAATGTTGAAAGCTGTTATTATGCTTAATACTATTGTATTAGTTCAAAACATTAGGAATGTCTCTACTGTAATTTAATACATGCTTGCTTAATAAAAGTATTAATTTACTTAAATTCTTAAATTCCCCAAACTTTTCAGCGCAGCATATTTGAGTCTAATTTTTATTTCTCCAAAGGATTTTGAAGAAAAACATGAGACACAGTGGATACTTAAATGAGACATTCTGAGTTTTCAAAGAGCAGTCCCTTGAGCAACACAAATTTCCTCTGGGTGCATTTCTGTGTTGGAGAAAGAGCAAATGAACTGCACAGTGCACACACACACACACACACACACACACACACACACACACACACACACACACACACACACACACACACACCACCTCCATGTGGATTCACCAGAGCTGCTCCCACACACTCCCACATACACACTCTGATCTCCACTGTTGCAGTGGGATAAAAATGTAATGAAATAATCTGTGTCCATATTAGTTAATTATTCCCAGCTCTCTGGGTGAAACCTGCATACATTTTATTTCCAGAACAGACGCACAGCACCTCTGTTGCAAAACCTAGTGAGCTGTAACCTCCTAGTTCAAGACATATTTTGCCCAAAAATGAAAATTCTATTAGCATTTTCTCACCCTTTTGTCATTCTTGAAATGTCTTAAAAAAAAATGTTTTTTTCCCAAAAATCTGTATATATGCAAATTGTATAATATCCAAGGTACACATTTCTAGTAACTCTGCAGTTAATTTTCCTATTTTGCATTTTCAGAAAGCTTTGGAATATTTGTCCTCTTCTTAAATTTGTCACTACCGAAACACAGTAATATATCATTTAATACATACATCTACATTGTAAATATTTTTTGTTTGCTATTTTATACAATTATTTTTTCAGAAGTAAATCAATAACAGTTAAATTTTTAACAATATTTCAAGTGTAATTTAAGCGACTTGTATTTTGAATCCAAATTTTCTTTGTAAAAATGCAAAAAGTTGATCATACTGATTTAAAAGTTAAAGATTCATTAGTTAAATAAACATTGAACCTAACACTATCATAACATCTTAGTTCATAATTCAGTATACTTTATTTTTTAACAAAACATCCCATGTTTCGGTCGTTACAGCACATTTACAGTAGTGACAGTAATGCATTGGAAGCGATCACATTACAGAATTTTAACTTGCATAATAAAACACTACTAAAACATACTAAAATAAAAAAGAAAATTGCATAACCATGCAAAAAAGGTATATTTCTCCCAAATATGAGGATTATGTGTTCCCTTTTGTCACTACTGAAACAATGATGACTGTTATGGTAGAGACAATTTTATGAGATGACATAAAAACAAAAGAAGAAAAAAAAAGAGGTCACTACCACCGATAGTGTCAATTTTAGATACTTTTGAACCTAGCTCAAAGATGCTAATCAGTACATGGTTAGCTAGCACAGTTCTGAACAGTGGTACATGTATAAAAGCTAAATGTTATGGAACAACTCTCAGCCAATGGACTAAAACATACACTGTTTCAGTAGTGAAAATTTAGGGGTTAGGGTTTGGGACTGCCACCTCCCAATTGAAAGTACCCCAAAATTATATGTATATGTGTGACCCTGGACCACAAAACCAGTCATAAATCGCTGGGGTATATTTGTAACAATACAAAAATACATTGTATGGAAAAATTGTTGATTTTTCTTTTATGCCAAAAATCATTAGGATATTAAGTAAAGATCATGTTCCATGAAGATATTTTGTACATTTCCTACCATAAATATATGAAAACTTAATTTTTGATTAGTAATATGCATTGCTAAGAACTTTAAAGACAATTTTCTCAATATTTTCATTTTTTTTGCACCCTCAGATTTCAGATTTTCAAATAACAAACCTAACATCAATGGAAAGCGTATTTATTCAGCTTTCAGATTATGTATAAATCTCAATTTCAAAAAATTGACCCTTATGACTGGTTTTGTGGTGCAAGGTCACACATATGAAACTTACTGATATTTTAAATATTATTTAGGTTTCAATAAATAATAGAACGAACAATCTTTGTAAACATTTGTAAACTAAGATTTGAATACTTAAATGCTTTTTAAATGTATTTTTTGGTGGTGGGACAGCAATATGGACCAATTCTGTAGAATGGCCTGAAAATGTGTATGAGAACATTTTTTAAAATTCCTTTCAGTGTTTATTTAACTTCATCAACCATCTTGGGTTTATTTTTTCCACTGAGGGCAAATCAGTTTCCCCCAAAAAAGTATTTGAGGTTTAAACCGCCTTTTGAAACAGGAGCCTTAAAATGCTACCTCAATAGGCAGCATGTTGGAGCAACACGCTGCCCTTGCTCTGTTGTTGATGTTTTCCAGTGCGTCATTTTGGACATTGCTTATTCTGGCAACATTCACACCTGCTGAGTGAGGCCTTTTAGCTTTCTGCTGTGTGGACTTTTAGTATTTCACCATATTATATATCACACACACACACACACACACACACACACGCCGCTCGCAAATCTAACAAAGTATAATGGCTTTATTTGCTGAATTCTCAGATGGCTTTGCTTACATTACTTTTGCGCTGCTCATACCCCTGACCGCTGATGTCAGGTGTCTTTCCTCAGCCATTAGGAAGGTGTTTTGATGGGTTTGTTGTTCTCTGACTCACCCCCTGCTTTTCTTCTCTCACAGGTGGCGTGTGGAACCAAAGACAGCCCAGTGCTGGATTCCCAAAGGACAGCTAGAGATCACAGACCCTTGAGGTGAAAGAGGGTGCATGGATCGCTCAAGGACAAAGACTTCTGCCTACCTCTGGTTGGGCGTGGTCTGCGTGGCAACAGCCTTCCTCTGCGCAGAGGCGGGAATCACGCCGAGCCCTTCCCTCTCGAATAACACCACATGTGTCGGGGAGACAGGTCGATGCCAGCCCGGCATCATCTTACCAATTTGGTACCCAGAGGACCCTTCAATGGGCGACAAGATCGCTAGGGTCATCGTGTACTTTGTGGCAATGATCTACATGTTCTTAGGGGTGTCGATTATCGCAGATCGCTTCATGGCCGCCATTGAAGTCATCACCTCCCAAGAAAAGGAAGTCATCATCAAGCGTCCAAATGGTGAGACGACGACGACGACAATCCGAGTGTGGAACGAAACAGTGTCCAATCTTACGCTCATGGCGTTGGGCTCTTCCACCCCTGAGATCCTTCTCTCCGTCATCGAGGTTTGCGGGCACGAATTCTACGCTGGCGAACTTGGCCCATCCACAATCGTAGGCAGCGCTGCTTTCAACATGTTTGTGATCATCGGGCTATGCGTGTCGGTTATCCCAGAAGGGGAGGTCCGGAAGGTAAAACACCTGCGTGTGTTTTTCGTGACAGCGGCGTGGAGCATGTTTGCCTACATCTGGCTCTACATGATCTTAGCTGTGTTCTCGCCCAACGTCGTCCAAGTATGGGAAGGCCTTCTCACCTTAGCGTTCTTCCCCATCTGTGTCATTCTAGCTTGGGTGGCCGACCGTCGCTTGCTCTTCTACAAGTTCATGCACAAGAAATATCGCACGGATAAGCACCGAGGCGTCATCATTGAGACGGAGGGCGACCGTTCAAAAGGCATCGAAATGGACGGAAAGATGATGAATTCTCATTTTGTCGATGGCGGAGCTGCTACTAACTTGATGGGCCTGATTGAGGGCAAGGAGGTGGACGAGTCTCGCAGAGATATGATCCGTATCCTAAAGGACCTGAAGCAGAAACACCCGGAAAAGGAGCTGGATCAGCTGGTGGAGATGGCCAACTACTATGCATTGTCACACCAACAGAAGAGCAGAGCGTTTTATCGTATCCAGGCCACGAGGATGATGACTGGCGCCGGGAACATTCTCAAGAAGCACGTGGCCGAACAGGCCAAACGCAGCGCTAGCGTTCAAGAAGTTCACGTAGAAGAACCCGAGGAGTTTGTGTCCCGCATTATGTTCGAACCTGCCATTTATCAGTGTCTGGAGAACTGTGGGGGCGTCCTTCTAACGATGGTGCGTAAAGGTGGCGACATCACTAAGACAATCTATGTGGATTATAAAACAGAAGACGGCTCGGCGAACGCCGGCGCGGACTATGAGTTCACCGAGGGCACGGTGGTGTTCAAACCTGGTGAGGTTATCAAGGAGATCACCGTTGGCATCATAGATGACGACATCTTCGAAGAGGACGAGCATTTCTTTGTGCGGCTCAGTAACGTACGTGTTCTGGAGACTGAGGATGAGGTGCTGTCAGCCAGTAGCCTGCCGTACCCTAAGGCCTTGATAGGATTCCCTGCTGTCGCCACTATTACCATCCTGGACGATGACCACGCAGGCATCTTCACTTTCGAAAGCGAGTCCATGCACGTGAGTGAGAGCGTGGGCATCATGGAGGTGAAAGTGCTGCGGACGTCAGGGGCGAGAGGGACGGTCATCATTCCGTTCCGCACAGTGGAGGGACTCGCTAAGGGCGGCGGAGAGGACTTCGAGGATGCGTATGGAGAGCTAGAGTTCAAAAACGACGAGACCTGGTAAACATGCTTTATTTAATTCACAGTTATTCCCTATTTGTCAAGGCCAGAGGGTAAAGAGGCTGAGATTTATAAAGCTTGAAGAAATACAGTGGGCCCAAAAAGTAGTTTTAAGGAACATTTTGGGATTAGTAAATGTCAAACCAAGTGTCACCTGCAAACTGATGATGCTAGAGCTAACTAGGCAATTTGCATTTACTTGTGCACAAGCTGAAGTCAAGTTAAAGGATTTATGAAGTGATGGTGAATTCTTAATACTAACTACTTTTAAATCATTTTTAGTCTTGATTTTGGACAATGCATCTGTTGTTTTATTAATGGCGACCTATTAAAATTCCTTGTTTGTGAAATGATTTGCATGAAAAGTGTATTTACAAAGACGCAAAGATGCAATTTGAAGGATTAGTTCACTCCTCAATTAAATTTCCTGATAATTTTCTCTTGATATCGATAATTATCAGAATAAATGTCTCATTTTTATTTCTTTCAAGTTTAAGAGCAGATATTTGCTTCAATGTGAAAGTTGTTAATTGTGTTTTTAATCTATTCTTTATGGTCAGAGCATGACAAACAAATAGTTTAGATCACATTTAGATCATGATAATCGTAGATAAAACCACAAATATAGCACCTATGAAAAACGGTAGTCTAAATACATTTAGTATAAATGCATAAATGCTATAGCTTAATCACAAAAAAATTAATTATTTTCCATTATTCCTCCTTTAAACATTAAATACTTTAATCATAATAAAATTCGACAAAAATACACACATTCCTGACACAATACCACGGTGCAGTTAATGGTACTACAGTTAATCTATGGTAAATGATGGCGATTTGTAGATTTAAAATCCTTTTGACTGTATCGCTGGACACAGTGTCTCTTTATTTGTGTTCTTCGCTGAATTCAAGCGCTTCACACTGGATCTCACAGCACTGTTTAGTGATCGCATGACTGAGAATCATCAGTGAGTGAACACATCTACTCTAGTAAGCTTGCGCCGCTGTTTGAACTTTGAGTTTTGAATTTCTGTTGCGCAATAATTATCGTTATCAATTTATTGTCTAGCCTTAAAAGGGTGCTTGACTTTCTTTGCACGCGCTGTAAGCACTGGGTCTGTACTTTGCAAGACAAGCGTTTCTGATAAGTACGAATTTTTTCCGGAAATGAGCAATCGTTTTCAGTAGATAACGAGATTCCTCAGTTGGGATCGTGTAGAGGCCTTTGAAGCTGCATTGAAACTGCAATTTGGACCTTCAACCCGCTGATCCCCATTGAAGATGGGAGAAAAATCCTGGAATGTTTTCCTCAAAAACCTTAATTTCTTTTCGACTGAAGAAAGAAAGACATGAACATCTTGGATGATATAAGACACATTTTAGCTACTTTTTAATTATAAAAGATACACAAACTGGGCTGAATAATCTCCGTAGGCACAGACAATTTGCTTGTCATTGCAAATTTGGAAGTGAGTAAATTATCATGAAATTTTAATTCGGGAGTGACCTAACCCTTTAAGTGTCCAAACAGTTTTTGGGGCCACTGTAAGGATGTGTGCATACAGTTGAGGAGTTGAGGTTTTATGTTTGAGATTCGTGGATGTTGAGTTGGACAGATATGCACATGTATTTGGTCATGTGATGCTGTGTTACAATGGCTGTAAAAGAAGGACACATGTGCCAGAATTGTAAAGACATATGTGACCCTGGACCACAAAACCAGTCATTAGAGTCAATTTTTTTAGATTTATACATCTGCATAAAAAAGCTTTCCACTGATGTATGGTTTATTAGGATAGGACAGTATGTAGCTGAGTTAAAACTATTTGAAAATCTGGAATATGAGTGTGCAAAAAAAAAAATCTAAATATTTAGAAAATGGCTTTTAAAGTTGTCTTAGGAATGCATATTACCAATCAAAAATTAAGTTTTGATATATTTATGGTAGGAAATTTACAAAATATCTTCACTGAACATGATCTTTACTCAATATCCTAATGATTTTTGGCTTTAAAAAAAAGATAATTTTAACCCATACAATGTATTTTTGGCTATTGCTAAAAATATACCCGTGCTACTTATGTGGTCCAGGGACACATATTTGTATTCTGTCTGCTTTGTAAATCTTTTGTGACTTCAAATATAAGTGATAATGCAATTTAATCACTTTTACATACATACATTTTCTCTATTTAAGCACACACAGTCACTCCATAGAGGTTTAGGAAGGGGGTCTGAGATTTCTCTCAGGAATGTTGGTGTTTAATTAATCTAGTTCATTCATGTGAGATTGTGAAAGAGATACAGTAATACAGTAACACACAGACCAGATAGAGACAGAGAGACGTGTGGTGTGCTGGTCCAGATATGCTGCTGGGTATTAATAGTTCAGTAAGAATATTCACAGCATATTCCACATGACACTCTAACCCACCCACAGTCTATGTGAGAGTATGTGAGTAGCTGACACATAATGTGTCCATGGACTTTTTTTTTTTTAAATTAACATCAAGATTTTAGACTTAAAAACTATAGAAACTATATCTTAGTTTCTGTGTCTGGTCATTAAGCTTTTCAGCATTTTTAATCCCGTTTCTTCCTTTTTAAGTGGTCCTGTGGTGAGACCAATGAATTTTTAAACTCAAAATTTTGCAAGTAGTCTCCGAATTAATAGGAGATTATAAAACATGCATGGATCATAATGAATAAAAGAGTTTTAAATGGACTATAGTGTCACATTGCAGAACATGTCAACTTTCCAGAAGTATTCCGTGTCAGCTACCCATGTGCTGTACGCATTAACCAGAATGTTTATGAAGAACTCCATTTATCTGCATTGACTATTTTAAAAGTATTTCAGCGTTTTAACCTTAAAAAAACAATGAAAAAAGTTTTTATTTATTATTATGCATGTATGTTTCATTTATTTATTCTTAGTGCTGGGCAACGGTTAAACGATTAATGTGTGTGTATTGTGTACTCCAACTTCACTTCAGCACCAGACGCGAGTCAAACGAGCGCTGAAATGGTACCGTGACGAGGAGCTTCAGTAGAACATCAGTGAACTGTGGTCAGATGACATGTTGTCAGGCCATTTGTTGGTGAAAACGAATTTACTTTTCCTGACAGCCTTTATACTATGCTCGAAGCATGCACTCTTCAAGTAAATGCACGAATGTGCCGGCGTGCGCTGTATTAGGCCTATATTAAAGCGCTGTATCATATTCAAACCCAAATGAAACGGCGAGCATCCAGTCGTGGTTATGTCATCAGTTTAGGCATGAATTCACACAAAAAGCGATTAAAGCTGCCTTAAAACTGTGCATGTAAGAATTTATTATTTATAGGTCAAAGCAGTGTAAGATCAAGTTCAGCAGCGGCAGCTTTTAAAGTAACAGCAGCCAAAACATCCTAATAACCAGCTGCTGTGATGTCTGTTAATCAAACAGCAAAGTTAAAAAGAGGTAGCTACTAGTCCTATATGACTTTTATTATAATGGGTTTATGTGAAGATTGTTTCAAGTTCACTTTAATTATTATTATTAGTTATTTTTAAAGTCTAATAAATGTTAAAGTGATAGCTCTCAGTGATATTGCAATGCTGAATGGTTATATATATTCAATGGTTAAATATTAGAGACATTAGTTGGAATCAGTGATACTTGCTTTCAGTCATAAAAAAGATTAGGGTTAGGGTTATATGCATTTGTTTAAAATATACACAATTATTAAAAATATACATTCTTTATGTTGTTTCTACATTATTTTGAAGCATGATTGTAAAATTAGGGTAGGATTAATCGCAATTAATTTCAGGAAAAAAGTGTGATTCATTTGTTTTTTTTATCGGTTGACACCACTAATATAAATACACACACATGCATGGATATATTTAATATATTTATATATTATATAATATGTACAGGTAAATATTTAAATAATGTGTGTCTTTATATATACATAATAAATAAACAGTACACACACATATATTATATAAACAAAAACCTTTATTTTGGATGCAATTAATCATGATTAATCGTTGCTCAGCACTAGTTATTTTTGTAAAATTTTACACTCACGATGTGTTTGTGAAGTTGCATGAAAAGTTTTTGCAATATTGATAACTCATGTAAAAAAAAATTTCAAGCAACATAAGGGTGAATGGATAATGAAAGCGTTTTTTAGTTTAAAGCACATGATCCTGCATAAGGAACAGCTTGATTGAACTGACCAAATTTAGACATGAATTCAATCCAGTGTTTAAGACACATTTTAGCTACTTTGTAATTATAAAAGATACTCAAACTGGGCTGAATAATCTCAGTAGGCACAGACAATTTGCTTGTCATTGCAAATTTGCCTAAAAACAATGCATGAGTGATATCATGTCTAGAAAGTGACACTTCAGCTGCTGTGGTACAGTAAATAGTGATGAAGGTATCGTGACAGCCCTAGTACACGAATAGCAGGCACCATTCCTCAGTTACGGTTGAGACGATGGACTGCTTGCAGAGAGAAAGTTGAGTAAAGGCATCTGCATCTATCATAACCAAGCACCTGCCGTTGCCACCAGCAGGGTTTAAATCACTGGCTTTCTAACCAGTGTGCTAACTAACTAGATCATATGGAGCTATCCAGCCTTCTGTTCTGCTTTAAGAAAGGTCAGCACATCATATATACATACAATCTGTCTCTCTCTCTCTCCTTTAGAGTAGGTTTCTCAAGTTTTATGTCGCTGTGACCCCTCTTCACTGCCCTTTAACCCTTTATCTACATTTAAATTATTTAACTTATATCCTGCACTTTACTTCTTATTGCACTTCTGGTTAGACCTAAACTGCATTTCGTTGCATTGTACTTGTACATGTGTAATGACAATAAAGTTGAATCTAATCTAATCTAATCTTTAGAGATACAGAGAGTAGATGAGAGACCAGGAAAAAGGATATTTAGAGAAAGATGTATTCATCAGATGACACTTATAACCTACTAAAGCTGACAGAGTAAAGGAAAGAGCTTCACCTCTCCTGTGTATGCTGTCATTGTGTTACACACAGTGTGTAAGTGTGAGTGTGAGAGAGCATGTGCATAGCGTTTGTGCGTGCGTGCGTGCGTGCGTGTCGGGGATCTCCTTCTCGACTGGTGCTTGTTATATTCCCATGATGCTGCAGCACGATGCACCAGAATGCACCAGGAACCAATTCTCTGTCTCTTTTTCTCTCAAGTATTTTCATTTCAGATGACCAAAAATGTCTGCGTTTTATCAGCTCTAGTTTATTATACTACTTATGTTGTTTGGTAGTAATGATTTTCGTAAGTAAAAAAAGCTTTATTTGAGCTCATGAATAATTAGCTGTGAGTTGTTGTAGTTTATGACCTTCTGTAATTCAAGTCCACATAGTTTGAGTAGATGAAAGGCAAGTTACTTTATGACTAAGTTTAGACACTGTAGTTTATGAGCTAGTAGCTGTGGTTATAGTCTGGTTGAATTACTAGTCGTAATTTTAGACACTGTAGTTTATGAGTTTGCTGTAAATATAGTCACTTAATATATATTTAATGCAGTTTTGATTGATTATTTCATAATTTAGATTTTTTTTTAGCAAGAACACACTAAACTGATGAAAAGTGAAAATAACGACATTTATAATGTTACAGAAGTTTTCCATTTAAAATAAATGCAGTTTAATGTTTTTTTCATAAAAAAAAATGAATCAGTGCAAATGTTTTCAACATTGATAATAATAGGAACTGTTTTTGTATGTTTGAATGATTTCTGAAAAATAATGTGACTGGGAAAATGGAGGCTGGGAAAAATGTAATACATTACCAGTGAAAAGTTTTTGAACCATAAGATTTTTAAGGTTTTTAAAGAAGTCTCTTATGCTCACCAAGCCTGCATTTATTTGAAATATACATTTTTACATTTTTAAATATATTTACAATTTAAAATAACTGTTTTCAGTTTGAATATATCAGTTTAAAATGTAATGTAATGTAATGATTTCAAGCTGAATTTTTAGCATCATTACTCCAGTCACATGATCTTTCAGAAATCATTCTGATTTGCTGCTTAAAAAAACATTTATAATTATTATGTTGAAAACAGCTGAGTAGATTTTTTTTTCCAGTTTTCTTAGAAAGGTCAGAAGCATTAATCTGAAATGGAAATCTTTTGTAACATTACAAATGTCTTTATCATCAATTTAAACAAGTATTTATTTCTAAACCCTGTTAAAAAGTTACAAAACTTTTAGTTTCAGATAAATTCTGTTGTTTAATTCTATTGATTAAATAAAATGTACACAACTGTTTTAAATATTGATAATAATAATAATAATGTTTCTTGAACAGCAGATCAGCATATTAGAGTGGTTTCTGATCACAACTTTGATCAAAGGAATAAATTACATTTTAAAATATATATTTTTTCTCGAAATTTAGTGTTTCCATTACTCGTTTCTGATGCAATACTTCAAAATGCGTATAAAAACAGGGTAATGGTGACTTGAGTTAGTTGCTGTGATTACAGTCACTGTAGTTTGTGTGTTAGTAGCTGTAATTATCGTGCCTGTAGTTCAGTCAGCGTTTGGTAGAATGATGAAAGGAAAGCTACAGCAGAAAGAGGATGTGTATCATTAGGCTTCTCTGATTCTTCTTCGCCCTGTTTTTCTGTCTCTCGCCTCCCTTTGGACTTTCAAACCTTTTTTGTAAATCTGCAGTTATAGCAGAGCTCCACAGTGTAATGAATCATTTAGAAAAGTAAACATAATTAATTTATTATGGCGAATAAATAGGTGCTTCTAGAGACTATGTCTTGATTTCTTCATAAACGCAAACATGTTTATGCAAATGGATTTTGAGTAGCTGAGCTATTATGAAGCGTAATAAGCTGCTGTCGTGAGGTCTTCGTAGGCATGTGGCTTACTGGTAATTGTGTAGAAAGATAAAAGATGTCCAGAACTACACTGGACCAAATGTAATTATTTTTAGTTCTTGCTGTCTGCATTTTATGCAAGCCTGTTTCTGCCACAGGATAAGAAATAATAAAGAAATTGCTACTTTTTACTTATTGCTTTTTTATTTCACAATTCTGATCTTTTCTTACAATTCTGTGTCTATACAGCACAATTCAAATCCTTTCTGAGAAGAAATATAAGCTCACAGTTGACAGTCAGAATTGTGAGATAAAAAGTTGCAACTACCTTCATTATTTTTTATTTTCTGGTGAAAACAAAAAATTAAGAATTGTGAGATGTAAACTAAGAATTCTGAGGGGAAAAAAGTCCGAATTGTGAGATGTAAAACTCGGAATTGTGAGAAATTAGTGGGAATTCTGTGTTTATATTTTGCCTTCTGTGTTAATGTCTCACAACGCTGATTTTTCAGACCATTTTAAATTGATTGATTTTTTTCTGTGACAGAAATGGGCTTCCATTTGCCTATTTACACTACCAGTCAAAAGTTTCTGAACAGTTTTTTTTAAAAGAATCCTCTTCTGCTCACCAAGCCTGCATTTATTTGATCCAAGGTACAGCAAAATAGTACAGCTGTTTTCTATTTAAATATATTTTAAAATGTAATTTATTCCTGTGATCAAAGCTAAATTTTCAGCATCATTATTACAGGCTTTAGTGTCACATGATCTTTCAGAAATCATTATAATATGCTGATTTGCTGTTCAAGAAACAATTTTTAGTTATTATTATTAGCAATATTAAAACCATTGAGTATTTTTTTTATTGAAATTAATACTTTTATATAGCAAGGATGGTTTAAATTGATCAAAAGTGATGATAAAGACATTTATAATGTTACAAAAGATTTCTGTTTCAGATAAATGCTGTTCTTCTGAACTTTCTATTCCTCAGAGAAACCTGAAAAATTCTACTCAACTGTTTATTGAGTTAATAATACATCTTTTTTGAGCAGCAAATCAGAATATTAGAATGATTTCTGAAGGATCGTGTGACTGGAGTAATGATGCTAAAATTTCAGCTTTGAAATCACAAGAATAATTTACGTGGTAAAATATATTCAAATAGAGAACAGTTATTCTAAATAGTAAAAATATTTCAAAATTGTACTGTTTTTGCTATACTTTGGATCAATTAAATGTTGTCTTGGTGAGGAGAAGAGATTCTTTAATAAACATTAAAAATATTACTGTTAAAAAACTTTTGATTAGTAGTGTATACGAAATAATAATAAGCCCTGTCACCAAGCAGTTTTAAACTGAACACCGGTATTTTAAACCTGTCTATCTTCTACATTTACTGCTACTTTTATTTATAACCTCCAAGCCACAGTTGAGAGAAATGCAAGGATCTAGGATTATATAGAGGAGCTGTGCTTGTGTCTGTGCGAATTTGAGTTCACTTCACTCTTGTTTTACTACATTCACTCCAGACATCAGCTCGAACATCTTAGTGACTCCTGTGAATGGAAAAATCCCTCGTGACAGAGAGTGAGGGAGCAGACGAGGAGAGCTGCTTGAATAATGGATTGAACAGCAAAGAGGATGAATATATGATGCAAATCATAAATAATTTTGGATTTCAAGGAATAGTTCATCCAAAAGTGAAAGTTCTGTCATCATTTAGTCACTCAAACCCGTTTGACGTTCCTTTTCCAGTTTCGTGTGAGAAACAGACTTAAATGTAAGTCTTTGAAGAATCACTGTTTTTATCAGTATTGGCAATATTGACCTTTGATTATAATTGGTTAGAAGAAGATAAGTGATAGTGTCCGTACCTAATGTTGAATTATGTGTTGTGTATTATTCCAGCAAGAAGCAGCTGCATGGTGGCATGCTGTTTGTGTATGTGTGTGATATTCCTCGGGGCTCTGGTTTAATATGTAGGAGTGTAAATTCAGTTTGATCCTAGCACACTTTGCTCATCCGTCTCTCTTGAGTCCTATCGGACAGGACTAGTTTTCCCCCGAGGAGGTCAGGTGAATTTGTGTTTCGCAGACGTACTTTGTGATTTCAATCCTGTCAAAACGCATCTGTGTTTATCTCTCACAACCTTGGTAAAGAGTAAATTACCTGCTGTTTTTGTGTATACTCAGAGGTCCTCTGAGAAATGTTATTCTGTCTGGACAGGAATGTCATTGACTGAGGATTATATTGAGATTTCTTTCACCACACGTCTTGCTTATTTTGACCTTAAGTTTCTCAATAGCTATGATAGCTATGGTATGGTTCTCAATAGCTTTTTGCTAGCATTTTTGAATGTTCAATTAAATTTAAATACAGTTTTAGTCAACCTGATCTCATGATGAAAACATACTTTTTCACAAATTACGTAGTGCCATGTACGTTTTGTGTGTGTTGCTAAAAAGTGTTTGTTTTTTCCCTTGAACAGATGTCAGTTTTATATGTTTAATTCAGCGTGTTACTTGTCCTTTCTTTATTTTTGATCGGACATTGTTTCTGCACCAGATTTTGTAAATTTCAAACAGTGGTTAAGCACTTCTCTAACTAAAAAAAAGAAAACTAAATCAACTAAACTTATTTCTGTGATTTATTTGTTTATTTCTTTTAGCAGCCATTACTTCAGTCTTCAGTGCCACATAATCCTTCAGAAATCATGCTAATATGCTGATTTGTTGCTCAAGAATTTTATTATTATTATGTTGAAAACAGTTTTGCTGCTTAATACTTTTGTGGAAACCGTGGTGCAGGATTCTTTTATGG
Source organism: Cirrhinus molitorella (assembly GCA_033026305.1). Taxonomy (NCBI): domain Eukaryota; kingdom Metazoa; phylum Chordata; class Actinopteri; order Cypriniformes; family Cyprinidae; genus Cirrhinus; species Cirrhinus molitorella. The sequence continues at coordinate 33,397,206 of CM065126.1, read as the reverse complement.
ATAGAAAGTTCAATATTCATTTATCTATTTTTGAACCGGAAATCTAATCTTTTGTAACAATGTAAATGTCTTTACTGTCACTTTTGATTCATTTAATGCATCCAAGTATTAATTTTCCTAAATATAAACCACATTGACGTCAAACATTTGAAAGGTAGTGCTGTTTACAGTTGTTGTCAGCTTTAACAGAGGTCACAGTCAAGAATGAAGTATGCGGCACACATTCATCAACAAGTTTTATTGAGTTTCTGACCACTGAGCCGTTCTAATTAACATACACAGAAAGAGACGGAGGAGCCCTTTGGAGTTCCCTTAGTAATCTAAAAGACAGTTCGAGTGAACAGTGGTAGTAACATTACAGACAGGGATCGATCAATGAAATGATTACAGCACTCTCCACTGTGAATCAGAATCCCATCCGAGAGTCTCTCTACAGCCATTTTCCACAGAGGAATTGTTGATTAAGGACATGCTTAAATAACAAACACTGTGGCTATAGTGTAAATCATTGTGTGGATCAAACCAGTGGCGCGCTGGAATATTTCCCTGGGTACCGTGTCGGGGATCTAAGAATCCAATCTTAGCAGTATAAAACTCAATTCAAAAGTTTGGTTGACAAGATTTTTAAGTTTTTAAAAGATGTCTTTTATGCTCACCAAGGCTGCATTTATTTGATCAGAAGTACAGTAAAACAATAATATTGTGAAATATTATTATAGTTCAAAATAACTGTTTTTTTTATTATTATTATTTTAATGTGTTGTGATGGCAAAACTGAATTACTTTAGTCTTCAGTGTCACATGATCCTTCAGAAATCATTCTACTATGCTGAGTTGGTGCTCAAGAAACATTAATTATTATTATTAATAATGTTGAAAACAGTTGTGCTGCCTAATATTTTTGTGGAAAACATGGTACATTTTTATTTTCTGGATTCTTTGATAATTCAAATAAAATTGAAATAGAAACTGTAATTTGTATTACGGATGCAAAACTATTTTAAATCTTATAAATCTAACATATTTTCCATAATACATATGTAAAATATTTTTATTTTATATAATATAAACTATATACAAGTGTTTACATACAAATAAATACAATACATATATTTTTTAAATTTATACATATATGTGTGTGTATTTATATATATACATAATAAACAGACATATTACACTCTTAAAAATAAAGGTGCTTCACGATTCCATAGAAGAATGTTTTTTGTCTAAATGGTTCCATAAAAAACCTTTAACATCTGAAGAACCTTTCTGTTTCACAAAAGGTTCTTTGTGGTGAAAGAAAGTTCTTCAGATTATAAAATGGGAAGAAAGACATGGTTCTTTGTGAAACCAAAAATGGTTCTTTGAAACACCTCTATTTTTAAGAGTGTACACACAAATAGTAGACAAACTTTTATTTTGAATTGATTAATTGCGACTAATCAGTTTGCAGCCCTAGTTTTTCCTGTTATTTTTGATCAATTTAATGTTCTGTTGCTGAAGAAAAGTATTACAGGGATAGTTCACCCAAAAATGACAATTCTGACATTAATTAGTCACCGTCATGTCATTCCAAACCCATAAGGCTTTCGTTCATCTTCAGAGCACAAATTAAAATATTTTTGACAAAATCAGAGAGCTTTCTGACCTTGCATAGACAGCAATGCATCTGCCACATTCAAGGCTTAGAAAGGTAGTAAAAACATCAATATAATAGTCCATGTGACATCAGTGGTTCAACCGTAATTTTATGAAGCTATAAAAACACTTTTTGTGAGCAATGAAAACAAAAATAACAACTTTATTCAACAATTTCTTCTCTTCTTTTTCTACGGCTGAACTACTGATGTCACAAGGACTATTTTAACTTTATAAATCTAGAATTTCTAAGAAATGTTGGAGATTTTGTTTAGTTTATGTCAGCTTGTATGTGTTTTGATTTAAATCACAGACTATATACCATCCTTACAATCGATTTAAACCGTGTATCACACTGAAGTTCGACCCACTGGCGAGTAAGCATTTTATTAGCTTGCCAAAGCCAATTTTTTCTTGCATTTTGCACTTAGCAAGTGTTAATACAGACCCTGCCGGTAGGATGCAGGTTAATCAGAGGGTAATACTCACAGTTGAGTACAGAGGTGGCCCCATCTGAGTCTCAGCGTCACGCTAGCAGCTAGCTAAGCATGTTATTAGCGCCACTAGCGCTGACCACCCTGGGGTACGAGGTTCCGGTCTATTGTTAATAGCCGCCAGTGGAGTGTTGCCTGAGGTGAGCTCCAGGAAACAACACTAACAAGAGTAAGTTATCTTATATAGACATTTTCGCACACAAATGTGTGTGTTAGCATACTGAATCGGGAAAGTATCTGGGAAGGCTAAAGTGTGTGTGTGTGGAGCCAGAGCTTTGCTCCTTTTCAGCTGAAGGAAGCTGTGTCTCCTTGGCAACCACAGAGAGCACGAGCTCGCAGGCATGTGTGTGTGTGTGTGTGTGTGTGTGTGTGTGTGTGTGTGTGTGGTGTGTGTTTGTGTTTGCGTTGAGTCAAATTAGTCTGTGAACGTGTATCTCTGGTTGTGTGTGTATTTGCCCATCAGTGCAGACATGCATGCACTCACACACACACACACACACACACCCTGTTCACTGCAGGGTTTATTTTTAGCACGTGTCTCTTATATAATCAGGGTGACACTGGGGAGAACATAGACTCTCTCCCTCTCCTTCCTCCTCACTCTTGATTTGGATATCTGTGTGTGTGTGTGGTGTGCGCAGATGAGACAGAGGTTTTCTTAGTTGCATATTTCTGGTGCAGTAATGATGCTCGAGAGTGTCTCTGTGCCTGCAGGTCTGAATTACTGAATATAGACGAAAAGATGCTGCATAAACACAACCAATATGCACAAAACACCTCACAGACACACAACACTACTCCACTGACACGGGGCAAGCGTGGGAGGGAGTGTGTGTGCAAATTTATATTAGTTTTAAAATGAAATTGATGTTTGTCAATCAGCTCAGGGCCTGATGATAATTCACTTCAGCAGTGTTGTTGTTGTTGTTAAATGACCTTTGTTCATCTTTAGAACACAAATTAAGATATTCTTGATAAAATCTGAGAGCTTTTTTGACCCTGCATAGCCCTCAGTGGCAACTGCCACATTCAAGGCCCAGAAAGGTAGTAAGGATATCATTAAAATAGTCCATGTGACATCAGTGGTTACACTGTAATTTTATGAAGCTACGAGAATACTTTCTGTGTGCAAAAAGCAAACAAAAGTAACAACCTTTCTGGGCCTTGAATGTGGCAGTTGCGTTGCTGTCTGTGCAGGGTCAGAAAGCTCTAGGATTTAATTAAAAATATCTTAATTTGTGTTCCAAAGATGAACAAAGGTCTTACGGATTTGGAACGACATGAGAGTGAGTAATTAATGACAGAATTTGGGTGAACTAACACTTCAAACTAAAACTAAACACTAAAAGCCAAAACTAATATAGTCCTTTTTTTTTTTTTTTTTTTTTTTTTTACATGAAATAAAGCTGAATTGAAATAAAATAAAATACATATTTTATTTGAAAAATTCAAATGTCATTTGAAAAATGACAATTAAATGTTGCCTTGGCAGCTAACTGAAATATAATGTGTTTATGTTTTATGGGTTAAATGTTTAATCCAACCTTTTGTGTCATTTTATTTAACTCAGCTATTGCTTAAAATTACCATATTTCTTTCTAAAAGTGATCCCAAAATAGGCTGGAAATTAACATTTATTAATAAGTTGACTAAATAATAATTAAATAAAATATATATATATATTTTAATTGCTTATTAATAAATGTTTACCTTTTGATTATTTCTGGTGCCTCTAGTAGTTTAATTATGTGTCAGATTTTTTTTTTATTTACAACCTATTTGGAGTTTACTTTAAGCCAAAAAAAAAAAAAAAAGTAATTTTTAAACAATAGTTGAGCTAAATAAAGCTACCCAGAAGGTTGGGTTAAACATGTAATCCAACTGCTGGGTCACTGGGTTTGTCCATATTTCACCCAGCACTGGGTTGTTTTTAAAGGGATAGTTGACCCAAAAATGAAAATTCTGTCATTAATTACTCACCCTCATGTTGTTCCAAATTCGTAAGACCTTCAATCATTTTGGAACACAAATTTTGATGAAATCTGAGCCTGCATAGACAGCAACACAACTAAAACATTCAAGGCCCAGAAAGTAGTAAGGACATTGTTAAAATAGTCCATGTGACATTAGTGATTACACTGTAATTTTATGAAGCTACAAGAATGCTTTTTGTGTGCAAATAAAACAAAAATAATGACTTTATTGAACAATTCCTCTCCTCCAAGTCAGGAGAGGACGTGACTACTAAAGTAGTTGTTTTTGTTTGTGCAAAAAAAGTATTCTCGTAACTTCATAAAATTATGGTTAAACCACTGATGTCACATGGACTATTTTACCAATGTCTTTACTATGTTTCTGGGCTTAGGAACATTTTAGTTGCATTGCTGTTTATGCAGGGTCAGAAAGCTCTTGGATTTCATCAAAACATATTTTAGTTTGTGCTCCAAAGATGAACGAAGATCTTGTGGATTTGGAACAACATGAGGGTGAGTAATTAAAGAATTTTCAGAATTTTTGAGTCAACTTTAACCCAGCATACTTAGAGTGTAGTTTTACAAAACTAAAATAAAAATAGAAATATAAATAGTAGAAATATAAAAAAAATAGTAATAAAAGCAAATAACAAAATTACCAAAACACATAAATCTATTAATAAATACTTTAATAGTGTATAAATAATACTAAAATAACACTGTATGCTGTGCATTTTGTAGAAGGTAATCTGGGTATTCCATCCAAATGTCTCACGTGCCAAAGACAGTATATACCATGGAATACTGTATCCCACAATCGAAAGTACTCAGCTTGACCTTTCATTTTTAGTGTGACAAATGAACCAGAAGCTACAGTAAATGCCATTTGAACATGTGCCTTTTGACTTATAATTTGGTTGGACAGACAAAAGTTAGCGTTTTTACTTAAAACTGGCACAGAAACCAAAATAACAATCCACCTTATTTTTTCCAAAAAAGGGAAGGCATGGCCATTTGTAAATTTTATGGGTGTGTTTTCTGGTCTCATCTGCGTCCAGCAATTTTTAGCTGTACAAAACAGCTGGTTTTGCTGCTTGATATTATTTTAATGTATTATCTTAACAGTTTTACCATTTACTGCACCATGCATGTTGTTATTCTTCTCGTTATTTCCCTGTAGCGGCTAATAAACCGAAGTCTCACCCATAGGCTTACTTGCATTGAAGAATAAGGTGGATATATAAATGTTAGTGGTTATGTCATCTTTAAAAAAAACTAAAAACTCTCTTAATTCATTTTGTTCTTTCAATTATTTTTATCTTCTCAATTTGCCCCTTTATTCTTTCTCCCTTTCTGTAGATCTGCTAACCTGATGAGTTTAGACTCCACTGTATTTGAACACATATTTTCAGCTGAACCCTTGATTAGCCGGTTCAGGTGTGTTTGATTAGAGATGGTACTAAACTCTGCAGGAAAGTAGATCTCTGTGTGCGCTGAAATATCTCAGGTTTTGATTTGTACAAATAAATTAAATAGGAAATTCGAACACAAAATGTCCCACCGCTTATCATGGGCACAGCTGTTTAGGGCACAAGTTCTCATTAACATTAAGTCGCTGTATCACGCTTGGTTAGGACATGGTGTAAGGCTGTGTTCAGACAGGGACTAAAATATATTTTTTTTATGAAGTATGCAGCTGAAACCCATGTTTTTCTGGAAAACATTCAAAAAGCATATGAATTTTAAAACTTGCCAATCCACACTGCATTTGCCGTAATTAGGGTTTGCACTTACGCTGCGATTTGGTCAATTACCTGGATGCACGGCCATATTAGAGATACTCATATGTAAACAACAGTATTGATTGCAAGGTTAATGTACTACTGAATACGTTGCTAATTTATGCTGTCTAAACCACAGAAAAAAATGTATGGAAGCTGCTAAATCAAATAAAGAAGGACTTAGTAAGCAGAAAAGGGCATCAAACTAAAGTTTATGGGTGGTGAAAATACGTACGATTAGTATCAATTAAGATATTAGCCTAATATTCACCTACCTGACTGGAAATTATCAGAACAAACACAAATGTTGACAAGATTCTTTTCCTGGAAATCCAGGTTCAATTTGGCCAACCACAAACGCCTTTGTTCCTCAGACAGTTTTTTGAACTCTTCTTCTTGATTTGTTAAAACTTTTGGCAGTCTATAGTAGGCTACTCCAAATGTTTTTCCCGGTCTGACTGACCTAAAACATGACAATAATTGATAATAATCAGCAAAATATGCAAGTTTTGTTTGGTTCAGTGGCATTGTTTACATTCAGTGCCGTCAATATGGCCGATTGATGATGTGTGTGAAAACACTCTGTATGTAGTTTGTATGATTAAAATAAATTTTTTAGAAAATGTGTTTTCAGTCTAAATAGTCATCATATTTCAATTGTGTGTGTTTTTTTTTGTAACACCAAGAACAGCTGTGTCTGATTTCATTTATTTCCACTCACATGTAACATTCACTATGTATGATTGAATGAATGACTAAGTGGTCTTGAAAACTGGATATGCATGAATGTAAATGCATGTTCCTTACACAGCCCACACCATGACAAGATGAATGGACTTGAATGTTTTTCATCTTTTCTTTCTACAATGACAACTACTAAATTATCTCTTAGTGTTGTGCAGACTTTATCCAAGGTAAATATACAATATATTGACTACACAGGTTGCTCGGTTTACTACTTGCAAAATGAGTGTATGAAACGAATGCAAAAGGATTGGGGCAGTGTGAACAAAGCATTTGATATTGAAGCACCATTTCTTCCATGTCTACAGCAGATTACATTTGTAGTCAGGTCTACTAAGAAATATATTGATTGTGTTTTGTCAGTTCAAGAAAATTATGCTCACCTTGGCTGAAGTGTGGAGCATTAGGGCGGATAGAAATAACAAAACTCAAATATCATGATTTAAAGGGATATTTCACCCCAAAATTCTGTCATTAATTTCTCACACTCATGTCGTTCCAAACGCATAAGACCTTCGGAACACAAATTAAGATATTTGTGATGAAATCCGAGAGCTTTCTGACCCTGCATAAACAGCAACACAACTACCATGATCAAGGCCCAGAAAGGTAGTAAGGGCGTTGTTAAAATAGTCCTTTTATGAAGCTACAAGAATACTTTTTGTGCGCAAAGAAAACAAAAAACAACTTTATTCAATGCTTCATGGTCCTGAATGCGTGTCTAGGACGGACACGGAGGAGAAGAAATGGTTGAATGGTTGCGTACAAAAAGTATTCTCATAGCTTCATAAAATTATGGTTGAACCACGGATGTCACATTGACTGTTTTAACAATGTTCTTACTACCTTTCAGGGCCTTGAATGTGGTAGCTGCGTTGCTGTTTATGCAGGGTCAGAAAGGGTCTCTCAGATTTCATCAAAAATATCTTAGTTTGTGTTCTGAGGATGAACAAAGGTCTTACGGATTTGGAATGACATGAGGGTGAACCATCCCTTTAATGATGTTGAATTTGAGTTTATGTTGTTTGCTCTGGGCTTTAGAATAGAGTTGGTTGAACTGTATTAAAGTAGAATCACAGATTCCCTTTCTAACAGGTTTCTAAGTGGGAAGAGCCTGTTGGGCAGTGTGAATATGTGGGCAGTGGGAATGTGTGTTTTTTTTTTTTAGGTTTTGATAATGCCACAAGGATCAGGAGGAGATAGGGAAAGTGTAGATTGATTGAATGTGATATCTAAAAGCATATTGTGGTGGAATTCAGCAAATATGCACTGAGAACGCCACAAGAAGTAACATTCTAGTGCTTGTAATTGTAGCATGGCAGGGAGCAAAAGCAGCAGCAAGCGCCTGGAGTTGTTATGGCATCCAGATACATTCCAAGCAGATTTGCTGATAGATGTTCTAGAATGAAGGTATCGGCAAATCAGCTTGCGATGGCAATGAAACAGTTCTGCAGTGTGATTCTGTTGAGAATCACGAACGATGCCAGAGACTGTAGACAGCTGAAACATGGCGGTATTTATGCTTTTTAGTGCCAGTGAAACCAGGATTGTCTCGAGTAAATGGGACGTCTGGTCATCCTAGATCACATTTCGGAATGCAGCGGCCCGTGAAAGTGTGTTTCAGGCTTAAGATTCCACTTAGCTCCCAGAATGGGAAAAGAACAGAAAAGGAATGTTGTCTTTTCTGATTTTGAGCATGTGTGCAAGGTTTAGATTCATTAGTTGTGAGCTCAGGCAGTCTGCCGAGTCACTAGAGCTCGGAGCAGGTGGAGCAGCAACTGTAGGGATTTTTTTTTCCACTATAGAGGAATAAATCTTGTTTACTGTAAATCCTTTACTTAGCATGCACACTCAAACACATACACACACACACATTCACATGCACTGATAAAAATGATTTTGTGGTGAAGTAATGTAATTTTAACATTAAATAATTTAGTTCAGGCAAGAATTAAAAACAAAAAAGAGTAAATTCAATATTAGTACTCAATTTAAGCTTGTAGAATTTCAAATTTGAATTAAGTATATTTTACTTGAAACCGTTTGTTATTTTTACAAAGATTGTTTAAAGGAACACTCCACTTTTTTTGAAAATAGGCTCATTTTCCAACTCCCCTAGAGTTATACAGTTGTGTTTTACCGTTTTTGAATCCATTCAGCCGATCTCCGGGTCTGACGGTAGCACTTTTAGCATATCTTAGCATAAACATTGAATCAGATTAGACCATTAGCATCACGTTCAAAAATGACCAAATATTTTCGATATTTTTCATATGTAAAACTTGACTCTTCTGTAGTTACATTGTGTACTAAGACCAACAGAAAATGAAAAGTTGTGATTTTCCAGACAGATATGGATAGGACCTAAACTCTTATTCCGGGGTAATAATGAGGGAACTTTGCTGCCATACCATGGGTGCAGCAGGCGCAGTGATATTACGCAATGCCTGAAAATAGTCCCCAGCTAGGTAACTTTAAACGTGACAAGCACTAAGCCACTAAGATAATAGTAAAATAGCTGGGGACTATATTCAGGCGGTGCGTAATATCATTGCACCTGCTGCACCCATGGTACAACAGCAAAAGTTCCTTGATTATTACGCCATCTGATTCAATGATTTAGCCTATTTTCAAACAAAGTGGAGTGTTCCTTTATTTAAATATCAAAGTCATGATCCCATTGTTCTTATCATGCACTTGTGCACGAATAATTAATAAGGTTACATTTTTCATGCTGTTTTCGATATTTATTTACACTGTTTCATGCAAGGGTGTAACTTTGGTTTGAGAAGTGGGGGGGACAGAAATTTGGTGAAAATATTTTTGAATCCAATTTCCTGCATTTACATGGAATTCTTTTTTTTTTTTTTTTATGTTTAGGGACTATGGTGGTAGAAAATCCAGGAAATAATTAAGTTAATTATAATGATAAATTCTGCAAAAAATACTAGGCTACTACTACGATCATCAAGATTTCAGAGGATCATTTTATAAAGTCAAAAATGTGTGTGAATAAAATGTAAATAATGTGAGACTTAATTTCCATTGTTAAACAAAATTTTATTACTTAATTGTAATAAAATTACTTAACGAACAAATTAAAATACATTCCTGGTGCTAATTTTGAGCACAGCACAGATACCTAAAGTAGAACATTTTTATGCATCCAAAACTGTATTTTTTTAAACCAAAACTGTGTTACTTCTGAAATGCAAAAGGTACACTACAATACAATAGAACACTAAAAAACACAATAGATACACTACTTATTTGGTACACAGGATGCAAGATTGTTTCAATCTCATAAATGTAAAAAAACAAAACAAAAAAAACATTTAATTTGAATCTGTGTACTAAATACTTTTTTGACAATGTTGAGAACGTTATTGCTATTAAAAACGAAAATAGGCTAAATAAAAAAAACTAAATTTTCAAATCTTTTACAAATAAAACAAGATAAAGATATCGCCAACTCTAAACGGCAACCTATGTTATTAGCTTTCTAGAATGTCAAATTAAGTGGAAAAGACAAGTCTAAATGTTTAAAATAGACGGATCACTCATAACTTTTCTCAGAGACTCGTGTACTTCGTTAGCATCTCGCAGTGATCATTTCCATACCACGGACGCTAAAATTTTTGCAAACTGTCTACACTGAAATATACATGTCATGCAGAAACTCATATGAGGAGTTTAACAGTAAATTAGTCTTTCAGAGAACAAATTAGCTGGCTACGGGCCTGGCCTGATCATACTGAGTCTAACATAGCATCCAGTCTTGTACATTGGCGGTGGTTACTTGCACTAACATGCAGTCTTTGTGATCCGATCACACAGATATGATCATCATATGACAGAAAATGTGCGGTTAAAAGTGAACTCGTTTTCATGGTACACAGAAGTTTCTAATCTGCATTAAACATTAAGCTAACAGTCTTAAGTTATAGCAACAGTTTGTTAACGTTAGCTCAGTCAACGACAACGGCTGACATCAACAGGTGTAGACAAATTCTGTCTGAATAAATATGATCATCCTGACCTGAGCTAATTTACTGAATCAACCAACTCGCATCTCCTTTTTTTCTTTTTACCCACGATGACATTAAAGTCGTCTGTTGCTGCTTTTGGTGTTGCTGCTGCCGCAACTGAGATGCCTGCTCATAGATTAGTGTGCTGCAGTGTGGACGCGACGCGCGCATCGACACAGGTAGACTCAAAAGTCACTTTAATACTAAGAGTATTCTATAGTCTTTGGTAGACTCTGTTTCCTGCTGCTCGGTGGTAATGACAACGTGAGGTTTAAAAATGATAACAAGACTTTGAAAGTGGGGGGGACACGAATGGGATTTTTAAAAGTGGGGGGGACATGTCCCCCCCGTCCCCAGTGGAAGTTATGCCCCTGGTTTCATGGTTGCTTTTGTTATTAGGTTAAGTAACTTGCTGTTTTGTAACATCTAGAGTTAATTTACTACTGTGACCCGTTCATACTCACTGATTGTTACTGTCATTGTGTATCATTTGCCAGGTATTGAGGTCTCTGTGTTCATTTGGTTCATAACTACATTGAGCCAACATATATCCTTAAAAACGATAAGGAGCTATCTACTTGCTTACGTACATGTTTGTAAGTGAACCACATGCTTTTAATGACATTTTTATTTTCAGTGCTATGATGTTTGAGTAAAGTTTACAAACCGTAGCTGAGAGGAATAATTAAGTGGAAATTATTCATCAAACTATAACTGTACAAGTTAAATTTACTTACTCTTTGCTAATTTTACTTAACTTAGTTAAGTAGATTTTACTTAATTCCATACTTAAATTTTTACTTAAAAAATGTGTGTGCAAAAACTTGCCAAATAAAAATTAAGTCAATTTACTTCAGTGCGGGTCCTGACCCAGGCAAATGAGTAAGAGATTGTTAAAGGGATAGTTCACCCAAATTAATGAAAGTTCTGTCATCAGTTACTCACCCTCATGACATTCCAAACCTGTAAGGCCTTTGTTCATCTTTACCAAACTTTGAATATATTTCTGTACAAAGTCCTTTACCAGTCTGGTCAAAATCAGCATACACAATAGCAAGAAAACAGAATGTCCAGCAGAATGGAAATAAAGAGCTAGTGAGACTAAATTTAAATTTTTTTTTTTTTTTTTCTGGTATCATAATCATTTGTGTAATTTTATAAAAACAAGATGTAATGTAATTTCTTTGAAGATAATGTCATTACTGGACTGTTTTGAAAGGATTTAGAGTCCTATACGAGTAGAAAACCGGGGTGTACAATAGAAATTTGTGTATTAAATGTGTGTTTCTTTTTTTAGAATGACATCAAAGCACTTTGCAAACCAAATTTCTTCCATTTTGTAAATTACTTTCAATTATACATAAACCTTTTGGAACAAATTATAAACAAAAAGCACTGAATATGTAATATTGTAAAAGATTACCCTTACTACACTTAACTGTGACATTTTGATATAGAAATATTTTATAATTATTAGTTAAGCATAAAATGAATCTTCCTTCATTGTTAGGCTTTAATTGACGATTAATTTTCTTGAAGAAATTAACACTTTTATTCAGCAAGGATGCATTAGATTGATGAAAAGTAACAGTAAAGGCTTATATTGTTACAAAATATTTATATTTTAAATAAATTATGTTGTTTTGAACTTTTTATTCATTGAATCCTGCAGTTTCCACAAAAATATTGAAGAGATAGTTTACTCAGAAATTACAATTCTGCCATTAATTACTCACCCTCATGTCGTTCCAAACCTGTAAGACCTTTGTTCATCTTTACCAGACTTTAAAAAATATTTCTGTACATCAAAATCAGCATACACAATGACAAGAAAACAGAATGTCTAGCAGAATGGAAATAAACAGCTACTGAAACTAAAACTTAATTTTAAATGTTTAGATTTTTTTTTCCTGGTATACTGATCTGTGTAATTTATAAAAAACAAGATGTAATGTAATTTCTTTGAAGATAATGTCATTACTGGACTGTTTTGAAAGGATTTGGAGTCCTATATGAATAGAAAACTGGGGTGTACGATAGTAATTTGTGTATTAAATGTGTTTTTTTTTTCCAGAATGACATCAAAGCACTTTGCAAACCAAATTTCTTACATTTTGTAAATTACTTTAAATTATACATAAACCTTTTGGAACAAATTATAAACAAAAAGCACTGAATATGTAATATTGTAAAAGATTACCCTAACTGTGACACTTGATACTTTTGATAACTTCCTTCATTGTTAGGCTTTAATTGACTTTTTTTCTTAAAGAAATTAACACTTTTATTCAGCAAGGATGCATTAGATTGATGAAAAGTAACAGTAAAGGCATATATTGTTACAAAATATTTATATTTTAAATAAATGATGTTCTTTTGAACTTTTTATTCATCGAATCCTGCAGTTTCCACAAAAGTATTGAAGGGATAGTTTACTCAAAAATGACATTTTTTTTCAATAATTACTCACCCTCATGTCATTCCAAACACATAAGACCTTGAATTTTTGGAACACAAATTGATAGTTTTGATGAAATCTGAGAGCTTTCTATCCCTTCATAGACAACAAAGGTTCTACCAAATTTAAGGGCCAGAAAGGTACTAAGAATATTGAAAAAAACAGTCCATGTGGCATCAGTGGTTTGTTCGATGTCAGCAGCAACACATGCATATGTCGTGGTACATTTGATAATGGTGGAAGACAGTAACTCAGGGGAGAAAAATTGGTGAACATAGTTGTTATTTTTGTTTTTTTTTTGCACATAAAATTATTCTTGTAGCTTCATAAAATTAAGGTTGAGCCACTGATGTCACATGGACTATTTTAACATGTCCTTACTGCCTTTCTGGGCCTTAAAAGTGGTAGGTCCCTTGCTATCTATAGAGGGTCAGAAAGCTCATGGATTTCATCAGAAATATCTTAATTTGTGTTCTGAAGGTGAACTAAGGTCTTACGGGTTTGGAACGACATGAGGGTGAGTAATTAATGACAGAATTTTCATTTCTCTGTGAACTACACTTTTTATCATTGATAATATTAAGAAATGTTTCCTGAGAAACCAAATTAGAATATTAGAATGATTTGATGGAATGATGGAGACACAAAAATGGAGTGCATCATAGAAATGACCTACATCAGATCACAGACCAAACACGCAGCCCTAGTCTCCTGTCACAGTCTCTCTTTGTGTGTGTTGAGTGTGTGTGCTTGTCGTCTCTCTCTTCGCTGTGTGAGGGTGAGTGAAAGAGGCTGAGAGGACGTTTGAGTATAATGTGTCCGCTAATGGAGGGGAAACAGGGCAGAGCAGAAGGGAATGAGAACATGAGTATGTTAGACTGAAAGACATATTAGAGGGAGATGAAGCAGCGTGGGTCTGCGGACAGCTGTACTGTGAGTAACTGATCCGAATGGAGTGGGGGGGGGGATGTTCACAGGTCGAAAATGCGCAAACACACACACACACACACACACACACACACAGAAACTCTCATTGAAACACAGCTGAAACAGGTGTTACTCACAGTCACAGAGAAACCAGGTCAACATCAATCACATGCTGAGTTATAAATACACACACATGCTGAGAATTTAGCAATGAAAGAGTGACAGGAGTGTGAGAGAGAAATGGATGTTACAGATAAGAGGTGTTAAAAGATTGATTCTTTAAATAAACGCTCATGTAGGCTGATCAACAATTTGTCAATGTTGGGCTACCGCTGTGTTGCTAGCTATTAATTACTCTATAGAGAAATTAGATAAACTGAAAGGTGAAAGCTAGCCTTTAGAGAAGATTTTTAATGTTTTTTTTAAGTCTCTTCTGCTCACCAAGCCTGAATTTATTTGATCCGAAGTATAGCAAAAACAGTACAATTTTGAAATATTCGTACTATTTAAAATAAATTTTTTTTTTTTATATTTTTCTTCAGTGTCATATGGTCTTTCTCATATGAGAAATCATTCTCATATGCTGATTTGCTGTTCAATAAAATTATCAATATTTAAAACTGTTGAGTACATTTTTTCAGGATTCTTTGATGAATAGAAAGATCCAAAGATCACCATTTATCTGAAATAAAATAAATGTTGTAACATTATACACCATACCATTCAAAAGTCAGTGTATATATATATTTTTGGAAAATTAAATATATAGAAATTAATCATTTTATTTAGCAAGGATGCTTTAAATTGATGATATAGACATTTGTAATGTTGCAAAAGTTTTCTATTAAAAAACTTTCTATTCATCAAAGAAACCTGAACAAAATTCTACTCAGCTGTTTTCAAAATAATAATAATAAATGTTTTTTGAGCAGCAAATCAGAATATTAGAATAATTAATGAAGGCTCATGTGACTGGAGTAATAATGCTAAAATTTCAGCTTTGAAATCAAAGAAAAAAATCTATTTTAAAATATATTCAAATAGAAAACAGTTATTTTAAATAGTAAAAATATTTGAAAATGTAAAAATTTGGCTTGGTGAGCATAAGAGACTTCTTTAAAAACCTTAAAAATCTTACTGTTCAAAAACGTTTGCCTGGTAGTGTATTATATTTTTCCCAGCATCCATTTTTCTAATCACTATTTATTTTTTCACTAATTATTTTTCAGAAATCAATGTTGAAAACATTTGTGCTGATTAATATTTTTGTGGAAACTTATTTTAGTGTTTGTTTGTTTTTTGATGAAAACATTGAACTGCATTTATTTTAAATGGAAAACTTTTGTAACATTATAAATGTTGTACTGTCACTTTTCATCAGTTTAATGTGTTATTGCTAAATATAAAAAATCTGAATTATGAATAATCAATCATAATCAAAACTGCATTTAATATATAAGAAGTAACTATATTTACAGCAAACTCATAAACTACAATGTCTAAAAGTACGACTAGTAATTCAACCAGAAAATTAAATATATAGAAATTAATATAGAAATTGTATAAAAATTAATAGTTTTATTCAGCAAGGATGCTTTAAATTGTGATAATACAGACATTTATAATGTTACAAAAGAAGAACTTTCTATTCATCAAACAAACCTGAAAAAATTCTTCTCAGCTGCTTTCAACTTAATAATAAATGGTTTTGAGCAGCAAATCAGAATATTAGAATTATTTCTAAAGGCTCATGTGACTAGAAGGCATCCATTTTAAATTGTAAAAATATTTAATAATGTTACTGTTTTTGCTGTACTTTGGATCACATAAATGCAGGCTTGGTGAGCAGAAAAAAACATTAAAAATGTTAGTTAAAATTATCATACGTGTTTTCTATTTTAATTATTTAAAATGTAATTTATTCCTGTGCAGCCATTACTCCAGTCTTCAGTGTCACATGATCCTTCATAAATCATCTAATATGCTGATTTTGTGCTCAAGAAAAAAATTCTTATTATTATCAATGTTGAAATGATTGAAATGTTTTTTTGGGGGTTTTTTTAGAACACTTCACTGTATAAGAAGTTATTAGGAGGCTTTTATTTAAAATAGAAAATATTTTTAATATTAATCAGTATCTTAAGTCTCAATAAGTATTAATTTATTTCACAAGCTTCACAAGCAGTTGTTAAAACTAAAGACCTTCTTTATAGCTGTAAATTGATGGAGTGCATTTGCATTGGTTTTGTTTCAGTTGACTGTTCACTCGAAAGTGTGATTCATTTGCAAATTGGGCATTGTTAATTCTGTTTCTCGACTGCATCGTTAATTCAAGACTCAACTGCTGAAATATTGTCAGGGAAAATGAAATCTGTTTGTCAACAATACAGCTTCCTATGATAAAACAACTTTGCGATTCTCACTATTGAGAAATATAATTCAAATACTAGCTTCATTTTAATACTGATATTATTACTAATATTATTAATAAGTATTATTTGTAACAGCTACAAACACTTGATTTACCTGAAACCCACATACCACTGTTTTATCTTGCAGCTAACGTGATTTATGGTGCAGGACATCTAATGACTCACAGAAAGATGATATAGTGTGTTTGTATGGCCTGTTTGACCCCTGACCTCAGGACAGTCCACTGACCCCTGTCTTGATCAGTGACCCCTGATGTTGTGTTTTTCTCTCTCTCTTCCTCTCGCAGTAAAACCATACAGGTTAAAATCATCGATGATGAGGAGTATGAAAAAAACAAAAACTTCTATCTGGAGCTAGCAGAACCACGCATGGTGGACATGAGCCTTCAGAAAGGTAAAACACAAAAACAGTGGACACACACAAAGATCACATCCTATGACCCTTTGTCCTCTTTTACTGTTCATTTAATCTGTTCAATCATTTCTAAATTCATTTCCATTCATCTAGTGACTCTATCAGGTCATGTTTTATGTCTTCATGTTTGGGTCTTGTTGTTATTTGAGATTCACTATATAGTACATTCACATACAATATCTTTCAAAGCTTTGGGGTAGGGCTAGACGATTAATCGAAACGTCATAAAATCCTTTGCCTTTGGATGTCAGAATCGAAATGTAAATCTATGGGTCAAATCTGCTATGATTACTCTACTTTTAAAGCATATATTTGATTTAAACAATTTGCCTACATGATATTCACATATGCAGTTCATAGGGAACATATTGTTTTACAGTTACAGCGTGAAATACTATTTAAACCTATAACATTTTGCATAACTTTGACCTATTTTATCTCACAATTCTGACTTTTTTCCTCACTTATGCAAGTTTATATCTCCTAGTTCTGACCTTATAAATCGATTTAACTCAACAACTGCGAGTTTGTCAATTCTGATAAAAAAGCCAGAAGTGTGCGAGATAAACTCAAGATTCTGAGCCAAGGGAAAAAGAGAGAATGACGAGTAGACCACTACTTGAAAACTGTAATTTTCTGCGAACAGATAAGCTCCGTCCACAAAAAAACATCATCACTGTTTACAGAACTGGTCTATAACCAAGGTAAAATGTTCAACTAATCAAGATTCTGATTTGAGGTCATATCGTCTAGCCCTAATTTGGGGTTAAATAAATAAATATGTTTATTCTGCAAAGATGTATTGAATTGATCAGATATGACAGTAAATGTTGTTTTTTCTAGTCATCAAAAAAATCCTGAAAAGAAATATATCAGTTTCCACAAAAATATTAAGCAGCACAGCTGTTTTCAACATTGATAATTATAAGAAATGTTTTTCATGCACCAAATCAGCATATTTGACACTGAAAACTGAATAATGAAAAAAAACTGGAATAATGACATCACAGGAATAAATTAAATTCTAAAATATATCAAAAAAATTTAATTGTATTGATATGTCACAATATTACTGTTTTACTGTATGTTTGCTAAAACAAATGCATCATTGTGGACCATAAGAGACTTATTTCAAACACATTAAACATAACTTAATTATTACAAACTTTTGAATAGTGGTGTATATCTGCTTTTACTGTATTTTGACTATAATTTTTTTGATGAATGGATGCTACCAGTGGAGGGCATCCCGGATGACCCCATACAGTCAGACCAAAATGTATTCAGACGCCTTTAACATTTCTCACATTATCCGTTTATTCGCTGTATCTTAGAAAATGGTTATAAAATATGACAAGATCTCAGAGTTAAACTGTGTCAGAACAAATTCATCTTGATAATGTCAGGTAAGTTTGATAAAAAGGTATGTAATGGATTACAATCAAGCTAAAAATTATTCAGACAACTGTTAGTATTGCAATATTTACACCACTATCAATACTTCGTTGACCAATTACAAAGCATCAGTCCGTAGTGTAAAAAGGTCACATTAGCAATTAAAGAAAAAACACTTAAGCAGAACATGGTCAGGTCAAAGTGTCTGAGTAATTTTTTATCCCAATTTTTGGTTTTTCATTAATGTATGAAGAATAATAAGAAGCATAAATTAACTATAGTGTCCTGCACCCATTAGTAAAAAAATATCAAAAATTATATCTGGTGTCTGAATAATTTTTGGTTTGACTGTAGGTTCAAAAAGAGCTAGTATAAAGAAAAAATAAATAAATGAGAACAAATATGCATATTATATACATTATTGAAACTTAAGGTTAGCCAACCGTTTCTGAGATCTCCCAATTCAAGTAGATAGGATGCCTATTGCCTAGATAAAAAATATCTACCCAGCGGCATGGCCAAGATGGCCACCGAGCGGACCGAATTGCCTTAAAGGGACTTTGACTCAAAGCACATGAATTCAATGAAGACCCACAGGGCTCAGCTCTTAAACTGACTCATCTCCGACTCACACAAGAAATGCTGCAATGACGTTTTTGTATTGCTTTAAAAATGGCAACGTTCCTGTCTTTGTCTTCCAGTTTTTATATAGTTTCCTAAATGTCTGGAGATTATTGTTTAGGAAACTGTTTGAAGGATTAGCTAGCAGTGTGGCTTTTTCCTCGACTTCTTTGGAGTTTCAGTATACACTGACCTTAAACGCCAGTGTGGAAGCTCAAAGAGTGTGAGGAATGAATACAAACACACACACACACACACACACACACACACACACGCACCTCAAGTAGTCAAGTGTGTCTTTCAATATCTCTCCATAAATCAGGCAGACGTGGTCAATGCTACCAGCACGCACACCACAGTGCTGCGGTACTGTGTGTGTGTGTGTGTGTGAGTGTGTTTGCATGTATGCATGTGTCCTTGTCCCAGTATTATACCCTTCAGAAAGAATGAGAGATGAAGAACAGCTGGTCCTCTCTGTTTGAGCTCTCATCTCGCCTGGACAACATTAAACAACCTACTTATTAACTTACCTAAGCCCACAAAAACAACATATTGGCTTGTCTCCTCACTTGTGTGCTTGTAAACAAGCAGTTTATTCATTATTCAGTAGATATTTCTTTATTTTCTTGCCAACGTGGATTCGAATAAGATTACATTTGGATATTCAGAGAAATCCAGGGGGAAAAAAGTTCCTCAAAGTCAGATACATGCGCATTCATAACTATAATTAGTTTGACAGCCAATAATAGGCAAAATATGAACATTCTAAGTCTGTTTCTATGGTAAAATGCAATGTAATTGCAGTTCTGATTCTTACTTCTAATTCTGGATCTTTGACTCACTCAACGGTTTTTGATTGACTTAAAAGAACCAGAATGTTTTATTTTTGAACACTGTTTGTGCTGGTATGATTCACGCTGTAGATTCAGTAACGCACGTCGTCTTTTGCAGACAGATAAAACATTGTATCAAGTAGGTTGTAGGTGTTTTTGACACTGAACCTGTAATAGAAGACACGTAACTTGTCCTACATCAAAACATGACTTTAGAAATGCTGATCCTGTGCTGTCGCTGCAAAATATGTGAGAGCGGTTGAGGGATCTAAAGAAACGTTCCCAGCTTTATACATCTAAATACAGGGTGCTTTCTTTGGCATTGAACTCTCTTATACACCAACTGGATAAATATAAAAATGTGGCAGTGGGGACGGTTGTGAAGAATGGGGTGAGACAGGCAGGAAAACTGTGAGACAGGAGAAAGTTAGAGAGAGACAGGTAAGCGATAAAAAAAAAAAAAAGAGACAGGAAATAGTGAGGAGAGAAAAACAGGAAAGGGCCTTGACATTGTTAATTTTACTCAGTTTTTAATCAGTTCTTTTTTCTTTTTGTTTTAGTCATATGTTTTGTCTTTTTTTAATATTTAAAAAATATATTTTAAAATATTATTCTTTTGACAAAAAATTATTAAATGTAGTTATATTTAATGATTTTAGTACATTTTGCTTTATTTAGTGGTTAAAACAATCTAATGCAAAATTTGCAGAATAAAATTAAATATTTAGAATTTTATATTAATTTAAATGCATTTAGCAAAAAAAGAAAAAAAAGAAGGGGGTGAGACATGAAGGAAAGCTGTGAGACAGGAGAAAGTTGGAGAGAGACAGGCGAGCAATGAAAAAAGATGGGAAATAGTGAGGAGAGAAAAACAGGAAAGGGAGAGGGTCAACAATTTTAATTTTACACCATTTTTTTTTTAAATAAACATTTTTTTTCTGTTTAGTCATATGTTTTGTTTTTAAAAAATATATATGACAAAATACAGAAAATATCTTATTTTTTGTTTAAAACATTTTTAAAAAGTAAAAAAAAATATTAAAATATTATTTTGACAAAAATTCCTTAAATGTAGTCATATTTAATGATTTTAGTCCATTTTACTTAAAATAGTGGTTGAAAGAAATTAAATGCAAAATTTGTGGGCAAAACACATGCAAAAATATTTTTTATTTTGTATTTATTTAAACATTTATTGACATTTAGCAAAAAAAAAAAAAAAAGAAGAAGAAGGGGTGAGACAGGTAGGAAAGCTGTGAGACAATTTTTTAAATAAATCATGATGTTTTGTTTCTTTCTTTTAGTCACTTTTTTTGTCTTTGGACAAAAATAGTATGACAATTTAGTTAAAATTAAAAAAAATATATATATTTGAAAATATTATTCTTTTGACAAAAAAAAAATCATTAAATGTAGTCATATTTCATGATTTTAATTCATTTTACTTCATTTAGTGTCTAAAAAATGCAATGCAAAATTTGCTGTGAGCCAGGAGAAAGTTTTTTTCAATAAATTATGATGGGAATGTCTTAATTTAGTTTTTTTTGTAATTGTTTAAAAAAATAAATAATATATATATATATATATATATATATGCAATGATACATGCAAAAATATTTGTGATTTTATATTCATTTAAAGGTGTACTGACATTTAGCAGAAAAAAAAAAGAAAAAGAAAAAGGGGGTGAGACAGGCAGGAAAAGCTGTGAGACAGGAGAAAGTTGGAGATGTAAATAAAAAAAACATGGGAAATGGTGAGGAGAGAAAAAAATATATATATATTAGGGCTGTCAAATGATTAATCGCGATTAATCGCATCCAAAATAAAAGTTTATGTTTACATACTATATGCGTGTTTACTCTGTATATTCATTGTGTATATACAAAAACACACACATACATGTATATAATTAAAAACACATTTATATGTATATATATTTACACCTGTATACAATTTAGATTATAAATAAATATAAATATTTTATATATAAATCTAAAATATTTTTCCTGAATATATACATGAATGTGCTTGTATTTATATATACATAATAAATATACACAGTACACCGACATATAGTGTGTAAACATAAACTTTTATTTTGGATGTGATTAATCGTGATTAATCGTTTGACAGCCCTAATATATATTCTTTCCATATTTTCCCATATTTTTCAAAATGCAGTATTTTTCACTCAAACAGTGTGTTTTCATTAAATTTGTTCAATTCTTGCCCCAATTTTTACAATTTTGTTGACTAACATTTTTGTCTGACAATCATATGCCTTTAACACCAAGGCTTTGTTTGGTAGGTGCTAAAGAAAAGAAAATATGAGACTGACAGGAGGTGCTGATAAAAATGAGGAGAAATAGACAAGCAAAAAAGGTGTGTGACAAAAAAGCAGAGAAGGGTGAGAGAGGCGAAGAAAGACAGAAAGGAAAGAGATGAGCCAGGTGAGGAGAGAATGACAGACAGAATAGAGTGAGAGACACAAGAGAAAAGTAAGAGAGGGACAGACAGGAGATCTGCTGCGCTGCATCTGTGTGCGATTAATATCCCATAGAGTCCAAAACAGCAACACACCTACCACATGTCCCAGATGAGTGTGTTTAAAAAGAGCATCATCAGAACTGATTCACTTCGTCACAGAATTGCCAACGGCTCACCAAAATATCACCCCACTCTCTGAGTGTGAGTATGTGTGTGCTAGAGGAAGAGAGCTCTGTGTTCACATGTGTGTGATGATGGAATAGCTGTGAATGAGCCCATGACAGGGGAGTTTTCGTCTGAATATCGACACCTACATCCCACAATCCCATTACCTCACAGAACGCAGGGAGGAGAGAGCCGTCTGCTATCTGTTGCCAGGGTACCATCAGCTGTTGCTAGCGCCGATGTGCAAAAGACTTACACTGAACTGTTGATTCGAAGCTTCCAGGAAAGAACAGCGAGAGAGAAAATGTGGCAAAAGGATTAAATGAATTCCTTTGTGCGTTTGACGTGTCTGTGTGTGTTATCATGAAGCAGACGAGTTGGAAAGCCTAGAGCTGACGACGCTGCACAAATTACAGGTTAATAATGTGCATCAAGACACATCCCCCCTCCACCCCCAACCCTACTCGCAGACACATTCGAGCATAAATTATGGGCTTATTTACACATCCAGCTTCTCATTATAGGTCGATATTTTCATCTCGGCACACACACACTTAATCAAAGCTTGTTTGTTCACCATCTCATTCATCCTCAGCAACAGAAAATTACAGCACTGATTACAGAACTATTAAAGTCATTATACACACACACACAGAAAGGAAAAAAAGAGTAATGGAGAGACAAAGAAACTGATTCCTTTAGTGCTATTTTTGTAAATGTGTGTGCTAGATTAATAAATGTTGTTAAGTCTCCCTGTAGTCAAATGTTTTATCCCTTAAAACAAATCTTTGATCATCAAAATTACATATTTAAATGTTTGTTCTTGTGAAAATAATTTTCTTATGCCTCAAAATAGCTTGAATGTAATTCTACTCCCCTTGACTCATTTACTATACGTGGATCTATGAATACGCAAATTAGCCCCGCCTCCACTCACTTGCACCGGCCTGCGCCTCTTAAACCAACAACGTCGTTAACTAAACTGTAGTAAACGCGACACAATGTCAAGAAATAGTGGTTTAATTAGCCATAACATTATATGTTTGAACCAGAAAGCTGGTATGCTCACCGTAAGAAAGGAGACTGATGGCTAACTTCATGAGGTAATATCATCTGTTTGCTCCGGTTCTTACACGGATAATGATTGATAAATATACGTTGTTACTAGTGGATACTGCAGCATCCGTTAAAGTTACTTGACGATGTTGTGTCCTCAAAATGCCTTGAATACTCGAATGCAGCCTAGTTTGCGATTCCATATCGCGACCGCGAGCATAACGTTACGAAGTGCAGACGCCAATGCGGTAGAGGTGCGTCTGACTACGGGCTACTTTTACGTTGTTGTTGTTGTTAAAGTTAGAGGTTACAGCACATGCCTGCGTGAAAATAGTGAAGAACATAAACAGCTAGCGAAACATCTACAGAAAAATATCCCGGATTAACCTGGCTGCCTTCTCACTAGACCAAAGTCTCTTTAAGGCAAGTCATTCCACTCGGCGGCCATCTTTGAAACGCCTCTCGGGCTTGCAAGTGCAGCTCCTATCTCTTTGAATGGGGAAACAACAAATTCTCCAAAACTGTTGAGCACGTTTATGATTAAATTTCATATTTGAAATCACCAGTGAAATCTGACAAGAACCGCCTCATAAATATGGTTCCTTGTGCTTTAATAGCGTTAAAAAACGCTTATTTTTCAGACTAGATCAGCCAGTGCGCATGCGCAGTACTGAGCGCACGTCTTAGAACGCCTGTTGTTTCTATAGCAACCGGGACTTATAACTGCAGCTGTAGTGACGCGCTGATTTTACTAATCAACCATTGGCTCTTTCATTAAGAAGGCGGGGCTTCGCGGCCATAATGAGCGTTGCATTTTTCCCCATTCAAAACTATACGAGTGACACGTCTTGGGTATTCTATAGTCTTTGACTAGACCCACTGCTTGCAGCACATGCAAAGAATAGGATCCCTTGACGTGATTGGTTGTTCTATTTTGTGACGTAGCAAAAAAAGTGCTCTTTCAAATCGTAATTCTGGGACAGCCTTTGGGAGATTACAGTTTTAAGGAGAAAATACTTGTGTTGATGCTGTTGATTAATGGACTGGCACATGGTTTGTCTTGCAGCATATTAAAAACACCACACAGACAAATAAACAACATAAAAACTTGATTTTCACTACAGGGGGACTAAAAAAAATGTTCAGGAAACCTGATACATTATCCAATTAAGCCTTATTGTTATAGGGATGGTTCACTTGAAAATGAAAATTCTCTCATCATTTAGTTCTCAATAAAAATCCAAGAGTCTGAAGATTGCTTAAAATAAGACTTAATCTCATTAAATCTTATTAAATCTTAATCTTATTAAATTAAGCTAAAAAAAAAAACAAACTTAAGAAACCAGGGCTAACATTATCTTGAAAAACCTAAATATATGGGCCATTCTGCAGAATTTGTGCAAAGTCAGAGTTGGAAACATCTTGAAAAATGTGTCTTTTCCATAAATTTTGTATATATGCAAATTATAATATAATCTAGAAAGGTACACAATTCTAGTAATTGTGCAGATAATTTTCATATTGTATTTTCAGAAAGTTGGTAAATATTTTTCCTCTCTCCAAATTTGTCACTGCCGAAACACCAGTAATATAACTTAATAAGAAGGGTTATATTGACCTATTAAGATTTTGCATACATCTATCTTGTAAATATACTTTTTGCTATTTTATTAAAAAGTTGTTAGAGGTAAATCAATAACAGTTACAATTATAACAATATTTTAAGTGTGATTCATAAGATTTGTTTTATTTTGAATCAATTTATTTATTTTTTTTGTAAAAGGCAAGAATTTAAGCATTCATTCGTTTGAAAAAGTTTTTAATTATAGAAAAATAGTGTTTGGTAGTGACATTCTTTAAAGTTTTGAAGATTTTTCAATCTTTTGAACAGATTTACCTCAAAATGATGGGGCCTATGGTCTACTCACCATGTAGCTATGAGAGAGAGTGACACAGGAATATTTCCTGATCATAAATGTAGGGGTGTATTTAGAATCAGTCTCAGCCAATGTACTAAATCATACACTGTTCCGTTATTGACATGAAAATGCAGGACACATTTTTTTTTTCGTAATTTACAAAGAAAATATAAAATAAATATTTTATTTGCATCAAAAAGATGTATTTAAAAACAACAGTGGAATAAAATCCTAAAATTATTTCAATAAGCTTACTGATATTTTAAACATTATTGTGGATTTCAATAGATAATAAAAGGACCTTAGTAAAAATAAAAGATTTGATTAAATAAATACTTTTTAAATGTATTCTTTGGTTGTGGGACAGCAGTTTGCACCAATTCTGTAGAATGGCCCATATAAGTAATACATTTTTTTAAAAAAGTGTGGTTTCTAGACCTAAACAGTAAAATAATAGCTTTAATCTCCTTAGGTATTTTTATAGTGAGTATACCTTTTTCTAAATATGCCAAGCTCTGAAATACTTTGTTGGGTAGAAATTGTTAGTAATTTCTTTCTTTTTTTTTTTTTTTTTTTTTTTTTGTAAAAATCATTATTTTTCATTTTTAGCCAGAAAATTACAAACAACTGGGGGGCTTTGGAGTCAAAATGGTTAAAAAACTACTGATGTACTCTCCTTTATGTTATTCTAAACCTGTATTACTTTTTTCCTTCCATTAAGCATAAATAAAAAATACAGGGTTTTTTTTTGTTCATATAATAAACTAACTAAAATTAGACCCCATTAACTAAATGTTTGGACAAAAGAAAACTGAGTATATATTTTTTGTGTTCCACAGGAAAAAAAAAAATGTTTGGAATGACATAAGGATGAATAAATAATAACAGAATTTTCTTTTCAAATCGCTTCACCAAATATTGTTTTAAATGTAAATACAAAAATCTAAAATGCAAAAAGGGTTAGGGGACAGACAATATCATTAGCACACTATAAAGGCATTTGAAGTGAATGGAAAATCCGCATCCTGACAGGAAAGCAAACGTGTGTGAATAATCAGCGTAGCTTTAGCACCTCTTTGTTCTGTCGCTGCATCTCAAACGCTACTACGACACTCCCGTTGCCAGGGGCAACCACCTGCTCCGGCGCTCTGGATCGGCCCACACTATCACATCTGATCACATCTGCTCGGTCACACCTGTCGCACCTGTCCGGCTCAGAGATTCCAGGCAGGGTGATGAACCGCCGAAGGCTGCAAATATTTTTATTCATGTTTATCCGAGTAAATAAATCCTGTCCAACATCTCATTGCATTTCCCTCCACCATTATCTGTCTAATGTTTTCTTCATGTCACTCCACCCCTCCCTCTCTCTGTTTCTTTCTCCACACACAGCTCTGTTATTAGCTGATGGTAAGTTTGAGTGAGTGTATGTGTGAGGTAAGATGAGGCCATCTGCAGTAATCGTGGTCTCGTCTGCCTCACACACGTGTGTCTCCAGGTTTGTGTGTGTTTTAACACGTGCACGAGAAGATAAGCTTGAGGTTGCAGGGGGTTTTGAAAGTTCATCTCAACTTTCAGGCTTTTCTGAATGTGTTTGTAGTATGTGTGTGGATGTTGTGCTGTTGTCGTTCTGAATCACTCAGATCTACAGCACAACTCACACTTGGTTCAAAACAAAATTTGTCTGTTAATCTGTTGTGTGTGTGTTTGCATGTGTTGTCTTTCTAATAACAGAAACTAGTGACATTTGGCCTCATTCATAAAATAAAACCTAATAGTTTGTAAAAACGGTGTTACGTAAGTAGTCACATTCGATTCAATCCAACAAGTTACGTAAGAATGACATTATGACCATTTTACATAAATTCGCTGTGCTTGTGTTTCATGAATGAGCCTTGTTAACTTTATGCACATGAAGTGCAGTTTATAGACATTGTAGTGAATTGATAAATATTCAGCAGAATTATTTCAAGTGTATAAATTACAAAGTCCTTCTAAAAGGGGCAAAAAGTAACAGATGTGGATTATGGAGTGCATGTGAATGATCAGTATTTACTATTGAGTGTGTGTGTGTGTGTGTGTGTGTGTGTGTGTTTTCGATCTACTAATACGACACAATCCAACACAGATGTTTCTTTTGTCTCCTTATCTTTATAGATATTCCAGACAGGAAGTTGTCATCAGAAGAGGAGGAAGCCAGAAGAATAGCAGAGATGGGGAAGCCTGTATTGGGCGAGCATGCCAAAATAGAGATTATCATTGAAGAGTCGTATGAGTTTAAGGTATACACACACACACACACACACACACACATTCTTGCATATGTGGATTACGAGGACTCTTTATAGGCACAGTGGTTTTTCTGCTGTAAAAACTGTACTTTCTATCACCCTACCCTAACCCTACACCTAAACCTACCCCTCTCAAGAAACTTCTGGCCATTTTTGAATTTTAAAAAGCACCATGTTTTTTAGGACTTTTGGTTTATGACACAGGAAGTGTCATTATACACATAAGCCCATGTGACCCTGGACCACAAAACCAGCCAAAAATACATACAACAATACTTTTTTCTTTTATGCCAAAAATCAGCCAAATATTGTCCTATCCTAACAAACTGTACATCAGTAGAAAGCTTATTTATTTAAAACAAATTGACCATTATGACTGGTTTGTGGTCCAGGGTCACATATATACCTGAACACGCATACACAATGCTGGAGACTAGCAGTCTTTTGCATTATGGAAGAATTTTCATCATGCGTATTTATGTTAATGTAATACATTTTGTGTTTTTGTGTGTTTGCTGTAGAGTACAGTAGATAAGCTGATTAAGAAGACTAACTTGGCTCTGGTCGTGGGCACAAATTCCTGGAGAGAACAGTTCATGGAGGCCATAACTGTCAGCGCAGGTGATTACCAACACTGAAAAGCCGCGGAAAAAAATCAGTGTTGAAATGTTTTGCTAAACACCTTTTGTTCAGCAAGGATGCATTGAACTATTTAAAAGTGTTAAAGGGAACCCTAGGTATCAATTTTTGAACGAGATGCTAATGGTCTAATCAGATTCAAAATGATTTATGCTAAGCTATGCTAAAAGTGCTAACGGCAGACCCGGAGATCAACTGAATGGATTCAAAAACAGTAAAACTCATCTGTTTAACTCTAGGGGAGTTGGAAAATGATTTTGGTGGTGTTCCTTTAAGACTTTATATCAGATAAATTGTGTATCTTACTGAAATATGTAGTAGAAAACCCATGAAAGATTTGTTATTTAAAAAATTCTAAGTGAAGCACACACTTCGTTCAAGTGATCAGCTCATGATCCGTGTTTTCCGTGCCTCATTATGGCCAAATTCACAGTGAATGCATTGAACTCGTTTATTGCATGTGCTGTGAGTTTAGCTTGCATTCGGAAACTTAACGGCAACCACTTATGCTTTATTTTCATGGCAGATGATTACAGCATTTTAATAGATTTGTAGTGGGATATGTTTTTGTAAGCCTGGTTGACTAAAACTGGAGTTTTCTGTCAAAATAAAAGCTTAAAAGTGCAGTATAAATTGCTGACCGCTAGCTGTTTAAATGAGTAATGTTACTGCAGTCCAAATTCAAAATATCTCTGGCAAGTGTAGAAATTAGGAAAGACACAAATAAAAAGAGGGTTAAGTCCACTTTAAGTTTCAGGTACAAGTCAATTCACTGACTTTTCAGACTTTTTCAGACAGGTTTCTTAGTTAGGAACATGGATCGTCTCATTGAGTTCATATGGAGATATTATCGTATTGGGACATCTTGATATCATTTTGTGTCTGCCATTTGTAAGCTCTTTCAGTAGCTGTGGTCTACTAAAAGCCTCAAAGGCATCAGGGCTGAAGTGGAGAGAACAAAAACGCAGGTCTTCAGGAAGTTTTATTCGTCCACAAGCATCTTCCTATTCTTTTTTTTCTCTTCTTATCGCTAAGAAAGCAGTGAAGACTTGCATTGCTTCTCTTGTCGTCCTTCGACTGAAAAATACAACCAAAAATCGCACAATGTGGCATCGTATCAGTGTTTAATTTTCAGAACTGTGCATTCAGAGTTGTGTTGCGGCAAAAATAACACCACAAAAATCCCTAACTTTTGAATGGCAGTGTAGATCATCTCAAAACTCACAAACATGTACTAAAAGCAACAAAAGTGGGCCTTAAAAAACTTTACATCTCAGTTATTATATAAACATTCACTCATACTTGTGTTGCTCACACACAAATATTTCTATCTGTGTTGTGACACATTACCTGGCTCACATGAAAACTGTGCCCACAGAACTCCTACATGGTTCTCCTCATCCTACGACATTTGTGTGTTCTAAACATTTTGGCTAATTTAAACATTTCAGATATCAATAGGAATGTAGTATGATCAGCTCTGTTTGATGTGTTTTACTATGTTTAAATAATTCCTACGGATCTAAAATGTAAATTTCCTACCTATTAGTCTTTTATGACCCTGTGTTGAAATAAAAACGCAGCTCTCACAGTGTGTAGCCTTCAATTACCGTGACTATCAAACAGCCTGTGTTTCCAAGGCAACAGGACCCCTAAATCACCATGATGTCAAATAGCTGGCTTTGGTCAGGTATGGAAGTTGTGTAATGTGGGTGACACGACAATACTAACATTTTTCATTTTCTTATTTTTTCTACTCTATTCTGCTTTCCTTTCTTTCTTGCTTGCTTTCTGCTGTTCTATCTGTGTTCCTATCTTTATCTCAGGAGATGAGGATGAGGATGAGGGGGGAGAGGAACGTCTGCCATCTTGTTTCGACTATGTCATGCACTTCCTGACTGTGTTCTGGAAGGTTCTGTTCGCCTGCGTCCCGCCCACGGAATATTGGAACGGGTGGGCGTGTTTCTTTGTTTCCATAGTGATCATCGGTCTTTTGACTGCTGTGATTGGTGATCTGGCCAGTCACTTTGGCTGCACCATTGGCCTAAAGGACTCAGTCACCGCTGTGGTGTTTGTAGCCCTGGGAACATCCATCCCTGGTGAGTTTGTGTATGCTTTTATTTGCCTACATTTTTATAAATACCATTTTAAAAGGGTCATATATGGTACTTTACAAAAGTTTAGGGTTAGTAAGAACTTTTTTTTTAAGGGATAGTTCACCTAAACATTTAAATTCTGTCATTAATTGCTCACCCTTATGTCGTTTCTAACCCGTAAGACCTTCGTTCATCTTTAGAAAATAAATTAAGATATTTTTGATGAAATTCTGACCCTGCATAGACAGCTATGGTACAGCGTTCCAGGCCCAAAATGGAAGTAAGGACATTGTTAAAATAGTCCATGTGTTGTCATTGGTTCAAACATAATTTTGTGAAGCTACAAGAAAATGTTTTATGTGCAAAGAAAGCAAAATAACGACTTTATTCAACTTTTCTATGTGTGTCAAAGACTAAAACGGAAGAGAATACATTTTTGAATGAAGTTATTATGTTTGTTTTCTTTCTGCACAAAAAGTATTCTCGTAGCTTTATAAAATGACTGTTGAACCACTGTCACTTGTTTTTTTATTTTTAACAAAGTCCTTACTACCTTTCTAGGCCTTGAACCTGTCAGTTGCATTGCTGTTTATGCAGGGTCAGAAAGCTCTTGGATTTCAGCAAAAGTATCATTTGTGTGCCAATAATAAACAAAGGTCTTATGGGTTTGGAATGACATGAGGGTGAGTAATTAATAACCCAATTTTCATTTTTGGGTCAACTATCCCTTTAAAATAAATTACTGACCCCAAACTATTGAACAGTGGTGTAAAATACTAATACTTTATGGTTTCCCCCTCATGTCTACTTATAGTTAAAAAAGTTTTTCTTCCAAAATCATACATAATTTGATTTTCTATGACTATTTCCACCCTCTCCCTCAGTCCCTCAGAATTTAATGAGGCCGATCTGTCTGACATAAAAATGCAGAGGTTCACAGGTTAATTTTCCTGTTTAGTTTTGGACTGGGGAGGAACTTTTGACAGTCACAAAATGTTTTTATAGTACAATTATCTATAAAATCAGTACAGATCATAAAATCAGTACAGATCTGATTCCTTCTGATTTAAATCATTCGCTTGTAAATCATATACAGTTGAAGTCAAAGGTTTACATACACCTTGTAGAATCTGCAAAATGTTAATTATTTGACCAGTCATGTAATATATTATATTTGAACAATGACTGTTTCATTTTAAAATCCATCTTTTCACACTGAGGACAACTAAGGGACTATGCAACTATTACAGAAGGTTCAAACGGTCACTGATGCAGGAAACACTATGCATTAAAAGCCAGGGGTGAAAACTTTTGAACAGAATGAAGATGTGTACAGTTTTCTTATTTTGCCTAAATATCATATTTTTTTCATTTAGTACTGGCCTTCAGAAGCTAAAGAAGATACTTGCATGTACCTTGATCTACAAATTCTAAAAGGCCCTCAGTGTGAAAAGATGGATCTCAAAAGCATACAGTCATTGTAGGAAAGAGTTCAAATACACAAAAATGCTGAAAAACCAAAGAATTTGTGGGACCTGAAGGATTTTTTTGAAGATCACCAGACAGTTTACCTGTTCAGGACAAACAAGGGACTCATGAACATCTATCACTAAACAAAAAAACCACAGCTGTGGATCATTCAGGTAACAACACAGTATTAAGAATCAAGTGTATGTAAACTTTTAAACTGGGTCATTTTTATAAATTCAACTATTATTTTCTCTTGTGGACTATATGTAAATGTCTTTTCTGTGAAATATCATGTTCAGGTCAGTACTAAATAAAAAACAACATGGATTTTTGTATGATCCCTCTTATTTTGGTCAAATAATTAACATTTAGCAGATTCTGCAAGGTGTATGTAAACTGTTGATTCCAACTGTATAATTATAGTATTTAATGAAAGCATTTTCATCAACATCTCTCATTTCTCCTCAGATACCTTTGCCAGTAAAGTTGCAGCGGTGCAGGACAGTTACGCAGATGCGTCTATCGGTAACGTGACCGGTAGCAACGCTGTGAACGTTTTCTTGGGAATCGGTGTGGCGTGGTCAGTGGCCGCCATCTACTGGCACATGCAGGGTCGTGCGTTCGAGGTGCCGGCAGGTTCCCTGGCATTTTCTGTCACTCTCTTCACCATCTTTGCCTTCCTGGCGGTGGGCGTCCTGCTGTACCGGCGCAGGCCTCACATTGGTGGAGAGCTGGGCGGCCCGCGCACACAGCGCATCTTCACGACACTCTTTTTCTTCGGTCTCTGGTTTCTCTACATCCTCTTCTCAAGTCTTGAGGCTTACTGTCATATACAGGGCTTCTGAAGAGAAGAGACAGGGTGGGAAGGGGTGGGGGTTGGAGATCAGGAGAGATAGATGTGAGGAATCTACTTCTAGTCGTAAATGACAAAGTAAGAGCTAAGGATTGATTCAAAAAGGTCGCTACCGTTATAAGCAGGCGTGGATTTGACAAAAAGGACATTCTTTCTTCAGATACCTTTACGCTGAAGATAAAGAGTGTGAAACATCTCTCTAAGGGGTTGGGACAGTCTTAACCTGGAGTCTGAGCTTTTCACAGTCTATATTTTTCTCAACACCTGCTGAGAACGACTTTTTTCTAATGAAGTATTTTGGGAAAAAAAATACACAAAAAATAACAAAAAGAATTAAAGGATTCAAAGGACTATTTTCAGATCTGCTTCCAGGATTAGAAATAATATTTCAACAAAAAAATTAAAATATATAACTACATGAAATCTGTTATTGAGTGACATTTGAAGGACCCATAAAGTTATTATTTATTTTCATTTTTTTTCCTTGTTTAGTTTGGTAAGAACTCACAGAGCTTACAGCTTTTACCGTCAGGCCAAAGTCCCAGCTAGGGAGAGTGGCTCTGAAACACAGATTGCTGAGTAGACAAACGGAGAAGAGAGACGAATATGAACAATGGCTGAACACTGCATTTTCTCCCTGATATTCCTGTATGGATATAATCTGCTTCCATATTTTTTCTGTACTTTTGTGTATTTCCTTGCCAAGTGTTGTTATTTCGAGAATCACGGAGGCTTCAGAGGGTTGCAGGAGAACAGAATGCAAAAAAAGCAAACAAACAAAAAAACATGATTCAGAAGGAAAATGAGGCCTTTTTGCATTCGAACATTCATCAAAACGAATCACTAGTGTATTTTCTGATAACACCATGGAGGAGAGCGCACTGCATCTGCTTATTACAGTGGTTGTTTTTTGTTTGTATTTCAGTCTTTCAGTGTCGTTGAACAAACATAAAGCACCCCAAAGAAATCTCCCACCCCCACTTCACCCCAGAGAGTCTCTCTAAATGGAGTCACATGGCCATTTTACCAGGAACTCCTTAAGTGCGCATCTAAACAGTGTCTGAAGTGTCAGTGATGTTGGTGGTGAATTCTGAGTGTTTCATTGGGGCCTTTAATGTGGTTCGTAATGTTTACAAGCCTTCGGTCCAGAAAAGAGTAGTATCTTAGTGAGGAGAGTTTTTAGCATTTCAGGGAGCAGTAGAGAAATTTGGGGCAAAGCTGCTTAAGTTTAAATAAAAAGTTCATCTAAACAATGAAAATTAGCTGAAAATTGACTTACCCTTAGGACATCCAAAATGTAGTTTGTTTCTTCATCAAAACTTCAAGAAATTTAGCATTACATCACTTCTCTGCAGTGAATGGGTGCCGTCAGAATGAGAGTCCAAACACAATTCACAAGTAATCCACACCACTCCGGTCTATCAATTAAAGTCTTGTGAATATCAGTCCATAACCTATAGTAATGCTTCCTCCAGTGAAAAAGTCCACTGCTCTTTGTCCTCTTACCACAAAAACCACCAGCATATTTGTTTAGAACTGTTTTGGACTGTTTGTGCTTTAAAGCAATGCTTTATCTCTGCATGTTTCTTTTCTGATTCAGAAGAAATTACTTTTACACCTGAGAAAGCTGTATTATAGATATTAGACTTTAGGGCAACCGCCTAATAGTCGACTAACCGTTAGTCAATGAGAAGAGGCTTGTTGTATTAGTCGTGTGGCGAAGTCACGCAGTCTGTGAAGGACAGATTGTTAACAGCGGATCTAAGTGGTACATACAAACGCTCACCTATCATTTATCGACCTCAAATATGACTTTTCATCTGAAAGGTGTATGTAGCAGCAACTTTACATGACAGCTCAATCTAATGTTAACCTAGCTGAACAGTAGCGCGCTTGCTGCATGACAGATGGATTCGCCGGTGTCGTCATTTGCACTTAAAGTACTCCGTCATTTTTGCTCATACAGATACAGTTAATAGGCCTACATCTTTCGAATCTACGTAACAACAATAACAACAAAACGTTGCACTTTTGTAAAATAATGAAAGCAAACAAGATGCGCTTTCTGCCGTCGCAGACTCTGTGAACTTGCTTTACAGCCATGAAAAATATATCTATAGAGAGTGAAATGTCTACTTTTAAATGAACACATTTGAATAGAAAACAATATTTTCAGATTATGTATTCTGTATGAAACACATGCATCCAGGCGCATCACTACTGCGGAGATGACGAGTCAGTGTCGCAACTTTATTTTTTTCAGCAGAAAACAAAGAAAGCACTAGTTTATCAATAAATTATTACAAAGTTATTGCAGTCTACTTGCTTCATAATCATTCATTCTGCCAGTGCACTGTGGCAAGCTTTAAGGCCCGTTCACACCAAGAACGATAAGGATAACTATAAATACAACGATAACTATATTTGCGTCCACATCAAAGAACGATAACTGTCTGATGTTGTTGTTGCACTTACACGACTTCAACCAGTAGATGTCCTCAGCAAGCACGTTTCAAGCGCATCTAAACAGTGGATCTAGCGTAAACTAGCTGATCTATAACGTAGTCAATGTAGTGGAAGAAAAATAATAATACGACTGTTTTCTACTGCACCTTCAAAAGAGGCAAGACAATGTTGTCCAACCCTGCGCTGTATTCCTGAGGTAATTTATGTTTTATGTTACTCTGTTTGTTGTGCAATATCTGTTTGCTTTTCTACAATGTTGCCTGTCATTTCATATGCGCAAGCCCTTTAAATTTGAATGAAGTCTAATTAGCTGTCGGTGTTTTATCGTTTATCAGCTGTAACAATCGTTCTGAAAGTGATCCCAGCGATATCGTGGCCCTGTATCGTTATCGTTATAGTTGTGGTGTGATTCTCTTAAATTTGAAACTATTTTTAGAACGTTATCTTTATAGTTATCGTTATCGGGCCATTGGGCTTATTAGGTTATGTAGGAATTAAAGGCTCATTATGATGATTTATATGGTTTATTAATAAATGTGTAACTACTAGTCGACCAGAAAAATCTTTAGTCGAGGGCAGCCCTAGAAGACTTTTAGTCGGAACCAACAGTTTGAAGTTGAAAATGTCTTAATGATGACAAACATGCAGCTTTGTGATATTAAATAATGGACTGAATAATTGTCAGCTGTTTGGACACTCATTCTGACAGCACCCATTCACTGCAGAGGATCCACTGGTTAGCAAGTGATGCAAGACTAAATTTGTGACCCTGGACCACAAAACCAGCCATAAGGGTAATTTTTTTGAAATTCATCACCTGAATGCTGAATAAATAAGATTTCCATAGATGTATGGTTTGTTTGGATAAGACACTATTTGGCCTGAGATACAACTATTTGAAAATGTGTAATCTGAGGGTGCCAAAAAATCAAAATACTGTGAAAATCGCCTTTAAAGTTGTCCAAATTAAGTTCTTAACAATGTATGTTACTAATCAAAAATTACGTTTTGATATATTTACGGTAGAAAATTTACTAAATATCTTAATGGAACATGATCTTTACGTAATATCCTAATGATTTTTGGCATAGAAGAAAAATAATTTTGACCCATACAATGTATTTTTGTCTGTTGCTACAAATATAGCCCTGCTACTTAAGACTAGTTTTGTGGTCCAGTGTCACATTTCTTAAAATCATCACCATTTTGGAAAATACATTTTCAGCAGTTTTTCATTTTTGAAAGAACTATTTTTTTTTTTAAATGCTCATCCAATCTGACTATAGTGTTTTCGTGCCTATTTTTGCTGGAGTGAGTTGAAAAGGGATGGTGCGGGTGGGTGTTTTGTATTATCTGTGAAAGTGATGTGATAAAGAATTGTTTAGGATGGCCAATAAGAGCCCAGAACCAAAGAACAGAACCTTAGACTGCCACCCATAAACTGCAGTGGTTCTCTGGGCCACAGGGGGGCCACATCCCCATCCCATCTCTGTATGTTCATACAACTTTTGCATTTTGTGTGTGTGAGTGTGTATGTTAATGTGTTTCGTAATTGCTCATTACAAATACAGGCCAAATCAGTTGCATCCGGGACACCATTGTTGGGATCTACAGCATCTACAACAGACGTGTTTTTCATTTTTATTATGTTTACATTCATATATAGCTGTGTGCGCAAGTGAGAGCAGTTGAAAACGCATTTATTCTCTGAGAATCTCTACTTGCAATTGCAAATGTAACTGCTGGCATTGCTTCAGCCTGCTCTGTGCTTCCTACTCAGTGGCTACTCAGTACATAATCGATGTGCTTTACAGTACAGAAATCACAGCAAATTGCACTGAACTTTCACCAGTGCTCTTTATGAATCATACACACTCATGTTCATGAGTTTTTATTGTTTAAACTTTGTTTTTGTGCAGAAAGGCAAGATTGTGTGTTAGTTTAGCTTCACAACAAACACTTTATCCACACACACTGACTTTGTTAGCATGGACTGCCTACATAGACAGCATCTAATATGCAACTAATTATGCAGCTTTCAAAGATGCCTTATTTTGGAAAAATCTTAGGCAGCATTGCTCATATCATTAAGTTGAATCTCTTATTGTCCAAAACGAATCAGTCTAATGTGATTTTTTTTTCTTTTTTTTTTTTGCATAGGTGATTTTTATTACCTGATATGTACACTACCATTTAAACAAGTCAGTTTGATTTTAAAATATTATTTTCAGCATTAAATTGATCAAAAGTGACAGTAAAGACCTTGATAATGTTACAATACATTAATATTTAAAATAAATGCTGTTCAGATTTGTATTCATTAAAGAATCCTGAAAAACTGTATTATGGCTTCCACAAAAATATTAAGCTGCACAACTGTTTACAACATTAACAATATGT
The DNA here is from genome assembly GCA_033026305.1 of Cirrhinus molitorella. Lineage (NCBI taxonomy): Eukaryota > Metazoa > Chordata > Actinopteri > Cypriniformes > Cyprinidae > Cirrhinus > Cirrhinus molitorella. The sequence goes on along the minus strand of CM065126.1, from coordinate 33,359,622 downwards.
GACCCTAGTCCACAATTCATTTTTTTGATTTATACATCTGAATAAATAAGCTTTCCATTAATGTTTGGTTTGTTAGGATAGGACAATATTTGGCTGAGATACAACTATTTAAAAATCTGGAATCTGAGGATGTAAAAAAATTGAGAAAATCTCCTTTAAAGTTGTCCAGATGAAGTTCTTAGCAATGCATATTACTAATCAAAAATTAAGTTTTGATATGTGTACGGTAGGAAATGTACAAAATATCTTCATGGAACATGATTTAATATCCTAATTATGTTTTGGCTAAATCGATGATTTCTGAAGGATCATGTGACACTGAAGGCATAAATTACATTAAATATATTACATTGTAATAATATTTTACAATAGTGCTGTCTTTACTGTATTTTTGACCAAATAAAACAAGCTGTGTATTTTTATGCAATTACATTGTTAGCTCAAACTTTTTTAAAACATGAGCCTATGTGGAGCGTTCCAAATCAGTCATTTTTGATGTTCCCTGTGTAGGCAGTAGACAGCAAGGCAGCTCACTAGGTTTTGGAACACAGCCACTCACACACCTCATAAGCTATTCTGTGCACCAGGCGTGACAAACAATATGAAATATAATTTAAAGAGGATTCAGCTTGAACACTCTGCGACTTTCAGCGTGGCGCTTGTTTTCTGCCAGCATGTGTTATTGAATGTGTCTGGTGTGAATCAGAGGGCAGCTAAAGTAGATCACTGTAGATCTTCACCACATCTGTGCAAATGTGTGCATGTGTATCTTTGAGAGGTAAAAGCAGCAGTCACACTCAGCGTTGGGCTCAAATGTGTTTAGGACGTTGAATAGCTCTTCACGTCTCAGCCTGGATCAGATCACACACACCTATGCACTCACACATGCACACTTGAGTTAACTAAACACTGCTGATGCTTGGGGAGGGTTGTTATGATTATGTGGTTGGGCTTTTATGTAGTTTGATGGTTGAGCTTGAAAGTCAGCTGCAACCACCAGCTTTGAACTTTTCTACTGCCAACTAACACTTCCAGCTGTTTAGATGCAGGTCAACTGGTTTGAAAGAGATTTCAGATGATGTCACTAATAACCTTGAAGTCACACAAGTCTTACAAATGTATCAGGGGTCTGAGTCTCTCTCTCTCTCTCTCTCTCTCTCTCTCTCTCACACACACACACACACGCACAAACACACTCCTCTTCAGCCTGGTGATGAAGCAGATGGTGGTTATGTTCATCTGTTGTTGTTTTCTTTCTTTTTTTGTTAGTTTTTTACTCTTCTCTCACAAAAATATCATGTTTTATTTTCAGGGAATTATGCATGAAATTTACCTTAATTTAATTAATTTATGTCCGCTGATTTATTTATTTTGAATTCTTTTGGTCAACAGAAAAATAAAAAAAAATATTTGAAAAATCTCTGATATCAGTTGTGGTAAATTTTATCTGGTCAAAGTATTTCCATCGGATTGTTGGAACGGTTACAAATGTATCCTATTTTATCATAAAATCATATTTTCACTATATTAGTAGGGGTAATACAATTGAGGTAAGTGAATATTTAATTAAGGTCAATTTTAACGACAAGTCAAAGGATGGGGAAAGTTGTCACGTGTTTTAATATTATACATTTATACTGAGATTAAAACACATTTCTGTGATAAAATAGCGATTTGTCTGTTTTGTACATGGTTTACATTTTTGCTATTTCATTAAATATTTTGTTTTGTAATTGTAATTTTTGTAAGGCTGTTTGATGGAATAACTTACCTTATAGAGTGTTAATATTATCCTATACAAAAAAGACAACTTTTAAAAATATTTTTACATTTAAAAATAACTTTTTTTTCTATTTTAATATATTTTAAAATGTATTTTATTCCTGTGATTTCAAAGCTAAATTTTTAGTATTCTCAAAAACATCTATTATTATTATTATTATTATTATTATGTGAAAACAGCTAAGCAGATTTTTTTCAGGTTTCAGAAGAACAGCATTTAACTCAAATAGGCATATTATTTAAAGCATCCTTGAGAAAAAAAAACAGATACTGACTTTGAATGGTATAGTGTATAATATTACAAAAGTTTTTTATTTCAGATAAATGCTGATCTTTGGATATTTCTATTCATCAAAGAATCCAGGGGAAATGTACTCAACTGTTTTAAATACTGATAATAATAATAATAATAATAATAATAATTGTTTCTTTAACTGCAAATCAGCATATTATAATGATTTCTGAAGGATCATGTGACACTTAATAATGCTAAAAATGTAGCTTTGATCACAGGAATAAATGTAAAATATGTTCAGATAGAAAACAGTTATTTTAAATAGTAAAAATATTTCACAATTTTTTGGATTAAAATAAAATGCAGGCTTGGTGAGCAAAACAGAAAAAAAAATTACTGTTCAAAAACTTTTGAGTTGTAGTGTATCTGTGCAGAAAGCTATTCACTGGTGTAAATGTGACAACCAACCCCAGTCTCGTTTTATTATCTGATCTCTTCTTGTCCCTTTTGAAGAAAATGTGCTAAAACAAGCTATTTATGGTAATTCGGACTATTTGCTGTGTTAAATAGAAATGTATTGATCTTTCTGCTCTCAACTAAACCTTTTTCTACTGTAGTGCGCTGTCCAGCCCCGTGGTGCTGAAAAGATTCTAACGCATTTGCTGTGAAAGAGATTTAGTAGGCGGGTCTTATAAAGAGGCGAGACGTGATTGATGCGCCTCTGCGCCAATCAAAGCGCAGCAATCAGGAATTCGTTAACACGTTAAACCACTGGAATCAAGTGCTGGGAGGGGGTGAGTGCTGCTGGCTCAGGAGCGGATGAGGGGTGCAGGACAATGTTGTAGCCAATTAACGCAAAAAGTGCCTTATGTTCGGGTCCGAAAGATCATTTAACGAGCCGGAGCGGTCTCTAATGAGACGGGCTGCAGGTCTGGAGCTCGTTGAGGCGAGAGGTTGCTCGGATTAGTTGCTACTTATGCTGCGGCTTTGCGCCCGGTCTTGAGCTCTGCGGCAGGTGAGGAGCTGAAGCGGGCCGGGTCGCCCTTATGGATCGGGAGCATGGATGCTTTCAGTTTCCCCTTTAACAGCAGCGACGGCCCGGAATGCAAAGACGGCGATGAAGCTGCAGAGCCCCGGCCGGGAGCTCGCTTCCTCGGGTTTGGCCCTGCGGCGGCGGCGACCCCGTCCGGAGCCGGATACTGGACCGCCGTGTTCGATTACGAGGCTACCGCCGAGGATGAGCTCAGTCTGCGGAAGGGGGACCGGGTAGAGGTGTTGTCCAAGGACTCGCTGGTGTCCGGGGATGAGGGGTGGTGGACAGGTATGATCGAAGACCGGGTCGGTATTTTCCCTAGTAACTACGTGAGCAGTAACGGCATCTCGGAGAAGATTCGGGACACGCCGGAGGACTATGGCGATTATTCGGTGCCTCAGTTACATTGTGAGTAACCATACATTTATGTACATAAAACATCACTGAGAACATATGCACATGCTTTATGTTTTGTGTTTAGTTGTTTTAGCCCACACTGATCAATAACCATGTCAACACAGCTTATGCTGCACATTCTCCATCTACTGAGGGGAAAAAAAACTAAACCAATCTAAAATGGTTTACTGATCTTCCAGCATGAACTGCATGGAGCTCAGCTGGCCTCCCAGCCTGACTAGCTGAGAAGTCCCCAAAAACCCTGTAAATCCACCCAGCTGACCAGGCTTGGAGACTACTAAGACCAGCAAACAAGCTAAAACCTTGTAACTGGTTTCAGGTTGTTCCAAGATGGTCTTTAGGTGGTTGACCAGCACTCGTTTAGTAAAAACTAGCTCATAAGCCTAACAGCTGTCCCAAAAAACAACTTAAAACAACCTTAGTTCACCTGAAAAATTTAAATTCTGTGGTCACTGACTCATCCTTATTTACTCCAAATTTTAATTACTTACTTTTGTGTATGTTTTTTTTTATTATTATTTTGAAAGTCAAACAACTTTCAATGTATGGACAGAGACATTTTTAATATGTGACCCTGGACCACAAAAACAGTCATAAGGGTCAATTTTTGAAACTGAGATTTACACATAATCTGAAACCTGAATAAACAAGCTTTCCATCGATGTATTGTTTGTTAGGACAATATTTGGCCGAGATTAAACTATTTGAAAATCTGGAATCTGAGGGTGCAAAAAAATCGCTTCAAAATATTGAGAAAATCGCCTTTAAAGTTGTCCAAATGAATATTTTAGAAATGCATATTACTAATCAAAATTTACGTTTTTATATATTTACCGTAAGAAAATTACAAAATATCTTCATGGAACATGATCTTAATAATATCCTAATGATTTTTGTCATAAAAGAAAAACCTATAATTTTGCTACAAATATACCCGTGCTACTTAGGACTGGTTTTGTGGTCCAGGGTCACATATAGGCCTATTTTACATTAAAATTTGCTCTCATTTAGACACAAGCATAGCAGTGAAGTCAAGCACTGATTTTGGGTGATGGGGCTCATCTGAATTTGTATTCAACACCAGACTCAGTAAAACATTTTATTTTTGCCAAGGTTATTTCTTCATGCTTTATACCATTTATTGTATTTGTTGATATGGGGTCCTTTATTTGTTTTCATGCAAATTCAGTGTGTTTTTGTTGTGATGTGTGCTTACGATGATGCTATGTTTTGCATCTCTCATGCTGTCTGTTATCGTGTGAGTGCCCTTGTGTTGTCAGTCATATGTCATGTGTTGCTGGTGGTCGTCTGCTTTTCCTGAATGGCTGCTGGCCTACTTTTTATCATGTGCTTCTTGCCAACTGCAATATTAATAAGAGACACAGTGGCCCAGACACACCGTCATCCCAACGGCCGGGGAGAGTCGATCGCACGCACGTCTTTGTTTTACTGCTTTCCATTTTCTCCCACGTCAGCCATCATTTTTATAGAACATATCCTACAGTGTGAATCTGCTTTCTGCAGATTAATGCTGGTTTCTTTCTGCCTGAATCTATCAGGCATTTGAGCTGTTACTCACATAAATCTGAATACATTTCTGTTTGTTTTCATGTACGTAAAATAAACATGATGAATCACACTATCTATTCCCAGATGGAAAAACATAAAGTCAAAAGTTTACATACACCTTGCAGAATATGCAAATTGTTAACTATTTTATTAAAATAAAAGGGATCATACAAAATGCATGTTTTTTTTATTTAGTACTGATATGAGTAAGATATTTCACATAAAAGATGTTTACATATAGTCCACAAGAGAAAATAATAGTTGAATTTATAAAAATGACTCTGTCCAAAGCTTTACACACATTTGATTCTTAATAATGTTGTTACCTATGTGTTGTTACCTGAATGATAAGCTGGGTTTTTTTTTTTTTTTTTTTTTTGTGATAGTTGTTCATGAGTCCCTTGTTTGTCCTGAACAGTTAAACTACCTGCTATTCTTCAGAAAAATCTTTCAGGTCCTACAAATTCTTTGGTTTTTCAGCATTTTTTGTGTATAATGATTGTATGATTTTGAGATCCTTATTTTCATCATCATATTTTTGTCATTTAGTACTGCCGTTCAAAGCTTACAGAAGATGCTTACATGTTTCCCAGAAATTTATTTATAGATTTACCCTGATCTTTAAAATTCAAAAAGTTTTCAAGTTGGCTCTTAATGCATAGTTTTTTCCTCTGGAGCATCAGTGAGCATTTGAACCTTCCGTAATAGTTGCATATGAGTCCCTCAGTTGTCCTCAGTGTGAAAACAGTCATTGTTAGAAAGGGTTTAAATACAAAAAAATGCTGAAAAAAAAGATTTTGTGGGACCTGAAGGATTTTTCTGAAGAACAGCAGGCAGTTTAACTGTTCAGGACAAACAACGAACTCATGAAGAACTATCACTAAAAGAAAAACACACGCACACACACACACACACACACACACACACACACACACACACTGCTGTGGATCATTCAGGTAACAACAGTGTTAAGAATCAAGCGTATGTAAAAATTTAAATGGGGTAATTTTTTTCACTTCAGCTATTATTTTCTCTTGTGGACTATATGTAAATGTATTTTATGTGCAATATCTTATTCAGGTCAGTACTAAATAAAAAATAACATGCATTTTGTATGATCCCTCTTATTTTGGTAATATAATTAACATTTTGCAGATACTGCAAGGTGTATGTAAACTTTTGACCTCAACTGTATATACACTACCTAAAAACATCTATAATTTAAAATTGTATAATGTTCTTGAAAGAAGTCTCTTATGCCCTGCCAAAGCTGCTTTTATTTGATCAAAAATACAGTAAAAACAGTGACATTATGTAATAATAGAATTCTATTTTAAAATATTTAAAATTAATTTATTCCAATGATGCAAAGCTGAATTTTAAGCAAACTTTACTCCAGTCTTCAGCATCACATGATCCTTCAGAAATCTTCATAATATGTTGATTTGCTGCTCAAGAAACATTTCTTATTATTTAGTTATCAATGTTTTTGCTTCTTAATATATTTGTGGAAAAACTACTATTCAAAAGATTGGGCTAGGTAAGATTTTTGATCAACTAAATGTAGCATTAGAGATTTTTGTGAGCATTAGAGATTAAAAATTAAAAAATGTATTCCAAACTTTTGATACTGTACTGTAATTAGTAAACACATCACATATGTGGCAGTGTTAATCTATAGTCTCTCTTTCTCTTTAGTGCTGCAGATTGATTTTGGTGAGCTGGCGCTGGAGGAAATGATCGGCGTTGGAGGTTTTGGAAAAGTGTACCGTGCCATTTGGAAAGGGAAGGAGGTGGCGGTAAAAGCCGCTCGACGGGACCCTGATGAGGACGTGTCGCAGACGCTGGAGAGCGTCCGTCAGGAGGCCAAGCTCTTCGCCATGCTGAGACACCCCAACATCATGGGCCTTCTGGGAGTGTGCCTACAGGAGCCCAACCTCTGCCTGGTGATGGAATACGCCCGTGGTGGGCCGCTCAACCGGGCCCTGGCTGGGAAACGCATCCCTCCGCATACGCTGGTGGACTGGGCAGTACAGATCGCAAGAGCCATGCTGTACCTGCACTGCCAGGCCATTGTACCTGTCATCCACAGAGACCTCAAGTCCAGCAACAGTAAGATATCTGTCAACATTATTAAACCTTATGACAGGGGTTTTGTAAAGTTTTGATGCCAAGGACCCCAAATTATTATGATCCCCTTTCTTGGGCCTCTCTTCCTAAAATATAATGCCAGCCATAAAATTTCATGTAGAAAGACAGATTTATACTGTTATTTATAATCAGCATCATATTATAAAGAGAGAATATACTCTACCAGTCAAAAGTTTAAACATGATTTTTAATGTTTTTAAAGAAGAAGACTTTTCTGATCACCAAGCCTGTATTTATCCAAAGATCAGCATTTATCTTGTTACAAAAGATGAATATTTCTATTTATCAAAAAACCCTGAAATAAATCCACATAATTCAGCTGTTTTTAACATAATAATAATAATAATAATAAATGTAGTAAATGATTTCTAAAGGATCATGACTGGAGTAAGGATGCTAAATCACAGTAATTAATTACATTTTAAAATATATTCAAATAGAAAAGTTATTTTAAACAAAATTTAAATTTCAAAATTTTACTGCAGAAGATATTTCTTTGAAAAACATTAAAAAGTCAAATCTGCCGGTCAAAATTTTTTAAACAGTATGGTGTTTCCAAAATGAATTAATAGGATAAAATAATTAATGTTTTGATATATTTTATGTTAAGAAAGCTGAGTAGTTATTTTGTATTAAGATGACAGTATATATTTTTTTACCCACTAAATTTTAATTTGTTTCTACCCAATATTAGAGTTAGACATATATAGAGAGAGAGTTAGATATAGACCTTTATAAAGATCTTGGCTAAAATGTAGCTTATAATAACTTCCTAGGACTGTCAATAGAATGAAATAAATAGCTTTTCAATAAGTGTAAATAAAAAGGTTAATTAAACAGTAATGATTCATTATTATTAATTGTTAATATTTTGTTAGAATATTTAATTGTAAGATATTCATATATTTAACATCTGAAGTTAACATGGTAAGTTTGATATGTTTTTTTCCAAAATGTTCCCCCTATATCTTTACAAAACCCTACAAAATGCAATTTGCTAAATATTTTCAAAATTTCCTTCTAATATCTTTAATATGTTTAAAAATATAATTTAACATGTAAAGTTAACATGATATCTTTGACAACTGTATAAAAAAGTGGTTAAACCTTTTTTTTTTCTACAAATTTCCCTCTCATATCTTTAATATATTTAATAAACTGTTTTATATCTTAAGTTAACATGGTAACTTTGGCAACCTTAAAATGCATTTTGCTAAATATTTTTTCCCTTATTTTTTTTCACGAATATCTTCATTATACTTAATAATATATTTAATATCTAAAGTTAAGTATCTTTGACAACTTTTAAAAAATACATTTAGCAAAATCTTTATTTTTCTCTCAATTTTATTTTTCTCTCAATCTTTAATATGTTAAAAAATATATTTATTATCTAAAGTTAACACGATACCTTTGATAACCTTTAAAAGTACATTTTTAAAAATTCCTTTTTCTCTTAAATTTTCCCCCAATGCCTCTTTGCGTTCCTCAGTTTGAAAATCCCTGGAATATGCAGCAGTTTCATAGCCTGCTTTTTCCAATGTGTATGTGGTTGTTTGTGTGAGTGGTTTGTATAGTATTGTGCATAGAAGGAGTGTGTGTTGGTGTGTGTTTTTGTAGCTGGAGGGCTTGGCTGGTGTATTGGTTCTCTGAGTGTGTAAGTGGTTTGTAATCCTGTGTTTGGCAGTTGACTTGTCTGATTGGATCCTCTAAACCCAAAGCGTATTACAGAGGATTTGCAATCACCTTCACTCCCTGCCACTTGATTGGCTACTCAGATCATATCCAGGGCTCTCATAGGCCACTCAGATATGATTAGCATAGGACCTTGCAGACAATTGGATGCTGTAGTTCAAAAATAAGTCTGTAAGCTTTTCATTGGTTGTGTTGTGGAAAAACAAAGTCAGCTAATTTTACCAATACAAACTTAGACAAAAACACACAGAATCTTAGTCAAGCTGTGATGTACATAAAGAAGCATCAGTGGAACTGACATAACCTTTTCCATTGCAGTACTGTTATAATGAGGTTTAGGGTTGGTAAAGTTGTTACAGTGAAAGCTTTGACCAATTCAGAACCGCTCTAGTGGACAGCTCCTTTATAATGCTGCCTTGTCAGTCAAATGCTGTAGTCATAGTGCTTCATGTACTTAATCATCATTATTGACATTGTCTCCGCCCCACAGTTCTGATTCTGGAACGCATAGAGAATGATGATCTGAGCAACAAGACTCTGAAGGTGACAGATTTTGGTTTGGCTCGCGAGTGGCATCGGACCACGAAGATGAGCGCAGCGGGGACGTACGCCTGGATGGCCCCTGAAGTCATCCGCTCCTCGACCTTCTCCAAGGGCAGTGATGTTTGGAGGTGGGCACCAAGAAATGTGTGTAAGTGTGTGTGTTTGTGACCTAGCTACACCAAAGGCAAGTCATTCCACGTGGCAGCCATCTTGGCAAGGCTTCAGCGTCTCATACTGTCCCTGTGTAACCTTCTTAAAAAAGCAAATATATTGAGAAAATTCTCCAGAAAGGCAGTTAAATAGAGTAAAATAAATGTTAGATTTCGGAAGGATCATGTGACAGTGAAAATGTAGCTTTCATCACAGGAATAAATTATATTTTAAAATATATTCAAATGGAAAACAGTTATTTTAAATAGTACAAATATTTCAAAATATTTGGATCAAATAAATGCAGGCTTGGTGAGCAGAAAAGACTTACATATATGAATATACTACTAAATACTAAAAAGAAAAATTAAATAAATATAGATTTCCTAAATTAAATGTAAGTTCATGTTCTAGTCACATTTTATTTGGTAAAAAAAAAAATTGCTTACACTATCAGAAAAAAAAAATATTTTTACATTAACAATGTAATCAATATTCTATTTGTTAAAGCCAAGTATGCATCTCATCAAGTTAGTGTTTTTAAGCATTTTACATTTATTCTAAAATAATAACTCAATGCATTAACAATTTAAACAATATATTTAAGTTCATCTTTTTTTTTAATAGTTAACTTTTAACTACTTTTTTAACTACTTTTATTTTATTTTTCGGATCACCAGTCATCAAAGCTCGGTCACAGACACAGACATATACTTTAAACTATATACTAAAAACTTTCACAGATCATGTTTCAGGCCATTTTAAGTCTTATTATGATGTAACAAAGTGGTTATATCTAAATGTGTGAGTTGTTGTCTTCCTATTAACGCCATTGCATTGTTCATTCAGATTGATCAGTGAATGCACATGATGGGCTGTGCGATATATATTGTCTGCGATAATTTTGTAATAGTTGTTTTAACGATGTGCAATTTGACATTATTGAGTATATTGCAAAAAGCAAACAAAACACATCTTCAGTGTGCACGCATAACGTTTCATTACATGATGAAGAGTAAATATTTAGACTGTATTCTTTCACTACATTATTAAAATGCATTTAGAATGATCACATTTTCAACATAAGGGGGAAGAAAATGCATATATTTATATCAGTTAATCAATATCACACAAAGAGTGATTTTCCTTTAGAAATCAGCATGACTACAAATGTGATATTGATACAAAAGGTTAATAAACAAGAAGTTAATAATAAAAGACTTACGTTTTAGACAGTATATTTCCTGGTTTTGCTCAATTTCGCCAACAAAAATTATTCCCAACACAGCCACAGCACTGTTTTGCGTCTCTGAGCAACATGACTGTGTTTCGTAACTTTTGTTCCTGAACGAATCAACCGTTTAAATCATTCGGTTCAATCGCACTGACTCACTTAATAACAGCTACTTGATGCCACCTACTGGCGGGTTTAATTTCACATTGAAAGTATCTTTTCACTTTTAAAATGATTTAAATATCAGTATTCAACATTTTAATGTTTAAAATATCAAAACATTATGTATGCATTTGTAACTGCAGGTTAAAGAATTCCATGTCCCTCTAAATGCCACTTCATATGCAACTTCTGCAAAGATTAATTTTGTTCATACTGATTTCATTTCTATAGTAACAGCCTAAATGTATTATTATTCTAATTGACTGATTAAACTGAAGAATTTGACTCAAAAGAGAGAGGATGTACATTTTTGGTAAAAAAAAAAAAAAAAAAAAAAAAAAAAGGCTTTATAAAGGTTAAAATGCCCATAAACAGTAAAAATCATTTTAAACTTCCTGGAAAATAATAATTTCTATCACTGGTGTGAACTGACCACACAGAATATGAAGAATATTAAAAACTTTAGGAATCAGCATAGTATTCCTTAAGCACAATAACACACAAAGCAAAATATTGTCTAATTATCGTTATTGATAAAATCCCAGAAAATATTGAGATTTTATTTTTTGTCAATATCGCATACCCCTAGCGCATGAACACAAGAGGCAGGTTTTTTCTCATGAACCAATCACAGCCGAACAAAACCATTCACATCCAATCATAACGCAGGGTGTGTTAAAACTCAGTGGGGTCATGGGAGGCAAGAGACCCAGTTGTAACTTTACCTGCTGGTGTCGCTGTTGGACAATGTTTCTTCAGATAAATGAGTGATTTATACACTCAATGTGTTTAATGTTATATTTTATAATATTAGCGTTTTTATTTTTGTAACAGTTTTTGGTAACACTTTAGAATAATGGTCCATTAGTTAATGTATTAACTAACATGAATGAATAATAAACAAAACATTAATTACAGTATTTATTAATCTTCGTTAATGTTAGTCAATGAAAATACAGTTGTTCATTGTTCGTTCATGTTAGTTCACTTTGCATTAAGTAATATTATCAAGCAGAACTTCTGATTTTAATTATGCATTAGTAAATGTTAAAATTAATAAATGCTGTAGAAGTATTGTTCATTCTTAGTTCATGTTAACTAATGTAGTTAACTAATGTTAACTAATGGACCATTATTCATAAGTGTTACCCAGTTGTTGTTGTTTTTCTAATCCAGTTTTTTAATATTTTGAAGAGACACTGCCTCGCTTGGCTTCCTCGCACTGATAATTCTATATAAATACTACATAATGTACCAAATAGAAGTCATGTAGTTATTAGGGCCTTAATGTAATACCTAACAATGGGAGCAAATCATACAGTTGTAGCACAAATTGTACAGCCATAGTACAGTTTTGTTGGCCAAAACTATAGGTCACAGATGGCAGTGTCCAATGAAGGTTTTGGTTACCACGGTAACAAACAAATGGTGTCATTAGCCCAGTTTCTGAGCCTGGTCTGTGTGTTGTTTGGTGCTGTGCTGTGCTTAGCTATTAGTGTCTACATTTTGCTTCTCACCACAAGTCTTGATTACAGAGTACAGAAGGGGAGGGATAGATAGTAAAGAGATAAAAATAGAAATCTCCTCAGTACATGTCAAAAATACTCTGTGGTTCTTTGAATTCTTTGTTCTCTACCTACATTAACAAGGTGTGATGTGTTTGTGTTGTGTGTGTATGCACTGTTATTGTAACTACAGCTTGAAATCTACAGTAATATTTATAATTTATAGTATTTCTAAAGGTTTCTAAACTTGTGCCAAATATATGCTGATGTCTTTCCGTCTTTCCTATTAGATTTCTGTCAGACTGTCAACAAGGCAACTTTTTTTGCCCAGTTGGCCGCTGAAGCGTGTATTTTACATTTCAAAGAATATGACACTACAAAGAGACACTTTGAAATGTTAATACAGGGACTTTTTGTTTACTTTGGAACACAATACCTGTCATCTATTTTATAGTGTTACTGTTTTATACGATTCTGCTAGTCCTTGCACAAAAAATGTTGGTGACAGCTTGTTATGTTAGTATTCATGTTTAAACTTCAAGCTCTGTGTCTGTGTTTCTTTCTCTCAGTTATGGAGTTTTGCTGTGGGAGCTGCTGACAGGAGAGGTGCCATTTCGTGGCATTGATGGTCTGGCGGTAGCTTATGGTGTGGCCATGAACAAACTGTCTCTGCCGATTCCCTCCACCTGTCCTGAGCCATTTGCCCGGCTGATGGAAGGCACGAAAATCTCATATACAGCAGTTCTACTGTAACTTAAAGGGATAGTTGATGCAAAAATGAAAATTCTGTCTTTAATTACTCACCCTCATGTTGTTCCAAACCCATAAAACTTTTGTTCATCTTTGGAACACAAAGTAATATGTTTTTGATGAAATCCAACAGCTTTCTGACCCTGCATAGACAACAATGCAACTGACACGTTCAAGGCCCAGAAAGGTAGTAAGAAATAGTCCATGTGACATCAGTGGTTCAACCGTAATGTTAAGAAGCTACGAGAATACTTTTTGTGTGCAAAGAAAACAAAAATACGACTTTATTCAACAATTTCTTCTCCTCTGTGTCAGTCTTCTGTTTGGAAATACATGAGCGTAACTAATGACAGAATTTTCTTTTTTTTTTTTTGTGAGCTATCGCTTTAGAAATGTGTGTAACTAAATTAAAAGTCTGTCATCAAAATAGCAAATCATAACATAAGTATAAAAAACTGGCAGCTGTGGTTGCCAGAAACTCAATATAAAATAAATCCTATAACAATGTTTCTGGTGTTACGATGCCTGTATATTTGACAACTTATGTTGTATGATACAGTGTTAGCCTAAATTAAAATAAAAATGAATAATCAAAAGACCGCACACCATCTCTGAGTGCTCAGCTGGCATTCTTTTCAGCTGACTGTCTGTCTGTCTATGGTGTGTTTGTTTCTCTCACCTGCTGTAGACTGTTGGAATGTGGACCCTCATGCACGACCCCCCTTCACCAGTATTCTAGACCAGCTGACGGCTATTGAGGAGTCGGGCTTCTTTGAAATGCCGGCTGAGTCCTTCCAATCCCTGCAGGATGACTGGAAGCTGGAGGTTCAGGAGATGTTCGACCAGCTCAGAGCCAAAGAGAAGGTTTACGTGCTTTCAAAAGCTGTCTAAATGAGGACAAACCAAAGAGTTTTTATTATAAAAGCTATAAAAATACATATACTACTGACTAATCCAAACACTATGCCTCAAAGAAAAGCTTTGTATTTTAAACATTTAAAAATACACTACCAGTCAAAAGTTTTTGATTTTTCATGTTTTTAAAATAAGTCTCTTCTGCTCACCAAGCTTGCATTTATTTGTTCCAAAGTACAGCAAACACAGTGATATTGTAAAATATTTGTACTATATATTTGAATACATTTTAAAATGTAATTTATTTGTGTGATCAAAGCTAACTTTTCAGCATCATTACTCCAGTCTTCAGTGTCACATGATCCATCAGAAATCGTTCTAATATGTTGATTTAGTGTTCAAGAATCATTTTTTTTTAGTATTATTATCAATATTTTAAACAGTAGAGTACAATTTTTTTAGAATTCTTTGATGAATAGAAAGATCCAAAGATCAGCATTTATATGCAATAAAAAGCTTTTGTAACAAAAGACATTTATAATGTTACAAAATATTTCTATTTCAGATAAATGCTGTTTTTCTGAACTTTCTATTCATCAAAGAAACCTGAAACAATTCTACTCAGCTGTTTTCAACATAATAATAATAATAAATGTTTTTGAGCAGCAAATCAGAATGTTAGAATGATTTCTGAAGGATCATGTGACCGGAGTAATGATTCAGCTTTGAAATCACAGGAATAAATAACATTTTAAAATATAAAAATTGAAAACAGTTATTTTAAATATAGCAAATATAGCAAAACTATTTCAAACATTTACTGTTTTTGCTGTACTTTGGATCAACAATATGCAGGCTTGCTATGCAGAAGAGACTTCTTTAAAAACATTAAAAATCTTACTATTCAAAAACTTTTGACTGGTAGTGCATGCAAAATTTCTGAAATTATTTTGTGGAAAAAAGTGCTCATCAAGGCTACATTTATTTGATCACAGTAAAAGCAGTAATGTTGTGATATTTGTGAATATTTTTATAGTTTAAGACAATAGTTTTCTGTTTTGTTATATTTTAAAATGTAATTCATTCCTGTGCTGCTTAATATTTTTTCTCTAGATACTAGATACTTTGATATAAAGTGAAATAAGCAAAAAAAGAAAAAACTTTGAATTTTAACTTGAAACATATTAATCAGAAAAAGTACCAGAAGATTTAGTCAACATTTTATTTGCAGCATAATCTCTGTTAAACTCACTGCTTTGGTGGTTCCAAAATCAGTATGACATAATGCTTAATAAACTCCTTAATAGATGTATTGACCAGATTCTACACTCTATAGAGTTGGATCTCTCATGCTCTCTTTTCTTTCTGTAGGAATTGAGATCCTGGGAGGAAGAACTGAGTCGTGCAGCTGTACAGCAGAAGTACCAAGAAGAGGCTTTAAAGCGGCGGGAACAAGAACTGGCGGAGAGAGAAATTCACATTCTGGAGCGAGAGCTCAATGTCATCATTCACCAGCTGTACCAGGAGAAACCACGAGTTCAAAACCGGCATGGAAAGTTCAGGCGCAGTCGACTTAAACTGCGTGACGGGAACCGCATCAGCCTGCCTTCCGGTTCGTATTTCATAGTATTAAATGAATGCATCATACAAATAGCACTACTCATGTGAAGCGAATTAGATTTAATTCACATTTGATTTCATTAGATTACACATTTCATTTTTAATTAGATTTAACTATTTTATTGATACTGGAGTTTTTCACAGTGCATTGTGGGATTGCCAATGTGCAGGTGTCTGTAATGTGAATGTTTGTGTTGCAGATTTCCAGCATAAGATTACAGTCCAAGCTTCTCCTTCTTTGGACAGAAGGCGGAGCCTCCTGGGCAGTAACTCCACCCCTCCAAACAGCCCCCCTGTTTTGCCACGCCTCCGAGCAATCCAGTGTATGTGTGTTTATGCATCTGATTGATTTTGTGTAAATTACTGTGAATGTTTGTGTGGGTCTATATGCAGTCAGATTCCTAATATGAAACCTTCTTAATTCTGACAGTGACCCCTGGGTTCGGAGGTCAAGCCTGGGGTCGTAATGCTGCATTCCAGTATGACGAAGAAGAGGAGAGAAAGACTTCACGCAAGAAAGGGAGAACGCAAAGGGAACACAGCGCTGATGAGAGGTGTGCGTGTATGTGTGTTTCTAAACAAAGCATAAATTTTCACCAAATGTTTATACAGTCACGAACTTTTACGTGCGTGTGTTCCTCACTCAGCTTGAGGACTCCTAAAGAGGGCAGTCGGCAGCGTTCCTGCAGTGCTCCAAACCTGCGCCGTTCCCCCAGACACAGTCCCGCTGTTCCTGGCGTGTGCAGCCTGGCTGAGACTGGTAACAATCACATTACACTTGATGTTTGGCATCTTCATTGACAATTCTGAATGTTTTCCATTTGGAATCTACCCATACTACATCTTTGTTGCATTCACAATATTACTGATGCACTGAAAGTTCAGCCAATAATGAAAATTCTGTCATTAATTACTCATCCTCATGTCATTCCAAACCTGTAGGACCTTCATCTTCGGAACGCAAATTAAGATGTTTTTGATTAAATCCGAAAGCTTTCTGACCCTGCATAGACACCAACGTTACTACCATGTTCAAGGACCAGAAAGGTAGTAGGGACATCGTTAAAATAGTCCATGTGACATCAGTGGTTCAACCTTAAAGAGCAGGTCATATGGTATTTTAAAGTGTTGTAATATTGTGTTGGAGTCCCCTACAACAGGTTTAAATGCATCTAAGAAAACATTGTAATTTTCTCAGAATATACATTTAATATTAAAGTCATTTCATAATGACTTTGAAATGGTTAGTTTAAATAGTTAAACCCCTTCCTTCCGCAGCCTGTTCTGCTCTGATTGGTCAGCTAGCCAAGTCTATTGTGATTGGTCTTGTATACAATGAAAGCAAATTGTACCCACAGCTAAAGTTTAGCTGCTAAACTGGAAACACTTCACAAAACAGTAATGGTGGATACATTAGCTGGGTGCTAACGTGACTAACTGATGAAACAGTACTGTTTGTAAACCAATAATGTCTGAAGAATGACAGACAAAAGACGCTCCATCTCTTAACTTTTAATTAAAACGCAGAACAGCTGTATCATTAACCCTATAACTGCTGGTGCAGCAAAATAAACAGCAATTTCACAATGAAAATAAAGTCTGTGTGCTACGCTACATTGTTTATTATTAAACAAAGTAATTAGAACAACGACAGTCTATATTAATCTGGGTTCACAGCGAATTATCAGAACTATTTCAGTCAGACAGTAATATCGTGGTTTAATTGGAAACCTAAAGCTGCACTAGGTATACATCACATATTAGCACAAAAATGTCATATTTTCAGCACTCAATTGAAAATGTACACACGACGTATCAATCATACTTACAAGTTGTGGTTCGGAGACGCTTATCGGTCTAAATAAAGAAGGTACAGACTTATTTTTTATGGACAAGCATTGCATTTAGCAAATTCAGCATTGAACTTGAGATTAGAGAAGCAGTGCTGGGTAAAATGATGAGCGCAACAAAAGGTTCAGATTGTATTGTTCTGGTATCATGGAAAAATGAATTTTAACTACTGATTCTTCTCATCATCTTTCGGCAATGAAAACAAAACAAATTTGCTTTTACAGCGTAGAAACGGGATATTTTCACCGGATATTGTCATATAAGAGTAAGTAACAAGTCTAAAACTTTTCTGTACAGTCTAATCTCTGATTGACATAGAATTCAAATTTCATATGAAGAAATTCTTTTAGCCGAAAGAACCGGTTCTCTTTAAAATACAAAACTTGTGTAATCCCACATAGGGTATCTGCAATCAAATGCACATTTAAAACTGGAGTAATCTAATTTCAGTCACTTATGTTTTATAAACACAAACTTTTTGGATTACATTCCGCAATCAAAATGATAAGTTCAATTATTTCAGCCGCTGTGAAAAAAGGCTATAAACTATCTGGCACCTGAAGAATTCTCACATGTGATAAAGCTACTAGCCGGGACGCCTTCTTTATGTTTACAGACGTGACGTAATGACGCAGTGGCATGCTTGAATTTCCTGCGAAAATCTACCCGTACCACTCAATTTAAAAAACATTATTATAAGCTAACCGTTGTGAATTGGGCTAAAGTAAGGCGATAGTTTTGAACACTGGCTGGTTATGTACTTGCTCAAAAAATGATTTTGTATACTTTTTAACCAAAAAGGTTATGGACTGCAGCTTTAAAGAAATTGTTGAATAAAGTCATTATGTTTGTTTTCTTTGCACACAAAAAGTATTCTCATAGGGGTTTTTTTTACGGTTGAACCACTGATGTCACATGGACTATTTTAACAATGGCCTTACTACCTTTCTGGGCTTTAAATATGGTAGCTGTATTGCTGTCTATTGAGGGTCAAAAGGTTCGACATGAGGGTGATTAATTAATGACAGAATTTTTGGGAGAATTATCCCTTTAACTAGAATGATTAATTAAATTAAATAATTAAGATAAATTCTGTCTATCAAAGAATAAATTGGTCAAAATTAATCATTTGTTAATTTTTCTGTTGTGTGACTCTTCATTTACTTTTTTTGCAACCCAGTAAATTCCTCTTCCAGTTATTCCAGTTCAAATTCCAATTTTTGCCAAGCTCAGTGTCAGACGGTCATAAGCGGATACATTCAATCACATAAAACTGAAGTTGTCTTGTCATTGCATCATGCTGATGAAATATTTTCATTATTTTGACATTTCTGTCATCTCACTAATAACAGACCAGTTTAAGCTCATACAATTAGGTTGAAATGTCACAAAAATGTCACTGACTTGAGAAGACATAAATCAAAAAACTTCATCCTATAACTGACAAGATGTGAAGACTGGATATGGTGCAACTTTGTGAAATCTTTCTCCCCCCACTTGTCTCTTTCTCTCTCTGTAGAAAATGAGGACTGCTGCTTCCCATCAGAGTCAGGTGACTCCCCTGGCCAGTCATACCTCTGCATCCCATTCCACAGGGATGGACCCACTGTGGACAGTTACGGCATGGAGAGCAGCACGACTGGAATGGCTTCTGACTTTTCCCCCAGTTATACGCGGCGGAGCCCCAGTGGCAGCCGTAGATCAGAACTTGTGTTGCTGGGCTGCGGGGTGGCTCTGGCTGCTGTTGGTTTAGGTCAAAATTTACTGGACCTGGTGCGCGTGGAAGAAAGCGTACGTCCGCGATGGGAAGGGCTGTTTCACCGTAGCGGGGCTCAAAGTCGTGGTGCCAGCCCACCCACACGCAAACTCTTCAAACGGGAAAGCCCACGGCGCCCTCCCCCTCTGCCCACATCCCTTACACTCCTGTCGCTTTCTTCTGTGTCTGATTGTAACTCAACCCGTTCTCTCCTGCGCTCCGATAGTGAAGAGCTGCTCGTGCTCCGCCCATCTATGCCTCCTGTTCCGCCCCCTGGACAGACCCCGCCTCCTCTGAACCCACTGGTCAACACCCACCTGGAGAGCTTTAAACGCCACCCTCGGCAGTCTCTGACGCCCACACATGTGCCCTCTGCGCCCAGTGCCGCCTGCAGGCTTCATCGCACACCTTCAGATGGCGCAATAAAGACGGGGTGCCCACCTGCCCATAACAACCACAATCCCACCCCTACCACACCCTCCAAAACAACAGGTGAGAAACTCATGCAAACCTCTGGACCAGTACTTATGTTTTTGTCCAGATCTATTTATTGAAAAATAGGGTGATACTGTCCTGATAAAATAATAAAGAAAAAGAATGCCATACTTTAAAAGAAAACCTCATTAGATAGTTTGGCATCATCTTTAACTATTTTATATATATATATATATATATATATATTTTTTTTTTTTTTTTTTTTTTTTATAATTTTTTTTTATGCAACAACTTATGCAACACTGTTTATTTATATTAAAATAATCTTAAATTAATATTTTAAAATAATATTGTTCACATTTTTTATTATTTAAAAAAAATATTTGTCAAAATCATGTGGTGCCAGACTTGAAGAAATAAATCTATATTTTAGAGTGGACTGTGTTTATAGTTCACAAGTCTGTTAAAATATGATATTAATTCATTATTATTAATTCATAATATATTGTTAATGAACAAAAATATAATATATAATATGTATATTAATATAATTTAGTATAAATAATAACAAGTATAAATAATGATATAGTTTATAATATATTAAATGTATAAATAATATAATATACACTACCAGTCAAAAGTTTTTTTGATTTTTAATTTTTTAAAGAATTCTCTTCTCTTCTCACTGAACCTGCATTTATTTAATCCAAAATACAGCTAAACAGTAATACTGTGAAATATTTTAACTGTTTGAAATAACTACTTTCTATTTGAATATATTTTAAAAATATAAAAAAACTTATTCCTGTGATCAAAGCTACATTTTCAGCATCATTACTCCAGACTTCAGTGTCACATAATCCTTCAGAAATCATTCTAATATGCTGATTTGCTGTTCAAGAAACATTCTATTATTATTATTATTATTATTATTATTATTATTATTATTATCAATACTTTAAACAGTTGAGTACATTTTTTCAGGATTCTTTGATGAATAGAAAGATCCAAAGATCAGCATTTATCTTAAATAAAAAGCTCTTATACCATTCAAAAGCTTGGAGTCAGTATAAATGGGGAGAAATAATAAAAATAATACTTTTATTTAGCAAGGATGCTTTAATAATAATAATAATAATGCTTTTTCATATCAGAATACTGATTTCTGAAGGATTCACTAAGCTTTGAAATCACAGGAATAAATTACATTTTAAAATATATTCAAATAGAAAACAGTTATTTTAAATAGTAAAAATATTTTAAAATATTTCTGTTTTTGTTTTACTTTGGATCAAATAAATGCAGGCTTTATGAGCAGAAGAGACTTGCATAAAAAAATCTTACTGTTCAAAAACTTTTACTGGTAGCGTATAATAGCTTATTATTATTATTTAGGAATTTAATTTAAAATGTGTACACTGTGTTTTTTTAAGGTGTGTAAAAAAAGATATTTTTTGATAGGTAAACTCATTGTGGCATTAAACTAAAATGTTTCCTAAAAATTGTATTTTTTTGTAAAACCACATCAAAACCAACAAAGATTCAGTTTAAAGAGAACTTGGTAGGTGTTTTAAACTACATATGAAGAGTTCAGATGCAAAAGCCTCTAAATCCATCTGACATCTTTCTTTAAAAAATGCATTTTTTATCAGGCTCCGACGTATAGGTTTCTATGTAAGTACTGGTGCTTCTGATTGGGCTGAGGGTGGGATTTTAGCGATTTTGAAGTAAAAGTATTTGATGGACGTATAATATGTGCCGAGAGCATTCACTTAGTATAATTATCTCACTTTTGACCGAGATGGCTTTTAGCTGGTTTTGCATCTGAACTCTTCATTTTAACTCTTTTTTTTAATTCAGTTTGTAGCTATAATTTGTTTTCTCTTTGTGCCTTTTGTGATGTCATACGTACAGTGACTCCGTGGACCTTAAGCGAGGCCCCCTCAGAGGTGCCCCGTCTTCCTGATCCAAATCTCATCTTCCCACCTACGCCACGTCGGCGCTTCCAACCTGAGCGTCCCAAGACTCTAGACTTCCTGGCTAGGCCGCGGCCCTGTCCACGAGCTCGCTGTGGATCCCAGTGGGGCGAATCTCCCGCTCATACATCCAGCACTGAAACCCCATCCACTGTGGAATTTGGAGGAGGAATGGCTGTCTTACCCACTCCAATGGAACCACCAACCCCCTGTTCCCCCTGGGTGAATGACAGCCTTTTGGACCAACAGGATGAAGGACAATACAGGGATGGGACACGACCTCTCTCATCAGATCCCAGAGACTCACCTTACAGAGTACGACCAGGGTTTTGCTCCTGATTTCACCCCTCACCCACTTGGTTTCAGATGTAGCAGTTAGACTGTTAAGTCAATGCAAGAGGAGTTTTGGATACCCTGGAGGAAAAAGAAACCTGCTTAAACCAGACTAAGATGGTTTGCTTATCTTAGCAAGCTTAATGTTTAAGCTGGTCTTAGCTGGTTTAAGATAGTCTCCCAGCCTGGTCAAGCTAGCTGGGTGTTCAGATGGTCACCCAAGTGCCCTCTTAAATCAGCCAACTGGACTAGAAAACCAACTAAGACCAGCAAATAAACTTGGTCTGGTTTGAAATGTTGTTGTTTTTTCAGTAGGGTATATAAGTATTCACTATATTAAGAACAGATTGTAGTGATAAGGACTAATTACCCAGCATAAACCAAAGGTGCTTGGTTTTTGCATAATGCATATGCTGTTCTGGTCTAAACTATTCAATATTCAACTCAGTATTACAGATTTTTAACACATATACACTCCCCATTTTCTTCCTCAGTATTTTGTCTGGTTTTCCAGTACAAATATCTAAACATTATTAAAGGTTCACTGAAGTGCTTTGAAATACCCAGTGTTATTTTATGTGTTGACGTAATTTCACCTGAAACGGGAAGACAGGGCAGGATGTATCAAGCAGGCCAGTAGCATTTTGTTTATATCACAGCTTGGACCAGAGCTGTTGAACTCAGTAAAGCCGTATTTGACAGTGTATGACAGCCACAGTCTCATCCATATCGCCATAAAATATAGCATTTTGTGTAGAATTTAAATTGGTACGTTTTGTGGTCTGTGCCAACTTGCTTATATGATCCGCTCTGTGATATCGTGTCACTGGACCGGAGCAGACTGTGTGCACGCTATGGCGGTTCACATGACACAGCTCGAAACCAGACTTCATTCGCTCCAACAAAATGTATATGTACACTGTCCAAATCATTCCCTATACCCTATGTAGTGCACTACATTCCGTTCACCGTACAGAAAATACAAATTCTGTGAAAAAGTGACCGATTCAGCCGCAGCTTTAGTGTCAATTTATAGTGTGGGGGTGGGACGCTTTGGATTCTAGAGAGCATTTGATTTGACTGAAAGTTTGATGAGAAGCTAAAGCTAAAGCTTTGTGCTTAAAACATGAAAAAAATATCTGCCAATGGAGTAAGAAAAATAAACCAAAATGGGTTAAAGAGTTTTATATATTTGGCAAATCATTTTATGCCGTCCTGCTTCGTAAACAAACGTCGGTTAAACATGATTTACGTAGAAGCTGATTCTGAAAGATGGGTTAAACCAGCTGTTCGTGCTTGAACAAGTAAGAATCGCCTCATATTTTCTGAATGTTTCCAGATTGTGTTTTCCGGATGTGCTTGTCTGCATGCTGTACAGCTAATGTGGCTAAAATGGCCACTATCATGGCTGTATTCACGGAGAGCAGTTATACACTGCCAGTCAAAAGTTTTTCATGTTTTTTCTCTTCTGCTCACCAAGCCTGCATTTATTTGATCCAAATTACAGCAAAACAGTGACATTTTGATTTAGTTTTATTATTTAAAATAACTGTTTTCTATTTAAATATATTTGAAAATGTAATTTATTCCTATGATCAAATCTGAAATTTCAGTATCTTTACTCCAGTCTTTAGTGTCACATGATCCTTCAGAAATCATTCTAATATGCTGATTTGCTGTTCAAGAAACATTATTATTATTATTATTATTATTATTATCATCAATATTTAAGAGTACATCTTTTCAGGATTCTTTGATGAATAGAAAGATCTAAAGAAAAGCATTTATCCGAAATAAAACGTTTTTGGGAAAGAAACAATAAAAATTAATACTTTGTTTAGCAAGGATTCTTTTAAATTGATCAAAAGTGACGATAAATACATTTAGAATGTAACAAAAAAACTTCTGAAATTCTGAACTTTCTATTTATCAGAGACACCTTAAAAAAATCTACTCAGCTGTTTTCAACATTATAATAGTAAATGTTTTTTGAGCAGCAAATCATAATAGAATGATTTCTAAAGGATCATGTGACTAGTGTAATGATACTAAAAAATAAGCTTTGGGATCAGAGGAATAATTTTCGAAATTGTAAAATATATTCAAATAGAAAAGAGTTATTTTAAATAGTAAAAATATTCCAAATTTTTACTGTTTTTCCTGTACTTTGTACTAAATAAATGCAGGCTTGGCGAGCAGAAGAAACTTGTCATAGACATATTCTGGCGACACCAGAGACATTACAATTTGAAATGGGGCATAATAGGTCCCCTTTATAGCGACTACATTTAGTTTTGTGTATTTTGGCGACTTTGGAGCCCTCTACAGTTAAGTGAGTGGAGTTCACTGTCGTAAATATAATAGCTGTACACGTGAATTTGTTGTTGCCGTAAAGCAATCCGCCGTTTTCGCTGAATTTCTTACCCTCTAACTAAACTTACAACAAGCTGCTCGCCTTGTTAAAGGTTAGTGTACCATCAGAATGATTTTGAATCTGATATTTCTAGGTAAAAAAAACTTCAAGGTAAATTTTCGTACTCCTGTGGCAGACTTTTTTCTTTGTTTTAAGCATAAATCCACTTAATTTAATGTCATTTGGCTTTTCAAGTATCTTGAGTTAGTAATGTTTAGATATTTGTACTGGAAAATGTCAAAAATACTGAAAAAGAATATCGTTTTTTGCATTGTGGGGTCTAACAGTGCGTTTTGATAAGCTCTTCTTCGGTAAACTATTCTATTCACCACCAGGCATAATAAGCTATCGAATAAAAAATACAATCCAGATGCTTCTTTAATGGCCGGACTGATTTCTGAGTGCTTTAGAAAAAAGTACAGGGTCTGCAGCTGAGATCTTGAAAGACATTTATCAGGACACTTTTTTATTTGCAAACTTCTTTTTTATTCATATTGAGTGTTGTCTCAACTGTCCTGCTGCGCTGTATTGACTTCCTCTCTGTATGTACTGTACACACGTCTGCATGTTTATAGTAGATTTAGCTCTCTGAACATAGCACAGGGAAACATCGGATGGTTTATTTCTGCTACTCTTTGGAGTTTTCAGGTTTTGTTTCTCATACATGAATCAGATTGTACACCATTAGAAGTGCTTTTTCCAATCTCATGAATGTATAGTTCTGTCATACTCTTCCGTATTTAGACCATTCGAGATCACTGAGCGTTCTGTGGTTTTCACTGTAGCATGAAACACATAGTCTTTCACAAATATTATGCTTGTTTAGTGGCCTCTTCGCTGTTCAAACCACCAGAATTAAACATGGGGAAACTTTTTTATGAAGAAAGTTAGAATTTATTGGCTCTGAATTTGCAGATACACCATAGTCAGGTACATTATTGCAGTCTTCCGGTGTTTGTGCATGTGCAGTATGTGTGGTGTGAATGTGTGCGCGCGTGTTTTTATGCATGCATTTCAGTGTAACTGGTGGATTCCAAGGTGTATGTGAATTTTGTTGGAGAGTTTTGAGAATGCATATTGAATTAGTTTGGCATTTTAGTAGCCTTTTGTGCAATATTTGTTAATATAAGTTTACACATATTTATTTAAATTATTTTTATATTTTTGTTATTTAAGATAAAATTGATAAGACACATTTTTGTCTGAATTTCTGGACGTGTTCAGACATGCAAGGTGAACATTCTTTTACTCATGTTTACAGCAGTGTCCTCCATCTCTCATTCCAATCTTTCATCTCTACACTGGCGAAAACATCCTCTAGAGATGAAACAACATTGAGAGCCAAAACACAGAAGTGCTTGTGTCTGTCTTCCACTTTCTTTCACCTGAAACCAGACTTTGAACATAATTTTTCATGCACATAACAAAATGAACTAGCAGTAGAATGTCAGGCAAGGAGTCCTGGCAAGGAAATTTGGCTGAGGATCCAGGAACTCTCACTTCATTCCATCTGGATGTGGAACAGGGGTGTATTTTTATTTTTTTTTTCTGGCTTGAAGGAATGTGTAGCCATCATCAAGAGCATCTGCTGTCATTTATCAGCACAATCACTGTTGTCCTGAAGAGCAGGTGTTTTGGGTTCAGAAGCTGCTGCTATGAAACTTGTACTTGCACCCGAGCACATTAGACTTGTGTAAGAGCTCAATTAAAGCCCTGAAATGCTGAGATGTGGTGTTTTGTGATTGACTGTCTTAGAATAGAATCCACAAATCTAGAAGATGATTTACACATACAGCATAGACTGGCATTTTCCAAATGCATTGTTTTGCCTAACATAACCATTAAGACAAGACAACCCATTGTCAGTTAGACGATTTTGAGCTATTTTGCTTTCAAAACCTGTCTTCAAACTAGTAGAAAGAAAATATCCAAAATAAACATTTAAGTGCTTGTTTTCTCCACCATTTTCTTCAACGTGGAAGTAAGCGTACGGGTGAGACTTCCAGTTCATTATCCGCTATAGGAAAGTAACAACCAGTAAACGGTAAAACTGTTTGCACTAAATAACAAGGGTTTTCAAAATTAAGATAATACATTTAAAAATATGGGGAGACACACCAATTTACAATACCAAGAAGCAAAACAATTAAAATTGCTGGACGTGGTTGAGACCACAAGCAAGACCCATCAAATTTACGAATTTACACTCTGAATGGTAAATTCCCGCTGTTCTTCAGAAAAATCCTTCAGGTCCCACAAATTCTTTGGTTTTTCAGCATTTTTGTGTATTTGAACCCTTTCCAACAATGACTGTATTATTTTGAGATCTATCTTTTCACACTGAGGACAAGTGAGGGACTCATATGCAACTATTACAGATGGTTCAAGCGTTCACTGATGCTTCAGAAGGAAACACGACACATTAAGCGCCAGGGGTGTAAACTGTTGAACATAATGAATATGTGTACATTTTTCTTATTTTACCTATAAATATGCTTTTTTTAATTTAGTACTGCCCTTCAGAAGCTACAGAAGATGCTTACTTGTTTCCCAGAAGACAAAGTAAGTTAAATTTTCCCTGATCTTCAAATTCAAAAAGTGTTCACGCCCAGCATCAGTGAGGGTTTGAACCTTCTGTAATAGTTGCATATGAGTCCCTCAGTGTGAAAAGATGGATTTCAAAATCATACAGTCGTTGTTGGAAAGGGTTCAAATACACAAAAATGCAGAAAAAAACAAGAATATGTGGAACCTGAAGGATTTTTCTGAATAACAGCGGACAGTTTAACTGTTCAGGATAAATAAGGAACTCAGGAACAACTATCACTAAAAAACAAAAAAGCTGTGGATCATTCAGGTAACAACAGGTAATCAACTGTATGTAATCTTTTAAACGGGGTCATTTTTATAAATTCAACTATTATTTTCTCTGATGGACTATATGCAAACATTGTTAATGTGAAATATCTTATTCTGGTCAGTACTAAATAATAAATAACATGCATTTTAACATGCATGTATAAATGGTATTTATTTAGTGTGAGATTATTGTTCTCATTGGTCCACATTACTGCAAATTTAAGAAATGCTAAATACTTTATCAGCAATTTAATGTCATTTAGACAGAATGTTCAACAGTTTAATATTTCATTCTTCTGTTTCACACAGATCTGTCTAAGCGAGCATGTCTAGGACTCCATCCCCATCTGTCTCCAAGGATGATTTCTATGCAACCTCACCATAGCAACCAGAATGGAGCACTGAATTGGACTGTTTTGTGTACCTGCTGTTTAGCTGCAAGTAAAACCCATAATAAACAGTCGAGTACAGTGGGAATATAGAAAGATAAACTCAAATGAACATCTTCACTTCTCACTAGCAATAAGAAACAGAAATAAATCACTCAGCATGAACAAAACACACACACTCCTACATATAACAATGACCACAGTTTATTTTACTCCTACATGCTTTTGTATGCGTGTCAGACTGTGCTTGATTCACATGCTTACACTCATGTCCACTGTGTGTGTGTGTGTGTGTGTGTGTGTGTGTGTGTGTTTGTACACTTAAGCCCACTCTGTGCGTGTGAGATCTTTCCCACTGCGATTTGAATGTGGGTGTTAAGTGAAGAGTAGGTTGTACATGATTGGCATCGTTTTCACTGGTAGTGACACTTAACTGCACTTCGAATGAAGGAGCAAAACTGATTCGGAATCTCTAATAAAAACATCTTTGTCATGGAAACAATATGCAAACGAAAAAGCTGCAGGAATATGTAAACTATGTGTTCACCAGCCACAAAATGATCTGAGGGTGTTCTGTGGAGCACAACTTCAGACCACAACCACCTTGAGAGACCTACACCTGTTAGCTTGTAGCTTAAATACAACCGAGGAATAAAAGCAAACACTACTGTACTTCAAAAAGCATAATAAATGCCATTGAGATCCCTGGTGGTCTCCATCCCTGGTCTCCGCAGTCTACTGCAGGGCACAGCACACCTGATTCAGCTCTTCAATCTGAGTCAGAGATGGTTTCTGACAGGACTGAGACAGGTGTGTTGACCCGCACTGGAATAACGCCTTCCGTGAAATGCCGAACCTCGTCCACAGAGAGTGCGATGAGGGAAGTGTGGGGTGTCCGCAGTGGAAAGCTATTCAAGCGGGAGCTGTTTTTTTTTTTTACGGAACTTCTGACTTCTCTCTCTGGGCATTTCTTCGAATCTTCATTTCCGTGAGCTGGATGTAGCGGATGACGTTTGTGTCTGTTACACATGCATAGACAAAAAGGAAACAGCTGTTTTAACTGGGAAAACGCATGCAGGAAGTGTAGTGAAAGATTTCGGGTTTGTGATTATTAATAATTTTTTAGCACCATCACTGTTCAAAAGCTGGTTTACCTGAGCACATTAGACTTGTGTAGTAGCTCAGTTAAAGCCCTGGAATGCTAAGTGGTGTTTTGCAACTGACTCTCTTAGTAAAGAGTAAACCCAAAAGAAATGCTGGGTTAATTTTTTTTTTAACCCAAATGCTAGGTTCAGCCTGTTGGGTCATTTTTACTGGGTTGTTTTTGATATTTTTGTTAAATAGTAGTTTTTCTACACCCAACCACTAGGTTGAGCCTGTCTCTG
Source organism: Cirrhinus molitorella (assembly GCA_033026305.1). NCBI lineage: Eukaryota > Metazoa > Chordata > Actinopteri > Cypriniformes > Cyprinidae > Cirrhinus > Cirrhinus molitorella. The sequence continues at coordinate 33,330,524 of CM065126.1, read as the reverse complement.
ATGAAACAACCAAGCTGTTACAGCAAAGTCCCTTTCAAGGAAAGTCTGTTCACTTGCCGGCCATATTTGCAACGCCTCCGTGCAGCTCATCCAAGACCAAGTAAATGAATGTGGGAATCCTGAAATCTCAAAAACGGCTTGCAGTTAAATGACCTATTTCAAATCAGCAACAAAATCTGAAATGAACTGCCCCATGAATGTTGTTTCTTATGCTCAAATAGCGTTTAAAAAGCTTATTTTTGCCAAATAACCCAAGTTAGGTTGTTTTTAACCCAGCATTTTCTAAAGTGTATAAGAGAAAATAATTTACACTTAATATATTATCATCATATTCGCAAGTGAATCAGACTAGACTGGAATAAAAAAAAAAAAAACATTTAACTTGTTCTGTGAGATGTTTGTTCTGTAAGTAATATGACTTCATTGGTCCACATTACTGCAATTCCACATTCTCAACAAAATCATATTATAACACATAAAATGTTGCAATGTTGTAGTTTGTTTCAGAGCTTGGTTTTGTTCCAAGGCTGCAGAAAACAAAATGAATAGGAAATACAGAACCAAGGCCACTGGAAAAGTTAGCATTTGGTGTTGCACTATAATGGCTTTCCGTAACTCTGTAGTGAGATTAGACCATTTGAGACAGACTTCCGTAGGTCTGTGAACCCTAGTCTGAAAAATGCTGATGTAGCATGTGAGAGTTTGATCTGACTGACCTGTGGGCTGCTGTTTGTGTGACTCCTTTAGGTAGTGCAGGGCTTTGTTGAAGTCTCCCAGATGATAATACGCCACGCCAGAGCGATACAGGGCTTTAAAATTCTCGCCCTCCTTCCTCAAAACCTTCAGACAGTACTCTTTCACTCGTTCATAATTCACTAGCTCCATCTGCAACAGACAGGCTACAAGCACACAGAGAAATCAATTGCACTAATGCAAAAGTTCATGATAAGGATGATTTATGTCTTAATTTGCAGTGCATTAATCATCAATAACCATGACGTCATTCTGCATGCAGAACTGAAGACATTCACTCACAGATTACTTTCTTTCAAGGCATATTCAGGATTGGAGAGACCAAATCCTAGCAGTTTGCCACTGAAAACCCAACGCTAATTTGAATATTATAATCTGCATTCAGTCTTAACAGGTGGAATGTCTGGAAAACAGACCTAAGTGTATTAAAAAATCCTGTGGTCAAAGTGTTAAAACATGATGTGCGTTCCCACCTGCCAGGCTGTTGTAGCACTCCAGCTCCGCGTTCTCCACCGCGCCTTTCTGCTCGTCTGTCAGGCTGGACTTGCTGATGCTGGTCAGGACGGTGGATGGGGACTTGCTGGTGTCCGGATCCCCCAGCACACGACACAGACCCTTCATTTCCAGCAGTGCGCGGTGGTACTTGCCGATGGCCTCGCGGTATTTTTTATCCTTGTAGCACTGCGTGCCCTGCGTCTTGAAGTCCAGGGCTCGTTTCACCAGGTCCGCGGGCTCGTTTTGGGGTTTCACCATCGTGCCGCTCTGATGGGGAGCGTGCTGCGGGTAGCGCGCGTCTCCGCGGCTCCGGCCACTGGGAAGATGCACGACGGTGGAGTTCGCGTTGCCGCTCATGACGCTCATCGTGCCGTTTCCCTTGCGTATCATTCCTTCAAATCTGCCCTGCTCCACGCTCATCCCACCAATTTGATAATTCTCCAAAACTCGCTTTTCCGTTGCCTCTTTGCGCGTTTACATGCCCGCGTAACGACCACGTCTACACGGTTCTGTTTTAAAGATGGATTCCCGGATGATTCACACGCAGAATACTGTGAATTTTCCTCTTTTTCGCCCCCCCTCTCTCTTTTTTTCCAGCAGACTGGCGGAACGGACAGGGATCGGCACGTCCTGCTCTCACCAAATGACTCAAAAGGGAGTGAGCGTGCGCATGAAGCCCTTAAGAAATGCGGTCATTACGGATGGAGCGCGATAACCGGTCTGTCAGCCCCCCTGCGTGAGGTCCCGCTTCCATTGAAATCCAGCTGAGCGCAACTCAGCCGTTAACAAACGCATTTCACTTGCTCAAACGATGATGTCGTGTGACGTGATTTTCTGGCCCCAGAACACAACAGAAAAACAGCTGCTGTTGGACAATGAAAAGAGATGTTTAAATGCTTTTTAATCCTCTTTCTTTGATCTTCCTCTGATTTTGAAGACCTGTTCTTCTCTTTTTCATTATGCTCGCAACAAAGTTATTGCCAACCCACATTTTTTTCATTAAGAAATAATGGCGAATATCTGCGTAATGGAATGAATCCCTTCGGGCAACGTCATGTTTGTCCCACAGGTGTGTGTGTGTGTGTGTGTGTGTGTGTGTGTGTGTGTGTGTGTTGTAGCGGTAAGCGGGTACGGCTGTTGTGTCTGGGTGTGTCGTGATTGCGGTAGATCGTGCTGGGTGGGGAGTTCTGCTTTGCTCAGTCTGTTATTTTTATACTCACAAACACATGTGGATATCATATGCACATAAACTAGTAGAGTTCGATCTGTCTAAGAAAAAAATCAAATGCATTTATCTTTCTTTCTTTCTTTCTTTCTTTCTTTCTTTCTTTCTTTCTTTCTTTCTTTCTTTCTTTCTTTCTTTTTGTCCAATATTTTTCTTCTGTCGCAACTACTATTCTCTAGACTGCTTGAAAGTTTGCAAGTAGCCTATGTCAGAGGCTATCACTTAGTGTCTAGAGAATTTTATTATGACTGCAGGGTGGTATCTATATTAATATTAATTAATAAACATTATAAAGTTGTGCTGCGATTAATCCCATCCAAGATAAAAGTTTTGTTTACATAATATGTGTGCACTGTGTATATTTATTATGGATATATAAATGCACACACATAGAATATAAAAAATATATATATTACATGTGTTTACATGTATATATTTATATTCATATACTTGACATTATATGTGGACATTTTAAATGTATAACAACATTTTTCTTAAATATATACATGCATGTTTGTGTATTCATATATACATTACAAATATATACAGTACACACATATTATGTAAACAAACTCTCAATTTGGATACAATTTACTGCTATTAATCGTTTGACAGCACTATTATAAATATAATAACATAATAATATGTAAATTACATGTAAATTATATTTTATATTTTAAAATAGTTTTCTAAAATAGTTTAAACACGTAGCCTATATGTGACCCTGGACCACAAAACCAGTCATAAGGGTACGTTTGTTTGTTTTTGTTTGTTTGTTTGTTTTTTTGTCATTGAACTTTTGAACTTATATTCCCCACACAACATAAAATTCACAGATACAAAATCAATACTCAGGGGAAAAAAAATATATATAAAAAATAAATAAAATAAAATAAAATAAATAATAATAAAATAATACAACAGACAGCCAAAATGACAACACCTCAATTTGATCCATTACATGTTCTCTAAATAGTATAAAGAGGTACCCCTTTTCTGACTGAAAGTATGAGTGAAGTCCTGAAATCTTGCCAGCATTCGCTCATATGATGCAGTGGAAGTCATCATCTCAATCCAATCCCTAAAAGAAGAAGTGTCTCAGTCTCGCACCCATAATACATCCTGCAACAGCTAGCCCAGACTGTGTTTTAGATATCCACTTCTGTAGAGTAGATGTACCACCAAGAAGACAAAATCTTGGAGAGTAGGGTAAAGATTCTCCCAGCCAATTCTCAATTTATTAATAAATTACTCTTGTCCAGAATGGAGCCACCAGTTGACAGTCCCACATTAAATGTAAGAAGGTAACAATGGAATGACTACAGTTCCAGCAATGATTATTTTGCATTAAACCTAGCTTATGAAGTCTTACTGGAGTCCAGTTGTATCGATTCATTATCTTGTAATGTATAAGTTTGTTTCCAGCATCTCTCACATGACTCTAGCTTATAAGGGTACGTTTTTTGAGATTTGTACATAATCTGAAAGATGAATAAATAGGGATAGGACAATATTTGGACGAGTTACAAATATTTGAAAATTTTGAATCTGAGTGTGCAAAAAATATTTTGTTGTCTTTCTAACATGTGGTATGTAATCAGAACATTACACTTAACTTGACTAAAATCGGCTTGCTAAAGGGAACGCTATATTGCCATCTCTTGGTAGGTTAGGGATTTGTGGCATTTAAGCTTGACTGGCATTGGGGTTGTAGAGTTTGACTGTGGCTCATGTAGACATGGAATGTAATGGTCCTTTTCTGGATTTTTATGGTTATAATCCATGTTTTTGCTCTGCAGGCATTATGTGGTGTTTTCCGCTGCACTGCACTCTTAGGATATTCTTGCAGAATTCTGCCTGCAGGGAGTCTGTTGGGTATTTGTCCCATCTGATGAATTCTTCTGTAGTGATGATGTTCCAGCCAATGTACTTTTAATTAGGTCCAAAGGCATCTTTCCTAATTCTAAAAATTGCTTTCATGGTCATTTTGACTATGCCTCTTTGAAAATATTGTTATTTTTGTCTTAACTAAACTCCTTTAACATCTAAAATGCTGTTTTTCGTTGTGTGTGTATGACTGAACATTTGTGACAGAGTGATGGGCTACTTGTGTAAATGTATCCTCTGTGTTGACTGTGTCATAAGAATTAGCCTGAGTCTGACAATGAGTAGTCATTCTTATTTTTCAGATTTCAGATTTAATTTGGACTAATCTTTTAAGTGAATAAAAAAAGTTATGACCAGTCCTAGATATTTACCTGACTAGTCATACTGTCACATTTATATTTTCACACGCACACACACTTTGCGATTCCATGTTTTATGGGGACGTTCCATAGGCGTAATGGTTTTTATATTGTCCAAACCATATTTTCTATCGCCCTACATCTACCCTACACCTAAACCTAGCCCTCCCAGGAGACTGTACATACTTTTACTTTCTCAAAAGAAAAAACTCATTCTGTATGATTTATAAGCCTGTTTCCTCATGGGGACCTCACAAATGTCCCCACAAGGTCAAAATTGACTAGTTTTACTATCCTTGTGGGGACATTTGATCTTTATAACGTGATAAATACCAGGTGCACACACACACACACACACACACACACACACATTTAGAAGCATTATTGAATGAGCCATCCTATAATGTAATGGTCTTCACAATACAGATATAATAAAACGTATTAAATAGGACTTACTTAAATACTTAATAGCAAACTATGTTTTAGCAGCAAATCAAACAAGTGTTAATTAACTAATTAAAAAACAAAAATTTAAAAATCATATACTGTATATTTAAAACCAAAAGAGTGGGAAAGTATCAGTATCAGCAAATCTTTTTTCTTAACAAGAACTATGTGCCTCAGTATAGGAGCACCAAGCATTGAGCATTTTCAACACTGACTAACTATGAAACAAAATATAATGGAATAATTTTTAAAATGGAATAATCATAACTTTGAATTGGGTTTCTTGTGTTAATGTAGGCTACTACATGGAGTAATTGTAAGAAAGCGTCATCATGTGTGTCGACGTGTTATTGTGTCATCAGACTGCGTCAGAGTGCGAAGATGGCGTCGGTGGATTTAAGAGGTAGTTTTAGAGATTTCGCGAATTAATTTACATTCGTTGTCAGCTTAATTTCAGTCCAGTTTCTTTCGTTATCATATTGAAATGTTTTAAAAGAAAAGTAAAATAGCTTAACACAATGACGGCTTTGTCTGGCCAACATAATCACTTTGCTCTTTAGCATTGTCGCTAACGCTATAGTTTGTTGTAGTAGGAGGCGCGCAGCATTATGTGCATTTTCTACGATATACCTTATTGTTTTTTTCCCTTGACGTAAATATTCTCCTTCTAATATGTGGTTTTGTGTTGGTCAGATAATTTACTGGGCATCTCGTGGGTGGACAGTGGCTGGGTGCCCATCCTGAACCCCAGCAATGTACTGGAGTATTTTTCAGAGAGGAGCAACCCCTTCTATGATCGCACCTGCAACAACGAGGTGGTGAAAATGCAGAGATTAACCCTGGATCACCTCAAGTAAGCACTGCACTGTACCATTAAAACTGTTATACATTTAGTAGATGTATACTCTCAGGCATGTAGGCTATATTTTGATGTGCATGTCAAATTTTGTTTTCTGTGTGTGTGTAGTCAGATGGTTGGTGTGGAATATATTTTGCTTCACGCTCAAGAGCCAATTCTGTACATCGTCAGGAAACAGCAGAGACAGTCACCAACACAAGGTGAGTTTCTGTATTGTAATTGGAGAATATTTTTGGTTTGGTGTCTGCATTGTATTTTTTTATTTTTGTTGACAGACTTGCAATCCAGGTCAAGTAGCACAAAGGACAATATTTGGTACAGTTTTAAAGCCATTTATACATGGAATAGAACTTTTTTTTTGTTGTTATTCTTTTTAAGTTAGCCACTGAAATGGTGCAATCTCTTAAATTTGTTTCAGGATGACAAAAAGGACAATGATACAATTTCAAAACATTTTAAACAATGTTGCTGCAGTATATTTGAAAACTTTCTATATGCATTTTCTTTGAAGACTTATGCATTTGGGCATTTGTGACCCTGAAGCACAAAAGTCTTAAGAAGCACGGGTATATTTTTTTTAGCAATAGCCAAAAATACATTGTATGGATCAAAATTATTGATTTTTCTTTTATGCCAAAAATCATTAGGAAGGTAAAGATCATGTCACCTATTTTGTAAATTTCCTACCGTAAATATATCAAAACTTAATTATTTGATTAGTAATATGCATTGCTAAGAACTTCATTTGGACAACTTTAAATGCAATTTATATATATATATATTTTTGCACCCTCAGATTACAGATTTTTAAATGGTTGTGTCTCGGCCAATTGTTCTATCCTATTGTCCTAGCTTTCTTATTCAGCTTTCAGATGATATATAAATCTCAATTTCAAAATAATTATCCCTTATGACTGGTTTTGTGGTCCTGGGTGACATTTAATAAGTTTAAATGCTTTCATTACTAATGCAACAGTGTTCTTAAACGCAATAATGGGGTCCTTTTTGTTGACTACAAACAAAAAGAAGGGGGAAAAAAAAACATTAAAATCTTTTTGTATGATGTTTCCCTTGATGTTCTTGTCCTGCAGTGATCCCTCTTGCTGACTACTATATCATAGCTGGAGTGGTGTATCAAGCGCCTGACCTGGGATCAGTCATCAGTTCCAGAGTGGTGCGTTTATAACCCTAGAACACTCTCTCTAACGCCTTCTTCAATTTGTATAAGTATTATTTTGTTTGTTTTGATGTGTCCTAGCTCTCAGCAGTTCATGGGATTCAGTCTGCATTTGATGAGGCGATGTCTTTCTGCAGGTACCACCCTTCCAAAGGGTACTGGTGGCACTTTAAAGATCAGGAGGAGAAAGGTGAGAACACACAAAATTTAGCAGGAAGCATCTTTCAGCAAGTACAACTGTACCTGTCAAAAGTGTTCAAATTGTGTTATGTATGTGGGTTTTTTTTTTATAGAAAGGGTAAAGCCTAAATCTAAACGGAAAGAAGAGCCGAGTTCTTTGTTTCAAAGGCAGAGAGTTGACACACTGCTGCTGGACCTGCGCAATAAATTTCCCCCAACTTTCTATCAGGTATTGCAAATGTACATATGAAACATTTTTAACTGGTTTCTGCATGGTGTTTTAATTACAGCATAATCATTTAAATTCCCATTTATGTCTGTTTCAGCCCAAACCAGGAGAGAAGCCTCTCCCAGGTATGCAAATATTTGACTCTCACCTTAACATACGCTACAAATGAAAATCACATTTTAGTTTAAATGATTAAACTCATATGTATATAGACACAACTTTGAGGAAGAAAACATGGAATTTATCATATGTATTATGCACAGTGCGTTTATTGTGCACATGCATGTCTCTACATCATACTTGCATTCAAAAAGTACTTCTATAATTTGCATAATATAGTACTGTTTACATGTGGTTTGATTGAAGACTGACTATCCATTGGAAAATTGAACAGATTAAATGCTTTCATCACTCATATAGAAAAAAAGAAAAGCTAAAGCTTTGTTGACATCAGAAGTATCCTGCGCTCAGTGCTAATGAGAAGTGATTTTTATATATATATATATATATATATATAACTCTCACTGTCTATTCATAGTGGAGGTAAAGAAAGAACCAGAAGTGCCAGTTGAGACGGTGAAGCCTCCAGAAGAGCGAGAGACGAAACCTCCAGCCCCTCCTGGCCCTGCTCGTCCACCCCCACAAACTACACCTAACAAACCACCACCTGAGAAACGTGCACGCCTGCAGTGACGCATGTGCTGGTCAACCACAGTCAACTTTAATGTTGAAGGACTTATGTGGACATTTCTCTGTGCCAGAAAACCAAGGGTGGACTGTTACGGTTATTGTATATAAATGCAGTTTTTTCATAATTTAATAGTTTTTGTAATAAGAAAACTGAAATGTGTCTGTATTTCATCTTAATGTAATTTTCTATATTTCAGTGTTGCTGAGTTGTAGTATTATGCCATTCTGTCACTCACAGTAAAAATACAGTTTTTCAAAACCTGTATTGTCTTTTTCTGATAAAAATGTTTATGTACACTACCAGTCAAAAGATTTTTAAAGTTTTTTTTTAAAGACTTTTCTGCTCACCAAGCCTGCATTTGATCCAAAATACAGCAAAAGCAGTACTATTGTGAAATATTTTTTGTATTTAAAATAACTGCTTTTTCTTGGAAAGTCAGTTTCTCTGGGAGTCAGTATGATTCTTATTTATGTTTTTTTTTTATAATGGGGGGAAATTAATAATTCTAGAAATTAATAGAATTAATTAAAAGGATGATTTAAACTGATCAAAAATTATAATAATATAATTCCGCTTTAAAAATACAGGAATAAATTACATTTTAAAATGTATTCAAAAAGAATACAGGTATTTTAAATAGTAAAAATATTTCAAAATTTTACTGTTTTTGATGTACCTTGGGTCAAATAAATGTATGCTTGGGGAGCAGAAGGGACTAATAATAATAAAAAAAAACATTAAAATCCTTACTGTTAGTATCATGTAGAGACATGATAGGTAGGTGCACAATAAATGCATTGTCTAGTGTGCATAATCTAAATTAAATCAAATTTTGCATTTTTCTTTTCCAAGTTTTACCTGTATACAGAGTTTAATCATTACAAAACTGAATCATGGAATGAATGATTTCTGAAGGACCATGTGTCTGGAGTAATGATGCTAAAACTCAGCTTTGAAATCTCAGGAATAAATTACATTTTAAAATATATTCAAGTAAAAAAACAGTTCTTTTAAATAGTACAAATAATTCAAAATGTGACTGTTTTTGCTGTAGCATACTTTGTATCAAATAAATGCAGGCTTGATAAGCAGAAGAGACTACATTTAAAAAACATAAAACTTGACGGGTAGTGTATTTCCTTTGTAAATTATTCAGTAACTACGTAACAATCAACTTACTGTAGATTTGAATGTGTATATTGGTTTTCCGACAGAGATTATATAGTGCGCAGCGCGCTCTTGTGTTCAGATGGGTACGCGCATCTTTTGCGCTGCTGCGTGAATGTGAACAGCGCTCTGTTTTAGTGCACTAAAAAAACGGACTCATAGCCAGCAGACATGTTCTGATGAGAATTTAGTTTTATTCATATAACGGTGACAATTAGCTCGACCCAAATACTGCCAGTCCTGACCTAATTTATTCCACCTGGATGCACACAGTAACCGTGCGTACAGTAAAATACATTTAACGGGACGATAGATTCATACCTTTTTAATATTCCCACGATGTTTTTTCATGTATCAGAAAACTGACTAAGAGGATCTCGAGTAGGATTTGTTTTTATTAAATGATGTATTTAGGTAAACAGGTTGCCAAAAAAAAAAATCACAACGCGTTTAACAGTATCGCCCCAGATGTTTTTGTCCGTCAATGCTCGAATTTGGACGCGCGGGGGCGCTGCAGAATAACTCGAATCTGTAGAACGCGCAGCGCCACTCTCTGCGCGAGCTGTACGCGAGCTGCCGGGTGCGCGCAGAGCACGATGGGACGGGAAGCGCAGCTCTGGAGGACCACAGAGAAGAAGATGGCTGCGACGGGGCTCGACGGGCCAGCGCTGTACCTCCTGCTCCGAGACGGCTAGAGAGGGGATAGGGGGTAAAAATGGGGTCGCAGACCCTCCAAATCCTGCGGCAGGGCGTGTGGGCGTCAGTAACGGGCGGATGGTACTACGACCCCCACCAGAACACCTTCGTGAACGCGCTTCACCTTTACCTGTGGCTGCTGCTGCTCTGCCTCCCGTTCACGCTCTACATGGTGAGAGATGCAGCCGTCGGTTTTCCTCTTCTCACCATCCTTTAGTCGTTATCAGTCCATCTCTATCTCTGTATCCTTTCCTCATTCTTTACCCATCACTCCATCCCCCCTCTCTCTATCATCCTTGTTCCTCTAGTTTATCTCTCTGTTTTCAGTAACGTTATACACAGACTGTGTTTCTCTTCCCTATTTCTTTTCATCCCTCCTACGTTGTTTCCCTGGTCATAGCAAACCTAGAAATATCAGGAAATTTTAAAACTGTGATTTCCAGGTCTGGAAATGCCAAGAAAATACGTATGCTGTGTATTGTCCCTGGTTGTGTTCAACTGTGTGATATGTCATTGCTTTATGTGAATGTAATTTCTGCAAATGTGTATTTTTAAAATGCAATTTCCTGTATTCCCAAACAATTGGATGTCGTGGAGATGCGTTGTTTAAAAGTAAATTCAATTAAGTAAATTAACTGGAAGTCCTTGACAGTGGGGTGTGTTTGTTGAAACCACTGAATCGGTTCTGTTCTGGTTTGATGAGTATTTGTTTTAGTTTTTACAGGGATTTTAACAAAGTTGGGTATTTCAGACCTGCTGTCATAAGGTTTGGTCTGTGTTTAGTCTGTCTGCTTTAAGGGATAGTTCAGCGAAATAAGAATATTCTGTCATAATTTACTCGCCCTCATGCCTGTCAGAACCTGTATGACTTTCTTTCTTCTCTGGAAGGCTAATGAAAATATTTCGAAGAGCGTTGGTGACCAAAACAGTTTGGACTTGACCTTCAGCAAAGGAAAAAAACACACAGAAGAAAGAAACTTCAACATAGATTAACACACTAACACTGTCATAGAAGAAACGTTTTGGGTTTCCAAAACAACCTTTTTTTTTTAACAAATAGCTCTTAAAACAAAATTGTTCACTACAGAGAACCTTTATTGTAATATAAAGGCTCCATAGTTCCATAATATTTTAGCTACTCCAGTCTTCAGTGTCACATGATCCTTCAGAAATCATTCTGATACCCTGATTTGGTGCTTAAGAAACATTTCTTCTTATTATCAGTGTTGAAAATAGAAGTACTAAGTAACCAATGTTGTGGAAACCAGGATACATTTTTGTTAATGCTTCTTTGTTGAACATAAAGCTTGAAGAGCAGCATATATAAAACCATTAAAAAAAGAATCTTACCAACACCAAACTTTTGAATGATATTAGCTCAAAACCACAAAAATCTCTTTTTTGTGTGTATTTCTAAATGTTGAAGTTTTTCATGGAATCACAGGTGATTAGAATGAAATGATCAGAACACTAGTATTTTCACCAGATAAAAATGGTTTTAAGTCAGTTATTTCTATCTTTTGCTGTAGTGTGTCAATATAGAAAATAGAAAATATCAGTTTCATTTGCAATTAATTTGTACATTAATTGTAATAATCTAGTGAGGTTTTTGTTTGCACAAGGAGTCTGACATCAGCCTGAGATCTGATCTCATCATCATCCAGTCTGTCTGGAATGACATGAAGAGACAGAACAAACTGAGACGGACTAAATCCTAAAACATACCTGCAAAGCTACAGTACTGTTAAAAGTTTTAGGCATTTATGTAAAAATGCTGTAAAATGAGGATGCTGTCAAAAATAATGTCATAAATAGATTTTTTTTATCAGTTAACTAAATTAAATCAGCATTTGGTGTGACCATCCTTTGCGTTTAAAGCAGCTTTTGCCCTAGTTGAACTTATGCATAGTTTTTCAGGTAGCTTTGCAGGTAGGTTTCTTGAAGCATCTTGGAGACGTTGCCACAGGTCTTCTGGATTTAGTTTGTCTCAGTTTGTTCTGTTGCTTTGTGTCATTCCAGACAGACTGGATGATGAGATCAGATCTTTGTGTGGAGCACTGGCTTTTGTCAGACAAAAATCTCACTGGATTATTACAATTAATAACAAAATTAATGTTCGGAAATGTAAACTGATATTTCCTACTGACACACTACAGCAAAATATTTTTAGCTGGTAAAAATGCTAGTGTTCTAATAATTTTGGCCACTACTCTCAACTCCTGTTTGCTACATTTTATTATATTTAAATAGTTACATAGATTTTATTCTAAAATTATTACAGAAAATGCTGGAAAAAAATGTACAGATTCCATCTTTGTCATAGCGACTGCTGCGCAAAAAAACAAACTCTTCACCATGAAACATTATACACATGTTTGCAGTCTATTTTTAAGAAGATACTTGTAATAGTGGTGATGTGTATTATTTTTAAAGCCATGCTCATTCTGTGGGTGAGGTATCAGGGTGTTAGATCTGTGTACAGATGGAGTGACTGGTGCCACTTGGTCCATATTTAACTTCCTGCACAGAGACATCCATCTAGGTTCTGCTGGAACACCAGAGCTAAACAATATCATGTAAAGGCCCACGGTAGTGCTGCAACCTCTGTATCAATAAGCTGATGTATGTGTTTTTTGTGAATGAATATTGATGAATATGGGTCTGGGTGTATGTCAGATATGGAGAGGTGTTTAGGGCAGTATGGTGTTGGGTGGCTGTGCTAGAGACACAGATGTCCGTTCAGTGCCAGGCTGTTTTTAGCTTCTGCCCTCTGGTTGTGACTGAAATATTGTTGACTCTTTTCTTAACCCCTGTAACTCTGTATAACAAGGTCCTATATTTGTGTATGATATTTATACAACAGAAGGATGTTAATAGGCTGAAATATGTGAGCATATCATATCCCCAGTGGACTGGTTGGCTTTCATGTCAATATTTGATGTTTCATAATTCCTTGATAAAAAAAAATTGATTAAGAAAAGATTGTACACAAATGTTCAGTAGGGTTTTCGTGTTTTTTGCCTTTTATGCTCACCAAGGCTGTATTTTATACAACAAAACTAATATCATGAAAACTGTTTTCAATGTTTATATATTTTAAAATTAGGGCTGTCAAATGATTAATCGCGATTAATCGCATCCAAAATAAAAGTTTATGTTTACATACAATATGTGTGTTTACTTTGTATATTTATTATGTATATATAAATACACACACATGCATGTATATATTAAAACTAAATATTTATATGTAGATATATTTATACCAGTATACATTTTAGATTATAAATAAATATAAATATTTAATATATAAATCTGAAATATTTTTCCTTAATATATACATGCATGTGTTTGTATTTATATATAGATAATAAATATACACAGTACACAAATATATAGTATGTAAACATAAACTTTTATTTTGGATGCGATTAATCATGATTAATCGTTTGACAGCACTATTTAAAATGTGATTTATTTCAGCCTGGAAAGCTACATTTTTAGCAGCCTTTACTTCTGTCTTCAGTGTCACATGATCTTCAAAATTATTCTAATAGACTTATTTGGTGTTTATGTTAAAACAGTTGTGCTGCTTAATTGCAGAAACTGAGATAGATTTTCTTTGTTTTTTGTAGCATAACAAAGTTCAAAAGTTCAACAGTATTTTATTGAAATAACGTTATCGTGTATAAAATTAATCTCTTTACTGTCACCGTTGTCATTGCATCCTTTGAACAAAAGTGTTATTTTCTTTAAACAAAAATAACATACATTTGCTCAAAACCACAAAAAAATTTTTGTTTTCTACTAATTTAAAAATCTCATGCTGTTTTTCACTCTTTCTTTGTAGGCCTTGCCCCCCACGATGGTGATTGTGGGTATCTACTGCGGGGTGGTAGCAGGTATGTTTGCGCTGCTGAAGGCAGTGAATTATCGCCTGCACACTGCGTTGGATGAGGGGGAGGTGGTAGAGCTGCGGGCCAAAGGGAACGAGGGACGGGGCCAGGGGGCAGAGCGCCAACGTGAGGGTACCGGCACCCGGCAGGAAGACTCAAACGGGCCTGGGTAAGAATCATGCTTTACTTATAAGCCATAACAAAATGTAAAGACAGGGTTACATTTATATTTTGGTTGAAATCTGAGGGTTTTCTGATCCTCCATAGACAGCAAGGTTCCTATCACGATCAAGGCACAGGAAAGTAGTAAGGACATTGTTAAAATGGTCTATGTGACATCAGTTTTACAAAGCTACTAAAATACTTCTTGTGTGCAAAGAAAACAAAAAAAATGACTTTATTCAACAACTTTATATTGGCGCTAGGGTGATACGGAGGAAAAGAATAGTTGAATAAAGTCAATATTTTGGTTTTCTTATGTTGCTTTAATTTTTTTTGTTTCCATTTATCAAAATGTAAATTTTCCATACCGTATTTTGTTTTATTGCACTGTTTTACTCGTTTTGTCTATTATTATGGTTATGAAAGCATAAAAAACTAAAATTAATTTCTGTAGCAATAGTACCAAAAAAGATTCATTTTAACGGGTATTTAACAGGTATTTAACAGGTAAAAGAAAAAAAATAATGTATAAGTGTGTTTTGTATTAAAAACATCTGTGAACAAGTAAATAAAGCTTGCAAATGGATAGATCTGTTCATTATAGGTCATGGAAATTCAGCTTTTTAGTGAAAGTCAGGGAGAAGTCAGGGAATTTGATGTTTGGCTTAGAGTGGGAACTCTGGATGTCACATGGACTATTTTAACAATGTCCTTACTACCTTTCTGGGCCTAGAAAGTGGTAGTTGTGCTGTCTATGGAGGGTCAGAAAGCTCTTGGGTTTCAGTAAAAATATCTTAATTTGTGTTCAGAAGATAAACAAAGGTCTTACAGGTTTGGAACAACATGGGGGTGAGTAATTAATGACAGAATTTTCATTCTTAGGTGAACTATCTCTTGGGACATGCACTTTTACAAGTTGTTTGAACTGAAATGTGTGTTGGCAGTGTGTGTACAAAACCACCCTATAATGATAAAGGTCCACCCAGTGTTTTTTAGTCTAGTTAAATAATTTCCCCTTTCTCGTATCGAGCCATTCTCAAATGCCTGTCTGTGTCACACCAACAGAGACCGCTCCCGCGATAGTTGATTGACACGACAGTCTTACCTTAGACCCGCCCTGACTGAGCTGTGAACTGTCCGACCTCCATTGTGCTGTAGACAAGAATGTCTCCTAAGAGATCGAGGCGTTTTGTTGTTGGCTGTAATAATAAACATAGTAGTCTTCGTTTACTCCCGACATCTAAGCCGCTGAAGACACAGAAGATTAAGGTTACTTTCACTTTTGAAGGGAATGCGCCGATCCCTGATCTACATAAATGCATCTATGTTCGCGCAAATCGTTTGTGATCCAGCTTCACCTACAGCAGAAGTGAGTATAAGGTTTTTTTGAATGAATCTTTGCAAATCACCTTTCTTAATAATGTGCTAGATAGCAAGTTTCGCGTCTGCTCGTCTACTCGTCACCCAACAGAAGAGAGGGGCGGGGTGAGCAGAGCTCATTTGCATTTAAAGAAACACGAACCAAAATGGCTTGCTCTGAACAGAGCTGATTTTGACAAGGTAAAACGTGTGCTTTTTACAGTACCATTGAGAAATTTTTAACAAAGTATGTTATAGATGTTTCATTAAGAAACTAGAAAAGGTTGTAAATCATCTCAGGTTTTGAATCTTCACAGGAACAATTCTGATTCTGCTCAGAAAGGTTCTAGTTCAGCTCAATAAAGTTTTGATTAAAGGGACAGTGCTGTTGCTCAGCGGTAAGGATGTTTCTGAGAACTAATCTGCTGTCATGCTGGATCCATTCATCACCCACTGAGAGAGAGAAAAAGGGAGGAGGGAATGGGGTGTGTGTGTGAATCAGGAGAACTGAAATCGAGCCTTAAACCAACGCACACAGGCTGATGCGCTTGTTCATTCACTCAGAAACAGTCTGCAAACTTTCAGAGGTGAAATAATTGCTAGGTTGCATATTTTCTACAAGAGCAAGCATTGCTGACAGAGTCAGAGTGCATTAAACACAGTAACTCAAATCATGAATCAGGCATTTTACCAAAGTTTTTCTTTTTACATCAACAACTTTTCATGCATTCGGAAAGAACACATAGGTTACGTTCTTGCATTCTTTGTGTAAAAAAGAAACTGAGAGCCTCTTAAATGGAGTATAAACACATCTTGAAGGACAGTCTTGGTTGTTCAGGTCTGTACATGGTAAGACGGCACTAATTAAGAAAATATTTTTTCTTCAGTTTTTTAACTGAATAAATAAGCTTTCCATTGATGTTTGTTAGGATAGGACAACATTTGGCCGAGATACAACTATTCAAAGATCTGGAATCTGAGGGTGCAAAAAACTTGAAATATTGAGAAAATCGCCTTTAAAGTTGTCTAAATAAAGTTCTTAGCAATGCATATTACTAATCAAAAAATAAATAGTTTTATATATTTACAGTAGGAAATTTACAAAACATCTGACCCTCCCAAGTCCAGGGTCACACATATGATATTTCTGCTTCAGGGCCTCTGACATTAAGAGCTCATGTGTTCCTACATGTACATCCTGAATTAAATAAATAAACCACCTCTAGCGGCACCAAATGGAATGGTGGAAATGATGAAATAGACAGAAGCTGGTCTTTAGCTGTGGGATTACTATTTATCCTTTGGGGGGCCAAGCAAAATAAACCTCCTAAAAATATTAAAACCGATATAATCTCCCAAAAAGTGAAGGGAGGAGGGGTGGATCTCTGCCTAATGGGTGGCAGACATTAGAAAGGGAGACGCTAGAAATGATCTCTTCTCTGCTGGCGCCTGAGCTGCTGTGCAAGTTTGGTCATAAATGACATTGTTAACTCTCCTGGACCCTCGGGGCTGTTCCTCTGTTAGTGTTGCTAGGTAACTAACCTTTTGTGTGTGTGTGTGTGTGTGTGTGTGTGTGTGTGTGTGCAGGGATCCAGGGGGTGGAATAGAGATGTCTGATTTTGCACGAGAGGAGACACCACCGGTCGACTGCAGTTCAAGGAACTCTTACGTAGGAATGGACTGCAACCATCAGGTGTGTTTGTGTGTGTGTTTGCTTTTTTGTGTGCATTGAGTTTTTTTGAGGCACTTTTGAACCTGATTTGATCAATTAATCTTTCTCCTAATATAGTTCGTTATATAGTTCATAATTCATTTCCACAGCAATTTGCCATTCCACCACAGCCAGAAATGTTTTTTGAAATCACACTTGGGGGACTGAATACAAATGTTACCATAAATTCTAATGTAAAAATAGCAATAATTTGATTATCTCATAGATGAGACTGCAATAATTGTTCTATAATTATAAAAAAGTAATAATATAATAATATATAATAATAATATAAAAAATTATTAGTTTGACTTTTTTAACATTATGTTCCAGATGGGTGTAATGCATTACTGGGTAATTAATTACTGTCATTTAATTTGAAGTAAGAGATTACTCAATTGTAATTGCATTAAATAATGTAAAGAACATTTGTGGATTTAATGTAAAAATGTAATGTCTAATGTTAAAATGTATGTTTCTAATGTTACCTTCTCCCTTTAAATACTTTGGACTGTTCAAGAATAATTTATGCAATTATATATTTTTTATTTAAAATAATTTAAAAAGCCGTTTCATGTCTTGTACTGCTAAAGTAATTAGTAATAATAAGTAATGCAGTACTTTTAAGAGAGAGTAATTAGTACAGTAATCTGTAATTAGCAACTATCAATTAATTTCTTTGTAACCTAATTAATGTAATATGAATTTGATATATTAAAGAAAATAAATATATATTTTTTATATTCTAAATATATTACACTACACACTACCAGAAGTTTTTGAACAGTAATATTTTTAATGTTTTAATGTTTAAATTCTCTTCTGCTCACCAAGCCAGTATTTATTTGATCCAAAGTACAGCAAAAACAAAGTTTGAAATATTTTTACTATTTAAAATAATTTAAAATGTAATTTATTCCTGTGTTCAGAGCTGTTTTTTTTTTTTTTTGCATCATTACTCCAGTCATGTGAATCTTCAGAAATCATTCTAATATGCTGATTTGCTGTCCAAGAAACATTTATTATTATAATTATTATTATCAATATTTAAAACTGTTAAGTCTTTTTTTTCGATTCTTTGATGAATAGATGAATAGAAAGATCCAAAGATCAGCATTTATTTAAAATAAAAAGCTTTTGTAACATTATGCCCTATACCATAGCTTGAAGTAAGTATAATTTATTTTTTTATTTTTTTGGAAAGAAACTATAGAAATTAATATTTTATTTTCGTAAGGGTGCTTTAAATTGACAATAACAACATTTATAATGTTACAAAAGATTTCTATTTCAGATATATGCTGTTCTTCTGAACTTTCTATTCATCAACGAAACCTGAAAAAAATTTTTTGCTATTTTGATTAGCAAATCAAAATTTTAGAATGATTTCTGAAGGATCATGTGACTGGAGTAAAGATGCTAAAAATTCAGCTTTGAAATCACAGGAATAAATTACAATTTGAAATATTATTAAATAGAAAAGAGTTATTTTAAATGGTAAAAATATTTCAGAATTTTACTGTTTTGCTGTACTTTGGATCAAATAAATGCAAGGTTGGTAGGCAGAAGAGACGTCTTTAAGAAACATTACAAATCTTACCATTTAAAAGCCTTGTCTGGTAGTGTACCTAAAATTATATACTTTTTTGCATATACTGCATTAATTATGTAGTAAATTTTAAGAACATTAGTGTTATTAGCTATTAGTATTATTAGCTAAATGAAGATGTCCTGGTTTAGAGTCTCTGTGTCTGTTTGAGGGCAACCCTTCAGTCAGAATCTCTGCCTTTCTCTGCAGTTTAATTAGTGGAACCTCAGGGGTGTTATGTTCTGGCTTATAGTACTGCTTGTCCCTATCTGTGTGTGTGTTGGGTCAGAAACTGTTGGTCGATTCGTGAAATCATAGAGCAGAATCTCAAGCTGGAAGTCATGTCAACTGGTTATGTCATGTGATTAAATGACTGTGATGTGTTTTTGTGCAACTTGGCTAAATTAGTAACAGTGATGGGAAGTTATAAACATCATGATCTTGTGTAAATGACTCATCAGAGCTTGTTTCATTGATTTTTATCTCTCTTTCTCCCTACAGATAACATCCCATGGAGTCTCAGTCACAACCAAACGTGAGGCAGATTTTTGGACAGTATTAGTATCTGGTTTTAGTGCTGTGCAACGATTAATCGCATGCAAAATAAAAGTTTATGTGTACATAATATATTTGTGTGTGTGTGTGTGTGTGTATATATATATATTTGAATACACATGCATGTATATATTTAAGAAAAAAAATGTTTATATATTAGATATATTTATATATAATATAAACTCTGTGTGTGTGTGTGTGTGTGTGTGTGTGTGTGTGTGTGTGTGTGTGTGTGCATGTATAGCAACTCTATATTATATGTATAGCAACCTATTGCCTAAGATGAGGCAAATGACAACAGCAGGAACATTACAGGGTGTTCTCAAGGGTTCACTAGAAGTTGTATGACTTTTTTTGGAGTAGTTAAAATTCAGAGGACACTGTGTTGTGAACCAGGTTTACTGTAGCTATAAATAGAAGTGTTTAGGATCAAAGAGAAGAGTTTTTCTGCAGAGAGCAGCGATATGTCAGAAGACCTGCAGTACTGCGGGCACAGGCCAGGTCAGGGATGTGTTTGAATAAAGTTGCAGAGGTGAGTGGGAGAGAGAGAGGGCGGATGTGTTCGGTTAATGAATAAGTTATAAAACTTGACCTTCTCTGTTTGTTTGCAGGGGCAGGTGTTGGAAAGGCTCCCGATGACATCAGTTTGAGTTTGGCTCAGAGTTGCAGTCAGGACCAAGGTGTGAATCTTAACTAACATCAGCTATAGTATAATTCAATGCAAATTACTCTCTTGAAACTCAAAAATTCTGTCATTATTACTCATCCTCATGTCATTTTAAGTCTTTGAGGTTGTTTATTCCATGTAACATCTAGACAGACACGTATATTGGATAGATATAGATATTTTACATCACCATTTTTTTCCATTCACATTCTAAAGACAATTAAAATGTGCAGTTAATGTTTTTTTTTTTTTTTTTTAAACTGGCTCACAAGGTGCTTTGGTTGTTCGGAAAATTTTGCAGTAGTAAGAATTGGTCGGTTAGGCTTGTAATCTTACTGACTGCAGTTTTATTCAACTGTAAAGTGTTTAATAGAAATTGAACACCTGTGATAAAGAGCTGAAAGGTCTTTCTGACATGAAAATAGATGTCTGTATCTCTCCAAACCCAAAGTTTGTGATCAGTATAAAAGCTGAATAACGAGATGACACAGAGGTAACACCAGCGCTGCACACTGGGCTCAGATTTTCTAAAGCACGTAATCAAAAGATCTTATGGACAGTGTGGTTTTGGATGGTGTGCAAAATGGATTATTGGTAATGTAGTTGTTAATGATTTTGGCAGATGACTATCAGTTTTTAACACCGCAGTAGTGCTCAGGAAACTGTGTGTTTATTATGGATGTACGTTACTACATTTTGACTTGATCCTGGTTTCTTTACATTTACATTTAGACATTTAGCAGACGCTTTTATCCAAAGTGACTTACAAAGGAGAACAGTGGAAGCAATCGAAATCAACAAAAGAGAAATAACATGCAAGTGCTATGACATGTCTCATTTAGCCTAACGCAGTACATGTAGCAAGGATTTTTAAAGTACATAATTAATAAAAGAAAATAAATAGAGGTGGGGGGGGAATGTAAAGAGAGAAGCTAGTGTTAGTAGTGTTTTTTTAGTTTTTTTTTTTTTTTTGAGAAAACAAGCAGTATGTAAATGGATAGAGTATAAGTCTAAAAGAGCATAATTTAAAGAATAGAATTAGAAAAGACTGTGCTAGAGTTAGAGGGTTAAATAAAGATGGAAAAGATGAGTTTTTAGCCGATTCTTAAAGATGGCTAAGGACTCAGCTGTTCAGAGTGAGTTGGGCAGGTCATTCCACCAGTAGGGTACATTTAATGAGAAAGTCCATGAAAGTGATTTTGTGCCTCTTGGGATGGCACAATAATGCGCCGTTCACTTGCAGAACGCAAGCTTCTAGAAGGCACATAAGTTTGAAGTAATGAATTCAGGTAAAGGGGTGCAGAGCCAGTGGTGGTTCTGTAGGCAAGCATTAATGCCTTGAATTTAATGCGAGCAGCTATTGGTAGCCAATGCAGATTGATGAAAAGAGGTGTGACGTGCGTCCTTCTCAGCTCATTAAAAACTAGATTTGCAGCTGCATTTTGGATTAATTTTAAAGGTTTGATAGAACTGGCTGGAAGACCTGCCAAAAGAGCATTGCAATAGTCCAGCCTGGACAGAATAAGAACTTGAACAAGGAAGTTGTGCAGTATGTTCGGAAAGAAAGGGCCGAATCTACTTGATGTTGAATAAAGCTAATCTCCAGGACTAGGCGCTTTAAGTGCTTAAACATGTTTTTTAATTTCAAAAAATGCTAAATGGAGCACAGTGGGCTTGTTTTTAAATTCTGGACTGCAATGCTGGATCATCATTGATCCAATGATTAAATGACTATTTGGTTATCGATTAACTTTATCATATGGCCTGCACTGCCTAACAATGCAGTGGAAAAACTTAGCTCAGTGCCATTCAGAACACTGCAACAATGCCAGTTTGGGTTTTCTATGTAATGAGTTTTATTTATTTATTTTTGAATATAATCATTACATATGCACACAGTTAAATTCGCAAAGATGCAAGCTTTGCTTCCAAATGCAAGTCTTCTGAAAAAACTTTCCATTGATGTATGGTTTGTTAGGATAGGACAGTATTTGGCCAAGATACGACTATTTGAAAATTAATATTAAAATCTAAATATTAAGAAAATCGCCTTTAAAGTTGTTCAAATTAAGTACTTAGCAATGCATATTACTAATCAAAAATGAAGTTTTGCTATATTTACGGTAGGAAATTTACTAAATATCTTCATATCACCACATATCAGTGCACAGTCTGCATATTTTTAAATGCTTGTGAATAATGTCACAACCTGCTCCTTACTGGTATTTTCACTTGATATTTATCTAAAGTTTGACCCTTTTACCATTTTTTCTGATCCGCTGCCAATTGCACAATCAGTTGCACAAGCATGTTGCTTGATTCCCATAGGAATTAATTAAAAGCGTCCACTCCCATCCTCTTGCTCCGTGCCAGTGTTAACGCATCATAATTGACTTCAATGAAAAAAGGAAAGTCACAGAAAGAGCAAGCTATTACATTTTTATTACATATCACACACCAATAAATTATTTGCAGTAAGACCTGGAATGTCTGTCATGCACATAGGGTCTATCTTGATTCTATCTTGGTTCACACTTGTAATATTTGATTTGATCTGGTGCGATTGCTCTGTTAGTGCGGTTCATTTTGAGTAAGTGTGAACGCTGACATCCGAACCCTGGTGTGCACCAAACATGTGGACCGAGACTGCTAAAAACATGGGTCTCGGTCCACATCCAAACAAACTCTGGTGTGGTTAGAATGAAATATGAATGCAACACGGAGCAAACACCTCTAAACGAACCAAAAACAGGAAGTAATGACAAGATGTGATGCTACGCGATATGATTTCACAAATTGAACAAGCAGTGTATCCAAAATAAAATGAGCAGAGAACAAATGTGGAGCAAAAAGGAGGTTAAGTGCCTTTATGAGGTTTTTGTGAGTATGCAGGTGGTGAAAATAAAATCATATGAGCATGCTTAGTCCAGCAGACAGCATTAGGTGTATTTGGCTTAAAGCGGTGCTTAGCAGACCGATCTGTGAATGCATACTTTGATGTCATATATGTGTAGCGATACTTTAAGTCGAACGCACCTTTTCCTTTTGTTTGGAGTGTTCGGTGAGATACGTCATTCAGCCCGACCAAGGTTGTCACCATATCACTTTGCTTTTAGGTTTGGTATCATAAGGGTCACTGTCAGAAATACCAACGTGAATGCTAAGCGGACCAGGACCGGATGTATCATGATCACACTCTAAGTTGATGTAATTTTCATTTACTTTTTTTACATTTCTCTTTCCCTCTAGATTTGATGTCAGACCCAAAGATGTTCTGCCTTGTCTCCAATGATTCTTTTGCCTCCATGCAGCCATCAACCTCATTGGCTCAGGACCTTTATGGCTCCACCCCTCATCCTTTTAGTCAGTCCTTGTCCTCTTGTGACACAGAAATTACTGCCCATCTTTCCACCCACTCACAGTCTTTCCGGAAAGAGTCGTCACGGCCTCGCGGATTGCCTCGCACCTCAAGTTCTGCGGGATCTGCTTTTCCAGACCCTTCTCTGCCCGAATTCAGCCTGTACCCTCCACCCCGTCGGGGAGGACTGGATCCTGTCTGCGAAATGGAGGCCTCCAGGTCACAGAGGGCGACAGAGAGCTCTGAGCCGCCAGACTCTGGAACTCCCAGCACTTCAGGAACGGAATGCCACAGATATCATCCGAAGGAACGCCGCAGGATATCCAGGTCTGTCTCCCGAGAGACAGGGGAAGGAGAGTGTGCTGGGGAAGGGGGATCTGGATTGTACCAGTCTGAGGGTGTACAAGGGGGTCGGGAAAGAAAAGGCGGACAGAGTGCCGAAAGTTTACGGAGTTTGAGCACACGTAGTAGCGGCTCTACTGAGAGCTACTGCAGTGGGACAGACCGGGATACTAACAGTACTTTGAGTAGCCTGCACAGTGAGCAGACTAGCTCCACGCACGTAGAGAGCCTTCTGTCGCTGTCCGGGGATGAGAAGGTAAATGCGGGACATGCCGACCAGCGTAACTCTAATGTGGCCTCGGGGGAGGCTAATAAAAACCCCCATGCCAACGAACTTGCTACCAAATTGCCCGTCGGTGATGCCCCCAAGCCTGCAAACTCTGAGGGACAACAGGGGGAGGGAACTGTGGAGGCAGCATCAAGGACTAGCATAGATGTCTCTGCTGGTCTTTCCCACCAGCACCAGGAGGCAGAACCAGACAAAGTGCGTCCAAAAACAGCCAATCTTGTTCACCGGGCTGCCTCCTCGTCTGCCGCCAGTCGTAGCGGCCGGCGACGAAACGGTAAGCAGCGTGCAAGCAGTTTTGACGCCAGCAGACACCGGGAATACATTTGCGGACGTGGCATGGCAAAGCCTCGCTCTGCAGTATTCATGAAAGGAGAGGAAGACTCCAGTGATCAGAGTGAACTTAGCTGTGCCTCCAGCCTACACTCCACCCACCAGCTCAGCACAGACTCTTCATCCAGCACACCCCACTCCTGCCCCTCTCCCGAGGATCGCCGTGGCCCCTCGCTACGGGCCAAAATTAATGCTGCGCAAACCCACGGTCAGAAGGACAAGGAAAAGGAACGGGAGAAGGACAAGGAGAAGGGCAAGCGCAAAGCTTCGCGGCGCACTCCGAGTACAGGCAGCGCCAAAACTCACGCCCGGGTCTTGAGCCTGGACAGCAGCACTACTGCTTGCCTTAATGACCCCCACCGTTTAGGGGCACCAGCAAGTTCCAGACCGCTTACCACCTCCAAGTCGGACCTGGAGGCAAAGGAGGGGGAGGTGTTGGATGCGGCATCCCTGCTGGGAAGAGCCTCCCAGCTTGAGTCAGTGACCCGGTCCAGAAACAGTCTGCCCTGCCCTATTTCCCTTAGTCATACACAAGATGCATCAACAGGATCTCGAGGTGAGCACACAGTAATGCGAGTTTGTGCATGCACTTATTCACTAGGGGTCGTGAGATGATTAAAGAAATAGTTCACGTAGAAGTAAAAGTTCTGTCATTATTTATTCACTCTCATGATATTCCAAACCTGTATATGAATCGCAAAAAGCTGCTGTTTTGCATACATTGGACGAGGATGGTGACCTGGGGCTGTCCAAGGTCCAACGATTATTACAACATAAAATACCCAAGCCATATGACAGGTTTGTTTCAGGAACAGGCTTAAAGACAGGTCTTTTCTGTCATGTTCAAACACATCTGGGTAAAGTGGACTAGTGAAAAGGAATATTGGTAAAAGAAATTGTAGGATGGGGACGTGGTTGTAGATTTGACGGCAGCAGATCTGAATGCAAGCTTGCAGTTGGGTTGTAAGAAGGGGTGGGGTTTAAGCAGACTGAGTAATTGAAGAAGTCTGGTATACCTCACCAGAGAGTCCAGAGATGATTTAATGGAAGGCTGAGTTATGACATTTTGTTTAAAAATTACAAGGTCAAAAAATGAAACGCATTTCATGGATAATTTAAATTGAATGCTGCTAGGTCTTTATTCCTTTTCCTATCTCATTTATGTTTGCATATATTAAAATATGGCGTGACAAGACGTTGCCTGGCAGGTCTTACACCAGTAATGCAGAGTGTCAGTAGTACATCTTGATTTGTATCTGACGGTGATTGGTAGGGCTGGGTTTTGAAATAAATTTCACAATTGGATTTGATGTTCTACAAGCTTTCGATTTGATTTAATTCAATATTGATTATTTTGGATATAAACGTTTTTGGAGAGTAAGATTTTTTAAAAATGTTTTTAAAAGAAGTCTCTTCTGCTCACCAAGGTTGCATTTATTTCGATCCAATGTACAGCAAAAACTGTAAAATTTAGATTTTACTACTACGACTACTATTAAATGTTTCTTGAACACCAAATCAGCATATTAAAATGATTTCTGAAGGATCATGTGTCACTGAAGACTGGGGTAATGATGCTGAAAATGTAGCTTCGATCGCAGGAATAAATTAAATTGTAAAATATATTCAAACAGAAAGCAGTTATTTTAAATATTAAAAATATTTCATAATTTTACTGCTTTTACTACTTTTATTTGAATCAAATAAATGCAGGTTTGGTGAGCAGAAGAGACTTCTTTAAAGAAAATCAAAAAACTTTTGTCTGATACTGTATATCAGGTACAGGACATGGCAAATTTTCTCAAGGGAACAAAATCTCTCAGCTGAGGCTGTAAAATATACGTGAGAGTCAGTTAGTACTACACTGAAGGTTAAAATTATAATACTAAACTAAAAGTTAACTTTAAATTACATGATTATATTTTTTAAATATAAACATTTAAATGATGGCTGTCATAAACAAAATTTGACGGATTTATTTAAACTTAAATATTGAAGAAGAGTAAAAAAATATAATAAATATGTTATATGGTGCATATATTTAGCAAAACGCTCCTCTCTAGTTAATTTTTCTAGATGACTAGCAAGTTTATGGTCACCAAGTATGTTTTTTTTTTTTTTTTACCTGAGGTAAATGTGATGTTATGTGACATTGTGACTATATTGATGTCTTTCCATATTTGAAACACTGATTAAGCGATTACATGAGACAGGATACAGATTTCGATAAGTTGTACTCTTTTCTTTAACATACCTTCAGATGTTCATTCATGTTTATTTCGTACTGTAACTGTATCAAGAAATAAACAGCGCCAAAACTATTATTTGAATATTGTAATAAAATGGACAGAATTTGAAATCTGAGACTTTGTTTCAAATCAAAAAAGCACATCTTATTGCGATTTATTGAATGGGAGGTGCTCTACAATGTTCTGTTCATTAACTGAAAATAGTCTAGACTAATCGATTCTTGAGATTTAAGAATCAATATTTAAGAATCAGTATTGTTTTCTCCTCCAGCCCTAGTGATTAGTGAACTATATCGGAATATGCGCACATTCAAAAGCACACAAATAAAATGTAAAATTTTGTCTGTTTCTCACACAAAGATACTTGTCTTTAAAGCCATTGGTTACCATTCACTTTTAATATATGACAAATAAAATACAACATTCTGCCTAACATGAAAAGAAACAAAACCATAGAGGGTTGGAATGAAATGAGGGTGAATAAATGATGACAGAATTTTGTTTTCTAACTGAACTATGCTTGTAAGTAGTGATCTCATTCTGAGATCAGTCTGAAGTGCTAGACATCTGAGGTCTGCAGCAGGTCAGAACTCAGATGGATGTTTTTCAGCAGAATGTAGCCGATCAGATAAACAAGCTTTGCCCAGAAGCTAGTAGATGTACATGTAGTGTGTTTTGCCAGTGCAGCTGTGACCCACAAACCCCTGCAGAATTACTGAAGACTTACTCTGACAGCCTGTTGAGTCTATATATAGGAGATCTGCGGGGTTTGTTCTTTTCCGTTGGTCCACAGTCCTCATGCAATGTTTGCTTGTATGAAATTGAATTGCAGTGTGCATGTGGATTCAGTAATGATAAAACATTTTGGTCCCTATTTAAAACTTTATCCACCGCTAAACACTTGTGGTCAGATGTTTCGAAACGGATCTTGATTTCAGATTTAAACATGGCCTCCATTTTCCATCTGTGTTTGAAATTCTAGCTCTGTGTGTTTCTGATGTGATGTTTATTCTACAGCACCAGTGACTGGATCATGTTTGGGGAAGCATTGTTTGATTCTCTTTGTCATGTTTTTGCCGTCTTCTATTAAGGCTTATTATTCACAAATGAACTAGTCTGAACATAGCAAAAGCATTGTTCTAAAGTAAATCATTCTGTCTTGGGTTACAGCCGTTTTGGTCCATCATGAGATTGTTTAGGCTGTTTTATTGTAGTAATAAAGTTTTACTTCCAGTGATAAGTCATCAGATAAGGTCAAAGTTCATTCGCAGTGGGAGTGCTGCAGTTAAAGTCCGTGTTTAAAACTGCTTGCAAAGGAAATTCTATTAACCATCTGGACATAGGAAGATGACAAAGCAGATTTAGTTTATATTATGCATTTATCACTGGTAGTTTTTTGGAAATGCATTACCCTGAATTTGACCTTTTTCTTTTAAACACAGTATGTTGTATGCATGTTTGTTTAAATGATCACCTTCTTTGATTGTGCCATGTTCTGCAAAATTTTGGCAAGACTCTGAGGACATTATTGTGATATTTTTTTTAATATGTAAAGATGTAATATTTTAATTCATATGTAAATAATATATAAAATATATACACTGCCCTCCAAGAGTTTGGAAACGCCATAGAAAAGTGGGATTTTGGACAATATTGTTATGAATCCTTTTTAATTTGTGATAATTTTGCACTGATAAGGGACAACACAAACTACAAAAATATATTTTATTACATAAACAGTTTATGCATAGAAAAAAATAAAATTTTCATTCATCAGAATATCCACCATTAGCAGCTATTACAGCTCTGCATAATCTGGGCATCCAAGCTGTCAGTTTATTCAAACATTGACTTGATATGTTACTCTAAGCCTCCTGATTGCCCAAAGATAATTCACACTGGTTGGACACTTTTTACAGACATCACGGTTCAGTTCCTCCTGTAGTAGCTCAATTGGGTTGAGGTCGGGTGATTGAGGAGGCCATTCCATGACAGACATGATGATCTCCAATGATAATGTCAAGTTACTTATGTATAATGTATTTCCAACAAAGAATAAGGATTTATGCTAATATCATCCAAAACCATACTTTGCCTGTCTTTTTTTTACAGGGGTGTTTCCAAACTTTTGGAGGGCAGTGTATATATGTGACCCTGGACCACAAAACCAGTCATAAGTCGCTGGGGTATATTTGGAGCAATAGCCAAAAATACATTGTATGAGTCAAAATGATTGATTTTTGTTTAATGCCAAAAGTCATTAGGATATTAAGTAAAAATGATGTTCCATTAAGATATTTTGTAAATTTCCTACTGTAAATATATCAACACTTAATTTTTGATAAATAATATGCATTGCTAAGAACTTAATTTGGACAATTTTAAAGGTGATTTTCTCAATATTTTGATTTTTTTTTTTTTTTGCACCCTCAGATTCCAGATTTTCAAATAGTTGTATCTCGGCTAAATATTGTCCTATCATAACAGACCATACATCAATGGAAAGCTTATTCAACTTTCAGATGATGTATACATCTCAATTTTGAAAAAATGACACGTATGACTGGTTTTGTGGTCCAGGGTCACATATATCGATATACTACCAGTGTTACGCACGTTACATAATCAGATTACTTTTTTCTAGTAACTAGTAAAGCATTACTTTTTAATTTACAAGAGCTACTTTTTTTTTAAATAAATAATGCCAGTTACTTCATTTTCCCATTTATTGACTGACAAGTCTCCTGACCCCATGTTGAAACCAGAAGTACAGAGACGCTGTGTGCTCTGTGTAAACATAATTTTACTGTAGTAATTTACTTTTTCTTTTAGCCTGAGGTTTATTTATTTCACTTTTTGGTGCGAAAGGGCTTTTACATGTGCTAAAAAAAATTTATATTAAAAACAAACAAGCAAGCCCTGCCCAGACAAAAAGTAACACGAAAGTAATTCAAACATAATGTAACGCATTCCATTCCATAAAAAGTAACTAAGGAACATAATTAGTTACTTTTTTAGGGAATAATGTAAAATTGTAATGCATTAATTTTAGGGATGCACCGAATGTTTGGCAACAAAAATTATTCAGCCGAAAATAGTAAAAAAAAAAAAAATGCTATTTCGGTGTTCGGCCAAATAAGTGAAAAGACCAAATAAATTACACCAAACAGTAACATGACGTGATCAAATAGATGTGTGCACTATTGTAGCAAACATGTCCATAGTGTGAAAGCATTTAAAACTGTCTGTGAAAGATGCAAATATCATTACATGCACCAACAGCGAAAGATTGTTTAACACCGCATTGCATGTCTTCGATGAGAAGAGGAACGGTTGGTTGTAGCTGGTTACTGTATGATGACTGAAATCGCGAAATTGCCTTAAACCATTAGTAAATAAACTACAGATTTTTTCCTAATACACGTACAAATGGTATGTATTCTGACAGCACTGCATGAGCTCGTTAGCCAAGGTTCAAAGTCCAAAGCGCAAGGAAAATCTGCGCTGAAACAGCTTAAGAGATTCATTCATAAATCTGCTGCTGTCAACAAAAATAAGTACTGATGTCTTATGCGGGTTTCCGCCACAATAAAAGTAATCATTCATAAATGTTAGTACTGTAATTTTACTGTTGCTCTGTGAAATAAAATTTAAAAAGACAAAAATAATGATAACAAGAATTACAACATTTCTGTTATTACATGTATTATAACATTCACACATTGTGTTCAAATTGGGATCTGTAATGTTTTAAAAAGTCTCTTCTGCTTCTGCATTAATAAAAAACACATGCCTGATTCAAGAAGGGGGTCTTAAAAATGGCCAAAGAATATTATTTTACTAACTTCTTTATTTTAAGTTAAATTGTGCTTTGTTGGTAGGCTATAATGTACTAGAATGTTAAAAATGTTCAGTGTTAAGTAAATATTTTTTAAATTGTTGTTTTGTAATTGTTTATATATTTTTTTGAAAATCAAGACAAAACTGTATAAAGCACAAATTTTAATTTTATGCAGTGGTGAAAAAAATTGACAAAATACATGGGGAAAAAAACCCCGGAAAAAATGTATTTGGTAATCAGCCTTTGGCACCAGTGTTTCATTTTGTTCGGTTTCGGCTTCAGCCAAGAATTTTCATTTCGATGCATCCCTAATTAATTTTATGCTCACCATGTAACATTAAATTACATAGGTAAGCATTAGGCACTTGCATTTGTGTTTAACTGATGTGTTTGATTCTTGGGTCTACGCTGGTCTTGCATGCAGCATTGCATGTTGCTAGTTCAATGAAAGCTCATTTTTGCTGGCCCTCCTGTCTTTGTCTTCTTACGGCAGCCCCAGGGAATGATGACACAGTCACGTTTCGCAGAGAGCGTAGTACGTTTCGCCGGCAAGCGGTGCGTAGACGGCACAACGCAGGAAGTAACTCCACACCCCCCACCTCTCTCATCGGATCCCCACTCAGGTACGACTCTCCCGGGGAGTGATTGACCTGTTGCAGAACACCTGTGCTGATGTCCACTTCATTTTTCTCATCAGCATGTTTCACCTCCTTCCTCTTTTGCTTACACACCTCTAACTGTAATTTCCACATTTCTTTGGGGCATTGCCTGAAATTTAATCCTTAATTTGCTTGCTACCCTCTTCTTAATATTGTACGGACCTAAAACGCATCATCAGAGAAGCCCAAGCTGATCTTTCTTTTCTTTTCTTGTTCCTGCATGTTGCCTTTTCCATGCAATTCAAGTCTTTTTTTGTTCTTGCATGAGTTGTTTCTGTACTTCTGTTTATTTTTCTTTCAGTACAGAGTCTTTCCTGTGCTTTCACTTATTTTATCCTGTTCTGATGAACCACGTCACATGGTCTCTAATTTCACCCTCACTGTCAACACTGACACATGCTGCTTTTGGAGTCTCTACTACTGTATCCTGGAGTGTTAGTCACTGCGTCCTTCTTTCACATATTAAATCTTTCCATAACCCCCAGACACAGTTATCCTTGCCATCATAGACGGCTTCAGATGTAGAGAGAGTGTTTGAATACTTTGTTTTATTATCAGGCCCAGGGCATGTCTGTTTCTCTTGAAGTATCATGATGCTTTCAGTTTACTAATTCTGTTTCTCCAGTCAAGTTCTCTGAAATGACTCAGAGGCTGTGTTCAGACAGGTAGCACAAATCCAATTTTAGTTGTTTTTTTATGCCAAAGAGCAAAATCTACATGGAGGTTTATTTTTACAAACCTGATCCAAACCAAATCCACACACTGCCATTCAAAATTTTAGGGTTTAGTACTATTGTATTTTTTTTTAAAGAAATTAATACCTTTATTCAGCAGATGTGCATTCATTTGATAAAAAAAAACGAAAGATTTTACCTAAGTCTTCCTGTTTTTTAACTTTCTATTTATTAGTGTCAGTTTCCACAAAAATATTAAGCAGGACAACTGTTTTTAATGATAGCAATTACAAATGTTTCTTGAGCACCAGACCTGCATATTAAAATGATTGTGGCATTTACTTTCTTTGAATGGTGAATATGCAAGTGTATGTTTTACACACACCATCCAAATGAATGTGTAAACACAGTGATGCCTCTAATGCTGCACTCAGCATTTTTCCAATTTTCCGTCGTCTCTTTCCAAAATAACAGTCGGTAACTATCTTATTCCACTTGTTTTGCTGATGCTTATGTCATTACTATGACAACTAATGTTGATATTAGAAATGTGCAGAACAAAATTTCCAAAACTGACTAGTCAGTTGCCTGAGGGACCAGATAATGAATCAACAACAAATAAACGCATCTGATTTTGTCATTGCAAGATCAGATTTAAAAAACAAATTGGACTTTTGTACATTATTTTCTCTCACTCTGTTTCTTTCTGGTGATGTTGTGTTTGCACACACACACACACACACACACACACACACACACAGAAACCTCAAAATCGCTCTTGCTTTTTCTGGCAGTGAAATCGGAATACTCATCCTCTTCTCTTCCCGTTCAGCACTCCTCTCATTTTACACTTCCTGTCAGCTCTCATAACACCTCCAGAATGCCTATTCCACTGTCTATCACAACCATCTGTCTGCTTCTCTCTCTAAAATGTGACCTTGCACTTCCTTCCAGCATCTTGTTCTGTTTTTGTCTGTTCTTATCTTTATATACACACACACACACACACACACACACACTTACTTTTACTGTATGGATGGACACAAATACTATTCATGCTGAGTACTACTAGTATTCAGTGTTGTTTTAGTATTACTTGTATACATTTTAATTGTATGCATTTATTTGATCCAATGTACAGCAAAAACAGTTTAAAATAACTGTTTTCTATTTGAATATATTTTAAAATGTAAAATATTCCTGTGATTTCGATTACTGCAGTCTTCAGTCTCACATGATCCTCAGATTCTGACTTGAGACTGCGCAGATGGCACGTGACTGTCAAGAGTGGCATCAAAGTACCACGATAGCGATTCAAAACCAGCCGGCTAACTCAGCCGGCGCAATTTCTCAAGAGCGGCTGCATGAGCTATCAACAGTAACAGCTATTTCACGATTGGTCAGATTCACCGCATGACAACGATCACGTGTGTTTTGTGTTTATTCTAACCTTTTTAATTCCAACAATTGCCACAAATCTGTGTTTTTATAGCAGTATAAGCTTTTTTACTGTAGTCGTACCTTATCTGTAGTCAAGTTTATCATAAAACATGGATAAAAGCATATATACCCCCCACTTTATTAGTATTTAAATAGTATGTTTATGCTAAACTATATTCTTGAACAGATGGCGCTGTATTAAGCAGCATATAAAAGATGTTTCTGTTGCTTTGGATCTTTGGATCTTTCTATTCATTAAAGAAACCTGAAAACAGCAACTCAGCATATCACATGATTTCTGAAGGATCATGTGACACAAGACTTGAGTAATGATGCTGAAAATGTAGTTTGATCACAGGAAAAAAAATTACATATTAAAATATATTCAAATAGAAAACAGTTATTTTAAATATTAAAAATATTTCAAAATTGTACAAAAGTGTTTTTGGTGTACTTTGGATCAAATCAATGCAGGCTTGGTGAGCTGAAGAGTTTCAAAAACATTTAAAATCTTAAACTTTAAATCTAAATCTTTAAATATTAAAAAAACGTATGACTTGTATTGTACTATTATACAATTTATTCTTTCAGTTCAGTTTAATTTTAGTAATTTTGTTATGTGCCTTTGTCATTTTTGTTAGTTCTGTTTCTATTTAGCTGAAGTTTATTTTAATTTCAATTTCAAGTTTTAGTAATTCAGTTATTTAAAATCTAAAAGTTGGTTTGTTTTATTATCAGACAACCAAAAATGATTTTTATAGTCTTAGTTGTAGTTAACAGTAACAAAACAGATGAAACATCATCATCAAACAGAAGTTAACTTCTTTGTTGAGTACTAAAGTTGACAACATGACCTAAATGCCCATCCCTGTGTTCCACATCCGCAGTCTGTTACTCATTCCGAATCATGCCTATTTCTACTCCTCCAGTCTGCAGGAAGCTCTGAGTCAGGTATCTCAAGCTTCAGGGTCACAGGTCAGAGGTCAGCCATCCCGCACGCCGTCTCAGGTGACGGTATTGAGCACTAGCACCTCCCTGCTGGTCAGGAATGGAAGTGCACAGCTGGAGGGCTGTCCGGATAAGGCGTCCACTGTGGGCGTGGCCAGCCTGCAGGATGATTTTGGTATGCACCGTAAAATTGCCTGCTGTATGTCACATCATCTTGTTATCGTCACACCTGCCTGTTATATTTGCATTCTGTGTGTCTCACACTTGCATACTGTCTGTCACACTATTTTTCACACCTGCGTGCTGTTTCTTATCACATTCCATTTGCATGTCATTACCTGGTTTGAATATTCAGTCAGTGTGCATCTGTAAGTTTTCATCAGATTGACAGGTTGTGGCTGTGGGAATTAATCTTGATCAGTTTATTGATTTTTCTGAATGTATTTGTGTTTGGGACCACACCGATTACACTGTATGATCTTGTATCCGATTTTGCATGCATGTACATATGACGTGGTCTTTCTTTGGTCATTCAAACTCTTCCCTGGTGGTGTAGAGGTATTGATGCACTCCCACTGCTGCGGTTAAGGTTTGCTTCCGGTCGGGAGGCATGCTTGCTTATTTCCTCCCGTGATCAATAGTGCATCTATATGTCTATAAATATCTCTTGTTCTTTGTAGACAAATGCAATAAAATCACAGATTAGTGAGGTTTTATGAGCTTATGAGGCTCATACAGGCCTAAAATACAAAAATGTAAAAAAAAAAAAAAAAAAAAAAAATGCATCTGTAGACAAAGTATTCTTTAGGTCTGGTATTAACTTTCGCCAAAAAAAAAAAAAAAAATCTGTCATTAATTACTCACCCTCATGTTGTTCCAAACCTGTAAGACCTTTGTTCATCTTCGGAACACAAATTAAGTTATTTTTTATGAAATCCAAGAGCTTTCTGACCCTCCATTGACAGCAAGGGTCCTTCCACGTTCAAGGTCCAGAAAGGTACCAAAAACTTCAGATCAGAAAGTGCTCAGATTTCATAAAAAATATCTTAATTTGTGTTCTGAAGATGAACGAAGGTCTCACAGCTTTGGAATGACATGAGTATGAGTAATTAATGACAGACTTTTCATTTCTGGGTGAACTAACCCTTTAATTTTAACATGTGTTTTTGATTTTGTCTAAATGTGGTTTTTATTTTGTCTGTTCCCTAAATAGTTGGACCCCATTTACGCATATATTTAGTGTGGAAAGCATAACAATTAATGTTGTTACAGGCTGTCCAGAGTTATTTTTTTAAGAATTAAAAATTATTGCATTAAGAATTTCTTAGGCTGTGATGTAACATTTTCAGCGGTTCTCTCCTACCCCCTTCCAACTGAGATGTCATATTATGACTATATTATATATTATATATGTCATATTTTATTTTAATATTGATTTTATTTAGAAAAGAATGCTTTAAAAGGATCAAAAGTGACAAAGACATTTATAATGTTAAAAGGATTTAATTTTCAAAATAATTGCTGTTCTTTTACTTTTTACTCATAATTCTATCAATTTTCAATATTACGCAGTAACTATTTTGTTAATTGTAATATTTCACAATATTGCTGTTTTTACTATAGTAAGAGTGATGTAGTTTTGTTGGCATCTGTCTTGAGAGATTGAGGTGCTGTTGTTCTGAAACATTTACTTAGTGAAGACCAGCAGGTATTAAAGGGTCAGTGTCCTGTCTGTGACAGAAGTCTAATGTGACCCTGTGTGATGTCTGCTATGTGACCCCTGACCATCTTTGTGTTTGTGTGACTCAGGAAAGCTGACCCCACCTCTCTATGAGGTCGGAGGATGTGACATGTCCCTGGTGAACTTTGAACCCGCAACCAGGCGAGCCTCCAACAACCTCTGGTGAGTTATTGTGGTACTATTGCAATTAGTATTAATGTTTTTTATTAACATTTTTTTTTTTTTTTTCATTTATTTTTAGTTCAAGTTCTATTAATTCTTTGTGTTATTGGCATTTAAGATGTCTGAGATGTTCATATCTTTTTTTTCTTCAGTCAAAAGGAAATTAAGTTTTTTTTGAGGAAAACATTCCAGGATTTTTGTCCTTTTATAGGACTTCAATGGGAGCTAACGGGTTAAAGGTCTAAATTGCAGTTTCAATGCAACTTCAAAGGATTCTACACAATCCCAGCTGAGGAATAAGGGTCTTATTCAGTAAAAACAATTGAAGCATTTATATAATTTTTACCTACAATTGCTCGTCTTGCACTAGCTCTCTGTAAATTCACACATTGCACCGTCACATGGGAAAGGTCACGCACGGTTAGTTGGTCTCATGGTCACTTCCAACTTCAAAATCGCCTGACATTGTTGTTTTACCTTTTTTTAAAAGGGCATTTGACTGTCTTTGCACATTCGCTTTGTAAACACCTGGTCGGTACTTCTCCCTACACCACATGTGGCCTTTCAAGCGTGACTGTGCAATGTGTGAAGTCGAGCAAGACGAGCATTTGTGGTTAAAAAGTATATATATTAAAACTTTTTTTTAGAAAATGACAGAGCGTTTCACTACGTAAGATCCTTATTCTTCGGCGGGGATTGTGTAAAGCCTTTTGAAGCTGCATTGGAACTGCATTTTGGACCTTTAACCAATTAATCCTCATTGAAGTCCACTATATGGAGTATGTTTTCATCAAAAACCTTAAATTACTTTTCGACTGAAGAAAGAAAGAAATTAAAGGAATAGTTCACCCTAAAATAAAAATGTATCCATGATTTACTCACCCTCAAGCCATCCTAGGTGTATATGACTTTCTTCTTCCAGACGAACACAGTCGGAGTTGTTTTAAAATTTATCCTGGCTCTTCCAAGCTTTATAATGGTGGTGGATAGTGGCTATTTTAAAGCTCCAAAAAGTGCATATATCTGTCATAAAACTAACCCATATGCCTCTGTCTTCTGAAGTGGATCCATGGGTTTTTATAACAAAAATATTTCTATTTTTAAAATTATAATCTCAAATCACTGACTTCCGTCAACGGACGTATGCGCGTTTACGAGAGTCGAGTTCCTGGTCGGTGTAACGTTGCTCCAGTTCAAACAAATAAGGCTGTAATTTTTATTTATTGGTTAACTATTCCTTTAACATTTTGGATGACATGGGAGTAAGTAAATTATCAGGAAATTTTCATTCTGGAAGTGAGCTTCTATTTTATGTTTTGTTAGAAATATTGCCTTGGCTACTAGCTGAAATAAAATAAGTTTAAACAAATTTAAAACAAAAATAACTTCTTACACATTTTTATTTGAAGTAAAATTGTATTTCTTTTATATTTAAGTAAAAAAAAAAAAGGTTTTAGTTAACTTTAATACAGCACATGTACAACTGGAACCCAGAATTTTTTGTTTAGTATCCCAATGCTAACAAAGTCTTTCTCTCTTCAGGGAAACAGACTCTCACCTCTCCAGTTCTACCTCAGTTCGTTTTTACCCTCATGACCTGGTGAGTGCTACCGAATATAAACACACACACACAGACTGCATGTTTTCTTTATGCAAACACTCTGTGATATAATTCAGCCACAGACTGTGAGGAAATACATTTGACATACAGTATGAGATTATGTATTGTGCACAATAGCGCTCATGTGAGAAGCAGCACAGTAGAGACAATGAGCTCAGTGTCTGTGTGTGTAAGCTCACCCTGGCTTAGTTCTCGTTTCCTCAGATGCGTCTGAATCGTCTGCTGTCCATGGACCCAGAGCTGTTGGAACAGCACGATGTGGACGGGAGTCCTGACCTGCAGGAGGCACCGCACTGCACACAGGACTCCACGCATAATCACACACACTCACACACGCACCCACACAAAACTAAGCAGTACTACCGCCTCTGGCTGCTGCCGTACTTGTGGGTCGGGCTGCACTTTGACAGACTCACACTACTTGCCCTCTTCGACAGGTACACAGAAACACACACATTAATGTGTATTACTGATGTGTCTCAGCTCATGTCCTGATGATGCTGCTTGTGTGTGTTTGTCAGGAACCGAGAGGTTCTGGAGAATGTGCTCTCAGTGGCTCTGGCGGTTCTCGTGGCCTTCCTGGGTTCTGTGCTGCTTGTTAATGGGTTTTTCACTGACATTTGGGTCTTTCAGTTCTGCCTCGTTATTGCCAGTTGCCAGTACTCATTGCTGAAGGTGAGAATCGCACACTTTTCAAATACACACCGATTTAATGATTCATTTTTAATAAAAATGTGTCTTTCTGTTTTTCAATCAGAGTGTCCAACCTGACTCTTCATCACCCCGACATGTGAGTAACGCACACATTCAAATACAATAACACACTTAATTAAAATTAGATAAAAAGCATGTAAATTAGTGCTGGAAAAATGAATGTTTGCACAAAAATTAAATTTCTTTTATCATTTAGTCACCCATAAGTTGTTCCTGACCTGTATTAATTGCTTTCTTCTGCTGAACACAAAAGATGATGTTTTGTATAATGATGGTAACTAAACAGTTAAAAAATATTAAGCAGCACAACCGTTTTCAACAAATTATAAGAATGTTTCTTGAGCACCAAATCATCATATTAGAATGATTTCATGTGACACGAAATTAATTTACCTTTTAAAATATATTAAAACAGAAAGAAATTGTATTTCAGATTGTAATAATATTTCACAGTATTGCTGTTTTTACTATTTATTGAAGAAATAAATGCAGCTTTGTTAGCAAAATAGACTTCTTTCAAAAATTTAAGTCATAATGCCCTCAACTATTCATGATTATATACACTACCAGTCAAAAGTCTTTGAACAATAAGATTTTTAATGTTTTTAAAGTCGTCTTTTCTGCTCAAGCCTGCATTTATTTGGTCCAAGGTACAGCAAAACAGTATTGAAATATTTTTACTATTTAAAAACTCTTTTCTATTTGAATATATTTTAAAATGTAATTTATTCCTGTGATCAGAGCTATATTTTCTAAATTGTAGAAATTAATATTTTTATTTAGCAAGGATTCTTTAAATTGATCAAAAGTGATGATAAAGACATTTCTAATGTTATAAAAGATTTCTATTCCAGATAAATGCTGTTCTTCTGAACTTTCTATTCATCAAGAAACCTGAAAGAATTGGCTGTTTTCATTTATTTCATTTATTAATGTTATATTTGTTACATTAATAATAATAATAATAATAAATGTTTTTGAGCAGCAAATCAGAATATTACAATGATTTCTGAAGGATCATGTGACTGGAGTAATGATGGTAACAGTTCAGCTTTGAAAATCACAGAAATAAATGACATTTTAAAATATATTCAAATAGAAAAGAGTTTTTTTAAATAGTACATATATTTCAAAATTGTACTGTTTTGCTGTACTTTAAATCAAGTAAATGCAGGCTTGGTGAGCAGAAAAGTCTAATTTAAAAAACATTACAAATCTTACTGTTCAAAAACTTTTGACTGGTAGTGTATGTTATGTAATTAATAGCACCTAACATGATAAATTGTGATTAATTACAAAAAAATGCATTACTTTTTGCTAAGTTAAATGACAGATTGGGGGTCTAAATTCAGAGATGCAATGTTTTTCTCTCCCTTCTGTGCGTGTTTGTTTAGGGTCATAATCGAATCATCGCTTACAGCAGGCCTGTGTATTTCTGTCTGTGCTGTGGGCTGATCTGGCTGTTGCACTATGGGAGTGTAAACAGCAGCTCCACTGCAGTGTCTCTGTATGGAGTCGCTCTCACCAGCTCCGTCCTGCTGTCTCAGGCACGGGATCTCCTCATTGGTGAGCACTGATGCACACGAGGACATAAATTCCCAGCAGATGAATATGTAGCAGTTATTGTTTTGCTCTTTTATGGAAATCTGCATGCTGTATGGTTTTTCTAAGCATTACTATAAAAGTGGAAAGACATTTCAGAGCTGAGTACAGAGGAAATCCTGCTGATGTGACGAGTACTCCAGCTTTACATTATCTCTCTCCTTCTCGCTCTACAGTTTTCACCCTGTGCTTTCCCATCATCTTCTTCATTGGGCTGCTCCCTCAGATTAACACTTTCGTCATGTACCTGCTTGAGCAACTTGACATTCATGTCTTCGGAGGAAACGGTAATAAAATAAGCATATGCATTATGATACTTTCTTAAATGATTTCTTAGAATTTAATAAATGTTTAATGCTTTAGAAGTATTTTTTTATTGTTAGTTTGTTTTAACTAATATACAGTTGACGTCAAAAGTTTACATACACCTTGCAAAATCTGCAAAATGTTAATTATATTACTAAAATAAGAGGGATCATGCAAAATGCATGCTATTTTATATTTAGTACTGACCTAAATAAAATATTGCACATAAAAGGTGTTTACATATAGTCCAATAATAGTTGAAAAGTTTACTTTCACTCTTAATACTCTTAATACTGTGTTGTTACCTGAATGATTTACAGCTGTTTTTTGGGGGGCAACTGCCCGCTGTTCTTCAGAAAATCCTTCAGGTCCCACAAATTCTTTGGTTTTTCAGCAGTTTTGTGTATTTGAACTCCTTCCAGCAATGACTGTATGATTTTGAGATCCATCTTTTTACACTGAGGACAACTGAGGGACTATTACAGAAGGTTCAAACGCTCACTGATGCTTCAGAAGGAGACAAGATGCATTAAGAGATGGGGGTGAAAACTTTTTGAATTTGAAGATCAGCTTAAATTTAACTTATTTTGTCTTCTGGGAAACATGCAGGTATCTTCTGTAGCTTCTGAAGGGCAGTACTAAATGAAAAAATATTCAATATTTAGGCAAAATAAGAAAAACACATCTTCATTCTGTTTACACCCCTGGCTCTTAATGCATCGTGTTTCCTTCTGAAGCATCAGTGAGCGTTTGAACCTTCTGTAATAGTTGCATATTGCAACTAATAGTTGCAACTGAGTCCCTCAGTTGTCCTCAGTGTCAAATGATGGATTTCCAAATCATGCAATCATTTGTGAAAAGGGTTCAAATACACAAAAAACAAGAATTTGTGGGACCTTAAGGATTTTTCTGAAGAACACCAGGCAGTTTAACTGTTCAGGACAAACAAGGGACTCATGAACAACTATCACTAAACAACAAAAAACACAGCTGTGGATTATTCAGGTAACACCACAGTATTAGGAATCAAGTGTATGTAAACTTTTTAACTGGGTTCATTTTATAAATTCAACTATTATTATCTTTTGTAGACTATATGTCAATGTCTTTTATGTGAAATATCTTATTCAGGTCAGTACTAAATAAAAAATAACATGCATTTTGTATTATCCTCTTATTTTGGTAAAATAATGAACATTTTGCAGATTCTGCAAGGTGTTTGTAAATTTTTGACCTCAACTGTAGTTAACTGTTGTTAACAAATAGAACCTTACTGTGAAGTGTTACCAATGTTTCTACTATTTCTTATGTACTTACATTCAAAACTGTGTTGTGTTTGCAATGAGATTGGTGTTTAGAGACTCATTGTTATGACTGTCTTCACTCCCAGCATGCACCAGTCTGCTCTCAGCTCTGTATAGTGTTGTGCGCAGCATCATCACCATAGCGATGCTCTATGGGTTCTGCTATGGGGCCCTAAAGGTGATGAATCCTCTACATTTCTTTTGAATTTTTTTGTGCATTTCGGTTGTATTTGTATTTCTCTGAATATTATGTTTGTTTTCAGGACTCGTGGGATCCTCAGCACATCCCTGTGCTTTTCTCAGTGTTTTGTGGGCTGTTGGTTGCCGTTTCATACCATCTCAGCCGCCAAAGCAGTGACCCCTCTGTTCTCATGTGAGTGTTTGCTGCAAATGTGTGGGTTTGTGTTTTTAATAAATAATTCTTGCAGTTTTTCTGCTTTAGGTGCTTTGTTTTTTAGTACTTTCTATCTCATACTTCAGTGGCTCTTGATTTGATGTCTAAGGACCTTTTGT
The DNA here is from genome assembly GCA_033026305.1 of Cirrhinus molitorella. Taxonomy (NCBI): domain Eukaryota; kingdom Metazoa; phylum Chordata; class Actinopteri; order Cypriniformes; family Cyprinidae; genus Cirrhinus; species Cirrhinus molitorella. The sequence goes on along the minus strand of CM065126.1, from coordinate 33,288,328 downwards.
TGTTCCATTGCATTTTTGTGAATTTAAATATTATTCTGTGTCTGTGTAGTTCATTAGTGCAATCTAAGGTCTTCCATAACGTGAAGGAGAAAAATCCAGAGGATCCCCTTTCTGAAGTTCAGGATCCTTTACCAGAGAAACTCCGCAGCTCTGTGGTGAGCAATACGCACATTCATTTCACAAACAGATACAAACAGACACAAATAGACACAAATTGCCTTTTCTGTGTTGAATGATGCATCTGTGTCTCTGTTTTTCTCTCTGACTACAGAATGAGAGGCTACAATCGGATGTGATTGTTTGTGTCGTCATTGCTGTCCTGTACTTTGCCATTCATGTCAGCACTGTCTTCATTGCCTTACAGGTAAAACACTATGATTAGGCATGCAGCAATGTTAAAATACAATTATTATTAAAACATTTATTTTTATAATATTCACTACAGAAAATTATTTACCATAATTTATTTACTAGAAAAAAGTACACAACACAGTATTTCTGGGGCAAATAAATTAAATAATAAATGATTTCATAAAATCATTTTATTTGATTATTCAAATTTATTGAAACAAAATAGAATCCATAAAGTTAATGGAAAACACAGAATTAAATAAAAATAAAACGGAATTGGAGAAAAAAATAAAACTTGTTTCATAGGGCCTAAAAAAATAGATTTTTAATAAATTGCTGTTAAATTGTGTTAAAATAATTTTTTAGAAATGAGAAAAAAAATGTAATCCTGAAAATTTTAATTTGGAAATAAATAAAATAGATTTCAAGGTACAAATTTAACAAAAAACACTTAAATATTCCATTAAAAATCCAATATTGGCTCAATACCATTCAGTATTTTTTTTTTTCATCATAGAATCCTGAAAAAAAAAAATGCATCACGGTTTTAATAACAATATTAAGCAGCACAGCTGTTTTCAACATTGGTAATGCTAAGAAATCATGTGACAATGAAGACTGCTGAAAATTCAGCTTTACCATCACAGGAATAAATTATAATTGTAATAATATTTTGAATTGTAATAATTATACGAATAAAACTATAGTGAAATATCAGAATGATAATAAATAGGCAGTTCTTGACTGTTCATATCCCTCTTTCTTCTTTTCTAGCCTTTTTTGAGCTATGTTCTGTACGGTCTGGTCGGGGCAGTAGGGCTGCTAACTCACTACCTGTTGCCACAGATGAGGAAGCAGTTACCCTGGTACTGTTTCTCACACCCGCTGCTCAAAACCAGGGAGTACTATCAGTTTGAGATCCGGGGTAAGGCACACTACAGATGTGATTTTATGTTATGCAAAGATAACACTCTTGTTCTGCTGGGACTCCATGTTAATAGCACTGATGTGTGTGTTTTTTCTATGTGCAGGTGCTGCCCATGTCATGTGGTTTGAGCGCACACATGTGTGGCTGCTGTTCGTGGAGAAAAACATCCTTTATCCACTCGTTGTGCTTAATGAGCTGAGTGGTAGTGCACAAGAGCTCGCCAGCCCCAAGAAACTCAACACAGAGTCAGTATTACCTTTTCTATCTAACGTCGTGTTGTATGTCCTTTTTATTTAGTGTTACAGTTGTTGTTTTTTTTTATTGACTAACTGAATGACTGTCTGCACCTGATCATTGTGTATTAGCTAAACGTTGCTGTGCGCTATCATTTACAAGCAGTCAATGAATTCTTCGATTAATTCTTAATTTCTCTCTTAGGGTCGGGGCTCTAGTGATAACTATCGCTGGGCTGAAGCTGCTGCGTTCTTCCTTTAGTAGTCCGACATATCAGTATGTCACTGTTCTCTTCACGGTCCTGTTCTTCACATTTGATTACCGGCAGTTCTCCGAGACATTGCTGCTGGATCTTTTCGTTATGTCTATTCTTTTCAGCAAGGTCAGCCCTTATTCCTTTAGCATTGATTTTTGTCTTGACCTTTTACTCTTTCAGAGGTTTGATATAGGCTATGTCTCCCGATGTAGTACGTGAGTTGTGACATTGTAATAACTTTGAGCATTTCCAAGTCAGTCATTTTATTTTATTTTATTTTATAAAACGCTGTATTATGCAGTCATTATCACAAAATAAACCCTTTCAGATAATACTCCAATTCTCTTTATTCTGTGAAGTTTATTTTATTTTATTTAATTTTATAAAATGCTGTATTACGCAGCATAAGTCAGTCATTACCACAAAATAAACCATTTCAGATGATACTCCAGTTCTTTTTATTCTGTAAAGGTCAAATCAGTTTATTTTATTTTGTTTTATTTTACGCAGTATTAAGCAGTATAAGTCAGTCATTACCACAAAATAAACCTCTTCAGATGATACTCTACTTCTCTTTATTCTGTAAAGGTCAAGTCAGTTATTTAATTTTAATTTTATTTTAAATTAAATGAATTTTTTTTTGTTTTTTTTTATTTTGTTAAACGCTGTATTAAGCAGCATAACACAGTGTCCTAACTACATGCGACGTGACACGATTCCAGCGACAAGCAATTTGGGTGTCCACACCAGACGTGAAGCATTCCCAATGAAATGGACAAGTTTATAATCAAATTCATAAATATTAAACCTTTTTAACATGAGTAAATCTACGTACGGAGTGACCGATACCATCTTTGTCATGAAAAACACTTGAGTTTGCAGTTTTAATGTATGTTTGCTTTAATTTATTCATGATCTGAGGTAAACTATCTTATGTTGCTTTCAGTATGGCTATAAATGCCACACAATGTGATATTCAAACTCACATTAGACACGTTTAACTGTGATTAAAGCACATAATCAGTACCTGAGATTATCACTGTCATTAGTTTAAATGTTATTGTTCCAGCTGCGACGTCGCAGAAAAAGAAATATAATTTTTCAGCGTGTGTAGTTAGGACATGGTGTAAGTCAGACATTGCCACAAAATAAACCCATTCAGATGATACTGTACTTCTCTTTATTCTGTAAAGGTAAAGTCATTTTATTTTATCTTATCTTATTTTAATTTTATTTAATTTAATGTTAAATTTAAAATCGTAAACAAACCCCTTAAGATGATACTACCCCTCTCTGGTTCTCTTACATTATACATTCCTGTTTTTCAGAGACTGTGCAAAGTCTCTATTAAATAACTCTATGATGTGTTGTCTTTTGCAGTTATGGGAGCTCTTTTATAAGTTGAAGTTTGTTTATACCTACATCGCGCCCTGGCAGATTACCTGGGGCTCTGCCTTCCATGCCTTCGCCCAGCCGTTTGCAGTGCCACGTATCCTTAACACACATCCTGTTTCAAACTGATATTTCATAGGCTGTCAAATTCAGGTGTCTTTCTTGATTCTTGCTGTTCTTCCTTGACTCGGCCCCTCCAGACTCTGCCATGTTGTTTGTACAGGCCATTGTGTCTGCTGTGTTCTCCACTCCATTGAACCCTTTTCTTGGCAGTGCCATCTTCATCAGCTCCTATGTACGACCTGTGCGCTTCTGGGAGAGAGAATACAAGTAAGACACTCGAATATCAGTATCAACTATTTTCTAGGGATATGCCGGTATCAAATTTTCATGTTGCGATAAATTGATAATGTTTTTATCACGGTATACGGTATTATCACGGTATTGAAATTTAGTTGCAAAAAAGTGATGTCATAATACAGTAAAAAAATTCTGAACATTAAAACACAATAAAGCAATACACAAAAAATGTATAAAGTTCAAAATTTTACACAGATTAAAGTGCAAAAGAATTAAAAGACCAATAGGTATCGCTTTACAGTAAGATCTTATTAGTTAATTATTATTAGTTAACATGATCAGTAAACAAAAGCTACATTTGATACAGAAGTTATTAATCTTTGTTAAAAATACAACTTTTAGTTCATGTTAGCTCGGTTTATTTAAAAAAAAAAATAAACTTTGATTTTAATTTTAATTTGATTATTATTATGTTGGAATTATCTAAGATTAATGCATGTTTAGAATAATTTTTCATTGGGAGTTTATGTTAACTAATTAATTAATTAAGTAAGTAATGTTAACTAATGAAGCCCTAAAGTAAAGTGTGACCGAACAATAAAGAATCACTTAGAATACACTTTCAAACAATATCTAGGGCATGTTGTAGTCCAGATTAAAATGTAAAAAGTGTTAAAATAAATAGCCTATGGAGTCTGAATATTTAAGTATTTGGTGTTGTGATAAACACCACTGCAAATACAAAAATCTAAATGGCTAAATAAATCATTTAAATACGTTTTAGAAAGTAGCGCAGCTGCTTTGTTTCTCGGTTAACGTTGCATTTGCGGTTTAGCGCCATCTGCTGTCAGACAGAGTGAATGACACTTTCACTTTAATCCGGAGCGTCCCTTAGGCGTTCTGCCATGTGCTTCTGTTTACATCACGCATCTTCGACGCAGTTTACAAGTGTGTTGTGCATTTAACCAGTTAATGGGAAAAGTATGCTTAAAATGCTTTCAAAATTCGGAATAACTTTTAATAAATAATTATTTTCGGTATTTTGAAATGCCCACAATAATAATACCGTGCATATTCATTATCGTGATATATCGTATTACCGAATACCGGCACATGTATACTATTTTCTTTTGCTTACAAAAAACATTTATAAGATTGCTAATTACATTTTTGTGTTTCAGCACTAAGCGAGTCGATCACTCCAACACAAGACTTGCTTCTCAGCTTGACAGAAACCCAGGTACAACTGCATATGTTACCTGTTGTAAATGTCTAGATTTGTTTGACACCTCTAAACCTTTTGATATCTCATCTCATCTCTCATGTTGCCAGGTTCAGATGATAATAACCTGAACTCCATCTTCTATGAGCACTTGACCCGTTCCCTGCAGCATTCTCTGTGTGGAGATCTGCAGCTGGGCCGCTGGGGAAACTACAGCACCGGAGACTGCTTCATCCTGGCATCTGATTACCTCAACGCTCTCGTTCACCTTGTCGAGATCGGCAACGGCCTCATCACTTTTCAGCTCAGAGGGCTTGAGTTTAGAGGTGAGGAGAGGAATAGATAAGGAGTAGATGAGCAACTGAAAGAGAAACAAACACTAAATCAAGTAGTTACACTATACCATTTAAAAGGTATGTGTCTGTAAGATTTTTATGAAGAAAATGATTAACTTTTATTCATTATAGGTGCATTAAATTGATCCTAGGAAACAGCTGGGCAATATAGTGTTACAAAAATACCTATTTCAGACAATTAAGTTCATTTGAATTTTCTATTGATCGAAGGATCCTGAAAAAAATGTATCAAGATTTCCACAAAAAAATTAAGCAGTGCAACTGTTTTCAACATTAATATTAATAAGATTTTTTTTTTTGTAGCTGTACAAACATCATCAGATTTTCATTTAAGTCCTGAAAGTAGACAAAAGAACCCAAACAAACGAGTGGATTCCACAAATCCACAGTCAGGAAATTGGAGGAAATTCAAGACCACTGTTACCTTCCTGAGAAGTGGTTGACCAACAAAGATCACTCCAAAGCAGAAAGTATACTAGTCTGCGAGATTGTAAAAGTTCCCAGGGTAACTTCTACGCAACTAAAGATCTTTCTCACATTGGCTAATGTTAATGTTCATGAGTCCACCATCAGGAGAACACTGAGCAACCAATGGTGTGTATGGCAGAGTAGCAAAAAGAAAGCCACTGTTCTCCAAAAAGAAAATTGCTTGCTAAAGATCATGTGGACAAGCTAGAGGACTATTGGAGAAAGGTATAATTGATGGATGAAACCAAAACTGAACTTCTTGGTTTAAATGAGAATCTATTATTTTCAGAGAAAAGAACACACTTCTTTCCAGCTTAAGAATCTTATCCCATCTGTGAAACATGGTGTTGGTAGTACCATGGCTTGGGGCCTGTTTTGCTGCTTCTTGGCCAGGACAGCCTGCCATCATTGATGGAACAGTTAATTCTGAATTATACCAGCAAATTCTAAAGGAAAACGTCAGGACATCTGTTTAAGAACAGAGTCTCAAGAGAATGTGGTTCATGCAGCAAGGCAACAACCCCAAGCACACAATTCATTCTACCAAAGAATGTTTAAAGAAGAACAAATTTAATGTTTTAGAATGGCTGAGTCAAAGTCCAGACCTTAATCCAATTAAAATGTTGTGGAAGAACCTAAGCAAGCAGTTCAAATGAGGAAACCCATCAGCATCGCAGAGTTTAAGTGGTTCTGCACTAAGGAATGGGCTAAAATTCCTACATGTTATTGTGCAGGACTGATCAGCATTTACAAGAAACTTTACCTTCAGTTATTGCAGCAAAAGAGGGCCACACCATATACTGAAAGCAAAGATTCACATACTTTTGCAATGCATAGATATGTAACACTGTCATTTATTTATTGAGAAAAATTATCCAAAGCAAATATTTTTCTCACTTGTATAACTGGGTTTTCTTTGTCTACTTTCAGGACTTCTGATAATGTTTTGTGTCATATTTATGCAGAAATATAGAAAATTCTAAAGGGTTCACAAACTTTCAAGTGGCACTGTATATGTCTAGTTAAAAGATTGTCTTTCATTTATTCACCTCTGTCTATCCCAGGGACCTATTGCCAGCAGAGAGAGGTGGAGGCGATAACAGAGGGAGTTGAAGAAGATGAAAGCTGTTGTTGCTGTGAGCCTGGTCATCTCCCCCATCTGCTGTCCTTTAACGCTGCGTTCGGGCAGCGGTGGTTGGCGTGGGAAGTTCTGGTCACTAAATACGCCCTGGAGGGCTACAGCATCACCGATAACAGTGCCGCGTCTATGCTGCAGGTGTTTGATCTGCGGCGAATCCTCACCACCTACTACGTTAAGGTCAGCAGACAAGTTTTCCAATCCTATACCAAACTGCTTTGTTGTTTTAAAAAATATGTCCTAAAATTATTAAAATCATTTATTTGTTATTTATGTGTGTTTATAGGGCATCATTTACTACGTCATTGCATCTCCTAAACTGGAGGAGTGGCTGGCGAACGAAGCCCTTCTGGAGGGCTTGAAGAGCTGCGGAGAGCGAAACTATGTTGACCTGGATCCGACTTTTAACCCCAATATTGATGAAGACTATGACCACAGACTGGCTGGAATCTCCAGAGACAGTTTTTGCTCTGTCTACCTCAGCTGGATCCAGTACTGCGACTCCCGGAGAGAGAAGGTAAACATACAACATGTATAATAAATATGTTGAAGGACTTATAAATGATGTAAATGATGTCTCTTACAGAAATATGTAGTAGAAAACCCATTAAAGATTATGTAAATTATTTTAAAAATCCACATCGTTGTATACATATTTTGGACTATGGGGGGACGCCCGATGAGTTACTGACGCTACCTGTTGCTATTTTTACCACAACACAACTCAAAAATAAAAACCTGATACAATGCCACATTGTGTGGCTTTTAGTTGTAATTTTTAGTCAAAGGGCAAGAGGAGTGATTCAAGTCTGATGATAAGAAGAGGAGAAAAGAATGGGAAGATAGTTTTATTCATCCACAGGCATCTATCTAAAGACTTATGTCTTTGTTCGCTCTACTTTAGCCCTGAAGCCTTTGAGGCTTTTGTAGACCACAGCTACTAAAAGGTCTTACAAACGGCAGAGGCAAAAAATGTTGGATGCCATCCTGGCAGGATGTAAACATGCCGACGCTTGTCATGTCCAGGGTGTTTAGACTCCTTGTGGGAAAAAAAAATCTATGGTATGGCATTTGGTTTAAGTCTTAAATCCATTGCCATCTGTAAGCTCTTTCACTAGCTGTGGTCATCGTATTAGTATTTTATTTTCTAAGTTGTGATAAAAAAAAAAAATAGCAACAGGTAGCACCAGTAGCTCACAGAGTGCAACCATTTGATGTAATTGGAAATAAAGATGCCCACATAGTCCAAAATATGTATTCAGAAATACCAAAACTGAATTTTCAGTCTCAGTGTGATAAAATCCCACTGACCCCAACATTTTGAATGGCAGTGTTTGTAAATAAACTTTTAACCATCCTCCTTTCTGTTTTTCTATTTCTTTCAGCCACTAGACAGTGAGAAAGACTCTCCGTTGGTTTTGTTGTGTTATGGCCTGTGTGTTTTGGGAAGGAGAGCTTTGGGAACTGCATCTCACCATATGTCCAGGTGGGGGAGCAAAAATCCTGCACTGTGCTAGAGCTTTTCCAAGAAGCTTGTTATGAAGACATTTTTTGTGGTTTGTTTGTTCTGATGATGTGTATTTGTGTTTTTACAGTAATCTGGAGTCTTTCCTGTATGGGCTGCATGCCTTGTTTAAGGGAGATTTCAGGATCTCATCTGTAAGAGACGAATGGATCTTTACAGACATGGAACTGCTGAGGAAGGTGGTTGTGCCTGGAATTCGCATGTCACTTAAACTGCACCAGGTGAGACTAGTCCTCTCTGTCATATCAAATGAGACTTATATTAGACTTATATTAACTATATTTTAACTCTCTCGGCAGGATCACTTCACCTCCCCTGATGAGTATGAGGAATCATCTGTATTGTTTGAGGCGATCTCTTCGCACGAGCAGACATTGGTGATCGCTCACGAGGGTGACCCGGCCTGGCGCAGCGCTGTCCTGTCCAACTCTCCTTCTCTGCTCGCCCTCAGACACGTGTTGGACGAAGGAACTAATGAATACAAGATCATCATGCTTAACAGACGCTACCTCAGCTTCAGGGTCATAAAGGTGAGCAAGGACAAAAGTAGACTTGCAGGATAAAGACAATTAATTTTGATGTTAAATTAAAATTACAAATTTTTAAATAACATTATTTTTAGCATATAAATGACTTTCCATGTGTGCACATTCTTAGGTGAATAAGGAGTGTGTGCGCGGCCTGTGGGCGGGACAGCAGCAGGAATTGGTGTTTTTGCGGAATCGAAACCCTGAGCGTGGAAGCATCCAGAATGCCAAGCAAGCACTACGCAACATGATCAACTCTTCATGTGACCAGCCAATCGGATACCCCATCTATGTGTCACCCCTGACAACGTCTTACTGTAATACACACCCTCAGTTGGGACACATACTGGGAGGACCAATCAGCATCGCCAACATACGAAACTTTATCGTCAACACATGGCACAGGTTTGTGTGTGTGGTTAAATTAAACAAGAATGGACAAGTTTAGATTGTCATAATAACGACTCTCATTTTTCTCACTGCAGACTGCGTAAGGGCTGTGGCGCTGGCTGTAACAGTGGTGGGAATGTCGAAGATTGTGATGCGGGTGGTTTGTCGTGTGGCAGTGGGAATTCTGGGAATTCTGGGACAGGGGCGAGTGATTCCCAGCACAGCTCAGGACCCACAGCGCTACACGCTTACACTCCTCATTCTCTGGGTAAAGGCACAGTAGATGCTTAGACATCACTTACTGTATGTATTTTGTATTGTACTAAGGCCTTACCTGGTTAATATTTGCCGATCCTTTGTCAGAGTTTTTAGGTTTAATGTGACTCTTTATTGGTATATGATGTATGTTTATTGCCAAAGTATCTGCAAGAGTAAAATTAAAGTAGAAAAGTTCATCAAAACAAGCATGACTTAGCATTATGAAAAGTTAAATGATTGTGGCCTGATTTGAATCTTCTTGCCAGACTTGTAGATGAATATATGAATTAATGAATGGACACATAGATAGATAGATAAAGTGCTTAATAAATGATGGATAAAAAAAATTGGATTGATGATAGACAACTGGATGTGTAAAAAGATAAATGGATTGATGAGACTGGTAAATGGATAGAAGTATGGATGATGGATTGACTGATAGATGAATGAATGGATGGATGGATAGATAGATAAAATGATAAATAAATAAATGGAAGGATGGATAAATGAATGAATGAATAAAATGATAAGCAGATAGATAAATGGACTGAGATAAATAGAGATGGATGGATGGATAAAAAGAGATAAGCAGGTGAACTGATAGATAGATAAATGGATGTTGATAGCCTGGTGAAAGGATAGGAGAATGGATAAAATTATAGCTGGATGACTGATAGATTGATAGGTAAAAAGATAGATAAACATGGATGGATGATAGATAAAATTATAGATGGATAGATGGATAAAAGATAGATAAGCAGATGGATGGATGGACTAATAGATAAATAAATGGATTGATGATAGACTGAATGGATAGATAGATCGATAGGTAAAAAGATAGATAAACATGGATGATAGATGGTAGTTAAAATTATAAACGGATGGATGGATGGATAAAAAGAGATAAGCTGATGGATGGTTAGGCTGATGGATAAATAAATGGATTGATGATAGACTGGATAGGAGGACAGATGGTTGGATAAAAATATAGATGGATGATGGATAGACTGATAGATTGATAGGTAAAAAGATAGATAAACGGATGGATGGAGGACAGATAAAATTATAGATGGATGGATGGATAAAAAGATAAGCGGATGGGTGGACTGATGGATGGATTAATGATAGACTAATGGATGATAAAAGGATGGTTGGATGATAGACTGACAGATGGTAAAAAGATAGATAAACATGTATGTATGGATGGGTATACTGATTGATAGATTGATGTATGTATGAATAGATAAATAAAATGATAAATGAATGGATGGATCGACTGATAGATAAATGGATTGATAGACTGATGAATGGATAAAGGGATAGATAAATGATAGATAAGTACATGGAAGATAGATAAACGGATGGATGGACTGATAGATAGAGTGAGGGATGGATGAATGGACATAAAAAAGATAAAAAAGATAAAAAAGATAGATAAACAGATAGATAGATGTAAACTGATGGATAGATGGCTAGATAGATAGAAAGATGAAAAAAGTAACCTACAGTCTCTCTCTCTCTTCAGGTACAAGTCAGAGTTCTCAGTCTGTCCAGTCTGGTTTGGTTCGTCAGTCTCCTGCTCGTGCGTCTGTCATCAGTCAGTCATCCTCGTATCGTCACAGCAGCAGCCGGCAGTCTTCACTCCGCACGTCTGTGACTGGTCTGGAGCCCTGCAGACGTTCCTCCAGCAGCCAGCTCTCTCTCCGCACGCTTCCCACCTCCCTGCAACTCCGGCTGGGCACCAACGCCTCAGCCGCCATCCCCGACCCGCCCGGCCCCTCCAGCTCCCTCTCAGCCCACTCCATCCCGCCCTGCAAACGACACGCCCACACGCTCGCCAGCCTGCTGGGAAACGAAGCCTTAGGGCTGGGGACGGACAGCCATCCTCACCCCCACCATCATCTTCACTACATCCACCATCATCATCACAATCCTTCGCTGTCCTGTCTGAGAAGGGATGACATCTCCTACAGGGTGCAGGTGGGCGTCTGCCTTCTCGTATTTGGTCCCTATAATTGTGTGAAATTTGTTGTTATAATGAAGCAAATGCATGTTTTGCGTGTAGATTGTGGATGTGAGTCAGGTGTTGGATGTAATGAATCATCCCAAGAGGAAGGAGCTGGTGTGGCCAGATGAGAGCATGAGACTGAGATCTGGACGTAACTTCTGGAGGGAGTGGAGTCCCCTAGAAGGCATGGAGGGTCACGTGAGTACATCACACAACAGTTTTGTTATTGTTAAAGGCATAGTTCACCCAAAAATTTAAATTCTGTCATTAATTACTCACCCTCATGTCAATCCAAACCCCTAAGACCTTTGTTCATCTTCGGAACACAAATTAAGATATTATTGAGGAAATCCGAGAAATCCTTTCTGACCCTGCATAGACAGCAACAGAACCGACATGTTCAAGGCCCAGAAAGGTAGTAAGGAAATTGATAAAATATTCTGTGACTTCAGTGGTTTAACTACAAGGTTATGAAGATACAAGAATACTTTTTGTGCGCTAAGAAAACAAAAATAACAACTTTATTTAACAATCTCTTGCACACACATGCCTTACTCTCGTTAACATGAAAATGTTGAAATGTTGTCTTGGCATCCAAATTATTTTTAGTTGGAGTACTAAAATGGACAGATACTACAATAAACAGACAGACAGGAAGCATGGAGTGGTGGAGAGGGGGATGGGATTGGGAAAGTTTGAGTCGGGACTTGGTTGCCTAAAGCGCAACCAATACTCTCTGGTATTATATGTAACAACTATATATGCCAAAAATATATTTTTATTTATATATGCAACTTTATTAAAACAACATGCATACAAAACTCTGTATGTTTACATAGACTCCCATTCAAACGTTTGGGATGAGTAAGATTTGTAAAGTTTTTTTTATGTTTCTTATGCTCATCAAGACTGCATTTATTTGATCAAAAGTACAGAAGAAACATTCAGTAATATTGTGAAATATTATTGCAATTTCTAATACTGGTTTCCTATTTTAATGTACTTTAAAATATAATTTATTTTTGTGAAGCAGTCACATGATCCTTCAGAAATCATTCTAATATGCTGATTTATCTATCAGTGCTGAAAGCTGCATGATATTTTATTGGAACCCGTGTTACTTTTTGTTTGATTCTTTGATGAATGAAAAGTTTAAAAGAACAGCAATTATTCAAGATATAAATCTTTTCTAACAATATAAGCCTTTACTATCACTTTTTATCCATTTAACACGTCCTTGCTGAATAAAAGTATTAATTTCTTTCAAAAAAAGAAATATAGCAGCAAGCAGTGATTACCAGGGTTCAAGCGCTTTAAGCATTTAAGCACATATGAAAAAAGACACTATTTAGCAAGCTTGTAACCACCTAAATCAATGATTTGAAAAGCATTTTTGGCAAATCCAAGTAATTTAGCATAGAAATATGTTTTAATGGTTATGACTTAAAGCGCCACCTGTGTCTGATCTCCTTAAAACTTTGCATGCTTGTCGCATATGCTCACCAGGTTTCGAGAAGTTTTGAGTCTTCCTTTAGGCTTTATATGATTTGGGGTAAATTCGGACAGGCCCCTTTTCTAAATGACCCCGTTATAGCTTGATAATTATTGACCTAGAGGGTCCAGAGAATTGAACTGCAGTGTCTTTTCCAGAGCGAAAAACCTAGGACTAGTTCAAAAGTTGTTTTCTTACAGACTTTTGGGGGCCATGAGTCGAACAGGGCCACCAAGTTTTTGTTTTGAACACCCTCCGTTAACCTTAATAATAATAATAGGTCTAATAGGTCACCTTTATTTATATAGTGCATTTTACAATACAGATTGTGTCAAAGCAGCTTTACAGTATCAAATAGGAAGGCAGTGTGTCAATAATGAAAAAAGAAACTGTAAACAATTTTCAGATAAAGTTAATCACTGAATTCAGTGATGTTATCATCCAGCTCAGTTCAATTAGTATACAATATCGATAGAAATTAAGTGTCCCCAACTAAGCAAGCCAGAGGTGACGGCGGCAAGGAACCAAAACTCCATCGGTGACAGAAATGGTCGGAAAAAAAAAAACCTTGGGAGAAACCAGGCTCAGTCGGGGGGTCAGTTCTCCTCTGACCAATGAACGAGCAATTTGTACCTGTAGAGGTCGTCTATAGATGCTGACCCACCATCTGGATATGGACTGGATCAGGGGACTGCAATAACCATCTGATCAGGATACAGACTGGTTTTTGCAAATGCTAGAAATGTGGTTTTCGAAGGAAAGATTGCTACCAAATAGCACACCTAGGTTCCTAACTGATGATGAAGAATTGACAGAGCAGCCATCAAGTATTAGACCGTGTTTTAAGTTATTACTTGCAGAGGATTTAGGCCCGATAATTAACACCTCTGTTTTTTCAGAATTTAGCAGTAAGAAATTACTTGTCTTCCAGTTTTTTTATATCAACTACGCATTTCGATAGCATTTAAAATTTGGAAAAACTTGAAAAAATAGGTGCTCAAACTACATAAGCCAGTGGCAGCCATGTTTTTTCGCTGTGTCCTTCTAGACACTTGTGGCACATTGGACCAAGACTGTGCACAATTTGACAAAGATGTCTCGTTCCGTTCAGGAGTTATATAGACATTTTACTAAAAGTGGCCCCGCCCCTTTTGAATGTTCACATGAGTCAAAAGTTCTCCTTTTTCCGATAATTATTGATATTCGCTCTCCAGAGAATCTTCCTGCACTGGTTTGGTTCCTATCAAGTGAAAAACCTAGGACTGGTTTGCAAAAGTAGGTTTTTCAAAAAATCCAAATACCTGAACATTTTGCCAGGCTCACAATCAAATCTGACTATCTAAAGCATGCGTGAGTCTGGCGTGAGCCAAGGATTCCAACGACATAAGACACTCGAGCCTGCAACTGAAGGTAGGAGTTATGAGTGATTTCGTACTTTTGATCGCTGTAGTGCCCCCATCAGGCCGATTGGGGCGAGCCTTGGTGACATGGTAGATGGTATGAGTACTACTATCCCTCCCAAGTTTCAAGTCTCTACACCTTACGTTTTGGTCTGCATGATCAGCTTTATGTGAAGATTGCTGATCCTTGGCCATTCTAACAATTACAATAGGGTTTCAGCACTACACGCTTGAACCCCTAATAAAAATGTACTGACCTCAAACTTTTCCATTTTTCCTTTAGAAATTAACTTTTTATCAAAGAACCCTGCCAAATGTATCACCGGCCCCAGAAAATATTAAGCAACTGTATATGTGACAAAGTGTGTTTGTTGGGTGACAACCTTTGCGATTTGTTATGGAGGTAAGATTTGATTTTTGAGCCATGTATGAAGTGGTTTTGTAAGTAATCCAGGTATATAGCTTTTCTTGAGCAAAATACATCACATAATCTAAATTTTCTTGTGAAATAGCTTAGATTATCATGTGGTCACTGGTAATAGGAATCAGAGATATGAAAGTATATTAAAATATTGAGGGACTTTTTCAAAAACAAGCTGTGTGGCTATCAACTAAGAATAGATACAGCTCCAATAGATACAGCCTTAATGAGCATAGGAAACTTCTTTAAAAACACTACCAATGTCCTTACTACGGGAACATTTCAGTTACATTGCTGTCTATTCAGGGTCGGAAAGGTCTCTGATTTTATCAAAAATATCTTAGTTTGTGTTGTGAAGATGAACAAAAGTCTTACGGGTATGGAACAACATGAGGGTGAGTAATTAATGACAGAATTTTCTTTTTTGGGTGAACTATCCCTTTAAGCATTTTCCCTCTAGATTCACCCTACTATCCTAATTTCCCACTACTCTTACTCTCTCTTCATAGGTGGTTCATCGTTGGGTGCCTTGCAGTCGTGATCCGGTTAGTCGGTCTCACATTGATAAGACCATCCTGCTGGTCCAGGTGGATGATAAATTGGTTCCCATTGTAGAGACGGGAGTGATTGAACTCGGGGCAGAAGTGTGAAATGTCAGCCCAGAGGAAGAATGAGGCCACACTCAGACTTCCAGCTGCTGATCAGGGCGCAGGAAGCCAGGGAATCGTGCAAATGGAGAACATATACACCCAACACACGCTGCAAGAAGCACACTTGCTTAAATCTGGACAGAAAGCTGCCTTGCTCTGTGTTCCTCAGATATGCTGCATGAGAGATCAGCTCCTGTAAACTCTTCTCTCTCTCTTTTTCTCTCCTTTACGAGCAGCTGTGGTCTCATTCTGTTTTTTAGGTTCTATGCATCTCATCGGCTCTCTGTAAACACATGCAAACTCACAGGGAACACTACAACCGAGCTTGATGTGCACGCAGAGAAGAGTTTTTTATTACAGCTATAAGTTTTCTTTTGTATTTCTGCCAAATTACGTCAGGTGAACAGTTCTGCCCTGGACATGCAGTGAATCATGTGACAGACTGTTTTACTAGCTGCCAAGACAGACAGATGATCACAGTGAGGATGATGATGATAAAGCGGAAGCAGGTGCTTCTGATGCATCCTTACTCTTCATCCTTGTTTATTTTGTTGAGGATCCATGAAAAAACAGAGAGGTGTTATGAGAAACTTTAACTTGCACTATGATTTGTTTTGTTTTTTGATTTGCAGCTGTGCACTACTTTCTAAGATCACACGTTATTTATTCCTCCACGGTTTGAATCGCCATGGTTACCGTTGCCTTTGGAATGCAAAATGCGAAATCATCGACACATTCTTTCTGCCATTTTGACAGGTTTTTTCTTTAGCTCGAGGACAGAAGTGGTTTTTAACCACGTGTAGTTATGTATGAATATATAAATGTGTCTGTAAAAAGATTTGGCTTTGAATATTTATTGTATTTACATTTTGTTATATTGTTTTTCATTTACAGGACAAATAAAGACAATGCTTAAATATTATTTAGTCCTGTTCCCGAGTGACTGATGATATTCTGGTAACACTTTACAATAAGGTTCATTAGTTAACTACATTAGTTAACATGAGCTAATAATGAACTGCACTTATACAGAATGTATTAATCTTTGTTAATGTTAATTTTAACATTTACTAATACATTATTCAAATCTTGTTAACATTAGTTAATGCACTGTGAACTAACATAAAGAATGTCAAACTGTATTTTCATTAACTAACGTAAATGAAGATTAGCAAATACAGTTACAAATGTAACTTTGCTCATGGTTAGTTCATGTTAGTTAATACATTAATTAATGTTTAACTAATGAACCTTATTGTAAAGTGTTACCAATATTCTTTTGTGAAAAGAATGAATTTGAAGTGCACCTAGGACGTGAACTCATTCATGTGATTTTGGGGACGAAGGTTGCAGCCCTTTAAAATAGCCATGAGATGTCATGAGACGACACAAACCAGTGAGTGGTTAACAAGGAAATGGCTGCATTTGCCAATCACTAATGTTTTTATACTGATTAATTGCTTTGGCTGTGATCACTTGGCATAATCTGTATATTGGTACCATGTCTTTAGGATAAAAAAAGCACTAAATAATAAAGCTGATGTCTTAATATAGACAAAAAATAAAGAGATTTTGGGAAACGTTACATTTCACAGTGTGCAAAACCTGTTTAACTGGTGTCCTTCTTCATATTGACATTGACAGTTAAAAGGAAAGTAATGTAATGTCATAATATAACAAACTACAAACAAGTCCTGATTGTGGAGCAGAGGTTACTACTTGATATTTGCTCATATTTGAAACTGATAAATGTTTATACAGTTAAAGTCAAAAGTTTACATACACCTTGCAGTTTACATATAGTCCACAAGAGAAAATAATAGTAGAATTTATAAAAAATTAGCCTGTTCAAAAGCTTACATAAACTTGATTCCTAATACTGTGTTACCTGAATGATCCACAGTTGTTTTGTTTGTTTGTTTAGTGATAGATGTTCATGAGTCCCTTGTTTGTTGTGAACAGTTAAACTGCTTGCTGTTCTTCAGAAAAAACCTTCAAGTCCCACAAATTATTTGGTTTTTCAGCATTTTTGTGTATTTGAACACTTTCCAACAATTGGAACAACTGAGGACAACTGAGGGACTCAGGGACTCAACTGGTCACTGATGCTTCAGAAGGAAACATGATGCATTAAGGGAGGTGAACATTTTTGAATTTAGTAATCAACAACATAAAAAACTATATTTAGGCAAAATAAGAAAAATGTACAAATCTTCATTCTGTTCAAAAGTTTACACCTCTGGCTCTTAATGTGTTGTGTTTCCTTTTGGAGCATCAGTGAACGTTTGAACCTTCTATAATAGTTGCATATGAGTCCCTCAGTTGTCCTCAGTCTGAAAAGATGGATCTCAAAATCATACAGGCGTTGTTGGAAAGGGTTCAAATACACAAAAATGCTGAAGAACAAATAATTTGTGGGAGCTAAAGTATTTTTCTGAAGAACAGCAGGCAGTTTAACTGTTCAGGACAAACAACAATCATGAACTATCACTAAAAAAATAATAAAATAAGCTGTGGATCATTCAGGTAACAACACAGTATTAAGAATCAAGTGTATATAAACTTTTGAACAGGGTCATTTGTATAAATTCAGCTATTATTTTCTTATGTGGACTGTATGTAAACAACTTTTGAAATATCTTGTTCAGGTCAGTAGGCTACTAATAAAAAATGGCATGCATTTTGTATGATCCCTCTTATTTTAGTAAAATAATTACAATTTTGCAGATGCTGCAAGGTGTATGTAAACTTTTGACTTCAACTGTATATGTGTGTTCGTTGGGTGACAAACTTTGTTATGGAGTAAAGACTTGATTTTTGAGCCATGTATTAAGTGGTTTTATAAGTAATCTGGGTATATAGATTTTCTTGAGCAAAATACGCCACATTATCAAAAATTTCTTGTGAAATAGCTTGAATCATGTGATCTCTTAATGGGAAACAGATATGAAAATATATTAAAATATTAAGGGACTTTTTAAGGAACAATCTTCGTGTGTGACTGTCATCAGATGTGTACACCTGTAGAAGAATTTACAGTGAATTCTAATATTAGTAAAGGGACTTTAATGCTGGTGTAATTGTCTAAGATTAAACGCACATTTGGTGATCTTTGAGTTTCAGAACAGAGGTTTTTGTCATCTAAGTTAAATCTAGCATTACGAACGATCATTTAGAGTTTCACAGATGTAATTCATAATTAAACGTTTATCTCAATATGTTTGCTTAAAGATTGAGAATCGGTATCATTACGTTAGAAGCTGCAAAAGGGATTTACCAGTGAGAAATAGTACTAGCGAGTGAATATCAGGTCTTTTTTTTGTATTAGCATTGCATATAAAATGGCTGCGTTGCCATGCCATAAACTGTTCTCGATTACTATCACGACACCTGTAAAATCAGCACAACAGGTGAGATCAACCCAGCTATAAAAATATGCGTGGGTGTAATGAAATAGCAGTCATATGACAAACATATGACGTGATCATGTGCTTGAATATTTTCTTACCAGATAATAAAAAAGTAGGACAGTGTCTACTGATGCTTGCCAGTTAAATTATTAATAAAGTTTTTCTAACCAATCATTAAACCCCCTAAATATCTGAGGCATTTCCCCGGCACTTTCATAACGGTTAGACAAGTGGCAGACCACCTCAATGTGTTACTCTACTATACTTTTGAAAAGTCTCTCTTCTTGTTTTGTTTTCAGTCAACTCGTTGCACATGACCAACTAGTCAGGCGGTCAGTTGAGGCTCCGCCCAGGGGTCAAAGGTGATTGGATGCTGCACCAAGCCGTGTTTATCTGATTGGATGGCGCATGCCGTTCGTTTGCTCTGATTGGCTCCTACGCATGCGTCCTCATAGCACTGTTTGTAATAAAGCGTCGCGTCTCCCCAGTACAGGCAGCTCGGGTAGCGCGTACAGAACGGTAAGAGGAAAAAAAAAAACTACTAATATTTTTGTTTTATAATAACTGTACTCTTTTTGTTTGGTCATGGTTTGTATAACTAATCAACCTCAGGGTAAATACGATATCCAGCTAACAGGAGTACAGTTTAAATCCATCTATGGCCTGTGTTATTATTGTATCTGATGTCCTTCTATGCTTATAGGATGATTGCGAGACCACCTACATAAATACACATTAGTAAACAGTATTTTTTAAAACGTTACAGTCATTTATTACGACATGTAAATGTAGTATTTGCTAACATTATCATTTAAAATGAAATGTTTAGCAAAATGATTTCCTATTCTGTTTGAAGGGGATTTGTGATGGTTTCACTTATGATTTCACACTTCATAGTTTATCTCTGCCTTACTGTAAACAGTTTTTATAAAGGACATGCGGTGATACATGATAAAGTCAACACTGCTTTATTTGCTATGAAGGCTTTTGAAAATGAAAGAAAGTGTAAGGGAAATGTACAATATACCCATGTTATAATATACATGTATATTATATTATTAGCAAAATGTAAGTCATCAATTTAAGTACGTTTTGTAGTATGACAAATGCAAATGGCTTTTAAAGGAATTTTAGTCTTTGACCTTTTAATAGCATCCACTATTTTGCATCTCTGTTCCCGGTAGATTGCGGAGATGAGCCTACAGACAGTAGCAGTTTTAGTTCTTGCCCTGAGCCTGGGGCTGGTGGTGAGTGGTTTCCCTGCCGAGCAGCCAGATAATGGGAAGCACTGGGTCGTCATCGTGGCCGGATCAAATGGCTGGTACAATTACAGACACCAGGTGAGAGTGAACCTGAGGTGGAAAAAGTACATGGGTTTTTCCAAACTGTTAGTCAGTTGTCATATCTTAAGTCTGTTTAGATACTTATTCTGTTTTATTTGTGTGTGTGTGTATAGGCTGATGTGTGCCATGCATACCAGATTGTCCATAAGAACGGAATTCCCGATGAGCAGATTGTGGTGATGATGTATGACGATCTTGCTCAGAACCCTAGGTGAGTATGACTTATTAACAATTTACACTAAATAATTTTAGGACTTATTGGGCCTGCCTTGAAAGTCTGCTGACCCTGGCCTTTGGTTGAGAACCACTAGTGTAGAGAGATTTGGTCTGGTAAACCAAGAGATATTGGCTCAAGTGTAGTAAGAAGTGATTTGTGACCTGTAGTTACTTTGCTCAAATACGCAATAGTGATAGAAGAACAAGCACTTAACCCTCATTGCCTTAGATTGTATAAAATGTAGCTGCAGCTGTAGCAGCTGTTTCAGATAGTTAAAAAACAATGTCTGGGTCCTTTCTCACAAACGCTGATGTAGGAACTTCCTCTAAATCGTTTTGAGAAAGTGGTGGCTTGCGAAAGCAGACATGAAAAGTTATTTAGCTCCACCACATGCATGGATGCGCAAACAGAAACAGCTTTGAGTCAGTTCCTTTGCAGAAGTCACAAGTATCTAATTTAACCACCAGAAGACTTGTGCCAACTGGAAAAATGCATGAATTGTTACTTGTCAGGTTTTTCTGTCGTCGTGATGGTGGCTGGCATTTAAGCAGTTTGTTTGTGTCGTGAGTGTATATGAAGTGTATGCTTTCTAGGGTTGATCTCTCAAATCGCATTGCATTTGTTTGTTTTAAAGAAATCTCTCCTGCTCACCAAGCCTGCGTTTTATTTGATCCAAAATACAGCAAAAGAGGTTTTTGTTTGTTTGTTTGTTTGTTTGTTTTTTAGAATGATTTCTGAAGGATCGTATGACTGGAGTAATGATGCTAATTTCAAAACTTTTCTGTTTTTGCTATACTTTGAATCAAATCAATGCAGTCTTATGAAGCATAAAATACTAAAAAAAAATCATACTATTCAAACATTTTGTATAATCGTATAATAACAATAATATAATTATAATGTAATGTCTGTCTTTGGACCATTTAGCATTCAGAAACAAAAGGGGTAAAAGAGGTTTGAATCTTTACATTTTCCCTGGAAGTTGCACAACTGTGACATTTTGTTTTAGTGGCTTTTTTTATGAATTTATATGTAGGTCAGGTGTTCCGGCTGAATTAAACCATGAAAGAAAGCGATGTGTTATCTGATAGTTGACTTAGTCACATGCTTTGGGGGTTAAATTTTAACCTATGTTTGATAAGTTGAAGAGAAAGCGGCCCTTTTATAATTGTTATGCTTTTTAAGAATCAGTTTGCCAGTTTTGCTCCTTAAAAAAACAGAACAGAGGTTCATATGACTGTGTATTTGTATGTGTCCAGTAACCCTACTCCAGGAGTGGTCATAAACAGACCCAATGGATCAGATGTTTACAAAGGAGTGCTGAAGGACTACATTGGTGACGTGAGTCAATACGTCCATCCCTGAATCTGAGATTTGAAATGGTAAGTGGTGTGTTTTCCATCCATTTGTTAATATTGTGTGTTTGTTATATAGGATGTGACTCCTCAGAACTTCCTGGCAGTGTTGAAAGGTGATGCTGCCAGTGTAAAGGGAGGCTCTGGAAAAGTGCTGAAAAGGCAAGTTACCATAAAAAAAATTGTATACCTCAGTTCCTGTGAGATGTCAGACTCTTTTGTCTCTATTTGTGCATGTTGAGTCAGATGTGGAAAAACAGGTCTTGTGATACTTTCCTTTCTCAGTGTATTTTTTATTTTATTTTTATTGTTCTGTCTCCTGGCAGTGGTCCAAATGATCATGTGTTTGTGTATTTCACTGATCATGGAGCCCCAGGTCTGCTGGCCTTCCCTAATGATGATGTAAGCACTTTCTGCATCTTGTGGTCATTTAGCTGAGTCAGATCCTTTCAGATCCTTTTTACTACGCACTACGGCATAAAAAAAAAAAAAAAAGTGTAAATGATTCCATTTTATATATATTTTTTTTTCTACTTTCTTTACAAATTACATAATTAATGTACATTCAAACCAAAATTTATTCAGACACCTTCAACGTTTCTCACATGATCACAGTTTATTTGCTATAGTTTAAAAAAGGTAATAAAATATGACAAGAACTCAGGAGTTAAACTGTGTCAGAACAAATCCATCTAGATAATCACAAATGAACTACAGTCAGATCAATTTATTCAGACACCTTCAACATTTTTCACATTATCACAGTTTATTTGCTATAGTTTAGAAATTGGTAATAAAAAATGTCAAGAACTCAAGAGTTAAACTGTGTCAGAACAAATACATCTTGATAATGTCAGATAACTCTAATAGAAAGATATGTAGCAAAACATGGTCAGGTCAAAGTGTTAAATAAAATTTTTGGTCCCAGATTTAAATAAATTTTACTGGTAGTCCACTGTATGACAGATTTTGGGGTATAATATGTCACAGTTTACTTTAATTTTGATATCCTCACTTGCATAAATTAACTATAGTGTCCTTTACCACTAGTAAAAAAAAATATATAAAAAAATTGGTAACACTTCATTTTAAAGACTTATTAACTAGTTGCTTATTATTAGCATGCATATTGGCTGTTTATTAGTACTTATAAATGACATATTACTGCTTTATTCTGCATGACAATATTTTAGATCCCTTACCTCACCCCATACCGAAACTACCTTACTAACTGTTAAAAAAACAGCAAAATTAGGAGTTTGTTCAGGGAAAACTCTTCCCTATTCTAAAGTGTTACCCAAAAATTACATCTGGTGTCTGAATCATTTTTGGTTTGACCATTAAAAAAATCAGATGATCTCCCCCACTGAAGATGTACGGCAGTAGGTCAGCTGACATAGAAAGATATCATATAATGAGTAACACATTGAACTCATAGGTTTAGCTCTGAGCTGCAGTAACAACTTGCTGTACTGACAAGTTTTCTAGTAATTGTGCATGATCATCGGGTGGGGGAGTTATTGCTTCACTTCCTTATGCGTGACATATTAGAAATTAATGGGAATGTTCTAAGTGTCACACAGATGGCTTTCAAATCTAGAAACTTACGGTAAATCATGTTTCTACTTTTCTCTGTTTTTTTTTTTTTTTCTCTAGCTTCTTGTTAATGACCTGATGGATACCATAAAGTACATGCATGAAAACAACAAATACAAGAAGGTGACTCTTACTGTTAATGTATTTGCTTATCAATAAGATGCAATCATTTTGGGTTGAGTTTTTTTTTTTTTTAATCCTTTCTCGCACACATAGATGGTGTTTTACGTTGAGGCCTGCGAATCTGGCTCTATGATGAAGCCTTTGCCGGTTGACATTAACGGTAAGCATTTCTCTAACGTCATCACACACGCTGCTGTGTGTAAATGATACCATACATATAATCTGGGTGTTTTCTCTTTTTGTATCTCAGTCTATGCTACCACCGCTGCCAACCCTGATGAGTCCTCATACGCCTGTTACTATGATGAGGCCAGAGACACCTACCTGGGAGACTGGTACAGTGTCAACTGGATGGAAGACTCTGACGCGGTTAGTACACACATCTGACAAAACCTGGATTTGTTTAGGTCCAGATTTAACAGATAAAAGAGAAGAGCATTTATTCAGCATGAGCAGTCTGAGTCATGCAGACCAGGCGATGGGAGGGTGTTTGAAATGGTGTTGTGTGTTTGTTTCTTTAGGAGGATCTGAGCAAAGAGACTTTGGCCAAACAGTTCAAGATCGTAAAGGCCAAAACCAACACTAGCCATGTGATGCAGTATGGAAACAAGGTAATACACTCACAAACACTGTCTAAAATGTGAAAGACGTTCAGTAAATATTAAAAATTTAACACATGCATTAAGAAAACTGTCTTTACACTACCAAGCACCAAATGCAAGGTTGATGAGCATCAGTGACGCTTGATCATTTGTGTAGCAATTGTGAGCAGCGTCCTAAAAATAGTTAACCCAAAATTTCAAATTAATGTCATTATTACTCACCCTCAAGTCGTTCGAAACCCATAAGACCTGCGTTCATCTTTGGAATATGAATAAAGATATTTTTGATGAAATCCCAGAGCTTTCTGACTCTGAATAGACCCTTTAACAATATCATGTGTATTAATCTGCTGTGAGGACTTTCATAGGTTAAGATCTAGTCTCTCATTCTTGGCTAGTTTAGCCTTTTAACTGTCAAAGTTTACTTCACCATATTACAAATAAATCCTAATCTATTTATGACAAACTATATATCGTTCGGAAGGTCTAAGACTCCTAAATAGATTTTACCACTGTTTTGTGTTATAAATTATGTAGTAAAAGTAATATTTTTTCACAAAAATACTTTTTTCATTGCCTTTTTCCCTAACACGCTTTAGAAATCTATAAGAAATTATATATCAATTGAAATGAATCATCCTTTGAAAACCATTTTAAAATCAGACATTTCATTACAATGGATTGTACAATACATTACAAAATATTCTCATTCATGAAAATTTAACTTAGGATAGTGCATTTTCATGTCTATGTTCAAAATAGGGAGTGACCGTTGGAGGGTTAGAAAGTTTCCATTTAGTCATGTTTACTTTATTGACAAGGAAGTGTTTGATAAGAGCATAAATGCTGTTATGAGTACTGTCTGCATGTCTGTACTCGCCAAATGTAACTCTCTTGGATTGTTTCTGTTTTAGACACTGTCCCACATGAAGGTGATCACATTCCAGGGTAATTCGAAAGGTCTTGATAAGGTGCCCGAGCCTGTGTCGTTCCCAGTGATTACTGAACTTGACCTCATGAGCAGCCCTGATGTGCCTCTTGCTATCATGAAGAGAAAACTCCAGAAGTCCAATGACGTTAATGCTGTTGTTGGTTACATGAAAGAAATCCATGAACATCTACAGGTTTGAAGCACTGCTTTTTACCAATCATTTTAAATGAATAGTTATCTATTTGAAAGATTGATCTATTTTTTTTATGAAATGAATACTTTTATTCAGCAAGGATGCATTAAATTGACAGTAAAGACATTTATAATGTCACAAAAGATATGTGAAAAATAAAAATAAAAATCCTAGAAATGAAGTCATGTTTTTACACAAAAATATTATTCATCGCAACTGTTTATAATAAACGAAAGTAATGGGTTTTATTGTATTTTTTTTTAAATCAAATAAACACACCCTTGGTAAGCGTAAAATACCCTTTTCAAAAACCCAAATCTTACTGACCCCAAACTTTTAAATGTTAGTGTATGTAACATACAGTACCAGTCAAAAGTATTTGAACTGTAAGATTTTTAATGTTGTTGTGTTTTTTTTTTTTTTTTTTTTTTTAAAGAAGTCTCTTCTACTCTCCAAGCCTGCATTTATTTAGTCCAAAGTACTGCAAAAACAACACAACTTTGAAATATATGTGCTATTTTAAAATAACTACTTTCTATGTGAATCTATTTTAAAATGTAATTTTATTCCTGTGATCAAAGCTAAATTTTCAGCATCATTAATCCAGTCTTCAGTGTCATATGACCCTTCAGAAATCATTCTAATGTGCTGATATGTTGTTCAAGAAATGTATTTTTTTTTTTTATTATTATTGTTATTATCGATATTCAAAACAGTTGAGTACTATTATTTATTTATTTATTTATTTTTTATATTTTGAATAAAAAAAAGATTCAAAAATCAGCATTTACCTGAAATAAAAATAATAATAATAAAATAATAATAATAATAATAATAATAAATGTTTTGATCAGCATATCAGAATGATTTCTGAAGGATCATGTGACCGGAGTAATAATGCTAAAAATTCAGCTTTGAAATCACCGGAATAAACTATATTTTAAAATGTATTCAAATAGAAAAGAAATATTTAAAAATGTTACTGTTTTTGCTGTACTTTGGATCAAATAAATGCAGGCTTGGTGAGCAGAAGAAACTTCTTTAAAAGCATTAAAAATCTTACTGTTCAAAAACCTTTGACTAGTAGTGTATACTGTGTATGTGGCATAGGCAAGATGATCATATTAAAATGGATTTCATGTTTGTGTGTGTGTGTGTGTGTGTGTGTAGGTGAGGGAGCTGCTTGGTAACACCATGCGTAAGATTGTGGAGCACGTGGTGCAGGACAAAGAGGAAGTGCAAGTTTACCTGAATGGACGTGAAGAGCTCACAGAGTATGAATGTTACAAAACTGCCGTCAATCACTACAAGAAACACTGCTTTAACTGGCACCAGCAGGAGGTACGAGTAGTCGGCTTGAACAGGCTTCCTCGTCCTCTTTCATCTATGATTAGTTGTGCTGTGATCTGTGTGTGACGCTTTTCCCTCTTGTTGCAGTATGAATACGCTCTGAGACACCTTTATGCTTTAGTCAACCTGTGTCAGGGAGGATATGAGGCCCGGAGGTAAAAACCCTTTTATTTATTTTTTTATTATTTATTTTTTTTCACACCACCTATGCCTTTTCTGTAGATAATGATGTCTGAACTTTAAACCATGAACTGTAAAATCTGTGAAGTGTGATTCCATGATAAATGGCGCCCCCTGCCAACAATACTGAGTTACGGTGCAGAAGGTGGAAAGCTCATTTTGTTTGTTAATTTAACTTTCCTACCTGTCCATTCTCACAGAATCACCACAGCCATGGACGATGTGTGTTACTTCAGAGAGTAGGAACATGAATTTGTGAGCCACTGAGGACTTATGTCAGATGGACTACACTTTGCACAAAATAATCAGACTGTGGGGAAAATCTGTATCTTCACACACAATTTTGATCTTTTTGAAAATGTTTATTTTAATGAGATTTGCACTTTTTAAATTTTTGTGTGACGTTTTACTGACCTTTATTTTGTTTTAAAGGAAGAAATGTGCTTTAAGATGCCGCCCAGTGACCCCTGACAGACACTTTGGGCTGTTAACTTTTTTACAATTTTGTTATTGAGGCTTTTTTTTTTATAACCTTTTTTTTCCTTCATATGTCTCCTCAGTGAGAACAACTGATTTTTTTTTTTTGACAGTACAGCTTTAGAATGACACGATGGCATTTTTTTTTGCACCTCAGTTAGTGTCACCATAATTTAAAAAAAAATGTAAGATAGTTTGGAAACCAAAGTTTTTAAATGTTCAATCAGTGAAAGACCAATCTTAGAGGATGTTGAATAGATGCATTCAAACAATTTAAAACAAACACTAGTATACATTTAGCTACATGCTGCACTAAGATTTAGATTTTTATTTTTTTTTTCCTATCTGCTTTTGAGCCATGGCAATACCCAATTTTTCTCCAGTAGTAAAATCAAAGGAGCTCTCCTCTTTGGTTATTAACTAAATGTATACCTATCAAAGTAAAGTACGAACTAACCTAACTATCTCAAGTCTGTGGTCATACTTAACAAGAAGTGTCTTAAAGAACTGCTCGAAAACAGCTGCCATTTGAGCAGTTAATGAGCAGGTGTATTTAGTGTAATGGTGGATGTGTCAGGCTGTGCTATTATGTCAAGTGCCCTCTGTTTAGAGTAATTTAAGGCCTCAAACCACTGAACTAAAGGGAGGTGTAATGTTTGCTGGAGTTTGAGCTCTGTAGGAAAAGTGAGTTTGCACTGACAACATTCAGTTAAAACACTCTGTAAAAACAAAACTCTGAACTACTGTCAATGTTAAGTGAATTATTGATTTATAAAAGCAATAAAAATCCTGAACTGAGTGAATTTGTTGAATATTTTTTTTTCTTTCAATCCAAGTTATAGCTTAATTCTGTTGACAAATAAATAGATGTTATGAGAGGGAAATTTTGATTACAGTGGTTGTTAGACCATATAGCTTATTTTTCTTGCTGTATAAGATTATATGAATACATTTTTATATAGCATCAAAAGTAAGCTCATTATTTGTGGGGAACATTTGCAAATAAATGCGTATATAATTCATAAAATGTATTTTATTTGTTTAAAATTATATTTTTAAATCATTTTTTTTTTTCTGTTTATTGACGTCTCATGACAAGTCTCAGCAACATTTACTTGTAAAGTAAACAGCATCTCGGGAGTTCTTATGCAACCCCTGTATGTTATCTGAAAACAAATCAACAAATTAGACTGAAAGGCTGCAAGTTTCTTACATAACATTTAGTACACCCATTGTGTGATTTTTTTTTTTTTTTTTTTTTTTTTTTTTTTCTTTCTTTGTGTTCTTCACCAGGTAACTATTACATAAGAATGATATGTAATTGTAATGTAACATTTTACCTGTAACCTACACACCTCATCTGACAAGGGAAAATGTGAAACAGTTTAGACTAAGGTGTGTTCCACAGGTGTGCAATGGTCTTGAGGTCCATTTCAGCAAAGATAAAATGTTCTCAACACGCAGGCAGTGCACTCAAGAAATCTATATGATGTACAGTTTTTATTTGTCCAGATCTATAATTATGAGTTTGAAATTAGCTTAGCCATTTTTTCTTCAACGCAGAAATATGCCTATGAGTGAGACTTCCAGTTCATTATCCACTATAGGGAAATAACAAGAAGTAAACGGTAAAACTGTTTGCACTACAAACCAGTGTTTTGATAATTAAGATGATACAGTAAATAATATGGCAAGACAAAACGATTTGTAAAATCAAGCAGCAAAACGAGCTGTTTTGTTGCAGATGAGACTGGCCTGACCCATAATATTTACAAATGGCCTCACCCGTTCTACGGAAAAAAAGGTGGATAAGTTATTCCACAGAGGAACAAAAAGTAGCAACTAGCAAGTTTCCCACAATGCAACAGAAATGAATGTAGCAGCTGGTTCTGCCCATCCAAATCCAGAAGTTGATAACTGGCATAAATGACATTGGATATTCACAAATTTAGGGACCATTTCTAAAGTTACATATGACATTGGTATACATGTTTCTAACTTCAACAGCATTTGAGGAGAATGACTTACAGTCATAAAACCAACTATAAATTGTTCATAGGTGTCAACACCTTTTAGATGTTTAATATTCAATAAAACTGTCAAATCATATATAAATATGCTGTTTATTTCACTACTAAATAGGCTCAAACACAAAATTATAATTTAAAGCTCAGTCGCATTTGAGGAGAATGGCTTACACCTACATTAACACTTTGAAGTTGGTTGTTTGACTGTAAATGTCATTCTCTTCAAATGCTATAGAGTGTTTTGACGGCGCGTCATCAATCGGCCATATTGCCGAACAAAACTTGCATATTTTGCTGATTATTGCTGCTAAAAAAAATGATCAATTATTGTCATGTTTTGGGCTGTAATCGGTCGGACCAGAAAAAACATTTGGAGTACTATAAAGTTTTAACAAATCAAGGAGAAGAGTACAGTCTGAGGAACAAAAGGCATTTGGTTGGCCAAACTGATTTGCAGGGCAAGTGTCTTACATGTGTGTTTGTTCTTATTTCCAGTCAGGTAGGTGAAATATTAGGTTAATATCTTAATTAAGACTACTTGTATATCTATTAACAGAGCTGGGAAGATTACTTACAAATTGTAAACAGTTACCGATTCCAGATTACATGACATAAATTGTAGTCAGTAATGTAATCAGTTACATTACATATTTTAGGTAATATAATCAGATTACTTTTGACTTAACTTGTTTATCACGTTGATTTAAATAGGATTATCTTTTAGCAAAATGACGTAAAAAATGCAAAGAGTAAAAAAAAATGTTTCATTCACTGTAATTTACAACTTGAAGTGCATTAAACATTGTATTACAAAAAGGTTTCCCAAACTAGGGTTTCGAAGAGGAACTGCAGAGGATTTGTGGGTTTAATAAAAAGCTAACAATTAATTAAATCATTAGAAAATTAAAATAAGTCCTTTTCGAGGAAAGTCTCTTTATTTGGTGGCCATATTTGCAACGCCTCCGGGCAGCTCATACAAGTCCTATCTTAATGAATGGGGTAATCCTGAAATCTCAAAAACTGCTTGCTAAAATCATTAAACAATTAAATTACATATATCAAATCAGCAACAAAAATCTTAAATTAATTGCCCCATGAATGTTATTTCTTATGCTCAAATAATGTTTAAAAGGCTTATTTTTCAGACTAGGCCAGCCAATGCACATGTGCAATCATAACATACTTTCTATCATAACATGGTAAATTTGTCTCTTTCATTTAGAAGGTGGGACTATTCCTCCATATTGCTTGTTGCAGTTTCTCCCATTCATAAGTATAGGAGTGAACCGTCACTGTTTGATTAGTCTTTTTTTTTTAAATAACAATTAAAATAAAAAACTGAGTGAAACAGGTGAAAAAAAAAAAAAAAGGTGAAACATTTTTATTTATCTGCATGCCATGTGGCCATTAATCAAAATCAAAGAAACCATGAACATGCAAATGTGAAACTTAATTATTGAAATATGTCTTTTAAAATCGCAGGAGTACTTAAAGTAAATATATTTGGTGAATAAAGTTTTGATGAGTTTGTGAATGCCTGCACTGCATGTAAAAAAGAAATAGCGTTGCATTCTAATGAGTATGAAAAACAAAAGCCTTCTAAAGACACAATAACACATGGTTAAAAAAACTATCGAGTGATAATTCAAATAAAAATGTGTTTATCAGTAGCTGATGAAATGTTGAAACCCTTTTGTAAATCCAGTGGTCAAATGCTGTGTCTCCACCTGACTAATGACTAGTCAGTGTGTGAATGTCCACAAAACTTTCTGAATATATATGATCAGTAGGCTATTTTAGAAAGGAAAATGTAAAAGATGAAAAAGACAAAATTATGGGAATAAATGAATTATGAATAATTATTGCTATTGTGTGAATAATCATGTAATCCATAAAAAAGTAACTGTAGTCTGATTACGAGTACTTTAAAATGAAATTTACTCATTTTTCGAATCTGATTACGTAATCCAGATTACATGTAATAAGTTACTACCCAACTCTGTCTATTAACCACCTGTTAACTTTAGTTTGTCAAATTATTGCGGCCTTTCCTGCTTACTAAGTCCATCTCTGTATGATTTAGAAGAACAACATATTCCGTAGCTATGCAATCCATGCTGCTGTTTACATCTGCGTATCGCCAAGTAAAACGGAATCGTGACGTAAATGCAAACCCTCTATATAAATGTCGTATGTAACTTTAAAGAAGGTCCCTAGATTTGCGAATGTCTAACGTAGAACGTCAAACCAACTTTATGCCAGAAAAGTGAATCGACGTGTCTTACAAAAACAAGCACGTTTCACAAGCCAGGAAACTTGACTCACAGCGGTTTCCACAAGATCAACATGTTCTTCATGGTGGGATTGTGTTTATACATGAAAACTCCAAAGTCATGAACGTGCTTGTGGTGGGAATGACGACATGTTCTTAGATGTATGATGTTGTGGTAATACCAATGTCTGATTGACTGGTATTGATAAAACTACGATGAAATCCCGGACTAAATCTGTATTTAGGCGACATACTTAGACACTTAAAACACAGGAGATTGAACATTTGACCTGGGTGTAACACTAATATACATATATAAATGTTATATTTATTTACTTATATATGCAGTATATTGAATCTATTTTATGTATACAATGTATTTTAATGCTGATACATTTCTGTGGTATTAATTAGCCTATTTAATAAAAAAAATATTTCCAATAATTATCTAATGATTTTAATTAAATTTAAATGTAGGCCTAATTTAATTCATAAAAATATGTCCTGGATGACTCTTCATAGCAATACATCCTGTAAGTTATTAATGACATATAAAACATTCACACCCTTTAATCAGTGAGTTACGTAATCACGTCTACTGGAAGTGTAAGTGTTTGTTGATTCTGTGGCCGCGGGATGGCGCCACTGCGCGGTCGAGAACCTGACAGCGTGCGGAAACTCCCTTTTAATTCTCACCTGGAGCCTCTTGAGGATTAAGCAGAGAGGAGTCTCTCAAGCCAGATGAGAGCACAGTCTGCAAGGACAGCTCGGGGCTGGTTGCTCTCTAAGGTTGAAGAGTTTGCTAAGAAAACCGGAATACCGTGGAAATGCCTCACCTGAACTTTCCAGACCAGATTCACATGGATCGTCCGATGTAAAGGATTTTACAGCGCCGAACAAGGAAACTGAGGGATCCAGAAGTTACAGGTAACAGCCCTGCCTAGTCTGCCAACATGACATTAAAACTTGTGTAATTAGTATAATACAACATGAGGACTAAAGAAATGTATGAAAACTTTCTGTACCCTTAGTTAGCGCCAGTGTTTGCTCTTAGGGTTTAATCATTAAAGTGTGTGCTCCCTGATATTTTGTTCTCAGTAGGTTTTACTTTCAGTAGTGTGTGTTTGTGTCTTGGTCTCTCTTTCACTTGTTTGCAAGTTTTTCATTTTCTAATTCCTTAAGTCAGCGACGTTATGATCTAATTTAAAATATTTAAAAAGAAAAACAACATTAAATAGCTTAAAGTTCACTTAGACAGGACAATATACTTTTTGAATTAAATGTCATTCTAATATTTGTGAGATTGTAAATAAGAGATGTGGGAGATTGTAAATAAGTTGTGTAGCTTTTGGGAGACTGTAAAAAAAAAAGAAAAAGAAAGGTGGACAATCTTATTATAAGCTTACATTACATTAAATGCCTAAATTCATATGACATTATCACATTCTTGAATGTTGGCATAAGTGGTTTAGTAGGATCTCAATGTAATATATATATTATAATACTTTATTATTATTGTTAATTAGTGAAGCCAAATCAATGTCAGTGTGGTGCAACCAGTG
The DNA here is from genome assembly GCA_033026305.1 of Cirrhinus molitorella. NCBI lineage: Eukaryota > Metazoa > Chordata > Actinopteri > Cypriniformes > Cyprinidae > Cirrhinus > Cirrhinus molitorella. The sequence continues at coordinate 33,255,374 of CM065126.1, read as the reverse complement.
TGCAGGAAGCCATTTTGTTGCCATGTGACATAAACAGGAAATTATTCCACAGAGAAGACCACTGTGGACCCTCATGACTGTTGTGTGTCAGTAAGGTGTGGTGTGTTTTACATATGTAATTTTTTTTTTCTTCTTTTTTTTTTTACAAACAGGCAAAGGTTAGCTAAGGTCAAATCAAATAACCCTATGAAAATGTATTGATATTATTTTTGTTGTTTTAATTTTATCTTGAAAACCTTTTTAATAATTAGCACTATGCTAATTATGCTCAGTATGCTCAGGTTGTAAGGTAAAAAATATAATTTTATCTTTTATCTTTCGGTTACACCACATGACATTTTTTAGAATTGTTAAATATATTTTTTTTTATATTAAAAAAATGCAAGCGTTTGAACAGTACAATTTTTTTTTAATGTTTTTTAAAGACGTCTCGTCTGCTCACTAAGCCTGTGTTTATTTGATCCAAAGTACACCAAAAACAGTACATTTTTGAAATATGGATTCATAGCTGAATTTTTTGCATCATTAATTTAGACATGATCCTCCAGAAAGCATTCTAATATTCTGATTTGCTGCTAGAAAACATTATTATTATTATTATTATTAGTATTATTATTATGTTGAAAACAGCTGAGTAGAACTTTTTTCCCATGTTTCTCTGATAAATAGAAAGTTCAGAAGAACAGCATTTATCTGAAATAGAAATCTTTTGCAACATTATAAATGTCTTTATCATCTTTTAATCAATTTAAAGCATCCTTGCTAAATAAAAGTAGTAATTTCTATCATTTCTTTAACAAAATTTTTCTTTCTGTTCTGCAAAGGATCCTGAAAAAAATGTACTCAACTGTTTGAAATATTAAAGATAATAATAGTAATAATAATAATAATAATACATGTTTCTTGAACAGCAAATTAAAAAGGATTATGTGACACTGAAGACTGCAGTAATGATGCAAAAAATTTAGGTTTGACCACAGGAATAAATTACATTTTAACATTTTAATTGTAAAAATATTTCAAAATTTTGATCAAATACATGAAGTCTTGCTGAGCAGAAGAGACTAATAAAAAAAAACATTAATTTTTTGATTGGTGTGTATATATAGAGTTCAGATGGAAAAGCCTCTAAATCCATTGACATTTTTCTTTAAAAAATGCATTTTTATCAGGCTCCTATGTATAGGTTTCTATGTAAGTACTGGTACTTCTGATTGGCCTGAGGGTGGGATTTTAGTGAGTTTGAAGTAAAAGTATTTGATGGATGTATAATATGTATCGGGAACATTCATTCGGTATCATTATCTCAATTTTGACCAAGATGGCTTTTAGCTGATTTTGCATCTGAGCTCTTCATATGTATAATTGATTTTTACATTTTTGTATCATCCCAGACATCTTTATCTGTCATTCACCCATAGGATTTTCATAAATCATTGAATTCTAGGGGGAAAAAAATCTGTAGCAGTTCTGGGAATGCATGTTTCTGCAGTGTGTGTGTTTCTTTTACACATGTGTATCTCAAAGAGCAGGTTTGTACATTAACCTAAAAACAGATAGGAGACCTGCAGGGGTTTGGAGGAGGTGGAGTGAGACAGAGGGACTCCTGCTCTAATGCTCTCAACTAGTATGTTGTTGATCATGGGTGACTTGAAGGAGAGTAAGAGAGAAAGAAAGGTGATTGTAGGCATTGTTGATTTTTGGGTGTGTCGCTGTACCCGTCAGGCTGCCATGCTGGGGCTTGTTTCAGTGGAGATTCCAGATCAGTTGCGCAAGTGTGTAGAAGCAGGAGGTGTGTGTGTGTGTGTGTGTGTTCTCTACTAACCAACTGTAGGAAATAAAGTTACTGACTGATTTAATCGAGCATCCCTTTAGTTTTATTCATGGCTGATTTGATTTTGAAGGATCTGAATCCATCACTCACACTGTTTCGATGTCTGTCAGATGCACATATCTGAACAGCCACGTGTTGAGATCAGAGCTAGTTGTCAAGATGTTGAGTTGTTTATGAAATGTTTGAAGATGGCTGCCAATGCTACTTTAGGTTCAGGTTGAACCGAAACGTCACTGTGACAAGAATATTTATGTTCGTTTGGCGGGCTCATTAAAGATCTCATGATATTAAAAGTCTTGTGGTTTTTACTCCAGGCAAAATGTCATAACTTGACCTTCTTTGAAAACGACAGCATGCTCTCTTGACATATGCAGGACTTTGTCTCCCTAAACCCTGCCCAAATCTCAAAATCCAATCAACAACCAGTACATGTTCTGAGAAGTCGCACATGTCCAAAAAAAGTCAGTGCTTCGATCAGAAACCCTGGTCTGTCTGGTTTTGAAGCCTTGTGGTTGAATTCAGCAAAACAGTTGAAATCTCTTACTGCACCTTTAATTCAAAACAGAGAGAGAGAGCAGTCTCTTTGAGGCAGTGTTGATGATCATTTTCCCACGCTAGCAAATGTTGCTTTATTCAGGGGAAATTAAAACTGGTTTTCTTTGGCAGCTGATGTGAGGTGAAGTGACTGACAATTGTCTGGTTTTGCTCTGGGGCATCGTAGTTTGTAAAGTAACCCTTAGTAAACCTTTAGCTGGTAAAACACATCCTGAGCCAGTGTGCTGCTACCCGCAGCTGATTGATCATTGTGATAGCTTCATTAACAGCTGGGAGATTTTATCACATTTTGTGTGTTTGTGGAAGATTATATTAGTACAGATCTTGAGTAGTTTCAATGTAAAACTCTTGATGAAACAGGCTGATCTGACACTTAATCATTAAATAATCAGACGTGAAACCTGCAGGACTAATTGAGTATGAGACACTCCTAATCAGTGTATGTGGATAGTTTAGTAAAACATAATGAAAGTGAAATTGTTTTGGATTTTATCAGCCTAGTATAGTATCAGTGTTATAGTATAGATGATACAGTGAGATGGTTCTTGATTTTATGAAAATGATAAAGTGATCCGGTTCTTGGTTTTATTAGGATACAGTGAGAAATTAATTTTTTTTTTTTGAAGATGATACAGTGGGACAGTTCTTGGTTTATAAAATGGTAGTCTTGGTTTTATGAAGATGATACAGTGAGATGGTTCATGGTTTTATTAAGAGGATAGTCTTTTTTATGGAGATGATACAGTGAGACAATTCTTGGTTTTATGAAGATGATCAGTGAGATGGTTCTTGGTTTTATGAAGATGATACAGTGACTGGTTTTATTAAGAGGATACAGTAAAACAGTTCAAGATTTTTTTGAAGATGATACAGAGAGACAGTTCTTGGGTTTTATGAGGATGATAGTAGTTCTTGGTTCTATAAAGATGATACTGTGAGACAGTTATTGGGCTTATAAAATGATAGATTTATGAAGATGTTACAGTGAGGTGGTTCTTGGTTTTATTAAGAGGATACCGTGAGAAAGTTCTTGGTTTTATGAAGATGATAAAGTGACAGTTCTTGGTTTATAAAATTATGAGAGTTCTTGGTTTTATGAAGATGATCACTGAGACGGTTCTTGGTTTTATGAAGAAGTTCTTGGTTCTATAAAGATGATACTGTGAGACAGTTCTGTGAGAGTTCTAAGTTTTATAAAGATGATAAAGTGAGACAGCTCTTGGTTTTATGAAGATGACACAGTGAGACAGTTCTTGGTTTATGAAGATCATAAAGTGAGACAATTCTTAATTTGATAAATTATTCAGTGAGTCAGCTCCAATAGCCTGGTGTTCAGCGCACTGACATGGCACACATCCTTGTGCTTTGAGCATCCAAGTTCGAGTCCAGGCTCGCAATGCTTGGTTTATGACGATGATGCAGTGAGGCAGTTCTTGGTTTTATAAAGACAATATAGTGAGATGGTTCTTGATTTTATGAAAATGATACAGACGGTACTTGGTTTATAAAGAGAGATTTATAGTGAGTTGATTGTTGATTTTATGGAGATGATTCACTGAGACGGTGATGCAGTAAGATGCTTTCTTGGTTTTATGAAGCTGATGTAGTGAGAGTTCTAAATTGTTTGAAGATGATGCAGTGAGAGTTCTTGGTTTTATGAAAATGATACAGTGAGACAGTTCTTGGTTTTATGAAGATGAGACAGTGAGACAGTTCTAGATTGTTTGAAGATGACACAGTCAGACAGTTCTTGGATTTATGAAGATAATACAGTAAGACAGTCCTAGAATGTATGAAGATGATACAGTGAGACAATTCTTGTTATATAAAGATGATACAGTGAGAAAATTATTGGTTTTATGAAGATAATAAAGTGAGTTGGTTCTTGATATAATGGAAATGATACAGTAAAAGTTCAAGGTTGTTTGAAGATGATGCAGTAAGACACTTTCTTGATTCTATGAAGATGACAGTGAGAGAGTTTTTGGTTTCATGAAGATGATACAATGAGGCAATTCTTGTTTTATGAGGAAGATACAGTGAGACAGTTCTAGATTGTATGAAGATGTTACAGTGAGACAATTCTTGTTTTATAAAAATAATACAGTAAGACAATTATTGGTTTTATGAAGATGATAAAGTGATTTGGTTCTTGATATAATGGAGATGATACAGTAAGACAGTTCTAGATTGTCTGAAGATGATGCAGTAAGACGCTTTCTTGATTCTATGAAGATAACAGTGAGATTTTTGGTTTTATGAAGATGATACAGTGAGACAGTGCTAGATTGTATGAAAATTGTATTTTTCACTGTTTAGTAAAACAGTGAAAAATCCAAAAATTATTTTAGATTTGGAGTTTTATATTGTTTGAAGATGATACAAAAAGACAGTTCTGTATTTTATAAAGAAGATACAGTGAGACAGTTCAGACCTTCGTTGAAATGATATAGTAAAATTGTTCTGGATTTTATCAAGATGATACAGCAAGACATTTATGGATTGTTTGAAGATTATTTAAAGATGACACCGTGAGACAGTTTTATATTTTATAAAGAAGATAAAGCGGGACAGTTATGGATTGCTTGAAGATAATCCAGTGAGATGGTTCCAGACAGTTTGAGTTGAGACTCAAACAGCTCTATTAAAACCCAAACATTAGCAATCTAATGGAAGAAGAACTAAGGAAAAACAAGATGAGAGAAAGAAGACAATGATGGAAGGAGAGGTGGAGCTGGAGGAGGAACCCACAGGAATTATACAATTATCAGTCGTTTAGGAATGTTACTCCTGCTCTCAACAAGCTGCTGCAAAGCCCCAGAACACACACACACACACAATGTTAAACAATAGCACAGATCACATCTAAACGTCAGAGTGTGTATTTTTGTATGGATGAAATCAGACTGAAATGTGATACGAATGTCAGCACACACCTCTGAAGTTTGGAAGCGAAATAGTGATTGTATTTCGTCGTCATAAGAAATATCCGCTGGATTTATTTCATGTCACACGGATATCTGATATAAAAACATACCTCAGGTGGTCTTCTCAGATTCATGTGTTTTGTGTCAGTCTGCGTTGTTGTGTGTTATTGTGTTAATGTACTGTAATGGTAGCTGTGAGGAAAGACAGACACTCCCATCGGGATATAATGTGCAGTTAGCATGACAGCTATCAGCACTTTCCTTCACTGTTCCCCAGAAGCACTGCAATGACCCTCAGCACTTCCCCTCAGCACTTAGGGAGGAATTTTGTTCCTTAACCCTGAATTCCTTAGGTTTGGGGCTTAGAAAGAAAGGCGTTTTCCTAAGTGCTCTTACAACAGTCTGCGTTTGAGAGACAGAAGTGCTCCTGTCTCACACAGCTGTGACGCTGCACATAGTTGTGCACGTAATGTCTTATGTGTAACCAACTCAAGATGTATTGCTCATGAGTGTATGTCTCATTTCTTTGACTGGAAAACCCCTGTGCACAGTGTGTGTGTGTAAGAATACCAGCCTGTACCATCCACAAACCAGTAGAATCAAACTGCAGATAAGGCAAGCATGGTTCAATTCTGCATGTGTGTATTCATGTGACCACAGCTTTCCCGGTTAAATCACCTCAGGTATTTTATCTTCCAGATTTAGCTCCATTTCCTGTAACCCACATGCACACACACCCTCTCTTGCTTTGCACACCTGCACAAACTACAACAGAGATGATAAGCCAGGTGTCTGTCACTTGCACACACCTCACACTTAGTTAGAGAGTGTAGCTATGCATACTGTCATGCACTACTGTTCAAGTTTTTGAACGGTAATCGTTTTTTAAAGAATTTGCTTTGCTCACCAAGTCTGCATTTATTTGATCCAAAATACAGCAAAATCAGTAATATTGTGAAATATTTTACTGTTTAATTGTAAAAATCTCTGTATTTAAATTTATTTTATTTTATTTTATTTTTTTTATTATTAATCAGTTTTTTTTTTATTTAAATATATTTTAAAATGTAATTTATTCCTGTGATCAAATTTGAATTTACTGTGTTATAGAAATTAATACTTTTATTTAACAAGGATGCTTTAAATTGGTCAAAAGTGATGATAAAGACATTTATAATTCAGATAAATACTGTTCTTCTGAACTTTCTATTCATCAAAGAAAATGTACAGTTTTTTGCTGTACTTTGGATCAAGTTAATGCAGGCTTGGAGAGCAAAAGAGACTTCTTTAAAAAACAAATTTTGCTTTTGAAATTTTGAAAGTTTGTTAAAATTACAAATTCCACAAAAATATTAAGCAGCACAGCATTTTCAACATTGATGATAATAAGACATATGAACAGCAAATCAGCATATTAGAATGCTTTCTGAAAGATCATGTGACACTGAAGACTGGAGTAATGATGCTGGAAAAATTGGACTTTGTCATCACATGAATACATTACATTTTAAAATATATATTAAAATAGAAAACAGTTCTTTGAAATTGTAATAATATTTCCAATATTACTATTTTAGCTGTATTTTTTATCAAATAAATCCAGTCTTGGTGGGCATTAGAGACTTCTCTTTTCAGAAGCATTAAATTTTACATATGCAAAACAAATGCAGTATGCAAAAAACTGAGTAAAACCATAGGCAGTATTTCACACGTCTCAAACATTATTATGATTTATTGTTGTCACATGACTCCCACACATGCAGTGTCATTCAGTTATCAGGGTTACCTTGTAAATAAAAAAAGTTTTTTTAGATTATATAAACTTCATATAAACGTGTACTAATGAGTCAGGAAAGAAATTATAAAAGTCACATCTGATATTTTGATTCATCGTTACAATCAAAGTGAAAGTATACTGCAGCAATAATAAGGGTAGTATAATAACATAGCACTGCTAAAATACACTACCAGTCAAAAGTTTTTGAACAGTAACATTTTTTTTTTTTTTTAAAGAAGTCTCTTCTGCTCACCAAGCATGCATTTATTTGATCTAAAGCACAGCAGAAACAGTAAAAACGTAAAAATTGTTAAAATAACAATTTTCTATTTTAATATATTTAAAAATGTAATTTATTTCTGTGATTGATTTTTTGCATCATTACTCCAGTCACGTGATCCTTAAGGAATCATTCTAATATTCAGATTTTCTGCCCAGAAAACTATTATTATTATTATTATTATTATTATTATTATTATTATTATTATTATTATTATTATTGTAATTATTATGTTAAAACAGCTGAATAGAATTTTGTCAGGTGTCAAGCATCCTTGCTAAATAAAAGTAGTAATTTCTATCATTTATTTGAAAAAATAAAAAGTATATTTACTCCAAGCTTTTACAAATGGTATAGTGTATAATGTTACAAAAGCTTTATTTCAGATAAATGCTGATCTTTGGATATTTCTATTGATCAAAGAATCCTGAAAAAAATTACTCAACTGTTTTAAATAATAATAACAATTCTTGAACAGCAAATCAGCATATTAGAATGATTTCTGAAGGATCATGTGACACTGAAGACTGGAGTAATGATGCTGGAAATTTAGATTTGATCACAGGAATGTTTTTGTATCAACTCTTTTTGTTGTACTTTGGATAAAATAAATGCAGGCTTGGTGAAAAGAAGAGAATTCTTTAAAAACAATAAAAAAATACTGTGCAAGAACTTTTGACTGGTAGTGTACTAGTGCAGTTTTGTATTCCATAAAGCAGTGCATGCAATGTTCCATTTTCAGTGCAATAAACAAACAGAGCAGTTATCTTTTAAGTCTTTGTTTTGGTTTATTTGATTGGATCAGATGATTCAGATGTTTTTAGACCAAACTGGATTAAAATTACAAAACAACCATCTGAGATGATGATGATGATAATGATAACACACACCTAATGAGGTCATGTGACCTAGATAATAACACACAAGCATACCACTTCTTGAAATGTTTATCAGTGTGTAATGTCTTTTTTTTATAGTAGGCAGAAGTCCGTTTTGGGGGAATACCACAAAAACTGTTGTTTTAGAGCACAACGTTTGAATCCACCCTAAAACTGTTGAAACACATGACACACAGACACGCCTGTTGGACTAGCAGTGCATTTTTCTCAGGGCTGTGAGAGTTTCAGTATGGGAGTGTGTACAGTAATTGTCTGCAAGTGTGCTTGTGTGTGCGAGGATTAAGCCACAGGTAGAACATCCAAACAAAACAGACCTGTGATGTCATGCAAATGAGTTCCTAACATGTAATATTCTAATAACATTATGTAACTAAATGCAAATGAATCATTTGCAGCTTGCAGAACATGTGAGTCAGTGTTTGTACCTCTGATCCCGGATCAAACTGATGTGATTACGATGAAGAGTGAATAAAGTCTGTGGCACCGCTGCACGCTGCTTCTGCTCTGTTTGTTTCCGCACATTTCCATGGTGATGGAGTGAGTCAGAATGCTGCACTGTAATTGGTCCGTTGACCTGCTAAACAGAGCTCTGCTGCAGCCACGTGAGGATGTCTTGCTCTCGCTCGCACACGTGAAACCCGCTCCAGTTTCCTCATTTTTAACATTGTGTTAGTGTGTCACTGTACATTTCCTGCTTTTCCTTTTCTCCAACATCCCTCTCATTCTCTAGAAGGGCTCTGTTTATGTTAAACGGCATGATTTTCAAGTTGCTGTTTACTTTATGCCTTGTGCATTCATGTGAAGTTGTGCTCTTTGTGAATGTTTGTGCCTCACTATTAATTGAGTAAAATGACCTCCTTTAGTAAATACATCTCCTGGGTGTGTTTATTCAAGATATAATGCCTTGTGTTTGAATGTTTTACACACTGTGAATGTGTGTTTGTGTGCTGGGTGAGGGTGTGTATCAGTATCTGTGTGTGTAAGGGTGGAGCCCATGACTAGGTGTTCAGGAATGAGACTCAATCGCGATTTTGGTGTGCGATCAGACCCTGATCTATGCGGACCACCGATGTCAGTTCCAGTTCCAATTCCTCTTCTGTTGCATTATAGACCTTTTATAGATGACTTTTTATAGACCCCATTATAGATGCCATGGAAGGGGACACAAGTAGCAGTACTGGTTCATTTGGTTTCGTAGGGCTAAATTAACAGTTTTTTTTAAAAGACTTATAGTATGCCTTTTTTATAACTATAATTTGGACCTGGATACAAACTAAAGGCCTATTCACACTGAGAACAATAACAAAAAGGTTACTATAGTGCACTGCAGTTATGTTGTCTGTCCCTTTAAATGTGTGTTCTTTAAAGACGGGTGGATTCTGATTGGCTGTCAATCAGCTGAAAAAAAAAAAAAATCCTTCTGAAATCTGAAAGTGATTTCAAAGAAGTGATTCCTCTCAGTATTGTTATAGTTGTGGTTTGGGAATTGCTGCGCTCCAAGAATTAGAAATATTATTAAAGCTATATAGTTGTAGTCATCACTGTAGTTAATATAATTTATAATATAATTTTTTTTTAAATAAACCAAGCAGTAAATATTTACTGTGGTAAGTCATTTTTGTTTTATGAAAAAGAGTATATGCAACATAGGTTGGTTAGGTTGGACTAGGCTAGTGTACAGTGGTGGCCAAAATTATTAGAACACTAGAATTTTCACCAGCTAAAAAATGTTTAAGTCAGTTATTTCTTTTGCATAGTGTGTCAGAAATACGCCAAACATTCATTTTGCCATTAATTTTAATAATCCAGTGAGATTTTTGTTTGCACAAGGAGTCTGACACCAGCCAGTGCTCCACACAGAGATCTGATCTCATCATCATCATCCAGTCTGTCTGGAATGATGTAAAGAAACATACCTGTGCCAGACTAAATCCAGAAGAACTGTGGCAATATCTCTAAGATGCTTCAAGAAACCTACCTGCAAAGCTACCTGAAAAACTATGCGCAAGTGTACTTAGGGCAGAAGCTGCTTTTAAACGCAAAGGATGGTCACACCAAATGTTGATTTTAAATTAATAGCAGTTAATTGATAAAGAAAATCTATTTATGGCATCATTTTGACAGCATCCTCATTTTGCAGCACTTTTAAGAGTACTGTAGCTTTGCAGGTAGGTCTTTTGAAGCATCTTGGAGACGTTGCCACAGTTTTTCTGGATTTAGTCTGTCTCGGTTTGTTCTGTTTCTTCATGTCATTTCAAACAGACTGGATGATGATGATATTAGATCTGTGAAGCACTGGCTGTTGTCAGACTCAGAATCTTTAGAATTTGCATTTTCAATAACAGAAATATTTATTTTTAGAAGTTGGCTCAAAATCTGAATGGGCTTGTCTTTGCATTATAGTAATGAAATATTAGTTTTGTAATACATGACACAACTAAGACATAATGATTGGGTAATTCCTCAGAACTGCGTTCTTCAACACTGAGATCTAAGGTTGAATTTCCAGCATTGCCGGACTAGAAGGAAGGTTGATTGTTTAATTGTTTAATGTAAAGCCAATCCTAGAGATGCACCACTTGAGCATTTCATGATTGTGAATCAAATAATTGCCTTTTGTATGGCACCTATAAAAATGTGTGACGACATCAACAGATGATGTTGGTATGTTTTGATGGGCATGGATTCTAGTGAGTAGTTCCTTTTAGGGCTTGGTCTAGTGTCCAGGTAATTTACAAAACCTGACAATTACAAGCTTTACAAAACAGTGACTCATGTGACACCTTTCTGTTTTTGTGGCAGGCTTCACAATGTCATCTGGCCGTGAGTCTGTGGGGGATCTGATTCCCCCAGATATGCTGCAGGTGTTCAGTGACGAGCGGCAGGGTGGCAGGGGCAAACGTGGCAGGAGAAGGGCAGCATCCATTAGCCGTGCATTCAAGTGGCTGAAGAGCCAGCGCAGGAAAACACGCCGACATGCTACACAAATACATGGAGACCTACTCGCTGCTGGATCACCTGTAGAACTACCAAAATCTGCACTTATCACAGGTAATACTTTTGCTTACATGCACTGTCCGTCATTCATTCTTCAGATGATGTAAGGGTTTTGTTTTACTAGTGGGCCTGTTTTTCTTTTCTTTACCACTTGGAAGACTTGTTTTCATATTAGCCACTAGTTTCACATCAGTTCTAACAGAAACAGGTTCTGTAAGCAGATGAGTCTTAGGAAAATTAAAGAAGGGGGAAGTGCAGCTTGGCTAATGAATGGTATGATGTGCTCAGTGTGTGTTGGAAATGGATATAGGAAGCCAGCAACAACATCAGCACGAATGAACCCATTTATAAATGTATGTTTACATTTATGCATTATCCAAAATGACTGTATTGCATTCTGTGTTTACATTTTAGTAGTTCATGCATTCCCTGGGAATCAAACCCTCGCGTTGATAGTGCCATGCTCTACTGTTTGATTTACAGGAAGTTTGTGATTATTTCCCAATTTTCCATCCATCATCAGTAAATTATGAAATGTACCAGACCAACCCTTTTAAATCAACCAGTTGCTTCCTTTTTTTACTTTTTAATATAAAATTGGAATAAATATATTTTAACATTGGAAAATAATACTTCAGCTTTATTTGTGTAAAAACAAACTGTTTTTTGACTGACATATGCATATTTTAGCATTTGATGTTAAATGGTGTCACTAGCATTAATTGCACATTACTGGTGAGAACAAGCTGTTTTGCTCTATGAAAATACCTTCATCTCTTTACTGACATTTGCAAATAAGAATATTGCAGTAAAATTTAAGTTATGCCTTGGTGGAAAATATCTCTTAACCTTTTTGTGGAACTTGACACAGCAATATGGCAACTAATCTAGCCTATCTACTGTACTGAAACTCAGTTAGGCTTGTATTTAAACGGTGTTTAAAATATATTTGATATTAAACACTTATTAAACACTTGTGTCTTTGTATTGCCCAACTAGTAAATGCTGGGTATGTGTTTCAGTAGGAAATTATTTCAGTAGTATGTAATATGTGCAGACATTCAGTCATTTCATTTCAGACAGTGTGATTAACAAAGTATAATTCCTAGTTTGGGTAACTGGTTTTCAGTGTTCTCCAGCATTTGGTTTTAATACGGATATAGCTCAGTAGGGAGCAGCTTTAAAGGGGACATCGGATGCCCATTTTCCACAAGTTGGTTCGATTCTTTAGGGTCTTCATGACCCTGTAACATACTTTGGTTATAATTCCTCAATGGTTGTGTAAAACAACACCATTTTAACTCTGTCAGAAACAGCTCTGTTAACAGCAACACATTTGGGTGCATGTCTCTTTAAATGCTATTGAGCTTCCCTCACCCTACCCCTCTCTTCTGCGGAAGAGGAAAGGCGATTTGCAAATAATCATAAATAATATGAAGTCTGGAGTAAAATTATTACTGCAGACATAAGTGAATTTAGGTGTATTCGGAGGCGCATTACCATCAAAACCAAAACGAATCCACTGAGTCCTCAATAGCTCAGAAAATTAAGACTCTTTACTGTTTACTTTTTCATTGAACTATAAAAACGCCTGCATTGTTTACAAGACATTGTTGTCACTACAGCTGCTCTAGCGTGGAGAAAATGGCGAACAGCAAAAAACTGGCTGAGGGCGGACAGGACAGTCCATCAGCAGTTGTGGGTGGGGCTTAAGCAGTATGACATCATATTGCTCAGAAAATTAAAACAGCTTGATAATTGAGACCGTTTAGGTTTTTGGGGATTAAAAAAAAAAAAGAAGTGAATGGATTGTAGGGTGTCCACACTGCTAAGACACATTTATATGCATACACAACGTAAAAGTGAATTTTGCATTTTTTGCAATAATAATAATAATAATAATACAAAATACAAAAGAATAACTTTCAAAAAGTATAAGTCTCTTATTTTGATAGTGTTTTGATAGTTTTCTTTTCTGTGGTTTATTTCTTGTGTTTTGGAGTAGATAATGGACGGCTGACACATCAAATGACCCTTAACCTCCCTGAGATATGTTTCTTAAATATATTATTGTGTGTATTTGTGCTGAGAGAAGTCTAGAAAATGTTTGCTTTATGTTTATCACAAAGTAGTTTTCCAGGGCTGGAATTTCAACACGCACAAAGATAAAATTTGGCCTCTACTTGAGGTCACTTTAAGTACTCATATTGTGTGTAGTCTTAAGTGTTTATTTAAAAGTGGGGAGTACATTTGTGCTGGAGCTTGGGATCAGAACCAGGATTGAATGCATGTGAATTATGCATTGTTTATGTTTTTTGTGTGTGCTAAGCAGAGGATGAATTGCGACGGTTCCACATGGGCTGTAATAGCTGGGAGACCTTTGTGAGACCACACCTCAACTCCACCCATTTACTGAAGCATAAATCCACTCATACACACGCCGGGTTGACAGAACAGACTGCAGCTTTCTTAATGATCGATATGGTGCATAACCACAAAACATAAACAGCTTTTATGTGATTGTCCTGAGGGAGCGGTGCCTACCTGTTGCCAAAGACTGTACAAATAGCAGCAGGATGGATTATTTAAGCCCTTTACACTCGCCCTGAAATTAGGCTGAAATTAAATAGGCAGCATGCAGACCATCATGACGCAATTAGTATTACACACTGGAGAATGTGACTCACAGCTATTTTCAGTAAGGTTTAATGTAGCATATTGCTAATCTAATGGCATGATATGCTGCAACATGGATTATGGGATTGTCTTTCCAGTAACAAGGACAAATGATTTGGACTGATAGAGCAACTTTGATGCTTTTTATGCTGTTTATGTAGTGTTTTATCTGTTTGTATCAAGTGTGTGATGAGATCAATCTGGGTTCCTGTGAATGACCCTCTGTTTTTTTTTTAAGAATGTGTCACACTAAAAACAAAATCATACAGTGTGTTTTGAGAGTTTAGATAAGATTATCTAGTGCTACTACCTTCCGATATGGAGTTAATGTTCAGTCTCAGTTGAATTGATTAGATTAGTTTGTCTGGGTAAATTGCTGCTCTAGATTTGGTGTCTTGTGACCAGTTTGATTTTTACATTATTATTATTATTATTATGTTTTTCTGTTTTTGACACAATAACTGAATCATTCTTAAATTATTATTATCTTAATAATAAAAACATGCATTATACATTTTTATAATTACTATTAGAATATACACTACTGTTCAGAAGTCTGGAGTATATACTTTTTTGTGATAGTGTAAAATAATATTATTATTTATTATTATTATTATTATTATTATTATTATAAAATTTATTATTATTACAAAATATATTATTTTGTGGAAGCGGTGATGTTTTGTTTTTAATGTATATAACAATCAAAATAACAGCTTTTTCTTTTAAATAGAATCATAAATGTGTTTACTGATACTTTTTATAAATTAAATTAGTGGTTGACCGATTATCTGTGCCGATATTAAGCATTTTTATGGTTTTGTCATTTTAAAACCAATTTGCAGATAAATTAATTTAAAAGCATTTCAAGAGTTTTTGTTAGAGCCCTTGATATTCCTAATTTTGACATTTATTTTCATTTTTACACCAAACATATTTCTATAAAATTTCAGTTATCAGGCTACTTGATCCGTAATAATCTGTATCGGCATTGGCCCTGAAAAACGTATATTGGTATACCCCAAAATGTAATGCGATTTGTGTTTACTGCTGATTAGATTACTGATATTTTTTATCAATTCAATTAGAGTTTGACCGATTATCGGCACCGATATTAAGCATTTTTTAGTTATCGCTATCGGTCATATTCAAAACCAGTTTGCAGATAAATTAATTTAAAAGCATTTAAAAGTTTTTGTCAGAGCCCTAGTTATTAATTTTGTCCTTTTCATTTTTACAAAAAAAAAAAAAAAAAAAAAAAAAAATATATATATATATATATATATATATATATATAATATATAATCAATCAACTGGATATATATATATATATATATATATATATATATATATATATATATATATATATATATATATAATATAAAATTCGGTTATCAGGCTACTTGATCTGTAATAATCGAGATTAATTTCTATTAAGGTGAGACACTGCAGGCAAAAACACAGTTTTTTCAGTCACCTGTCAAATTTGAGATTTTGGGCTTTTTGGTTTTTCATAAATTGTGTTTTCAGACTAGTGGAAGGAAAACATCCAAAAGACACTGTTAAGTGTTTAATTTATAGCACTTTATCTATTTGTGTCAATAGACTTCAATACATATATTTAAAGTCAGTTTTCTCAAAATTAGTTTTTTCTCCTGTTTATTCCCCCCAAAATTGTAAAAAATATACAGTTTTTCTGAATTATAGAGTGACAAAATGACATACCCCAAATTTCCTCTGTAAAAACATTTGACTCTAATATGCAAAAAAATAAATAAACAAGAATTTTGAAATGGACTTCATCCAGTGTTTTGTACTAGAAATGTATGCAAATTAGTGCATATTTCAATAAACATTGCCTAATTTGCATATTTAAACCTAACATTTTAGAAAACTTGTAATACAAAATTTTTTTGCAATTATTAATGTAATCAATCAACTGGGTAAGTAAGGTGATAACTATTAGTTTTTTTACCCTATTCACCTGCAGTGTCTCGCCTTAAAAGTATTTAAAAAAAAAAAAAAAAGTGAATGGCTGTTAAATACAAAGTTTATATATTATATATTAAATTTGACTGAATCAACCAGACTACAGTAAAAGTCATTTTTAATGTTCAGGTAGAAATACCTCCTTAAGGTGACAACTGCATATTTTCCCTTTTTACGATTTAGTGCCTGAAGAACGAAACCACACATCATATTTTAGTGATTCTTAGGATGTTTTATATGCTTTGAAAACGTTTGTACCCGTGAGGCCCATTTTCATGATCTCACCTCGGGCCCCCAAAAAAACAGCACAAGTTACAGCAACATTTATTATTTTAGGGCTTGGGGCTTGTTCATACCCTAAATATGAGCAATAGGTGCTTTAGCAAGCACCGCTAATAAGAGGGTCATAGCTACTGAAAACACACACATAATATTGTGTTTTGCATCCTGTATCCCAGACCTTGCAACGACAAAACTTCCTCTGGGATGTTGCCGGTTCAGTCTGAACAAAGAGCTGTTACCTTAAACCCGTTTCCCATGAAATGTTCCACACACACACACACACACACACACACACAAAGAGCTTTTTCCAGTGTTTTTGTCATCTCCTGTTGGAAGTTACACGCCACAATCCTGATCTTTCTTCTGACTTTCCTTTTCAACTCATCATGAGAAATGCCAGTCATTCCTTAACACCTTCAACACTGTCTCTGTATGAACATTTGAGAGATGAGGACAGACAGAGTTTGTTTATTGTTATGCATGGGCGTGTTTGTGCAGAATTCCATACCTTCCTGAGCTTTGCCCTGGAGATTCTGACACAATGAACAGGTGTAAAGTTGGGAAACTGGTTCTCTGCTCGTCTCTTTCTGTTTCCAGTTTTAGCCAGACTGATTCAGACTGACTTAATATGGCTCTTGCTTCCAAAAATGTGAATTCTTCATTACATCCATCATCCATATTTAGCTTGGTATGCGTGTGTAGCCCCTTTAAGCGTTAGGTTGTGAAGTGTTGATTTCAAATCTGTTTCAGCTTGCCTGTTAGCAAAAAGTTCCTTTGGACTTGCACCTGGTCTGAATTAAAACTGGTCTAAAAATTCATTTTATTTTTAATAATAATTGCATCATAGACTATGTATAGCAGTTATCTATCCATAATTTTGTGCGCTTGCGCTGCATCAGTACTTGTAAGAACCTGATTTAAAGCAAAAGTGAAAGAAATGCAAGTATTAGGATGATCATTTGCATGGTGCAAGTGTCACACAGCATTATGACCATTTGGAATTGAACTCTAGTTGCACTAGCAATCAAAACCAAGTGTGTTACACAAAATTAATGGACACAGAGTATGCTTTAATGCATGTCTGTGGCTTTGTGTTTTTAAAGATACCAGCTAAAGGAGGGAGTTTTATCACTCTGTTAGCAAGAAATGTAGTATTTCTACCTCTTCCGTGCATGTTAAAGTGACGAAATGGCAAATATTATGTTACTGTTATATGATATAGGTGTGGCAGACAGAGGCCTTTCTGAAAATCATCCAAAATCTGTAAACCTGTAATCGGTCAACTTACTTTTCAAAGACTTCTGTATCGATTTTAGCTGAGTTTGCCTCGGTTAACCTTTACACTCATTGTGAATGCATAATGCCTGAGGGACAAACGGACAGTTTTCCAAGGGAGATTAAGTTTAAGGCCTGTTTCATAAATTTCACATCTGCAGCAGCGTGTTTTCATTTCATTGCTCGTATTAACAGGTTATAGCGTTCATGCTGCATGTTTAAGCAGAAGCGCAGCACAAGCAGCTCTACATGTAGAGTTTCATCACTGAGCCTGTTTGTGTTGGCTTTACACTGAACGCAGCAGAAAATGCACTTGGCATATTTATCAACACGACCGTGTCTTTTGCAATATACTGTAGACTTTAATGAAGCAACTCTAAATATGAAGTAAACCACTCAGTGCAAGTTATTACAGGCCAGAGACGACACAAATAACTTTTCCTTATAAGCAAGTCTGACTGAATACGGACTATTGAAGCTGTTTAGTCTTGAAAGTTTAAGGTCTGTGTAAGCCTTTAAATGATTTGATGTAAATGTATGTTTTTGTAAATTAAATTTGATGTCGCCAACTCCTGAAAACCTTTTTCTGTTTCAGAAATCCCTTTATTTTCTGTACTGAATTAATACAATTATTAAATAATTCTTTAGGCCTTTCCTACTGTAAAGCCAATGAACAATATTGATGCCAATATAGATATTTTAAAGATAAAATGTTGAAGATAAGATTTCTGCCAACATTATCAAATTTATGCTAAATAAGTAAAAAAAAAATCAGAATAGAAAAATATAAAATAAAATAAAATAGAATAGAATTATTATAAAATGTTTTATTCATTTCTAAGTTGCAACTTATGTTGTGCTAAATATATAAAAAATAATATATAAATGTTATTAAATAATAATATTAATAACTGAAATAAATATGAATTATTAAATAAAATAATTATTATAAAATTAAATAATCATCATCATCATCATCATAATAATTTAATTATAATTTATAATTTATCAATGCAGCCTAGCCTGCATTTATTTGATACAAAATACAGCAAAAGCAGTAATATTATGAAATATTTTTACTATTTAAAGTAACAGTTTTCTATTTGAAAAGCAACATTTTCAGCATCATTGTTCCAGTCTGCAGTGTCACATGATCCTTTAGAAATCAATTTGATTTGCTGTTTAGGAAACATTATTATTATTATTATTATTATTATTATTATTATCAATATTTAAAATAGAAAGATACAAAGATCAGCATTTATCTAAAAAAAACAAAAACAAAACAAAACTTTTGTAACATTATAATTTGAATTAATGCTTTTATTCTTTAAATTGATTCAAAGTGATGATAAAGACATTTGTAATGCTGCAAAAGATTTCAGATTAATGCTGTTCATCTGAACTTCCTATGCGCCAAAGAAACCTGTTTTTTTGAGCAGCAAATGAGAATATTAGAATGATTTCTGAAGAATCATGTGACACTGAAGACTGGAGTAATGATGCTAAAAATTCAGCTTTAAAATCACAGGAATAAATTACATTTTAAAATGTATTCAAATAGAAAGCAGTTATTTTAAATAGTAAAAAAAAAAAAATATATATATATATATATATATTTATTTATTTATTTATTTTTTAATTACGGTTTATGCTGTATTTTGGATCAAATAAATGCAGGTTTAGTGAGTAGAAGATATTTCTTTAAAAAAAACAACAACTTTTGACTGGTAGTGTAGATTTATAAAAAGACAGTGTACTTGCTCAGCCTATGAAAGCTCAATGTATACATTGACGTGAGATATGAAAAAACAGACTTAAACACAGCTGGTGACTTAATACAGTAAAACCAGAAAGTAGTCATTTTGTATGACTTGAAAACAGCCCTAAAGTGCTGCCCCCTTCTGCCCAAATTCAACACAGCAGCCTTTGTCAGGGCAGGGCAGTCGTGAGCTCCTGGCAGCACACACATTGCCTGTGGGATCCAGCTGCCAGTGATGAGAAATACACAGTGTGTATTTACATTGCTAATCTCTATCATTCATTTTAGCACATTGCGTTCCTCTTTCATTCTCTCACTTCTCTGTCTCTTCACCTTTGGCCTGACTTTACTGATTGAATGTTGAATCACCCTTATTCAATCTAAACTGAAGGAAAAGAAGAATCAGGGACCAGGATAACGTCTCTCATTGCGACAAACCCAAGGTTTTTTAAAAGAACTGAGATAAGCTGTTTTTGTTTTTAAAGAAAGCCACAGCCACCATAAAACATCAGGTTTAGTTTGATTATAAAGTTAAAGCTGCTCAGGGAGTCTGTGTGAGTTTTATCCTGTTTGAGGCTCCTTGCAGCTGTTCTGACATCTGCCCTCAGCAGGTCCAGGCATGCCTTTAGTCTTTCTCATTCTATGCTGCTTTTATTTGGCTTTCTCAGAAGGTTATCAGACTTTTTAGAAAGCCTCTGAACTTCTGAGAACACATTCAAAGATGATTTAGGTCACAGTGCAGATTATACAACCTTTAGACATCAACACAATACTCTCTGCATACACACCTACAAGGAGTATTTACTATTAGATTAGAGCTTTCAAATGATCAGTCACTAATGTTGTTACAAATACAAATAATTCTAAATTCTGAACGGATAAGCAAAAATTCAAAAATTGTAAAAATGTCAATAAAAACACCTGAGACTGCACAATTCTATATTATTACAGAATTAATAATGCATTGATATGCAAATGTGGCCAGTCATGTAAATGTTTTGGATTTCTAGTATTTTTTTTTTCTCTTTACTGCTGCAAATTTAAAATGTTAAATTGTTATCTGTCATAAATACTGAACATTAATGTCAACATATTGCTGCCTTTTTATAAAAGTGAGAGGACATTTGTATCATGCTTGAGAATGCCATCTCTCTTGGCTTTATCGCACGGTATGGTTCCTCAGGGCTGAAAAAATGACCGCTGTGGTTGTTAGACTATTTTAATTGTTTAAATCCATTGCTAGGAACATTTCATCTGTGGTTTGGCTGTCTGTATCTAAAGATGCACATATATCACTAGTGAGACAAACCAAGTACTCCACCAAGGCTCGGAAATATCAACGGTTAGAGAAAAGTTTCACTTTCTTTCCTCCTTCATTTTTGTTTTGCTCATTCTTCTTCATTTTTTGATTCTATATGGAATATCATTGTAGATCTTACAGGCTGTCTTCCCTTGTTGTGATTTAATGAAGTTAGATGAGGAAACCTGGTCACATGATAAATGAGTGGGCAGGGCTTTCTGGGCTGTAGGGTGTTTTTTGGCTGGTTTTGGGGTTACATTGAGATTGAGATGAACTGGGGTTGGATTTTAGCATTCCTGCCGCAGTCCTCGCTGACCAGATATCAACTATAAATGAATCATTTCAGACTGGGTCTCAAATGTAGAACTGGTAGAACTCTCTGCAAGGATAAATAATTGCTTTTTGTTGTTTTACTCAGTTTTTGAAAAGGAAGATTTGTCTTTTGTTCTCCAGGTTGAGCAACAAGTTTCCTCTTAAGCATACCTGTGACCTCACAGTTCCTTTGTTCTCTTATTCCATCTAGTGGTGAGAAAGTGAACTGGTTCAAAAACAGTGTTAAAGGAATAGTTCACCCTGTCATTTAATCAACCCTTGAAACCCTTCTTCCATGATACACAAATGGAAGTTTAAGTGCAAAAATAGACAAAAACGGAAAAAAAAGCACTACAGAAGTGTCAT
Source organism: Cirrhinus molitorella (assembly GCA_033026305.1). Taxonomy (NCBI): domain Eukaryota; kingdom Metazoa; phylum Chordata; class Actinopteri; order Cypriniformes; family Cyprinidae; genus Cirrhinus; species Cirrhinus molitorella. Next base: position 33,234,143 of record CM065126.1, on the reverse strand, counting down.
AAATTTTGTCTAAAAGACTGAGGTACTTTATTCCAAGCTTTAAGCTATTTATTTTCATATTCACATTTTTTTCATATTTGGGCTATTCTACAGAATTGGTTCAAAGTCGTCTTTTTTTCACAATTTTTGTATGTATGCAAATTGTATAATATCTAAGGTGCACATTTCTAGTAATTGTGCAGTTAATTGTCATATTTTCAGAACGTTTTGGAATATTTGTCCTCTCCCTAAATTTGTCACTAAGGAAACACACTAATATATAATTTAATAAGAAGGGTTATATTGACCTATTAAGATTTTTCTTACATCTTCCTTCCTTTATATTTTTAAAATGTTTTCAGAGGTAAATCAATAGCAATTACAATTGTAACAATATTTCAAGTATGATATATGAAATTTGTTGTATTTTGAATCTAATTTTTCTTTGTAAAAGGCAAAAAGTTGATCATACTGATTTCAAACTTAAAGATTCATTAATTTGAATATACGTTGAACCTTAGTTGATAATTCAGTATACTTTATTTTTGACAAAACATCCCATGTTTCAGTCATGATGGTAATGTTTTGGTAGCGACCACATCACATTACAAAATTTTTACCCATATACTAAAACATACAAAAATATTAAAAAAAAATTGCATAACTATACTGTGTGTTCCCTTTTGCCACTACTGAAATGATAATGACATGTTTCGTTCGTGACTGTTTCTGTAGTAACAATTTTAGATACTTTTGAACCTAGCTCAAAGATGCTAATCAGCACATGGTTAGCTAGCACAGTTCTGAACTGTGGTACACATATAAAAACTAAATGTTATGTAACATTACTCCCAAAAAGTATGTTTAATTATAGAAAAATGGTGTCTGATTTTTCATATTTTTGAACATAGACCTTGTAGCAATGAGAGAAAGGGACACATGAATATTTCCTGATCATAAATGTAAGGGTGTAGTTAAAATGACTGAGTATGTCAATGGACTAAAACATACACTGTTTTGGTAGTGACATGAAAATGCGCGGGCCTTTTTTTTTTTTTACATAAAGTGTAATAATAAAGAAAATATAAAATAATTCACTTAAAAAAATCTAAAGATATAAAAAATAAAAAAAAAAACAATGGATGCAAAAATAATTTTTAATATCATCTTCATAAGTTGAAATTTAGGGGTTAGGGTTTGGGACAGCCACCCTAATAGAAGCATCTTAGTAAACATCTAAGATTTGAATACTTAAATGCTTTTTATATGTGTTTTTTGGCTGTGGGACAGCAGTTCACACCAGTTCTGTAGAATAGCCCATTAATTGTTAATATTCATTGAAGGCTCTGTTTAAAACCAGTACATAACACACAGCTCTTTTTTTCTGCAGTTACAGGTATTGTACTACCTTGGTTTACTCTTGAAAGGCAGACATTTTCTGACGTATATGTTATCAGATATTAATGTGGATCAGGATTACTAAAGCTCTTTGTTAGTTGGTGAAGCTCTTTACTCTAAAATTAGTCTTTACTAAAGAGCGTGTCAGCACACACTGAGGCTGTAATCACTGTAAACTCCTGTGGTAATGCAGACATGGTGCTCTTGCTAAATCAAAATGACTGTTCTCTTCTGTCCATCTTTAAAACAAAAGGTAGGTGTTTGTCAGATTTTGTTAGATGTCATATTTTGGTTAAATATGACTGGAAAGCTTTTTACAGTAGCTGTCTGCGCATATGTTTTAGTAATTTTAGTATGCAGTATCAGTAATGTAAAGTCTTGTGCATGCCACGATTAAATGATGTGTTTGTAAACATGAATCTGTTTTTAACCGCTTTGAAAGTTTGTTCTGCAAAGGTTGTTATCATTATTTTGCATGGTGAATAATTTGTGATTTACAGTACTGTGATAACCATGCAACATTTCTATCCATATAGATGCTATGAATAGAAATAGTATAAAACCATTTAAAAAATGTTCCTGCAGACCCAAATGACAAGAAAATAATGTGTGAATTAGCAGAGTGAGATCAGGACACATGGTTAATTCAAGCATGGTCTTTGCACATTTAGCATGCAGGCTAACTGTGTGATTGGATATATAATCAGGTTACGGGACAGTCAGTCTCTGTAGTGATTAAGTGACATAATAGGATGTGGCAACTTTGGTTAAGTGAATCAGGTAATTTGCATTAGCTGTTACTGAAACTCAGCTACCTTGGTGCAGATGATAAGTTCTTATATGAATTTGCTTGCATGCATTTTTTGTGTATGTATGTGGTTTTAAAACATCCAACATATTATGCATTTGTCTTTCATCTGGATATGTATTAAATGTTAAATGCAATTATTTGTTTATATCTCTGCAGGCCCTAAAGAGGAAGTTGTGGGTGCTATTTCTCTTCAGGAGTTCCAAGAAAATGTGTTTGTGGAGGGTAATCGGCCTAAATATGTGTTGGACCTGCACACAGAGGCCCAGCAGGGCCTGAAAATGCAGCAGCAGGATGGTGAGAAAAGTCAAACTCCAAATCAGAGTCTGCTTAAATTACACGCTTCCTTTTTCTCTGAAACAAATGCATGCACTTCTTCAACATACAACAGTTTATTCTAGTTGGTTAAGATGTAATGTTTTAATTCCTAGATGATAGAATTGGTGTGGACTACCCTGATGACCAAAGTATGATTGTAAGTGTTCCTCCATGCATCGACCAACCCTCACTTCCTGTTATGATTGTATTTATTTCTGTTCCACCATAGTGACAGCCTGGTTTTTACTTGTGCACATATGCAGTTCTATAAGTGCACTGACTAATTTTAAAATTGCTGATTAACGATTATAAATTTGGAGGGTTAACCTTGCTGTTCGCTTTAGTCAACAGTGACAGCTCAGACTGAAGACAGCATGGCCTTCAGTGAGCTGAGAGGCTTTGAGTCTGAGAGCACAGCTGCTGATTCTGTTTCAATGCGATCTTCCATCTCCTCACGATCAACACGCTCAGGACTCAAACGCCAAGGTGACACTTTGCACTACTTTTTTGGCATAATAATTTTATCATAAAAACATTTTGGCTTGGTAAAAACGTAATGAAGGTATTTAATAATTTATATCATGTATCCAGTGTCACATCAACTTTGTTTTCTCTTTTACTTTTTGTAGCCTCAACATTCAGACCTCTGAAGCCGGATAAGTCTGCAGAGAAGACAAAGTCTCGTAGGAGACATGTGAAAACTGTTGTAGGAATTCCTCGACATGTCCAAAGAGAACTAGGTATGTTTTGCTGCAATCTTCTATAGTGTAGAGAATGTCTTTGAGTTATTTAGTGGAAGTCCTATGTTTATTAATTTTACTTTTACATATTTCATATTTGAAGGGTTGGACAGGGCAGCATGGATCACAACCAATCCTTTTGATGGTCAGCTGTCCAATGGAGACATGATCATACCCGCCATAATTTCCACTGTGGATGGCACGTCTTCCAGCTCTGACCAAGAAAGTGTACAAGACCATCTGCAGGGTATACAGAACCTGTACAGATTTAAGAAAAACAACACAGAGCTCCCCACACTGACAAAACCCAATGATGACATCCTCCAAGGGCTCATAAACCATTCTGTAGACCCAGAAAAGTCAGGAGCCAACGTTCTAGGTGTTCCTTGGACAGAGAACCCAACTGGTGCGGTGATGTCCATCTCACCTCAGGCCACATACATGTCTAAAATCATTCCAAATGCTGTACTTCCACCATCTGTGGATGTTGTGGAACTCAGTCGCAACCGAAGCCGCAGCAGTGTCCGAACCGTCAGCAAGAGCAGCCTAGTGTCACCTAGCCCAGCATCCACACGTGCTTCATCCAGGGTCTCCTCACGTTGTTCCACAGCCCGCTCAAACTATTCTGGGTGGGCCAGCTCTGGATCATCAGAAACACTTGTTTCTGATTCTTCTACTATCTCCAGCAGTAGCACTCCCCGTGTGGCCAGCAGAGGGAGTCAGGTTGAGAACACGAATAGACCAGCCAAGCTGAACAACCATGATTCCCATGTTAACACTACTCATGTGAATGTGAACTCTACGGAGAAGGACAACAGAAAGCCAGAATCTGCTGCTGCTTTTACACGAAACCTATCAGTGATTAAACGGGGCAAGAAACCACCAGCTCCTCCAAGCAGGTCATACTCTTTACACAATGGAAAACAGACCTGGAAGAAATCGGAGAGTCCAACCTACTTGCGTGATGTCAGCACTCCAGATGGATCACCATACCCTGCCTTCATTTCTGTATCTGAAATGAAGGCCACCACCTCCAATGGATTCACAACTGTCCCGTCAAAGGAGAGCCAGCCAGTCAGCACAGACAAGAAAACGATGTTAGCTGAGCTAAAGATGCACAGAAAAAATCTTCAAGTGTCTTCCACTGACCCACCCAAATCATACACAAATGGCACCAGCAAACTTGCTGAATTTAAGAACAGCCTTCTGTCTGCAAAAAGTCTAATTAATGGTAAGAATTCCTCCCCAGCTGTAATGGCTCTCTGGTCTTTGTTAGAGATTCCCACCCATCCCAAAGTACTGGCTCCACCACCTCCTCCTCCCGAGACCTGGGCTCACAACCAGCGGACTTTCGAACTGCTGTGTGGACCCGGACCTGTTAACTATGCACGGTGGGCCAAAAAAAGAGGTCTTAAAATTGCAGATGAACCAGATGTGGCCTTGGCAAATGTTGACAAGGTAAACGCAACATCTTCTTTGCAGCCAGTTGAGGAAAAAGGCAAAGTTAAATCCGTAATGCCACTTGCCTATGTTGCACCATCTCCATCACCTCCTCCAGAGCATTGCCCACCATTACCTAACAACAGCCAAGCCAAACCTCCTCCATCCCCTCCGGACTTTGTTCCTTCAACTCCTACACTAGCTGCTAAAGCAATAAAAGATTTGACTTCTTGGATACCTCCACCTCCTCTGTTTCCTGCTCCGGCACCTCCAGTAGGTACGGCATCAGCAAATCCTGTCACTGTGCAAAACGATACCGACCTCCTTCCACCGCCCCCACCCTTTTCGCCAAAGTCTTTACTCACAATTCCCCAATTACCGCCAGATATTCCACCGCCACCACTGCAGGAAGTTCCACCTCCACCAAGACTACTTTCTGAAGCACAGAAAATCCCATCCTCTCTGCAAGAATCCCAACCTTCGGCATCTCCAGTAGGTACGGCTTCAGCAACACTTGTCACTGTGCAAAATTATACCAACCTCCTACCGCCCCCACCCTCTTCGCCACAGTCTTTACTGACAATGCCTCAATTACCACCGGCTATTCCACCGCCACCCCTGCAGGAAGTTCCACCTCCACCAAGACCACCTTCTGAACCACAGAAAATCCCATCCCCTCCGAAAGAATCCCAGCCTTCGACACACAATGTGTTACTTACGTTATCTGAAACTTCTCAAAAAATCAACATTCCTCCACCTCCTCCACTACCCACTTATGTAAGATCTCAACAAGTTCATGTTTCTCCTTCTCCACCACTACCCACTGATGTACTATCTCAACAAGTCAGTGTTCCTCCACCTCCTCCACTACCCATTGATGTAAGATCTCAACAAGTCAGTGCTCCTCCTCCTCCTCCACTACCTAGTAATGTAAAAATGGAGGACAGACTAGAGACGACAGAAACAGGGAAACGGACAAGCAGTCCCTCTCCGGCCAAGGAGGAGACCTCCGGTCCTGTGGTCACCCAGTCTATCCTACAGATGGTTCGTCTCCGGTCAGTTAAGTCCAGTCAGAGCCATGCTGTAGAAACTGATAAACCATCACAACCCAAACCAAAATCAAGTGTCAATCAAGAGGCACCTCCAAAGCCAGTCAGACGATCTTTGATTTTGACATCACTGCCCCCTGATGTGGAAGCTCTTTCCAACACAGAGCCAAAAACTGAAGCTCCGTCCCTCAACACAAACACAACCACTGTATCAAATACTCAGCAAGGATCATCTGAACCAGAAACTCAGTCAAATAAAATTGCTCAAAAAACAGAAAACACAACACCTGAGCCAAACTGCTCATCAGCTACATGTCCACCTACTGAAGCAATCAACAATCCTGCTCCCGCTGAACCAGCAACTAAACAACTCAGCGCTGAAACAGAACTCAAACCCCAATCCCTCAAGGAACAAATTCAACCTACAATGCCTGACCCAGCATTCCTGCTGAGCACAACGGAACCAAAGGACCAATCAATCAGTGAGCCAAAGACTCAACATCAGACACAAGAACCCAACAAGACCCCGCAAATTTCAGAGAAGCAATCAAGCACCAATGAAATACACTCAAAGCCAGATGGTGAGAAGTCAAAAACCCAAACACCAACTCCCATTGTCTCTTCCACACCTTCTGTAGTCTCTTCACCACCGAACTCCTCCATGCGTCTCCAAGAAGCCATTCGTTTAAAGGCTGCCACCATGTCTTCAAAAGACAGCCAAGCCAAGCGCTTTGGTCTGCGCTCCCCTCCCCCATCTACGGCTAATGGCACCACTGTGCCAAACTCCCCTGCATCTATGGCCAGCTTCATCTTCTCCAAAAGCCCAAAGAAGGTTGTAATAGAGACACCGTCATCCTTAGAGGTTCAGGCTGACCTGAGGAAAACTCTGGTGGCAGAGTTGGCATCTGTCTCCGATTCGGCCAAGTCTAATGACTCGCACAAGATGGCTAACAAAGTTCCTCCACCAGTTGCTAAGAAACCAAACGCTAAAGTTGAGAGCGTTGCTCAGAACTCTGCAGAGGCCGAATCTGTAGCCAAGACTGAGCATGTGCAAACAGAGACTGTACAAACTGCCGGACAGGACGTACAGACAGAGAACTCTAAGAAAGCAAATGAATGAATATGTGCACAAATGATTTAATAACCCTTGCTTTATTTGGCAGATAAACCAGGCTTTAGATACTAGGCCCAAAATGCTTAAGCAATTCTGAAACACAAAATACCAAAAAAAGTCTTTATGTACAGATAGGCATATTGCACTTTTTGTACACTGGTTTAGTGTAAATGATTCTCATTTATCGTGGGAATGCATGCCACTGGTATTTGGAAATTATAAATATTCTTATTTTATTTATGTGTCCTCAGTCTTAGACAGAAGCCATGCTACCTTTCAGTTTGTAGAACTCCTCCCTGCTGGTAGCACTGTAAAACCTGTGGTGACATAGTAGGACCAATCAATCTCTATGGTGGCTTTTTACAGGCAATAAAATGTATGTCTGAATATGAGAGCAGTGTGAGAGGAAATGAAGGTAAAGAATGTAAGTAAAAAGAATGTCAAAAAAAAAGGAAGCGCGGTTGGGAGAATGGACCACTGATTTTGGGGTGGGGTTTGTGACTATTTTGTTTTCCATTTTCAGTATGTAAACCTGTTTTTACTTTCAAAAACACCAGGTCAACAGAGGTGATTGTAAACATTCCCCGCCCCAAGTATCCATGTATAGGAATGCAGAGAAGGAATCTGAGCAAGTGTAAATGAAACAGAACATGAAGCAGATGAATGAAACAAAAGCTGTTTCTCACCATTGTGAGTGTGCAAGTAGGGCCAAGAAGGAGGTCAGCAGTCATGAAACTGCATTAACAAAAGGTCTAAGGTGTTAATCTCTGTGTAATCAGTACTTTTGGTTTATTTGTTTGTATTTTCACAGAGAAGTTCATTAGTTTACATAGTTTACTGTCTGCTGCAGTCTACAAATAAAGAAAAGGTATGTTTTTAATATATGAATTTTTTCTCATGCACTATTCTGACATTTTTATTATTGTTCCTTTGATTTCAGCAATCTGTCTCTGATTATAATCTCTTATTAAGGAGAAATGTTTTATTTACATATTGTCAAAACAGAATCTCTTCAAATATTAAAAAATATTCATTGTGTTTCATCATGTGATGAAAGTAAAATGTGTAAAACAAAGTAGCTTTGTGGTGACTTTTCTGATCTGGCTATGGGTTTGTTCCTTTTTGAAAGATTTTTTTATTAGATGCTACGACATATAAACATTATATATAATTAAAAATAAAGAACACTTTGACTGCTTTACAGTCACATGGATAATTAAAATTTCCTCTGTATCACTGTTATAAATTATGGTCCAGTACAACAGATGGCTTTTTTACATACTGCATGTCAGTTTTTCTTAGATTGGGCCTATTCAAAATATCAAATACTAAGTTTAGAAACAAAATTATGCTAGTTTATAAGTTACAATATAAAGTACTTTCACCCATTCAACCTTAACCATAGTAGCCTATAGTATTGGTAGATCTATCTGAGATAGAATGGGGCCTACTGTTTCTCGCAATCAGATTCTACCATAATTTTTCTGAACTCTGAACTGAACTTTGTGGCGGTCTGAACTTGACTTGTGACTGCGTGATTTGAGTTGACCAATGAAATCAGTTGCTAGGTGGGGTTAGCATTTATCTTATTTAACAGGTTTCTTGGGCATTCAATTACCCATGACTCAAGCATTCTGACAGCTTTATGCCATTTATCGACTCTTGGATGTCCACTGTCTTGCAGTTTTGCTGTATGCTACACCCCTGAACTAAGGGCTAAACTCCAATGCTTGCATAGTTAGCAGCATAAATATGAACTACTTTTATTTAAATAACAAGCCTTATGAAGGACAGCAAATAAGTTTGGCTTCAACACTCTACAACGCCCTTTGTCACATGCCTTTTATATTATGGTAACCACTAATATAGAAGTGTCTGGATTGCTCAGATTTTAAGGTTTTAACTAAACTAAACTGCCATTAAGGCAGTGAAGCTACTGGAAGTATCAGTGATGATGTAGTCTATTAGTGGCGCAGGATTAGTTTTTAGGATGTGTATGTAAATTAATTTGTAAAATAATTTGCGTATATACAGATCACTTTTGCTAATTCTTGCTGTTCAGGTTGCTATGGATCTGTAATTTGTCTGTAATCAATTTCATCGTTGTATTATAAAACGGATAGTTCTGATCCTTGATTTTGATTGGTTGAGCTGGATTCTAGCTGTTGTAAATTACTCTATAAACATACACCTTTGCTGATGGAACCACACTGGTTCTGATTAACTACATCGTTTGGCAAAAGGATAGTGTTTTTATTAGTACCATTACACTTTATTTGCTCTGTTTTATTTTGTCAAACCTTACTACCTATATGGAATAACCGCTTTATAAAATCAGTAATGCTCCGTGTAGCAGTGGTTACAGTAAATTTATAACAGCTAAGGGGCGTTGTGCGCAACGCGAAGCGGAGTCGCCACTGTGTCGTTCACTGTTTCAAAGCGCTCGAAACACCACGCGTTGGTTCTCAGCGCCTCAGGAACGAAGCCTCGTTTAATGAACTCACATGACTTTGGCAGTTTAATACTTGCTCCGAACCACAGTTTCGAAACAAATGATTCGCAAAGAGTTCTATAGCTTCATGATGCAGTTTTAAAAAACGGCCATCACTGTAAAGTTCTGTTCTTTTTGTTGTGTTGTTTGTTTATTTGACGATATTAATCCCAATTATGATACTTTATCTTAAGTTCTGTCCTTGTATACGCCGGTATATCAAGTGAAATAATAAAGATAGGCAGAGTTGGGGGTAACGCATTACAAATGACGCGAATTACGTAATAATATTACTTTTTACAAGTAACTAAAAGTAACGCATTAGTTTTTAAAGAAAATATCTGAGTTATTTTTTCTGATGATCCAATTCATTTGTACTAATAAGCAAAAATTACTTGGAAAGATAATCTAACATTTATTTTCCTTTTTTTTTTTCTTCTTCTGTGGTTTACTACAGATGTGAACTTTTCTCTAAGCCTAGGCTTTTGGTGTAAAAAGGCTTTTACGTTTGCCAAAAATATAGCTTTTTTAAAAAAACAAAAACAAACCAAAAAAAAAAAAACAAGCAAGCAAGCCCTGCCCAGATTTTTAAAGTAGCGTTAACGCAAAAGTAACGTAACGCATTATTTACATAAACAATAACTAATAACGTAGGCTAGTTACTTTTTTAGAGAGTAACTCAATATTGTAATGCATTACTTTTTTTAAAAAAACGCTACCCAACACTGAAGACAGGATAGGTAAGGTTAGCTTGGGGTATAAACAAAATGATATCAAAGTTCATTAACGGGCGTGATTCATGGATTTAAGGGATTTACCTGTTACAAACGGACGTCGGTCATATGAACCTGAAGACGCTTCCTGTTTCAGTAAGTAGGCTAGTACTCAGTGCTCAGACGACTTCTCCAGCAAGATGGTGTTTACCTGTTTGCAGCTGTCGTGCATGTGATATGAACCCGCTTAAGCATCGAGCGACGAAAGTCTGCCTGATTTTCCTTCTTTTTGAAGCGTCCTGTTATGGTGAGTAACTTTAAGAAATTACTGAATTCATTATGAAATTCAAAAATGTTCTATATGAAAGGGCAGACGTCTATCTAGTTTCTTCACTAACGTACTGGAATAACAATATGATAACGTAACCTACGTTTAATTAATAGAATACGTTAACGTTAGTTATTCCATTAGATATTATGAATGAACAGAGAACAACAACGCAGCATTTATTATTAATATTAGTTAGTGTTCGTTGATAATGCCTTACAACTAAATGCAATAGCAGACTGTGTGAAATTATCAAGAATACTGTAAGTTAGACATACTTCTGTTTATTTTCAGTATCACATACAGTTACAATATTTAAACTGGAGAATATATCTGGATTATTTAAATATGTCTAGATTATTTAAGTAATATTGAGTTTGACCTTTTTAATGCAGGGCAAATGTGAAATAATAAATTAATACTGACATAATCTCTCTCTTTCACTTTCTAGTTGAATTTGAGATTGCTGTTTTCTGTACTTTTCAATATTCTCACAGACTATGAACTAACAGATACATTACTGGACTGATCATTTAAACTAAGTTGATAGTTGATTCAGCTTTCCTATCAGCTAAATATGTAATAATGATTTGTTCCACCAGTTTTGTGAGGTGTAGGTGGCATGGGGGATTTTCATAATATGTGGATATAATAAACATTTTTATGCAGAACTTCAATCTGGTTCAAATGGTGAAGTACTATATGGAAATATTTTATGTCAAAGTTGGAGAGGGAAATATGAAATAATCATCTCATCAACCAAGTAACAAGTGATTGTGAAACTTAAATGTTGATATATTTTCTCTCCTTTACTCTTTAGCTGAGTTTGAGATTACTGTTCCCAGAGAAACTCTGACTGGGTTTTACGGTGAGGTGCTGATCCTCCCCTGCATGTTTCCTGTGGACAGCTCTTGGGATCTGAAAAGCACCGTTATCACCTGGCAGCGTGGACTGGATGTTGTTCACAGCTTCTACTACAGTCAGGACCAGCTCGACCGCCAGAATCGGCACTATGTCAACCGAACTAGCCTGTTTAGTCAGGAGATGTCAGGAGGAAACGCATCACTCAAATTGGACAACGTCACTCTTCAGGACACCGGCATGTTCACCTGTTCCGTCAGCACAAACACTGGCAGCCAAAAGAAGAGCTTTGGAGTGAAAATTGCAGGTACCAAATAATGAAAAAACGTAATTTCAGCAACTGAAAACAATTGGTCTGAAGTCACTGACCGAAACAGTGACGTTTCATAAGTGTTTTTCTGAATGTGCTTTTTGACTGTGTCAGTGTCTATTTTGTGTGCACAACATGGGTAAACTACAACAGGTAACCATGTCAGCGTTGTACTTTGTACTTAGTTTTAATATGAAACAAAGCCTCAGCTTTTCTTTAAAAAAAAAAAATGAAGAAACTGTTTATACAACTTCTATTTGAGTGTTTATTTTTAGATACATTTAAATAATTAATTGTTTTTTTTTTTTTTCAGTTTAGGCCTGATTTTTCATTTTGTTGCATCAAAGCAACAAACTTATGTTAATAGAAATTAGAAATCAATAGAATTAATAGAATTTAATAGAAATTGTTTTAATCAATTTCAGGGTCCCACAATGTGACTAAATCTGCCCTGTGTTTATTGTATTGCCTTTTTTGTTGCATTTATCAGCGTTCTACTCTGAACCTCGTCTGCAATTCTCCATGTTAACCGATGGACTGAATCTGCTGGTGACCTCAGTTGGGGGTTACCCTTCTCCTACACTGCAGTGGCTGATGGAGAACTCAGACATCACTAACCAGACACAAACACACCTCATGCAGGACACACAGACAGGACTTTATGTTGTGTCTAGTTGGATAAATTTCACCAAAGTCACAAACTCCTCTCTGACGTTCATACTGCACAACAAACCTTTGGGACAAGACATCAGGAGAGACATCCATCTCTACTCAGGTAAGGACTTTCAAAAACAAAAGCAATTTTAAAATGATCTTGACTCATCAATAACAATAACAAAAGTGTCTAAAAATAATTATCTGTTTGATTGAATTTAATTTCTTTGTACAGATAAAAGTGAGAGGCAAGAAGAGTCGGCATACAAATACCAAGAATGCTGCATATTTATCCCTGTTATTCTGCTGCTGCTGGTCATGATGACTGTATTGTTTGTATTTATTAAAAGAAGAAGAAAACAGGCCAAACAAAATGGCTTTACAGAAATGGGAGACCCTTCTAAAATTCAAATTCTTAATGGAAAAAGTTGAATATGCCCATAATGGTTATGTTACAAAACCTTGAACTAACAGTTATCCTATTTATGAAATTTATGAAAGTAAAGAGAACAGACCAAAATTAAATGGCTTTACAGAAATGGGACTCCATTTTGAAATTCAGGTACTTAACGAAAAAAGTGAAATGGGACTTAAATTCTGAATAGAAAACAACCCAGTGCGGTTTGAAGGAGCTGTGGAATGTAACCAAAGATCGCTGCTGGATAATATTTAAACTTTTAAATATTAAAATTGAATACGTTTAATGTTATTTTCATCAGACACACAAGCTTACCATCTGTAATACAGGACATACCTACTGCCTGGTTCAAGTTAAATTTGCCATACCCTTACTGTAGAAATCCTTCTCAATCTAAACATTTAATTTGACACTTAATTATTTTTTGTTTAATTCCTGTACAGTGTGATTGTGGTAAGAAGGCTCATTGTTTTTAGGAGAGAGTTAAAAAGAGTATTAGTAATAGTTGTTTGTCATAATTTTTGGACAGCAGTATTGGCGAGTCACAACGTCTTGTGTGTGTAGTTTAAAATTTGTATAGTTTATTATTATTTTTTTATTCTTTTCTACCCACTTTAATATATTTGCAACAATTTTTCACTTGGATACATATTTACCCTACTAAATAAACAGGTGTATTTTGTCTCTTGTTGCCTGTGCACCAGGGTCGAAAATCAAACTAAATCTTTTACAAATGTTGCATTTAAAGTCAAATGTGATGAAAATTATATGAAATTAATGAAAATGTTGATTTTGTCAGTAAATTTAAACTTGCTCACATTGCATCACTGTTTTTTCATTCTACTAGATAATAAATGTGAAGTCCTGATTTACTAATACATAATAAAATAGTAATATAATGAATAAATGATTCTCAGCTCCTTTGGTTTGTGTACACTTTCACCTTACACATTTTTCAATGTATTTTAACAGACAACATTAATAATCATTATTACAATAACTAAGGCAATAACTGACAATAATGATATTTGTTATAATATTGCAGCTCTGCTTTGTAATGCATTGCTGTTTTATTGTTTATATTGGCTTTATTAAGATACATTACGTAAGAAAATTACTGCTTCTTATCATCAACTCTTATCTCTAGGCTTACTCATGAAGACAAATAGCCATTGAAACCAGACAATCATAAAAGTAAACGACAATGGAAAAATAGTATTAAAAAATAATAATATAAATGATTAATCAATTAATGAATCAATTGTACGGTTATTGTAAATTATTGTAAATGAAAAGAAACACAACACAAATATATGGTTGCTCTCTTGAAGCAGCACACACAGGTTGCTACAAAAAGATTTTTCAACAGTTTCTGATTTATGGATGAGGATCTGTTTTAAATTTATTTAAGGATAAACAAACCTCACAAAAATAGTAGGCTATATATTTTAGCTTTAAAGCACATAATACGATCCTAAAAAAATAGAAAAGTAATATATTTTCTGTTATATATTATTTCTCCTACATATTCTTTACTTATTTTAATAGTTTTACAATTTCAGACTTATAGCAGTGTCTTTGTGATTATTGTCAGGAATTTCTTTCTTCTACCCACTAGAGGGAAGCAGGTCCTCATTTGGCTGATTGTCCTGTTACTCAGATGCTGTGTCTGTTTCTATCTACCTTTTTGCTTGTCTAAGCATAGGCTAATACTTTCGTAGTGTCTCATTGTCTAATCAGGTGCATTTAAACCCTAATCTACCTGTTCAGCATGCTCCAGTGTGCTATTCCTCATGATGAGCTCAGTTTTAGCTTTCCGTTGGGTTGTTAATTTTTGTTTCCTTTTTAAATGTCGTTTTGTTATGCACTACTGAGCCACCGTTGTAGCGCAACTTGACATTACGAAAAACATATATCTGGATAACGCTGCAACAAGTTACCACAGATGTGTTTAAATTCTATAATATTTGAACTAGCAGATCTATTACTGGACTAATCAATCAATGAAAATTTAGATTATTCAGCATTTCTATCATCTTGGGCTTAGGTATAAGGAAATAAAGAAACATTATTAGAAGAGAAAATATCTTAAAATGCTTACTGAAATTATCATCTCATCAACCATGAATGCATGTTATGATTGCATACGGCAAGATAAAGGAAGGGAAAGTAAAGGACGTGACGTGTAGCCATGTCTGGTGTCCCATACTCAGATTTTGTGCTCTGCATTTCACCCATCTGCATTTAAAGTCACACCAGAGGTGTTCAGCGGGAGTAGGACTTGGCTTTATGCAGACTGTCAAGTTTTTTCACACTGACTGAATCTTTCTTTTTAAACCTTGCCTTATACACAGATGCACTGTCATGTTAGAAAACTGTTCTGTCCAAACGGATGCTATAAAATTAGAAGCACACAATAATGCCCTTAAAAGCTCGTTTTTTGGGGTTGACAGCTTATATAAACCTATTATTTACCTTCCTTTTGCTGGAGAAATGGTCCAGTTGAATGGCCCA
The DNA here is from genome assembly GCA_033026305.1 of Cirrhinus molitorella. Lineage (NCBI taxonomy): Eukaryota > Metazoa > Chordata > Actinopteri > Cypriniformes > Cyprinidae > Cirrhinus > Cirrhinus molitorella. Next base: position 33,219,008 of record CM065126.1, on the reverse strand, counting down.
ACATGAAATACCCTGACATCTACAACTATTTGTGCCCTTAAACGCTCGTTTTTGGGGGGTTTACAGCTTATATAAACGTAGTTCTGTGTTTTTTTTAGATTGTTTACTGTACATCTTGTCACATAGCAATGAGAGCATTCGATTGTTTTTTCCCCCGGTGTGGGCGTGGCCTAAATGCGCTCTGTCTCTATGAAATCGATTGTTTATTTGTTTTGATTGAGACCTTTACACATGCTTTACGGGACCCCACCCAGATCCACTATGACGTGAGCCAATCAGGTAACGTCCTCAAAAACACTCCTCTGTTTTGGCCTCGCCCACCGATTTAACAAAACTCTGGTGCCTAAACAAAATGTCTTTAATGTGCAGTGACAGCCTGTCACAGAGGACATCATCTGAAAATTCATCCGGTGTGATTCAGGGATTTACCGTGGGTCTACCTGTTACAAGCAGCTGTGGACCGTGATATGAACCTGAAAGTGTTCTGCCTGTATCTCCTTCTTTTTGAAGCCTCCTATTTCAGTGAGTATTTCTGATAAATTCTTGAAACTTATAGTAAATCCTAAAATTATTTTTATGACGCCTCCCAAAAAAAAGTCCAAATTATCAGACAATATTTACTAAGCTGTTATAGTCACAGAGGACAAACTATCGCGTGTCTTATCTGATGTTAAGACAGCATCGATAACATACCGTGCTAAACCGTACATGATTTCTCAAGAGAAAATAAATAAAGCGGGTCAACATGGCTAAGGGCTACAGATACATTTTAAGTTTGTTTTCTTAAAAACATTAGCCTACATTACATCCATATTTTAAATAGAGTGTGTGAATATAACTTCAGCTGTTCGGTAAAGTTGGCAAAATATTCACAGATTCGACATTTCCGGATTAATAACTGACGAGCAAAACGTTTTTACTGCACAAATAATGTCTGTTTTTATTCGTAGTGATGAGCTACAACCGGGTTTTCCTGAAAACCTGCTTTCCTCCGCTCTGTACAAAATACATTGATCTCAATGCGCAGCCGTTTCACTTCCAACTGCTCTGAGACTTCATTTCAGGTCCGTGTACATTTTGATAGTTTGTTTTCCGATTATGGGACAGTTATAAATAAGGCAAATGTAAGTAAAAAACAAACAACAACAACAACAAATTATATACATATAGATAGATTATATATATATATATATCACCAGCAGGACAGCAGTGATGTGTGAAGTGAATCTGGTGAAAGTACAGTTTGTTACTGTGAAGTTATTAACTTTTTTCATAATAAAAATTCATTAAAAAATGTATAAAAGCAAATATTTTCAAAATGAGTGTTGTAGTATCACCAGCAGGACAGCAGTGATGTGTGAAGTGAATCTGGTGAAAGTACAGTTTGTTACTGTGAAGTTATTGAGTATTTCATTAGTAACGTTTTTCGTTTTTCGCATTTTGCAGACGGTCCCTCCAGACTAGTCTCTAGACGGCTGTGCATTGAGATCAATGTATTTGGTAAAGTGTGGAGGAAAGCAGGTTTTCAGGAAAACCTGATTGTAGCTCATTTGCTACATCACTACGAATAAAAACAGGTTCTAATTATGAATCTCACATTTTTATCTGAACCTGAGCATAAGAGAAACAAACCCTTCTGTCACAGGATAGAATAAATACAATGTTCTGCCTTCATATAGGGCATCTTATTAAATGAAGAAAATTGAAAAGAAATCTGTTTGTATAATTACATATTTATGTTTTTTAGTAGCACTTAATGTTTAAAACTTATTTAGACAATTATTAGAACTAATAGATAAATTGAATAAATAAATTGAAAAATATTTAAAAAGTTCTCATCACACATTAAAAATATATTCACAATTGATGAGATCATGCTCTACTTAATATAAAAAATCTATCTATTTATTATCTATTAAGCTCTTACCCAAACCAATATTTAATTTTATTAATTTAATTTAATTTATTTTCAGAGTGTGATAGGTGTGCAGTTCAGCATGTGGTCCTTAGGGCAGTTAATTTACCTCATTGACAAATGTATGCTTATTGCACATTGTGGAAATAACTGGTAAAAGTAGTTACAGAAATGATCTTAGACAATTCTTAAGTGTCATAAGATGTTCTTTTTTTAAAACTGTATATTGAGATGTGGTGGAAATGACACTTGTTTTATTGTGCATGATGGAAGACTGGCCAGAAGAGCATTGCAGTAGTCCAGCCTGGAAATAACAAGAGCCTGGACAAGAAGTTGTGTAGCCTGCTCTGTTAGAAAGGGCCTGATCTTTCTGATGTTGTGTAATGCAAACTTGCAAGATTGAGCAGTCTTTGCAATGTGTTCTTTAAATGACAGTTGGTCATCAAAGATTACACACAGATTTCTTTGAAGGGGTAATTGTGGAAGAACTCAGCTGAATGTGAAACCATGCTATAGGGTTGGAGTTCCAGGAAAAACAAGAAGCTCAGTTTTTGCCAAGTTGAGCTGGAAGTGATGTTTTTTCGTCCATGTCGAGATGTCCGCCAGGCAAATGACTTGCTCCAGCACAAATTACAGCATCAGTGAAGTGTGGCATGGAAGTGATCTGCCTGTGGCACTGCTGAGGCACTATTGAGCCTTCAGATCGTCTGTATATTGTTGGATCAACTGTTTCTCATCTTTCTCTTGAAAATATCCCATAGATTCTCAATGGGATTCAGGTCAGGCATGTTGGCTGGCCAATAAAGCACATTAATATCATGGTCAGCAAACCACTTGGAAGTGTTTTTTACACTGTGGACAGGTGCTGAAGTCCTGTTGGAAAAGGAAATCTGCATCTCCATAAAGCTTGTCAGCAGATGGAAGCATAAAGTGCTCCAAAATCTCCTGGTAGATGGCTGCATTGACTTTGCACTTGATAAAACACAATGGACCAACACCAGCAGACGTCATGCAACCCCAAATCATTACTGACTTCAGAAACTTCACACTGGACTTCAAGCAGCTTGGATTCTGTGCCTCTCCAGTCTTCCTTCAGACTCCCTGTTGCTTGTGCACCTTTGCATACCCAATTTCTTCCTTCCAGTCAATTTTGCATTTAATATGCAAAGTCCTTCAGTGATTTACTCTCTTTGTGGAGGGTGTCAGTGATTGTCTCCTGGACCATTGCCAAGTCAGCAGTGTTCCCCATTAGTGTGGTTTCAAAGAACAAGATAAACCCAGAATTTATACTGTAGGGATGGTCGTTTAATAAGAGTCCAATGTAAATATTCTAATATTTTCAGATACTGGATTTTTGACTTTCATGAGCTGTCAATCATCAAAATTAAAACAAAAACACTTTTGAAATGTTTTACTTTACATGTAATGAATCGAGAATATATGAAAGTTTAATTTTTTAAAATAAGTTACAATAAAAAGGTGAACTTTTTTATGATATTAAAATTTGTTGAGATGGACCTGTATTTTACAAATTTAGTGTGAGCACATGAATCATGCTCGACAATCAAGGCGTATAGCATGAGCACGTAAATCGTGAGCTTTGGCTTTACATCACATGCGATCTGCTCATACAGTGTAAGTTGGTACCTTCATGAAATCGCACAAAATTCGCACAGAAATCGCACAGTATATGTCCGGCTTTAAGGCAACGGTTCTCAATTCTGGTTCTGGGGGACCCCTGCTCTGCACATTTTGCGTGTCTCCCTTATTTACCACACCTGATTGAGATCATCAGCTCATTAGTTCAGCTCATGGATCTCTCTCCTAATGAGCTGATGATCTCAATCAGGTGTGTTAAAATGTGCAGAGCAGGGGTCCCTGATGACCAGGATTGAGAACTACTGCTCTAAGATACAAAACCTACAAGGTACATATTTATACCTTATTTACCCCTAAATAGTACATATTAGTACCATAAAGGTTCTTTTTAGAACTTTGAAACTACATATTGGTACATTTTAAAAGGATAACCCTAGTGTTAGTTTTGTTCATTTGAACCTGCTCATAATAAACAGCACCTTGGTTTAAGAAAAATAATTTTTTACTATACAAATTAAAGTACAACTTTTTGGACATTGCTGTCATATTTAAGAATATATTTGCCTAAACATTTCAGGGATTTACAGAAGATTTACCTGTTACCAACGGGTGTGGACCATCATATGAACCTGAAAGTGTTGTGTCTGTCTCTCGTTTTTGAAGCTTCCTGTTTCAGTGAGTATTTAAATGATTAAAATTGCAATGTATATATCTTTTATAAAGCCTCTCAGAAAGTCTAGATCAGGGGTGCCCAACCCTATTCCGGGAGATCTACCTACCTGCAGACTTTAGGTCTGTTTGACTTGAACTACGGCTACAGACGGCAGTCAACAAGATCAGCCAGTTGCAGTCGGGGCAGAGTTTTAAAAAAAATGTACACGTCAGGTCAGACATTTTCTGCTCTCTGTTGTGATAGTCAGTGTTTGCGTACTCTGTCATAGATGAAGTAAATAAATGCAATATTTGTCAAATACTCAGATGTTTCAGAAATGTTTTCATGAGTAACAAACACTTTATTTACTGCTTAATGCAGCGCCATCTGTTCAAGAATAAACTTTAGCATAAACACTATTTAAATACTAATAAAGTGGGGGCATATATGCTTTTATCCTTGTTTTCTGATAAACGTGACTCAGTATAACATTGCAACTACAGTAAAAAAAAAAAAAAAAGCCTACTGTTCTATAAACACAGATTTGTGGGTATTATTGGAATTAAAAAGATTGGAATAAACACCAAACACACGTGATTGTTGTCATGCAGTGAATCTTGTCATGCAGTGAATCTGGCCAGTCCTGAAACAGCTGCGTCACCATCAAAACTTCTGCAGCTGCTCTGAAGAAACTGCGGCGGCTAAATTTGGTCTCGAATCGCTATTGTCGTACTTTGATGCCACTCGTGTCAGTCATGTGTTGTTGGTGCCGTCTCAAGTCGGACAAAATTTCTATCCGGGCACACACTGCTTCAAGTCAGAATTTGATCGAGCTGTGTTCTGTCGAACACACCTTTTTGTTCCAGCCCTACTCCAACACAGCTGTCTGTAATTATCAAGTGCTACTTAGGAGATTAATTAGCTGGTTTATGTGTGTTTGATCAGGGTTGGAGCTGAACTTTGTAGGATGGTATATCTCCAAGAACAGGGTTGGGCACCCCTGGTTGAGATCAAGGGATGCCCAACATAGACGTGTATAAATACCTAGACTCCTCATTGGCCGCTGGACGACACGTCAACATCGCCACCATATTGCCGGGCAACTCTCCATAACTCTCAGATGGGCACAAGAGAAAAGATACCTGCTTCGTCTGCAGCTTGGGCATCTACAAACCATCGCACAAGAATAAAAAACAGATTTTGGGGTATTACCTTTCACAGGTAAGACTAAACGGTTGTTTCTGCTTGTTTTTGGTCATTTTTAACATTATGTTGACAGCTTAATTAAACAGCAGTGACACACTATTAATAGCTAGCAATACTGTTAGTTAGCTGTAAAGCTGAGACTTTATAGGAAATCATGAAGTTTAAACAAATTCTTATTAACTTTTAATTTATATTGTAGTTTATATAATAAGTTTATAACTACATAAACTAAATTGTGTTATGAGCACAATATACACAGTGAGCACTTTGACAAGATAGGATTAGGGATCGAGTTAAGCATCTCTTCTTAATTTTACTACTCGTGTACAAAGAGTAAGTTTATCATCACTAGATTATAAGAATTTGATAGCTTATGTGGACTGATATTTTTTTTCTTCCTTTTTAGCCAATTGCAAACAGGACAACTCAAGCCTTAAAGAAAAAGGTGAAGAAAGCCTGTCAGTGGACTGATCTCTGCATTTCCAAGAGACTAAACCTCCTCAGCCTAATGCTTTATTTGTACTAGTTAAAGCCCAGAATAGCACTAAATAAATGGCCAGAATGACCCTGGTCATTTTCAGAATAGGCTTCCAGGAGCATTTTTTACCTTTGTAAGGGTAATTTTATAACAATATAATTTAATATAATTACACAGAATATGTGAAAGTTTACTTTTTTTTAATAAGTTAATTCTGATTGGGCTGAGGGTGGAATTTTAGCAAGCTTGAAGTAAAAGTATTTGGCGGACGTATAATGTGTCGAGAGCATTCACTCAGTATCATTATCAGCCTTTTTGACTGAGATGGTTTTGTTTTGTGGTACTTTTAATACATTTAGTATGTGAAGTTTGTTTAAGGATCGCTTTATTTCTGTTTATATGGGGGACTTTTATTTTGATACGGAATCTGCTTTTCACGGCTGAATAAGAGAGTAATGGGAAAAAAATAAGGTATGGAAAGCGGACGCTTCATGACGGCTTAACAGAGCTCGTTCACAGAAGGACTGTTTTAATGTTTATTCAGCACCCCCCGGAAAAGGCATAAGGTTTGTGTAGTTATATACTGTTGGTTAAAAACAAGTATTTTGGGAATATCGCAGAATTTGTGTAGTAATGTTAATGTACGTTTATGTACTGCTTCATTCAGCTCTTACGGTGATTTCTGAAGCAAAAGATCGCAAATAAAGCTGCAAGAAACATCAGTAAAGTTTCGGCCATCATTCGGACGGGGTCTGCTACAGTAAGAGCTTCACCTTCGCTGATTAAGATACTCGCATCGCGTGCGGACGGACGGACGGTTTCAACGCGACGATGGAGCATGGATTGCAGTACTTAGGAATCGGCGTGATGGTCTACGGAACAGAGACGCTGTAGTGAGCAAGTTCGCTATGGAAATGGATACGGAAGAACGAGAATCTGAAAGTCTGCTTCAGACGGAAACGGAAGGTAAAAAGGAAAAGGATATAAAAGGAGCAGTTAAACGTAAAGACAAAAATACCTCAGAACCTCTGTGTCAAGTACAAGATAGTGCTGAACTCCCTAGACGTTCAGAACGTCCTCATATACCCACGGAGAAAATGCTTGCTTATCAGAAAGAAGAATGCTGTAAGAAAGAAAAAAGGTTAACTACTTTGTATGAGCAGTGGAAGTTAGATGCTCGGAAAGCAAGACAGGACTTAAAAACAGACATATCGGATAAGCAGCTTGCTGAAATTGCTGACTCTCTGGAGGATAAAAAGAACTGTATCATGAAAATCTTCAGTGAAATAAGGGAATATGTTACACCTGCTGCTGACTTAAGACGCCAAATTGATGCATGTGAAGCCGTGACTAGCGATATTGTCAAAATTGTGTTTGAAAGAATAGCAGCAATAGATGGCGAATTTGATGCAGAAAGAGAAAGGGGCCGTCTACATAGACTTTTAGCACATAGTTACGCTCGCTCTATATATGGTTCTAGTGCTTCACAAATGAGTGTTACCAGCCAATCTGGATCTTCTTGTACAACAAGCAAACGGGCAGATGCTGCAGCAGAGCTGGCTGCAAAAGAGGCTGAATACAAGATGATGCAAATGGAAAGGCAACAAAAGGAAAAATTAAGAACTCTAGAAGAGCAACACAGAAAAGAGCTAGAAACTCAAAAGTATGAGCTAGAACGGCTGAAGGTGGAAAAGGACATAGAGGTTGCTCGTGCCAGAGTAAAATCCTATGGTGAAGAAATAAAACAAGAGACAACAAGTCAGTCAATCCAGAATGATCAAAGGCAGAAAGCTGAAATGTCACATCAGCAATGCAATTTTGTTCAGTCTACACCTATCAGTGAAGTGTCTCACCTTGCTCAAGCAGTTCAGGACAGCATAGCCATAAACAGGTTACCCATACCTGAGCCTACAGTGTTCAACGGAGACTCGATTCAATATGTAGACTGGAAAGCATCATTCATGTCATTAATAGATAAAAAGGGCATCTCGGCAGCCGACAAACTCTACTATCTGAAAAAGTATGTGAGCGGCTCAGCGCACAAATATCTTGAGGGCACCTTTTATCGGAATGATGAAGAAGCCTACAAAGACGCTTGGGACAAGCTTAACCAAAGATACGGCCAGCCCTTTATCATTCAAAGAGCGTTTCGAGAAAAGCTGTTTAAGTGGCCTAAAATACAATCCAAAGATGCAGAGGGTCTGAGAACATTTTCAGATTTCTTAAATGCCTGCTTGCAAGCCATACCTCACGTTAAAGGTTTGGAAATATTAAATGACTGCGAAGAAAATCAGAAGCTGGTACAAAAACTTCCTGACTGGGCAGCTTCCAGATGGAACCGGCAGGTCACAACAGCCCTCATGGATGGCAAAGAATTTCCAAGTTTTCATGACTTTGTCAATTTCATGTCAACAGAGGCGGAAATCATGTGTAATCCCATCACTTCTTTACATGCTCTTCATTCTTGTGAATCGCCTAATGAGAGAAGAATGTCAAAAGAAACCAAAAGAAACAAAGCAGTTGTCTTTAAGACTCAAACAAGTGTAAATATTTGACAGACAAACAACGGTCAAAGGACAGCTAAAAGCACAGTGCATGTTGTGTCAAGATGACCATCATCAACTTTGCAAGTGCATGAAATTCATGGAGAAGTCTCTAAATGAAAGAAGAGAGTATGTCAAAGACAACAGACTGTGTTATGGGTGTTTAGGATCAGGCCACTGTGTTAAAGAGTGCCGTCGTCGACATACATGTGAGGTATGCAAATTGCGACATCCTACATCTCTTCATGATTACAATTATGACAAGGACAGAAACGGAGAACGACCATTGCCCATGGTAAGCAATGTGCATGCACTTCAAAGTGAAACTACTAATGCCATGTCTCTTAATATCACAAGCGAAGGTCACTCAGTCATTACATCTATGATCGTCCCTGTGTGGGTGTCGTCAGTTAAAAATCCATACAATGAGCAGCTTGTGTATGCTTTGTTGGATACGCAGAGTGACACTACTTTCATTGATGAAGACACTAGTAATGCATTGCAAGCGGACAGTCACCCAGTGAAACTCAAACTAACCACTATGGTAGGAGACAATGAGATTATTAAGAGCAAACGAGTATCTGATCTTCGTGTGAGAGGGTACAGTTCCTCAGTACATATCAGTCTACCTCCAGTGTACACAAAAGAGTGCATTCCTGTTAACTATGACCACATACCAACACGGGAAACAGCAATGAACTGGAGCCATTTAAGAGTAATTGCAGACGAAATGCCACCTCTTCTCAGTTGTGAAGTAGGTTTACTACTCGGCTACAACTGCCCCAGAGTGCTAGCTCCCAGGCAAGTCATACTAGGAAAGGAGGAGGAACCATACGCTATTCTAACAGACTTAGGATGGAGTATTGTGGGCTGCTCCTCACCAAGTTTCAATGAATCAGAAGGATTCAGTCTTTGTCACAGAATAGCCACAAAGGAGATACCAGCTTTGACACCTCTAGATGCAGTTCGTATGCTTGAATCTGATTTTAAGGATGTCACAGCAGATGACAAGACAGTCTCACAAGAGGATATCATGTTCCTAGACACACTCAAGGAAGGAATAAGGAAAAATGCTCAGGGACACTATGAAATGCCTCTTCCATTTAAGCAGCGACCATGCTTACCTGACAACAGAGAACTTGCGTTAGTCAGACTCAATCACTTGGACAAGAAGTTCTGTAAAAATGAGAAATACAAGACAGACTACATTACTTACATGAAGAACATCATTGGCAGAGGTGATGTAGAAGTAGTGAATGGTGAAGGAACCAGTGGTGAAAAGTGGTACATCCCTCACCATGGCATCTATCACCCAAAGAAGCCAGATAATTTACGAGTCGTATTTGACTGTTCCGCAAAATTTAAAGGTACGTGTCTCAATGAACATTTACTTACAGGACCAGACATGATAAACAATCTCACAGGTGTCCTTGTAAGGTTCAGACGGCATCCTATTGCGGTGATATGTGACATTGAGAAAATGTTCCACCAATTCCACGTCCAAGAAAATGATCGTGATTATCTGCGGTTTTTATGGTGGCAAGATGGAGACACAAATTCAGTTCTTCAAGATTACCGAATGAAAGTGCATCTCTTCGGTGCGGTGTCTTCACCTGGTTGTGCGAACTATGGACTAAGACATTTAGCCAATGAATACAGTCAGTCTCACACATTAGGAGCTCAGTTCATCACGAGAGATTTTTATGTCGATGATGGAGTCACAAGTGTGGAGACAGTAGAAGAAGCTATCCAGTTGACAAAGGAAGCACGTGAGCTGTGTGCAAAGGGTGGTCTTCGACTTCACAAGTTCATATCAAATGACAACACTGTTCTGCAAAGCATACCAGCGTCAGAACATGCAGTAAACTTTGAGACAAAGGATCTTACCTTCAATGATATGCCACTTGAGAGAGCTTTAGGGATTCATTGGAACATACAGAGTGATAGCTTCAGATTCCATCTCCCATTAAAGGGTCAATCTACAACACGTCGCGGCATATTGTCAACCGTTGCCTCTATTTTTGATCCTTTGGGCTTTGTAGCTCCATATGTTCTCAATGGCAAGAGAATCCTACAAGAAATGTGTCGTCAAGGAACAGGCTGGGATGATCTGCTTTCCCCTGAACTCAGCCCACGGTGGGAGAGATGGCAGAATGACTTTGTCAATCTGGAAAAAGTGAACATACCACGATGCTATGTACCTGCTGATTTCGGAAAAATTGTGAAAACAGAAATACATCATTTCTCTGATGCGAGTAACTGTGGTTACGGCCAATGTTCTTACTTGAGGATGGTAAATGAGAATGATGAAATTCATTGCTCTTTTCTTATTGGCAAAGCTTGTGTTTCACCTTCAAAGATCATTACAATACCGAGATTAGAATTGACGGCAGCTGTGGTATCAGTCAGAATGAGCAATATGCTCAGAGAAGAGCTTAACCTCACTAATGTCAACGAATTCTTTTGGACGGACTCAAAAGTAGTTTTGGGTTACATAAATAATGACGCCCGTCGTTTCCATACATTTGTAGCCAATAGAGTCCAAAAAATACGTCAAAGCACAGCACCCAAACAATGGCTGTATGTCCCAACAGATGAGAACCCAGCAGACAATGCTTCTAGAGGAAGGACAATAAATGAGCTGCTCTCCTCTAACTGGTTCTCTGGTCCCTCATTCTTGTGGGAAAAAGAAATTATAACCTCAGATGTTGTGCCGGATCTTCCAGTAGGAGATCCAGAAGTAAAGAAAATTCAGACATTACAAACAAAGACCATGGAAAGTAAAGATCTTGTAGACCAGTTGTCCAAGTTCTCATCTTGGTCTAAAATGATCAAAGCCATTGCACGCCTTATGAGAAGGTGTAAGAAAGATAAAACCAAGTCACCAGCATCTGTAAGTGAACAAGAGGAAGCCAAATGCTGGATTCTAAAAGGAGTACAAAGGCAAGTGTATCAGAAAGAGTTTGATGTGTTGAGTCAAGGAAAACTACTTCCAAGTCACAATAAACTTCATCACCTGGATGCTTTTATTGACAAGGATGGTATGATCAAGGTGGGAGGTAGATTAGGCCATTCATCGTACACTCACTCATTCAAGCATCCACTGATCCTTCCAAAGGAGCATCATGTAACAAAGCTGATAATTGCACACTGTCATGAGAGTGTAAAGCATCAAGGTAAAGGTTTCACGATCAATGACATCAGATCATCGGGCTATTGGATACCTGGAATAAACAGAGCAGTCACATCTTACATTCGCAACTGTGTAACTTGTAGAAGGCTGAGAAGGTCTGCGGAAGGCCAAAGAATGAGTGATCTTCCCTCAGAACGTGTAGAGCCTTCTCCACCTTTTGTTTATTGTGGAATGGACTGCTTCGGTCCTTTCATGACTAAAGAAGGAAGAAAACATCAGAAAAGGTACGGTCTGCTTCTAACATGTCTGTGTTCAAGAGCAATTCATATAGAAATGTTAGAAGATATGTCTACGGATGCTTTTATTAACAGTCTAAGATGCTTTATTGCAATTCGAGGCACAGTAAGGCAAATAAGATGCGACCAAGGTACCAATTTCATAGGTGCAAAGAATGAACTGAACTCAGCTTTGCAAGAACTTGATCCAGAACGGCTCACGACTTTTCTTTCAGATAAACAATGCGACTTTATTTTGAATGCTCCTCATTCCAGCCATGCAGGGGGCGTATGGGAGCGCCAAATCAAAACTGTACGGAGCGTTCTTAATGCTACCATTGCCCTTTCATCAGGCAGGCTTAATGATGCTTCGTTGCGCACTTTGTTTTATGAAGCCATGGCAATAGTCAATAGTCGCCCTCTTACAACTGACAATCTGAATGACCCCAAGAGCTTAGAACCACTCACACCTAACCATCTGATAACCATGAAAGCTACCACCGCCCTACCTCCACCAGGAAAGTTCATAAGAGAGGATGTGTATGCGAATAAGAGATGGAGACGTGTGCAATACCTTACTGAACAGTTTTGGAGCAGATGGAAAAAAGAGTATCTGCACAATATTGCTGCAAGGCAATGCTGGCATGCTCCAAAAAGGAACTTTCTAATTGGTGATGTGGTCATGGATATCGATGAAACATTACCAAGGAGTGAATGGAGACTAGGAAGGATTATAGAGACTGTTCTGAGCCCAGATGGACTTGTAAGAAAGGCCAAAATAGCACTTGGTGACAGAAGACTAACCAAGAAAGGAGAACGAATGCATAAAATCTCAGTAGTAGAAAGACCAGCTCAAAAGTTGATCTTGTTGTTGGAAGCAGAGTGAATGCATCTTCCAATGGACTTTATTACATTCTGTATGCACACATAAAGGTTATCAGAGAAATTAATCATGTTTTAGAAACATTGATAATTTGGTGGGAGTGTAACAGATTTTAACGAGACTTTAACATATTTTCTGGTTTTGTTTTGTGGTACTTTTAATACATTTAGTATGTGAAGTTTGTTTAAGGATCGCTTTATTTCTGTTTATATGGGGGACTTTTATTTTGATACGGAATCTGCTTTTCACGGCTGAATAAGAGAGTAATGGGAAAAAAATAAGGTATGGAAAGCGGACGCTTCATGACGGCTTAACAGAGCTCGTTCACAGAAGGACTGTTTTAATGTTTATTCAGCACCCCCCGGAAAAGGCATAAGGTTTGTGTAGTTATATACTGTTGGTTAAAAACAAGTATTTTGGGAATATCGCAGAATTTGTGTAGTAATGTTAATGTACGTTTATGTACTGCTTCATTCAGCTCTTACGGTGATTTCTGAAGCAAAAGATCGCAAATAAAGCTGCAAGAAACATCAGTAAAGTTTCGGCCATCATTCGGACGGGGTCTGCTACAAAATCTATTATATAACTGATGTATTTGTACTGTTGTACTTGCTATTTTATTATATTATTCAGTTTACTACAACATACACTTTTTTTAATATTACAGATATCACTTTTACATCCATAAAGGATGATCAGTTACATTTGTTGCTTGTGGAGTTTATATCTGCATAAAGTGCTATGAAAATAGAAAGCAGACTACCAGTGAATCACGTTTTGATTTGTATTCGCTGTTTTTATTCCATTTTCTCGATGATGGTAAATTATTAGTACTTAAAGATGTATTATTTTTTTTTTTTTTTCGAGTATTTCAAAGGGAATGAGCTGTGTTCTACGGTGGCCAAGAGGTGCAAAACAATTCTGAAAACAAAACAACAAATTACAAACGCAAACAAATCTAAAAAAAAAAATAATTCAGAAAACATAACAGTAATTCCGACAGTGTTTGCATTTGTAATTTATTTTGTTTTCAGAATTGATTTGTTTTGCGCTTCTCAGCCACCGTAGTGTTCTCACCTAAATCACAAGAAAAGCTAAAATGTTGGGGTTGAAGATATAGAAAAAAAATATTTAATTTATTGTACATTACAATTACACTACATATATCACAGTCTTATTACATTAATATTAGAACTGTTACCTGAAAAAAACAACCAAATCAACAAGCATGACAAGTGTGAGCCATCACAATTTCTTAAGAAAATTAATAATTTTCCAAGCATAAATAAGTAACTGGTAGGTTGTGTTTAACTCCAGGTAAATCACAATCCACTGAAATCGTCTTATAAAATTGTGTTTTTATCCAGAAAAAAACGCAGCTCCCCCATTTACCTCCCCCAGTCTTGCTCGGACAAATATGGCGGACACGTTGACGTATCATAGTAATGGACCAAAACAGCCAATGAGGCATCTACATATTTATATGCGTCTATGGTGCCCAACTCTGTTCCTGGAGATCTACCTTCCTGCAGAGTTCAGTTCCAACCCTGATCAAACACACCTGTCTGTATCATCAAGTGCTCTTTCTGATCCTAATTAGCTGGTTCAGTTGTGTCTGATCAGGGTTGGAGCTGAACTGTTAGAGTAGATCTCCAGAAACAGGGTTGGGCACCCCTGGTCTAGATCGCCTAATCACATTGACTTTGAAATAATGGTTTCATTTTGTGTAATTTCAGCACAACACTAGTATTTTGCTGCAAGTTCAGCTTAGTATCTTTTGTTGTGTGATCTTAACAGGATCACTTGTGTTGATCTGCTCAGACATCTCCAGCACTTCACAGATGGTGAATGTGATATGAATCCGGTGATATGAATCCACTTAAACTTCAAGTGACAGTAATCTGCCTGTTTCTTCTTCTTTTAAAAGCACCCTTTTATAGTGAGTAATTTTGAGAAATGATTGAAATCGTTTTAGAATTGCAAAATGTTCTTTATGAAAAGTGCACTGTAAGAATAAGGTTTTTAACATTGGTTGTTGTATTAGGTATTATGAATTAACAAAGAACAACTATGTAGAATTTATGATTTGTATTAATATGCAATTGTTCATTATTAAACAGTGTTTGTTGATAATACATTATAACTAATGTAGACAAGTTTTAGCAGGCTATGTGTGTAATTACCATCAAGAATACTGTAAATGCTTGGTGATATCTAATGAAATGTTCTTTCATACTTCTGTTGATTTTTCAGTAGCACATACTGTACACTCACTGGCCACTTTATTAGGTACACCTTACTAGTACCGGGGTTGGACCCCCTTTTGCCTTCAGAACTGCCTTAATCCGTTGTGGCATAGATTCAACAAGGTACTGGAAACATTCCTCAGAGATTTTGGTCCATATTGATATGATAGCATCACGCAGTTGCTGCAGATTTGTTGGCTGCACATCCATGATGCGAATCTCCCGTTCCACCACATCCCAAAGGTGCTCTATTGGATTGAGATTTGGTGACTGTGGAGGCCATTTGAGTACAGTGAACTCACTGACATGTTCAAGAAACCAGTCTGAGATGATTCGCGCTTTATGACATGGCGTGTTATCCTGCTGGAAGTAGCCATCAGAAGATGGGTACGCTATAGTCATAAAGGGATGGACATGGTCAGCAACAATACTCAGGTAGGCTGTGGCGTTGACACAATGCTCAATTGGTACTAATGGGCCCAAAGTGTGCCAAGAAAATATCCCCCACACCATTACACCACCACCACCAGCCTGAACCGTTGATACAAGGCAGGATGGATCCATGCTTTCATGTTGTTGATGCCAAATTCTGACCCTACCATCCGAATATCGCAGCAGAAATCGAGACTCATCAGACCAGGCAACGTTTTTCCAATCTTCTATTGTCCAATTTTGGTGAGCCTGTGCGAATTGTAGCCTCAGTTTCCTGTTCTTAGCTGACAGGAGTGGCACTCGGTGTGGTCTTCTGCTGCTGTAGCCCATCCGCCTCAAGGTTCAACGTGTTGTGCGTTCAGAGATGCTCTTCTGCATACCTCGGTTGTAACGAGTGGTTATTTGAGTTACTGTTGCCTTTCTATCGACCTCTGGCATCAACAAGGCATTTGCGCCCACAGAACTGCCGCTCACTGGATATTTTCTCTTTTTCGGACCATTCTCTGTAAACCCTAGGGATGGTTGTGCGTGAAAATCCCAGTAGATCAGCAGTTTCTGAAATATTCAGACCAGCCCGTCTGGCACCAACAACCATGCCACATTCAAAGTCACTTAAATCACCTTTCTTCCCCGTTCTGATGCTCGGTTTGAACTGCAGCAAATCGTCTTGACCATGTCTACAGGCCTAAATGCATTGAGTTGCTGCCATGTGATTGGCTAATTAGAAATTTGCGTTAACAAGCAGTTGGACAGGTGTACCTAATAAAGTGGCCGGTGAGTGTATATACAATGTTATTTAGTATTAATATAGTATTATGTCAGTAAAAAAATGTTATTCTATATTTGTAAATTCTCAACCAAGTAATGAGTGATTGTGAAACTCAAATGTTGATGTATTTCTCTTTTTGACTTTCTAGTTGAGGCTGAGATTACTGCTGTCAGTGACACAGTCACTGGGTTTTACAATAAGGTGCTGATACTTCCCTGCACGTTCCCTGTGGGCAGTTCATGGGATCTGAGAAGCACCCTCATCCTCTGGGAGCGTGGGCCGGATATTGTTCACAGCTTCTACTACAGTCAGGACCAGCTCGACCGCCAGAATCAGCATTATGTGAACCGCACCAGTCTGTTTAGTCAGGAGATGGCAAGAGGAAACGCATCACTCAGACTAGACAAAGTCACTCTTCAAGATGCTGGTGTGTACACCTGCTCTGTCAGCACAAACACTGGCAGCCAGAAAAAGAGCTTTGAAGTGAACATTGCAGGTAACAAAGCAACATGGACTGATATTCATAGAAAACCATCAATCAAATCAATTTAAAGTTCTCACAATACGATTAAAGTTGCCCAGGATTTTAATGTCTGTTTTTTTTTTAAATCAGCGTTCTACTCTGAACCTTGTCTGCAGTTCTCAATGTTAACTGATAGAGTGAATCTGCTGGTGACCTCAGATGAAGGTTACCCTTCTCCTACACTGCAGTGGCTGATGGAGAACTCAGACATCACTAACCAGACACAAACACACCTCATGCAGGACACACAGACAGGACTTTATGTTGTGTCTAGTTGGATAAGTCTCACTGAAGTCACAAACTCCTCGCTGACGTTCATACTGCACAACAAACCCCTGGGACAAGACATCAGGAGAGACATCCAGCTCTACTCAGGTAAGGACTTTCAATAACATAAGCAATTTTAAAATGCCCTTGAATCATCAATAACATTTAAGTGTCTAAACTAATTTAAAGTTGAATTTAATTTAATTTCTTTGTACAGATAAGAGTGAGAGGCAAGGAGAGTCAGCATACAGATGCCATGGATGCTTCATATTGATCCCTGTTCTTCTGCTGCTGCTGCTGATCATGATGACTGTATTGTTTGTGTTCATTACAAAAAGAAGAAAAGAACAGACCAAACAAAATGGCTTCACAGAAATGGGATACCCTAGTGAAACTCAAATTCTTAATGGAAAAAGTTCAATGTGTCTATAATGGTTGTTACAAAACCACTTCAACTAGCATTTATCCTATTTATGAAACTTATGAAAGATGTTCTGTGATTTTAAAGATAACATTTTATACGGTATACAATTAAATACACTAAATACACAGCAACAGCCAATTTAGCCCTGCTGAAAAAACAAAACAAAACAATAAAAACCATTGCAGAATTTGTAATGGTTTACTGGTTATAGTCAGAATTGTACTGGTTTTAATAATACATGATGAAAAATGAATAAAATGATAGTTAATCTTTAGTTGGTCACCTTCTATTGTTGGCTTGTTAAAACCACTAAATCTTAATAGATCATATCCCAAAACATTACAGGAAACCATTTTTTAATGGTTAAAAGTTGATGGATTGTAATGGAAATCATTAAAATTTCTGTGATGGTTTGTATTGGGTTTTTTCAGCAGGGAGGATAGGTTGCTGGTCTTAATGAATAAGGAACTTAAACTTAAAAAAAAAAAAAAAAACTGAACTACATTGTATTAAGAGTTTGATTAATATGGAAAAAAATATGTAAAACCACTAGTGATATTAGTGATGGTAATATTCTAGATGTTCTGTTCAGAATACTTACTTGCACCTGTAATAGGTGCATCTTGAAATAAACACTAGTACAGAAAAAAATAAAATACATATTTGCAAAGAATCTCACCTGTGTTGTTTCATAGATCCTAAAAATAACGTTGGTTAGTGGTAAGGGAAACCAAGTTATCAGATCATTCAAATGTGCAACCATTACAGTCTTGCTGTAGAGATTATTGCACATAAAAAAATGGGGACACATGAATATTTCCTGATCATAAATGTAGGGATGTAGTTAAAGTCTTAGCCAACAGACTAAAACATACACTGTTCCAGTAGTGGCATTTGTTTACAAAGTTTTATAACTTACAAAGAAAACATACAAATTTCCTTGATTTTTACACATTTTTTATTTATTAAAACTAACATAAAGGCGGCTATGCATCTCAGATCAGCGGCAGGGGTCAGATTTCATTTATCACAAGGAGAATGAGTGGAGCTGACCAGTGAGGTGAGAAAAACAAGTAGGCGAAATATTTTTGTTTTAAAACAAAGTACAAAAGCGCCTGCTTTAAAAATATTTTAGACTTTTGCTATTTATCTAAGATGATTTTGAAAGCTTCCACCGTTCGGTCTCCAGTGTTTTATATTTAAATTTTGTATTTATACAAAATAATAATTTTAGTTATTTGTTATTGTATATTAGGCCTATAGCCTATATTCGTTTTCGTTTTGATAATAGATTAATCATTCTGTTTAATATATGTGAGTTTTCCGTACAGTTTGACGTCAAATTGGCGCTAATTCAAAAGTGAAACTAAAAGTAAAATGCGCACTGGCATTTACAAGCTGTTTAAAAGCGAATAAAAGCGAGGAACAACCTCACCGTCACAACCCTCCTGGAGTATTGCGTTTTCTTTGGGAGTGGGAGGGGCAGACATCAATTTGTTACGTGGTTTGGGCTGCCTTGTTTCGTAGTGGCACTGAGAACATTCTAATGATTATATTTCACACACTCTAAGTTCTTTTATTTTCCAAATGTAATAGGATTAGTCCAACGAATTGAATCGTTCGGTTTGTAATGCGTACCGAACGGTTCAATACGAATATGTGTATCGTTACACCCCTAATAAAGATATATATTTTTAACTTCACTTCTTTCGAAAATCAAAACGATTTTTTCAAAAACAACGCCATTAAAATGCAAAAATTATTTTAATATTTTCATTAGTTGAAATTTAGGGTTAGGGTTCGGGACAACCACCTCCTAATTGCAACTACCCACTAAATGATGATTTTATTTTAATAAGCTTACTGATATTTAAAAAAAATAATTGTGGGTTTTAATAGATAATAAAAGGATATTAGTAAGCATCTACGATTTGAATACTTAAATGCTTTTTAAATGTGTGGTGTTGTTTTTTTTTTTTGGTAGTGGGACAACAGTTTGCACCAGTTCTGTAGAATGACCCATATAGGACATGCTGAATAATTTGAGACTGAAATAGTACAATTAAATGTACGCTTTTTGTGCTTTTTTTTTAGCTTGTTATATTTGTTTTTGAACATTTCTTCTGTGGATATCATGTGCAGGCTTTTTGTCTTTCCTTTTACTTTTTTAAAGCTGATAAACCAAATTAATATGGATATGCATGGGTTTTAATATTTGGTGCAGTCATCTGACATCAAGGTTTTTTTTGTTTTGTTTTGTTTTTGACCAACATAGTAAGAAATAATGTGATGATGTAATATCTTTATGTTTGATTATTTACTTGCCTTAATATGTAATTTGTTTGGTTTTAGTCTGGTTGCAAAATTAATCACAGCAGTCACAGATCGAATCTTGACCAAACACAGAGATCCATCTAGTAAACAAAAGCTTTAGTAGTCCGGTTGTGGTAAAAGGGTTTTTTCCATCACAGAAAAGAAAGAATCATTATCTTTACAACTATGAGAGGACAAAAGTTTAGTCTTGTTAACCTTTTATCTCTGTGGCTGTAAAAACAAGATTTCTGCATTGGACTGGGGCCTCCGCCAACAACAGAGAGCTCACAATGGAGTGCAACCTACAATAAATCACACAATGAATGATTGCATTACAAAAACAAAGTACAGTACTGTTTTGTCTTCACAAATGTGTCAATGGTGAGAAATGAATTAAACGCACAAACCACACCTGGGCCTCTGGAGCCTCAGTGAACTGAAAAGCACCAAAGGAGAACTGAATAACATTGTCTGCCCTGGAGAACCTGAATCTTGAAGCACCTGGATTTATCCGGCTTTCCCGTAAACACCTGGATGCGTGTGAGACAGTCTTTGAATCTGAAATTGTTCCACAAAGTCAGTGTATTGCTCCATTTTTTGAGCTTCAAAGCTTTGGTGGTAATCAATATTGAATATTCAAAGCTTTGGTGGAAGGGGCTAAGCATGTAATAAAGGCAGAAATCTCTGTGTGTCTGTTTGCATTTGTATTATGTCGGCAATCGTTCATCCAAACAACTTCACGCGTCACGAATGTGTTGCTGCAGACACAAGGGAGTTCCGCTCCGATACCGCTCACACCACGAGTCTAGGGCAGTGGTTTTCAAACCCTGGGTCACGCCCATCGGGTGGCTCGCGGGACTTAAAAAATAGGTCGCCAGGATGATTTCCAGAAGATGTACACATGTATGTAACAAAGTTCAAGACTCTGGGAAGGATGCGGGAAATTATAAACGTAACTTTAACAAAATAAACACTAACAACAAAATGTAAGCAAGCGGCAGCCGCCTCACGCCAGACTTCTGTGCGTATCTGTGTTTGTGTTTATCAGTCAGACTCACCCATAATTGTCTATGATGCTGTGTTTGGTGACTTGACTGAAAGGGCTGACTGTAGCTGCATAACAGCCATTGATAAAAAGCTTGACCCCACGGTAATGATGGCGTGTGGAGACCTGCACATTCACCTGCTGACCCAGTAGGTACACAGCAGATCTGACTGAAGACCAGGAATTTACAATATAGACACATTAGATTAGACTATCAGTATCATTTTACAGTGCACCGTAATCTGGTGGTTTACAGATTCAGGGTTGGTTCAAAAACATATTTCAAAGTGTGGGAACATGAAAAAATGCTTATGGCAAGTCACATCATGCACTGTAATGGCGCAATCTTTGGAATGGAACTCCTTTAATCTCCTCTGTTGCTGCTTACAGTGCATTACATAAGGGATTCCCTAAATGACCCATTCTACAGAATTGGTGCAAACTTCTGTCCCACAACCAAAAAACACATTTAAAAAGCATTCAAAGCTTAGATGTTTGCTAATATCATTTTATTATCTATTTAAACCCACAATAGTTTTTCAAATATCAGTAAGCGTAACATATATAAAATCAGCATTTAGTGGGTACTTGCAATTGGGAAGTGGCTGTCCTGAACCCTAACCCCTAAATTTCAACAATCATTTTTGCATTTTATTCCATTGTTGTTTTTAAAAATATATTTTTGTTTGGTTCAGTGGCATTATTTACATTCATCGCCGCCAATATGGCCTATTGATGACTAGTCGTGAAAACCCTCTATTGCACTGACTGCTCTAAAATGAACATTAAAATGAGTTTAAGACACAGAATAGTCCATGTTTATTTGATAATTTTTTTATTTCCTATTTGTGTATATGCTTTATTTTTTAAGATGAACTCTTTTTTCCAAAGCATTGTTAAATGCCAGATTTGATCTCAAAAATTTGATCTTTAAAAAATGTATCATAGCTGTTAAATCTTATGATTTTAAATCTGTATTTAACCCCAGAATGATCTATAAGAAAAAGAGGTGCTAAAGTCTGATTTTGTGGTGGCTGCACTTTAATATTAAATGATCATAATCTTAATTCAAGCGACGAAGGATTTTAAAATCCTAGTAATCAGCCTCAAGTACTCGTCTACTGTAAGGTTAACCCTGGTTTAAATGTTTCAATTTTTTAAAAGTTGAAAACATTTGTTAGAAATTTGGAAAAGTAATCAAAAAGTAATCAAATGTAATCAGTTACATTACTTTAATAAAGTGACTATTATACACTATTATAATGTTTTTTTACAACGTCATCAATCGGCGGCACTAAACTAAACGGAACTCAAATTTTGCTGATTATTGCTGCTGAAAATAGACAATTATTATCGTGTCTTGGGCTATACTAATAGTCGGACCGGAAAACACATTTGGAGTACTATAGGCAAATCAAGGAGAAGAGTGCAAAACAACTGTCTGAGGAACAAAGGGCATCTGTGGTCGGCCAAACTGAACAAGGATTTGTGTTTGTTCTTAGCATTTCCGGTTAGGTAGGTGAAATATTAAGCTATATCTTAATTAATACTGCATACATATCTTTACCACCTATTAACTTTAGTTTGTCAAAATATTGGGCCTTTTCCTGCTTACTAAGTCCTTCTCTATATATATATATATATAACTTAACAGTTTCCACGTTTTTTTTTTTTTGTGTGTGGTTTAAACAGCATACATCAGCAGAACAACATATTCAGTAGTACACCAACCATGCAATCAATGCTGTTGTTTACATCGGAGTATCTCCAATATGGCCACACATCCCTGTAACTGACCAAACGGTGACATAAGTGCAAACCCTTAACCCTCTATGGTGCGCATTATGTTCCAACCATGAAATATTTTTTCACGTAAGTTTTTATTACATTAAATAGCTTCAATTATACAAATGTAAAAAAAAAAAAAAGAGAAAAAATATTTTTGGGTGGTATTTAGGAAATTGTTGCCATATGGCAACACTGTACAACAATGGAAAATGGCCAAAATTAGATTTTCTATTAAATTATGATTTTTCTTTTCAATTAAAATTTCTTTTAGAAATTGGTGCACCCAATATTAATGTCGATCAAGATCTGCCACATGCTGACACATATACACACTTATTCTCATTGTCATCACATGGAGGAGGAGCCAACTCTGCACTCTTCCTATTGCCCTTTCTGTGAAATATTGCTGTTTTCATTTTCTGAAAAGAATAAATAATTTTCTTATTCATACATAAATACAACTATACTACAATAAACACTTCAAATTAATAAATAACTGCAATTACATTATTGATTTACTATTTATAAAAAATCCCAATGGGGAAATGTATTACTTCAATTCCACTGAGGTACAGTGTTGCCATAAGGCAACATACCTTTTTTCCATAGTGGTAGTGTTGCCATAAGGCAACATTGATATTTTCTCATTTTATAGTACACTATGTTAGATAAGGTTGATTTGTGGGCAGCAGCGGCTCGTCAGGGGAGGCAGGAGAGGCACAGCCTACTCAAAATTTTGAGGTGTACAAATAGTAATAGTAGCTTACAATTTAATTTGAATAAAATTTCAAAAGATATTATTTAATGTCTTCATAATGTGTATTTCTTAATTGTAATTTCATGATTGCAAACAATAAAATATTACTTAAAGAGATAGTTCACTTTGAAATTTAATTTTGGTACGTTTTAGCTTACCCCAAGGGCATCCAAGATGTAGGTGTCTTTGTTTCCGCAGTAGTTTCAATTTTGATATTTTTAGGTCCAACCGTTCTTGTCTGTCAGTCATATAATGCATGCCTATGGTCACCTCACAAAAGAAAATGCACTGATTCAAATTAAACAGTCCAAATGAAACAATTCCCCACCGTAAGTACACATTGATGACCTAAGACACGAAACGAGCGGTTTGTGTGAGAAAACGAACAGTATTTATGTCGTTTTTTACCTTTTGTAAATAACCACATCCAAGTTGAAGTGTGCGCGCTTCCTGGTGTGTGAGCGCGTTCTGGCTTATTGATGCGCCGGCGCTACTCCCGGAAAGCTCCGGAAGTGATCTCATCACTCATTGTTTACACAGAACACAGATTGTAGGTAAGACGGCTAACAGAAATGGTACTAGTTTGCGCTTATCCGGGATGTTTAAACAAGAAATGGTTAACAAAAATGTATGTTTAGGGACGTTTAAAAAAGAAAAGAATTACTTGTGCTCACGCAATGGATCACGTCCGGCGCTTTCCGGGAGTAGCGCCGGCGCATCAATAAGCCAGAACGTGCTCACACACCAGATAGCGTGCCCCCTTCAACTTGGACGTGATTGTTTACAAGATACAGCTAAAAATGCTAAAAATGCTAAAAATGCTAACACTAGCACATGCGCACTTGTCAGCGTTAGCTGTGGGCACGATTATGTTGCTTCTGTGAGTGAGGAGGAATCATTTAGCCTGGCCGAAGAGGAGTTTCCAGCTCTGCCTCTTACTCCATGCAAGTCACCAGCTGCTAAGAAAAAGGCCAGTGACAATACAAATGCTGATGTCTCAACTAGACAACATAATACAGCTGATTAACTGCCGCTCGGACAAGATTGAGCAGAAGATCTCCAACTTGAATGGGAAAATTAATGCGGTGACGTCTGAGCTGAAATCAGTGGCAGCAAAGGTGACGTGCTTAGAGCGACGTGTGGATCAAGTTGAACAACCAGTTAACCAGATGCAAAGAAGAATGGATGATCTAGAAACCTACATGAGACGGCGCAACTTGAAGCTTATAGGTATTCCGGAGGTGGCTGATGAAAACATTCGTCTTGAAGTCGTCAGGATTTGTCAGGCTGTGCTTCCTAGTGAAAAGGAAAAAAATTCCAGAAGTCGATGTTGTTCATCGTCTCGGAAAACCACAACTGGGCAGTGGCGGCGGTAGGCCTAGAGCTACCATAATTCAGTTTTCTACGCGCACCTGCAGAGATGCCATATGGAAGGCAGCCAGAAATTCTTCTTATCTGCGTGACAACGGTCTGCAGTTTAGGGAGGACTTTTCGAAAGGAGACCGCGAAAGAAGAATGAAGTTATGGCGGGAGGTTCAGAAGGCTCGAGCTGCTGGAAAGACTGCGCATTTTGTCGGAGCCAGAGCCTTTGTACAAGGAGATGTTGAAATTACTCTCACCAGCTGATTTAACTGAAACTACTGTTTGCTTCGGTCTGATTTGACGTTGAACGGTTCTAAGTGAAAAGTTACGTGTTCATGTAACATGACACTTTCACTGACTTTGTTTTATTGGACGGAGCAAAAACTTTATTGGGGTTACCAATAATATGTTTTTCTCTTCTAAGTAAAGAGAAGCTTATTTGCACTCAACAAAACAATAGTTTTCATATGGTGCTATTTCACATTTCTGACCTTTTTGCCAAATTCAGTTTTCATAAAACTACTTGTTTTAAATAGGTTATAAGTTTTAGTTTGTTTGTTCTTTACTGTTTTAGAGTTAGTTGTTTATGTCACTTTCTTTTATTTCTTTGAATGCCAGGGGTTTAAGAGAAAACGTCAAGCGTAAGGCCTTGTTTTTGTTTACTAAAAGATTTAATTTTGATTTTGTATTCTTTCAAGAATCTCATTCAGTTGCCTCTGATGTAAATTTTTGGCGTTCACAATGGGGCAACGATATTTGGTTGTCTCATGGATCGGAACACTCAGCAGGGGTCTCTTGCCTGAAAAATAATTTTGGTGGTGAAGTTTTGCATTCAGAATGTGATGAAAATGGTCACTTCATATGTTTAGTTTTAAAAAGTTTCAGTGCTTTGTTTATAGCAGTTAATATTTATGGATATAATAGTAAATCTGATAATGACCAGTTATTCTTTTTTTTGGAGCAAAGACTTCTTTATTGGCCATCCAAATTTCCTGATGCTTATTTAATCTTAGGAGGTGATTTCAATGTGGTTTTGAATGAATCTATTGATAGATGGCCACCAGGACGACCTTCAAATTTAAACTCTAACTTAAAACTGTTAATGAGCAGGTTTGATCTTATTGATGTATGGAGAGAAAAAAAGTTTAGAAGATATTGTGTATACTTGGAGTAATAAGGATGGCTCTAGATGTTCCAGGATAGACTTTTGGCTTGTTTCTAACAATTTTGATAAGAACAATATTCAAGTAAATGTTATGGCAACTCCATTAACTGACCATAAAGCTATTTCGATTAAAATTAACATTTCTCCAAATGCAAATTGACAGGCAACACGCATACTGGAAAATGAATAGTTCTCTCTATTCATGAATAGTTCTCTCTAACCTGGTTCAGGTCCTCCACTCCAGATGTAATTTAATTTGCCGATACTGAAAGCAAAAACTGACGTGATATTAAGCTTTCTAATAAAGGCAGACTTGCTCATTACACAATTTTGGAAAAATGAAAAATTATTGGTATGATTGCCCAAAGCAGCTTAAGTACAGAAAATCAACAAAAAAGTCTGGGTTTCGAACACGCGCTGAAAAAGCCTCCGTGTGAAAAGTCAGTCATGAATGCAATGAGCTATCGAACCGCACAGATTACGCTGAGGATTCACTAGAATACTAAAATGCAATGAGCAAGTCTGCCTTTATTAGAAAGCTTAATATCGTGTCAGGTTTTGCTTTCAGAATCGGTGAATGCAATGACATCTGGAGTGGAGGATCTGAATCAGGAACTTGGCCACCAGTTGAACCATAACACCGGTGAGCTGGATCAAGGTCTGCATCCATATCAGCACTGAGCTGAACCAAATCATCGACTACACGTTCCAAACAAAATGGAAGGCAGTGGCTTGATGCATTTGCTAATAAATCATTAGCAATGATGGTACTCGTAGTATCCACAGTAGTACAGCCATAACGACAGCGATCCTGTTTAACCAATCCTGCATTGAGAGAAGTTAGGACTGCCTACCTTATTAACATACGGAAACAGAAATAAATAAATGTAGAAATGCAGAAATACAGAAATACATATATAAATTAATAAATGTAGAAAAAAAATTTAGTATAACACAAATGGTACAAAAATAGCTAAATTAAAAAAAAAAAAAAAAAAGACACGACAATTATTTATTTATTTATTTCTGCATTTATTTCAGCATTTAATTGTTTATTCATTTATTTATGCATTTCTACATTTATTTATTTCAGCATTTAATTATATATGTATTTATATATTAATTTATTCATTCATGTATTTTTTTTTTTTATTTCTGCATTTATCCATTTATTTATTTATACTTAAGTAATTTCTCGTCCTTCATAGAAAATACTTCACCATACCAAAATTTATGAAACAGTAGTGTATGTTTGAGATTTTACTTACTAATCCCATGTTTTACTTACTAGAGTTTACTTACTAGTCCCACTCTGACTCCGTTGATGTGCAGCAGGCCATCAGCATGGAAAAATCTAGGAACAAAACAAGCTATCTGTCACAAAGACAACCATATTTAGTATCCAATTCCAGCTTTATTAGAAGGAAACAAACTAACTTTTTTCCAGGAAAAAAGTAAGAAAATACAGAATATAAAAATACTAATAGGAACTATGTTTTAAGTTTTAGGTAAAGTATCACTTACATTTGGATGTCAAAACTTTCCTAAAACTACTGTAATAAATAAATAAATAAATATATACTTTTAAAATATCAGACGGATAGGGATATAGGTTAACTTTATTGTGAAAAAAATTCATATTAATATTATATTTCACTTCAGTTTACCTGTATTTCCTACGTCTCTGTCAGCAGCTCCTTTCAGAAATTTTGAAATCTTGGAGTTTTTTTCTGACCTCCTGAAATTGCAGAACAATTTTTATCAATATTTGTTTGCCATAAAAGATCAAAAGTGTTTGAACTTGTTTTCAGCCAATAAGGTTAGATAAATTTGCCCACTTTCAATGACCCATAGACAAATTGCCTGCAAACCCTTTACAGATCTATCAAAACCTCTCATATACTTTTTTTTGAAGACAAACCATTTCTATGAAGTAAATGTTCGACAAAACATGTCAATTACAAGTAAGAAAAGTGTCAGGAACAGTTTTATGTAATATTTGTATGGTTTCAGGCACTAAATTTACCTGAAAACAGCAGGGACCGAGGAGTATTCCTGCCAGTTGTGGTATTGCCGCCCTGTTTCCATGCTTTCCACTCCACTGTAGAATGACTCCAATGTCACACAGCATTTACATAAACAAACATATAAAATTAAATTACATTCATATTTTACAGTCTTTTTCAATTACTACCCAATGATGAATTTAAAACTCAAAAACGAACCATAATAGCTCACCGTAGAGACGTATTATTTTGGTCAGAGCCTGTTAGCCTAACGTTACCTCGTTTGTGAGAACTTTTTCGAAAACACTAGATCATTTCTATGAAGTAAATATTCGACAGAAACATGTCAATTACAAGTAAGAAAAGTGTCAGGAACAGTTTTATGTAACATTTGTATGGTTTTAGGCACTAAACTTACCTGAAAACTGTAAAAACAGCAGCCAGAGACGGAGTTATTCCTGTCAGTTGTGGTATTGCCGCCCCGTTTCCATGGCAACTTTGCTTTCCGCTCCAGTGTAGAATGACTCGAACATCACACAGCATTTACATAAATACACATCTACAATTAAAACATTACATTCATAATTTACAGTCTTTTTCAATTAACCAATAATAAATTTAAAACTCAAAAACGAACCGTAACAACAGCTCACCTTAGAGACGTTTTATTTTGGTCAGAGCCTGTTAGCCTACCTTACCTCGTTGGTGAGATGCTAACGAACTTTTTCGAAAACACTAAATCATTTCTATGAAGTAAATATTCGACAGAAACATGTCAATTACAAGTAAGAAACGTGTCAAGAACAGTTTTATGTAACATTTGTATAATTTTAAGCACTAAACTTACCTGAAAACTGAAAATTAGCTAGTGTGCTAAAATTTAGTAGGGTTAATGCTAGGCTTTATTTACCCTAAAACAAAACTGCTAGCGCAAGTATAAACCACCATGGGGGTTACTTGAGTTCTGCTATTTTATCCAGTTAAGCAATCCTCTTGGTGGAAAATTGATAGTTTATTGGAAAAAAGCGTAATTAAAGGCAAAAAAAACATGAATTTGTTACAACTTCAAAAAAATATGTTTTCATTGTAGACATGCAGCATATGATGCATTAAATGTTATTATTTTCAGATGTAGCCCATAACTGTGTTATGTAAATTATATTTACAATTGTATTAGATTGTTTCGATTGTGGTGACACTTTCTTTTTCTTTTTTTTTTTTTTCACCCTTTCAGGTTCAGCAACTGTCCAGAGTTGGTGGATCTTCTGTCAGAGACTGTGTGAACAAAGTCATAGATCACTGACACTTGTTCATGAGCAGGTATGTATTCACCTTGCATATTTCATTGCTCATTCATTGCTTATACTGACATTAGGTTTTGATATTTTGTTTTTGGTCTTTCAGACAGTCTGAGTCAGTACAGCATCATTAAACTTAACACAAAAACAGGCATTTATTATTATTTAAATATATCTAATAGTGTGTGAAGTCTTGCATTCAAGTAATATCAAATGTTGAGGTTACTATGGCAGTCATTTATATTATTGCTGAAATATTATGCAGCAATACACAAAATATGCAAGGTGAATACATACCTGCTCATGAACAAGTGTCAGTGATCTATGACTTTGTTCACACAGTCTCTGACAGAAGATCCACCAACAGGGTTCCCACTCTAAGCCAAATGTGAATTTCCCTGACTTTTCCCTGACTTTCACTGACTAAAAAGATGAATTTCCATGACCTATAATGAACGGATCCATCCATTTACAAGCTTTATTTACTTGATCACAGATGTTTTTTTAGTGCAAAACACACATATAGACCACTTTTTTGTTTTATTTGTCTTTTACCCGTTAAATGCGCTTTGATATTTTTCTGTACTATTTCTACAGAAATTAATTTATTTTAAATTATTTTTTAGGCTTTCATAACCATAACCTAACCATAACAACAGGCAAAATGCATGAAACAACATAAAACAAAACACAAAAATCCCTGATATTCCATGACTTGGACAAAATAAATTTAAAATTCCCTGACTTTCGATGTCTGGAATAGACCTTTTAAAATTCCATGATATTCCAGAAATTCCATGACCCGTGGGAACCCTGCACCAACTCTGGACAGTTGCTGAACCTGAAAGGCTGAAAAAAAAAAAAGGAAAAAGAAAAAGAAAGTGTCACCACAATCGAAACAATCTAATACAATTGTAAATATAATTTACATAACACAGTTATGGGCTACATCTGAAAATAATAATGTTTTAGGGTAAATAAAGCCTAGCATTAACCCTACTAAATTTTAGCACACTAGCTGTTCTATGAAATTATGGATGCAGTTATATGTCAAATGACAGAGAGATTTAGTGATATGAAAAGTCTGATTTTTTTTTCGACTTCTTGACTTTCCAGCATTTGCGGACTTTGCTAAACCAAAGCAGGGACGGACTGAGACCAAAAAGTGGCCCTGGACTTCCTGGCCCACAGCAGCCCACCACAACCCACATCATAATACATTGGCTCATTAATGTGGAGACTAATTTTTAACACTTATTAGAATATAACAAAATATAGAAAAAAATGCTAGCCTATTTAAACATTTATTTGAAGCATCACTGAACATTTATTCGGTCATATTTATAAAACAAAGAAACAAAGGTAAGAACATTAAAACAAGATATAAAATTATAAACAATATTGCTGGTCAGGGAGCATCATCTTGATGCAGTGAAAGCGTATCATGTTTGTTTTCTATATTTTATAAAACCACTGTTAGTAACGTTTTGTTAATATTGTGAGTGCACACAAATAAAAGTAGACCCTTATTTCCGAATGATCTATTACTCTTACCTCTGTGAGCAAAAGTGACGGAAAAATTAAAATTGTTTCCAATGAAAATATGCAAATGATCGCACTGGCGCCTGCATGTCCTGCATAGCGGCTTTAGCATCCCCTCTCCGCAAAAATGACTGGATATGCGCCTAATAGCACACATTTATTTCGGTTTAACGCTTAAACTAACATTGTTTTCCGGCTACTTTAACTGTTTTATATCTATAGATTTTATTTTAGGTAAGTCCTGATGATTTGACAAGGTAAATTGATCAAACAGACTATGAACAGTCTTCCGCTGGCCACGGTTTGATCCTTTAAAAAACGAAAACTTATATTTAGCGAACAAAAAAATGCTCCAATCGTCTTTCTAAATTAACTTAATAAAAAACCGAAACGAAATATAATCACTTTGCCATTACATACAAAATGTAACTATTTTGATAGCTGAAACAGTATAGCTGTTTTAGGAGAGGGGGGAAAAAGACGGTCATGGGTCGGACTCGGCCGAGAATTTTGATAAGCTGATTCTGCTAAGACTAAGCAATAGCTACGCGCCTGATATCTGTACGTAAATCAGAAGCGAAAAGGGGGCGGGTTCCAGGACCCGCGATCTTGGAATAGACCAAATAGGGAGGGGAGGTTTGGGCCTGGTGATAAATTTGCATGAAAATAAACATACTTTTTATCTGCGGCGGCCCGCCTGCGTAGAGTAGAGATGCAATATGGTTTCCATTTAGCATTTCATTTAAATTTTAAAAATATTTGTGTATTTGTGTGTCCTATTTCTAATCTACCCTTTATTTCAAAAATTCTTGAGAAAGTTGTGCTGACTCAAGGCACAGTCCTACAGTGGTTCCGCTCCTATCTGACCAACAGATGTTTTAATGTTCAAATTGGTCATCAGACCTCTTCTACCATACCACTTAATTTTTAACAAATATAAAGTATCCTATCATCTATACGCTGACGATACCCAGATCTATTTTCCTTTAAAGCACAATGATAAAAATGCCCTACAACCGCTGTTAGCCTGCTTAGAAGAACTCAAGTTGTGGCTCTCAAGTAATTTCTTAAATTTAAATGAAAATAAAACTGAAATAATTCTATTTGGCCATAAGGAAAACTGTGTGTTAGATGTTGACTGTGGGTCTTTGGCCCCATATGAAACTCAGTGTGCGAGAAACCTGGGCGTTCTGTTTGTTCGTAAATTAAATTTTGACAAACAGATCAGTACTGTTGTAAAATCATGCTTATTTCATCTTCGACAACTTTCTCAAGTAAAACCCTTCTTATCGCAGAGCAATTTCCAAATGGTAATCCATGCGTTTGTAACAACCCGCTTAGATTATTGTAATTCTCTTTATTACGGTGTCTCTCAGTCTTCTCTTTCCCGTCTACAGTTAGTGCAAAATGCAGCTGCTAGACTTCTTTCTGGTACACGCAAGTATGAGCCTGTAACACCTATCCTATCGGCATTGCATTGGCTACCCATTAAATATAGAATTTAGATTTAGATTTTAAAATCCTTTTATTTGTGTATAAAGCGCTACATAATTTGGCCCCTCAGTATCTGACAGACCTGCTCCATCTGTATAACCCTCCTAGAACATTGAGATCCAGTGATCTCTGTTTTCTCGTTGTGCCTAGATCTAGACTTAAAAAAAGAGTTGATCGTGCTTTTGCGATTGCAGGTCCGAAACTCTGGAACAGTCTACCTCTTAATATTAGACTAGCCCCTTCTGTTTCTGCTTTTAAGTGTTCTTTAAAGACATATCTATTCTCTCTAGCTTTCAATACCACTTGATCATTGATTCAGTTGTTGCTTGATAACTTTGTTTTATTGTCTGAAGTTCTTATGCTATTCTGTACAGCACTTTGGTTAACTTCTTTTGTTTTTAAATGTGCTTTATAAATAAATATTGTATTGTATTGTATTGTATTGTGTATTCCTACTGACCGGGCCAGCCCACGCTGGCCAGCGGCCCACCGGGAAAAGTCCCGGTGCTCCAGATGGCCAGTCCGCCACTGAACCAAAGGGGTTTCCTGATGCAGAACTGGTCTCGCTTTTAAAAGTGTACCCCTTCTTTGACAGTTGGAGGTTGAAAAATGAACTGCTTGTGGTCTATGAAGATAAGCGTTTCCATAAAGCACTTAACGACTTGCTTCAGATAATCATACAGGACTATTTGCACAGCACCCTGCCAGAACTGTTCAGACTGCTTAAGTTGATGCTAACAATTCCGGTCACTGTGTCTGCTGAAAGGTCTTTCTCTGGCCTGAAAAGACTGAAAACATATCTTCGCAGTAACTGTGGACAAGAAAGACTGTCACACTTGGCTACAATTTCAGCCTTAATTGATTAAAACAAAGACGACAGGTACATTCTACGATAGAGTCATAGACAGATTTAAGAAGGACAAGTAATTTCTACAAGTAATCGGTGAGTAAAAATTTAAATTAATATAGCCTACTGTTTTGCTGTATATACAATGTCCTTCTACATGAACATGGCCAAAAGCCGGCTTTTATTAAGCGGTTACCCCTCAGGGTGGGGACTATAAAGTGTGCCTCCTCTATTTTAATGACCACGAGCCACCACGGTTTGTGAATATAAATATGTAATTTACTAACTAAAGATAAAGCAAAAAAAAAAAAATTCGCCCTTGATAAGAGATGACCAGAAATTAGGTTATCAGAGCCATTTCTGGAGCACTTCAACCGGTGTCCTCCATGTGAGGGTGACAGTGGGAAAAATTGTTTTGGAGGAACATTTAAATATAATTTTACTTAAAAACAGCACATCACTGACTACCTTACGGCTGGCTTTTAATTAGCATATTCCAACATATTGTATTTTACTAATAACAAGGAAATCGGTAGAAATTAATTGTTTTAACTCCGTACCATAGAGGGTTAATTACATTTTAAATAGGGTAGCCTAACTTGCAATCTGTAACCTACATTTTCCCAACACTGCTTATACATGATATTTTTTTTTCGCATGGCTTTATGTTACATAGAGCAAAACTGATTTTTACTCAGAACCGGCTGGTTTACCTTTTATAGCGACATTCCACACCCACGTTGACTCTGTGATAACGGATGGAATTTCGGTGTGACAGCGGCACATAATTAAGGACGTATTTGTAGGCATCAGGAAACACCTTTTAGTTTGATACGAGTCATGTCATTACTTGGTAACGAATTGGCAGCAGATCTACATTCTTTTGAAATGACACTCACCTGTTGTTCACCTTGACAGTCGTTGAGCGCGTATGTGAAGAGCAGGTCGTTATGCGGCTCAAGCACGCCATTACTTTTGCAGGTCTCTCCGAGCGTTAGCTCCTCTGCGACGGCCGAGAAACCGTAGAAATTCTTTTTCACCTTTAAAACGAATCCGGAACGTGAGCAAGTTACTGAAACATCCGGGAGCCGGGTGAATTTCGGCAGGTAATCCTCTCCAGGTGGTACTCTCGCAGGTGTTCGACCACGGATCCGGAGGACAGGCACAGGCCTATGGCGCGTCAAGTCTGGCGTGTTTGTAAAAAGATCGCGCACCAGAAGTTTCCCAGGGTGTTTCTCACGAGCTGTTCTTGGACGGTCGGTTCTTTCATCTAATAAAGATAAAGATGAAGATGAGACACTATTCAACCGTGTCGGGCTGGAGAAAATTCCAAGAATCGAACATAGAACAATGCGAGTTATGCTGTTTACTATCATATCAATAATCTGTGTACCTACTAGTATGTTTTTATTATGCTTTAAGTATAGTTTTTCCTAACGGGTGGAAACTACACGATCAAAAAAGGCCTTTTGAGACACGTTTTGATGGCGATCAGATGTGTAAACGAGATGATTTGTAATTAATTTCCGCTCATATTGTACGGAATTGGTCACTAGAGGGCGCCACACGGCTGAAGAAACGGGTTTCATACAATTGCAATGGGTCTGCACCACTGATCTATATATAATAAAAAATATATCTCTATTATAGATCAGTGGTCTGCACCCATTTTAGTCTTGGCCAGTTACAGAAAGTAAATGCGCATGACTGTCCCAGATCTGAAAAATACAAAACTAACTGCCATTAATACACATTAATACACTGTAACTTCTAACACCGCATCGGAGCGGCATTTAGAGTATCCCATCATTCATCACGTTTATGAACCCTCGCGAGAATTCGAGGAAACCAAATTAGATGCATATACTTTGTTAGCAAAACCTCAAGTGATGCACATTTTATAGATGTGTATTTGTAAAACGTTTGTAACTGTGTATTTGTTTGATCATTTAATTAGACGCATCACTATTAAAATATGTCGTCTTTTATTTGTGTGTACTTCAAAGGTCCAATTATTTAAAACAAAATGCATAAATAGAGCTGTTTTCACTGACACCAGTGACATCATTCAGCATTCATTTTGTAATTTTATAAAACATTTTTTCTTGATAGGAAACATCTTGATTGATCTTGTAGTGATTTATTTCTTAATGCTGCAAATTTAAATAGTTTAGTTTTTCAAAAGTAGGGACTTGACGTGTGGCGACCCATACTCGGAATTTGTGCTCTGCATTTAACCCATCCAACACACACACGGTGCCTTGCTCAAGGGTCTCACCTCGTGGTATTGAGGGTGGAGAGAGCGCTGATTAATCACTCCCCCCACCGACAATCCCTGCCGGACCTGGGACTTTCGGTTATATAAATCCAACTCCCTAACCATTAGGCCACGGCTGCCCTTTAGACTAAATTATTTCAGTGGTTCTCTCATTTTTAAAGATGATCAAGAATTATTTTATTTTGATCTGCAGTCTAATAAAAATTAAGAAATAAGTGGCTTATAGCCCTATCTATAGACACTAACAGACTAATTCCTTCATTTTTAACTTCTTTAGGCAAGGCTAACGAATTTTCATAACAAATATGCATAACGAATAGCCTAGCTATACTTCCGAAGTTTTCATGAATAAATTCATAAATCATGAATATGACGCAATTATAATAATAATAATAAATAAATAAATATAAATTTATAAAAAAATAAATATATATAAAGTTAAAAAAACATATATTCAATCAGGGTTGGTTCAAAAACATATAAGTGTGGCAACGTAAAAAAATGCTTCTGGGCAACTCATAACATGTACTGTAATGGCACAGTCTTTGGAATGGAACTCTTTTCTATTGAGTGCTTACAGTGCATTACATAAGGGATTCCCTGCCCTGCTATATATATTAGACTTGGTCCATGAAGTGCCTGCCTGTTGTTGCTTGCCTTTTTAACCAAAAAATAACTGACAACACATTTCAAATTTTGGCTTTGTTTAGTAAAGTTCATATTCATATACATTTTGCATATGCATATTCATAAATATTAACCTATTATATATTGATTGAAATCCTTTTATATAATTATATAATAAAACTAGGAAGAAATCTTTGAATAGAAAACAGTTGTTGAAGATATGTGATGTTCAGACTTGTCTGTCAAGTAGAGATGGTAAAATATGTGATATAAGACTGTTAAGAATACTGCTTGGCATGTGGTCCATGTTCTTACGGTCCATCTGAATCCAAAAGTCAGTA
Organism: Cirrhinus molitorella; assembly: GCA_033026305.1. Classification (NCBI taxonomy): domain Eukaryota; kingdom Metazoa; phylum Chordata; class Actinopteri; order Cypriniformes; family Cyprinidae; genus Cirrhinus; species Cirrhinus molitorella. Next base: position 33,182,800 of record CM065126.1, on the reverse strand, counting down.
GATCGGGTCCTGATAACTTTGCGCAGTGGTGTCTGCGATGTGGGACTCACCACCAGACTGTGCACATAAGATTTCCTAATAATAGGTAAACATCAGAACAGTGTTGATTCAAATCATAATTCATATCAAATCATAATTAATCAAATCATAATTAGGATTTTTCATCAGCAATGATCTTAGAGAAGCAATTGTTGCTCCCATCAGTCAGAAGAGTAATACGGCCATTTTCAAACAATTTGAAGTCCATCATTCACAGTGAGGAAATTTAGTGTAAATAAAGTGTAAATGAAGTGTAAGACATTCAAACTGACACCAATACTTTAGTGGATATCCCAGCAAATTCACCCTAAGATCAGTTTGTGTAATGCTCAGAGAAATAGCAGACAACTCAAGACTCTACAGGCCTCAGTTAAATGATAAAAGTTTTTTTTAAATAGAAGAGGCTTTCTTCTGGAAGGCTTACCAGAAGAAAGCCTCTTCTATCTAAAAAAAAAAAAAAGGCAGCACAGTTTAGGTTTGCAAAAGTGCATCTAAACAAACCATAAGATCTAGAACAATGTCCTTTGAACAGACAAGACCAAAAGTGAAGATGTTTGGCCATAATGCACGCACACATTAAGGTTACTCAGAATATTCATTTATTAAAGTAATCCATACTCAAATTATACACAAAAGGAAAGAGAAAAGAACAAGAACAAGAAAAAGATAAATAACTAAAGAAAGCAAAATCTGGTGCAAGCTTAAACGGGGCAAACTACGCTGGAGAACAGAGATCCTTCAGTTTAATTCAGTCTTCACCCTGCAAACACAAATGAGAAAAAAAACAACACAACCGCCATCTAGCGACAAAAAAACGCAAGAACGAGAAGGCGCAAAAAATGAAAAAACACGTAGCCTAACAATAGTAGCCTAATAGAAGATAATGAATCTCAGGAAAATCTTGTTACAATTTTACTATTGTTAATTCCTTTGGGGGCAGATTGTATGTGTGGTTTAAGTAAGGGATAATCAACGGTTTGCCGTGCGTTAAATTATTTTAAATGCACGACGTGGAGTATAATATTTTTTCCTTCTGTTAACTTTCTTGAATCTTTTCTTTACCTGGAAATTTGCTAAAATTGTTGAATGTGGTACAGCCCTACCTCGAAAATGTTCCACTAGCTGCCACTAGAGGGGTGCAGAGAGGGCTTCCAAATGTCTAAACAGAATTGATGTGATCTTTTGTTTTGGACTTAAACTATGTCATTTTTGGCGATGCACAAAAATGAAATTACATTCGTCAAGTGCGCATACAAGAGTACAAGATGTCTGCTGTTGATCTGCTCGGACAGCTTCATCAGCAAACCACAGAGGGTCAACTCGAAGCTCATCTGGTGTGATCAAGCATTTACAGCCATAGACGATATGAACCAAAAAGTGTTCTGCCTAGCTCTCCTTTTCGGAACAGCTTGTTTCCGTGAGTAATATTAAGAAATGATTGAAATTACAATGAATTGATATTTACAGAAAGGTGTGTTGGAAGAGTGTTTGAACTGAACTCTGCAGGACGTAGGGTAGACCAGGTACAGCTGGTACAGGGGTAACTTACATTTGAGACTTAAATACCTTATGTGCGCAAGAAGTATGTTCTGTGATATTTGCTTCGCACATGCGTATTAGCACCCTTTTCGATTGTGGGAAATTTTAAGTACATGCGCTTCTCCAGTCTGAAAATATCACGAAAGTTTTTTTTTTTTTTTTACCTAAGGTAAGGTTTTCACTTCACCGCGTCCCTTCCATATTGAATAGCTTCTCATCCTTACATGACTGTTGCAATTGACCGATTTGTTGTCAGTTTTTTTTTTTTACTGTTACTCAACTTTTCAACTGTTACTATTAAATAGATTAACTGAAAATAAATGTTGTATCGCTGCTTGCATTATTGTACAATGTTTTGCAAATTAACTGCTTTTAACTAAGCAAACAACCAAATAACATACTGAATGAAAAATAAAAACTGTTGAATTCTCATTTTTAAAGTTATTTCACATTTGCAATTAATTGGTTAGGCAGCTTTACTGCATTACGGATGGGTGTCTCAACTGTACCGGAGATGTGTACAGTTAAAACAACAAAAAGAAAACTTATTGTGTTTATGAGCTAATTATGGCAAATGTGACATACTTATGGATGTTAAAAAATTATTCATATTTTAGTAGACAAGTAAAGGAAATGTCACATGAAAAATCACTTCTTTTCAGTCCCTAGTTTTGTTGTGGTTTTGTTGTGGTAATGGAAAAAGCAAAAAGTGTACCAACTGTACCCGGTCTACTCTACATTTTCAGGAACAGAATTGGCCCAGCCTGTTTAAAATGTTATTTATGAATACTCTCAGAAAATGTAGACCACAGCATAAGTTATCATACTAACAATGAACTTTTTTTTTTTTTTTTTTTACATTCATTGTTAATTAATGTTTGTAAAGTTTGTACTTTACAGATGGATATGGGTATATAATACTTTTAAAGGAAAAATGCTTACCCCTTAGTACTAGCATTATTTTTTTTAAATGTTCTTAATTTTTCAAAAACTGATAGTTGAGGTTGATACTACTGCTCCCAGAGACACTATCACTGGGTTTTACGGTGAGGCGCTGATACTTCCCTGCACCTTCCCTGTGGACAATTCATGGGATCTGAGAATCACCTTCATCCTCTGGCAGCGTGAACTTGATGTTGTTCACAGCTTCTACTACAGTCAGGACCAGCTCAACCGTCAAAATCTGCATTTTGTCAACCGAACTAGTCTGTTCAGTCAGGAGCTGGCAGGAGGAAATGCATCACTCAAACTGGACAAAGTCACTCTTCAGGACACTGGTGTGTACACCTGCTCTGTCAGCACAAACACTGGCAGCAAAAATATGAGCTTTGGAGTGAAAATTGCAGGTAACAATGCAACATGGACTGATCAAGGTCTAACAATATGATTGAAATTGCCTTGAGTTTTAATTTCCATGTTCTGTTGTTTTTCAGCTTTTTACTCTGAACCTCGTCTGCAGTTCTCCATGTTAACCAATGGACTGAATCTGCTGGTGACCTCAGATGGGGGTTACCCTTCTCCTACACTGCAGTGGCTGATGGAGAACTCAGACATCACTAACCAGACACAAACACACCTCATGCAGGACACACAGACAGGACTTTATGTTGTGTCTAGTTGGATAAGTCACACTGAAGTCACAAACTCCTCGCTGACGTTCATACTGCACAACAAACCCCTGGGACAAGACATCAGGAGAGACATCCAGCTCTACTCAGGTACGGACTTTCAAAAACATAAGCAATTTTAAAATGCTCTTGACTCATCAATAACATTTCAGTGTCTAAACTAATTTGAAGTTTAATTTAATTTCTTTGTACAGATAAGAGTGAGAGGCAAGGAGAGTCAGCATACAGATGCCATGGATGCTTCATATTGATCCCTGTTCTTCTGCTGCTGCTGCTGATCATGATGACTGTATTGTTTGGGTTCATTACAAAAAGAAGAAGAAAAGAACAGACCAAACAATGGCTTCACAGAAATGGGATACCCTAGTGAAACTCAAATTCTTAATGGAAAAAGTTCAATATGTCTATAATAGTTGTTACAAAACCACTTCAACTAGCATTTATCCTATTTATGAAACTTATGAAAGATGTTCTATGATTTTAAAGATAACATTTTATACGGTATACAATTAAATACACTAAATACACAGCAACAGTCAATTTAGCCCTGCTGAAAAAAACCCCCAATAAAAACCATTGCAGAATTTGTATTGGTTTTACTGGTTATAGTGAGAATTGTACTGGTTTTAATAATACATGTAATGATGCTAGTTGATCTTTAGTTGGTCACCTTCTATTGTTGGCTTGTTAAAACCACTCAATCTTAATAGATCATGTCCCAAAACACACTACAGCTATACCTTTACTGTAGAAACTGTCCTCCATCTAAACATTTTATTTGACTATTTATTGTATTTATTTATTTATTTATTTTGTATAATTCCTGTACAGCATGATTGTGGTAAGGAGGCTCATTATATTAGGGTTGAAAGTGTATTTGGAAGTAAGATATAATTATGGACTGCAACATTTGAATCACTAAGTCACAACATATTGTGTTGTGACTTGTATTGGTTACTGTACAATTTGTATTGGTTACTATTATTATTATTATTTTCTGACCTTTGTAATGTATTTGTCACAATTTTTCACTCAGGAAGGAAAATTGCCCCTCAATTAAATTAAATCTATTACAAATGTCGCAATTAAAGTCAAATGTGAAATTAAATGAAAGTGTTGACTGTGGCAGTAAATTAAATTGAAACTTGCTCACATTAATGTTTCTCATGTTAATAGATAAGTCCTGGTTTACTACTACATAACAAAATAAAATAATAAATGATTCTCAGCTTTATTTGTTTGGTAACACATTTCACCATACACGTAAAATATGTATTTTAATAATTAACACTAATAATCAGTATTACAATATCAAAGGCAATAACCAACATTGATGATATTTGTCATAATATTGCAGCTCTGCTTTGTAATGCATTGCTGTTTTTTTAGTTTATATTGGCTTTATTAAGGTAAATTACATTAATCTCATAGCATTGCTGTTTGCCACCTTTACAGTGTAAAGATGAGTTTTGTTGATAAATTTTAATTAAATAAAAAAGTTATTTAAAAAAAAAAAGCACTATATTTTAGGGCTGTCAAATGATTAATCGCGATTAATCACATCCAAAATAAAAGTTTATGTTTACATACTATATGTGTGTGTTTACTTTGTACATTTATTATGTACATATAAATACACACACATACATGTATATATTAAAACAAAATATCATATGTATATATATTTATACCTGTATACATTTTAGATTATAAATAAATATAAATATTTTAGATATAAATCTAAAATATTTTTCCTTAATATATACATGCATGTGTGTGTAATTATATATACATATTAAATATACACAGTACACAAATATATAGTATGTAAACATAATCTTTTACTTTGGATGCGATTAATCACGATTAATCATTTCAGGCCTTCTATATTTATTTTAAAACAATACGTCCCACAGATTTATAGTTCAAATTAAATTGTAGTCTGAACTGCCTGCTAAAGTATGAATGGCTCTGTCACATATATACTGGTCACTTTACTAGTCAACAAATTGTCTAATTAATACCTACAGCGGGGAAAATAAGTATTTGACACATCAGCATTTTTATCAGTAAGGGGATTTCTAAGTGGGCTATTGACACAAAATTTCCACCAGATGTAGCCATCAAGCCAAATATAGAATTCAAACAAAGAAATCAGAACATTTAAGTATACAAGTTGAGTCATAATAAATAAAGTGAAATGACACAGGGAATAAGTATTGAACACATGAAGATAACAAGGTGCAAAATGGCATAGAAAGCCAGGAGATCACCTGAAATCTGTCAGTATTGAGAGAGAAACCCTGCCCCCTATCAGTACTAATTGATATCAGCTCCACGTAAGATCCCTGTCCAAGGAGTCCAAAGAATAATCAGGAGAGTTCTTCAAGAGCCAAGAACCACTCGGGCAGAACCTCAGAAAGACCTTGCATCAGCAGGTTGTTTCAAAGAAAACTATAAGCAATGCACTGAACCACCATGGCATCCATGCACACTCACCACGCAAGACTCCATTGCTGAACAAAAAGCATGTTGAGGCTCGGTTAAAGTTTGCGAAACAGCATTTGGAGAAGCCTGTGGATTATTGGGAAACTATAGTATGGTCAGATGAAAGCAAAATTGAACTTTTTGGCAGTCATTCTACACACCATGTTTGGAGAAGAAATGGCACTGCCCACCACCCCAAGAGCACCATACCAACAGTTAAGTTTGGGGATGGAAGCATCATGGTTTGGGGCAGCTTTTCAGCAAGGGGTACTGGCAGACTTCATATTATTGAGGCAGGATGAATGGAGAAATGTACCGGGACATTCTGGATAAAAATCTGCTGCCATCTACCAGAAAGCTGAAAATGAAAAGAAGGTGGACATTTCAGCAAGACAACGATCCAAACACAAGGCCAAGGAAACAATGAAGTGGTTTCAAAGAAAGAAAATCAAGTTGCCTGAATGGCCCAGTCAATCACCTGACCTAAATCCAATAGAAAATCTCTTAATCGAATGCTGGAAGATTGTGTATCTTTCCGTTCAACCATTTTCTGTCAGAATGCTTTATAGGGAGCTAATAATAGCCAAAAATTGCGCTTTCTCTTTCCGTTTGCTCTTGTTATTAACAAATTAAAACTACTTTTGTGTTAACAGTTTTTTTTTTTGCTGCTGTCTTAAACTGGGTGAAATACCTTTGAGTTAAACGCGGTGCTGCTTCTCGTCTGGTGCGTGACTACATAAATGGGCGTCCTTGAAAAAGCGCAGTTTTCTAACGTAGCATAGGCTATTTAACTTCTTAGGTAATCTCATTGGTTTCAGATACGTCCGAAATGAAATTCTAAAAACATATAGGCCTACATATATTTATTTCTTTGAGCAAAATTATTGCTAGGGACAGTTTGGCAGTAGCTGGATATTGGGAGAGACACGTCCCGTCAGTCCCCCCCCCCAACCCTAATTCTATGCCCCTGCTGAATGCATACACAGAACAGCGCAAATTCTCTGTGGTGCTTTTAAAATAAACATTAATAAATCAAGCATGTCCCATTTTATGCAAGTCACTGATATGCATGTGAAATTAGGCTTTTATGGAGGAGCAAATGCGCACCAAAGGGGACGGAATCGGGAGCAATAATCGTTTTATCTTGATTATTGTATTTTCAGAATCGTTTGAAGCTGAAATCGAAATAAAATTTCGATTAATTGCACAGCCCTTCTTTGTTGCCTTTTTCCCTATCATGCTTTAGAAATCATAAGAAATTATATATCACTTGAAAACTTAAAATCTCAAAATTTGTCCTTATAAAACCATTTTAAAATTATATCACAAAATGTTTTAGTTCATGAATTGTACTTGTACTTGTACTTGATTTTAATTATTATTGTGTAATTGTTGTGTGATGTATTTCAGAACAGTTACTGGAACACAACTTAAACATAATCTGCTATTTTACAGAAGAAAATAATTTATAATAATGTGTGTGTATATATATATATATATATATATATATTATCATCATTGGTATCGTTATCGCAATAAATACCTGAAATTATCGTGATAAATTTTTTAGGCCATATCGCCCATCCCTACTACAAAGTATTAAATAAAGTGTGTTCAATACTTATTCCCTGTGTCATTTCACTTTATTTATTATGACTCAACTTGTATACTTAAATGTTCTGATTTCTTTGTATGAATTCAATACTTGGCTTGATGGCTACATCTGGTGGAAATTTTGTGTCAATAGCCCACTTAGAAATCCCCTTACTGATAAAAATGCTGATGTGTCAAATACTTATTTTCCCCGCTGTATAACCAGTTAACCAAGTCTTGTTTGGTACCCAAAACCAGTGTTTTGTCTAGTACCCAAAAACTGTATTAACTCTCTACTATAACCCAAGAAGTTAACTAAGTAGAGACAAAGATGAACAGAAGCAGGAGAAATGCTGATAATAAAGTAGCAGAGTTTATTGAATAATCTTGAGTAAGTGGTTTCAGGGGATTTATTAATGACTAAGCAATTAATGAATCAATAAAATGAGTATATAAATAGTTCAAATGATTATTGTAAATTATTATAAAAAAAGAATGGATGAATTAATCAATGAAACAAAGAAAGTAAAACACAACATAAATATGTTTGCGCTTAAAGCAACACATACACGTTGCTACTAAAAGTCCTTAGATTCTTCAACAGTCTGTGATTTATGGATAAGGATCTGTTTTACATTTATTTGAGGTTAAATTAAAATTCTATTACAATATCAGATACCAATCTTTAAAATTAATAGATTTGAACAATTTTACTTTTTCAGTTTACAGTATATATTAAAAATAGTATATATTTTAGTTTTAAACCATATAATACAAATACGATACTAGAAAAACAGTATTAAAAGTATTTTCCCTTTATTTATTATATCTCCTACATATACTTACGCAATATATAGTAGCGTCTTTGTGATTATTGTCAGGATTTGACTTTATTTCTTCTACCCAGTAGGGGGAGGCATGTCCTCATGTGACTGATCTTTTAGTTAGTCTGACATTTAGTTATTTTGCAGATGCTTTTATCCAAAGCGACTTACAAATGAGGGCAATTGTCAGTGGAAGCAGACAAATTTAACAAAAGAGCAATGATAAGTGCTATGACAAGCCTTAGTGTGACACCCTGAATGTTTTGTCACAAGTGTTTATATGTACATATTCATTTCTTACAATTGTCATAAGTCTTTATGCAGGGGATATCTGCTTCTCTTTTGTTTATTTTCTTTATTATTGTTACAACTAATGCTGGACTTACAACGTGAAATACCTGTGTGGACAGGAGGGGCGGTACGCGATCCACGGTTGCTATGGTAACGGTGAACCGCTAGGAAGAGACTGTCATTACTAGAGCGGCTCAACTTTGAACAACAACAACAACAACAACGCGATTTTCTCCGTCTCATTATTTCTATCACATAGGTGGGTAAATCCTGTCCAAATGTCTGTATTATCTCAAGAGAACATGTTACAAAGTGTATATATACTAGTTTAGCGAGGTCTAAAGCGGTTTAAGTGTTAATTAATAGCGGAGATTGTATCCGCTCGTTAACGGCTCGGGTGTGTTACATATTAACTGTAAAGTTAACAATAATGCTCCACTACACTGAAATCCCATACTAATGTTACGTTTTTTGTATTAAAGTTTATAAAAAGGGCTATTACTAATTATTTCGTATTGTATAAGGACAGTATTGGTTAAAAATATTTGTTATGCTCATCTAAGTGTTTATTTTTGATTATAGAGAGCTAGCTCAAGGATTCAGTTCAAACGAATAATAATTTGCTTTATGTTTAATGCTTAAATGGTAACTTGGTAAAATGCTTAATTGTAATGAAGCAATCAGAAACAGTATGATATTTTTGTGTCATGGTTATTTTAAATAGATTCCAGTAATATGTTTTATAAATGTACAACATGTAAAAGGTGAAAGCATAAAGAAAGGGCCTAGACAAGGGATTTGTTATGTCAAAATATTGCACTATTTATTGATTTTGCTGGATCACATGTAAGGACTTAAGGAATTATTACTGATGAATAGAGACATTCATGAAGTCAGAAGACACTGTGATTAAATGATTGTAATAAAGTCATTACTAGAGCGGCTCAACTTTGAACAACAACGCAACTTTGACCGTGTCATTATTTCTATCACATAGATTAAACTGCAGTACTGCCAGTTGGACAGCGGCCGTACTACATTAGCTTAATTCAGTATATACGTAGCAAGTTTTTTTTTAAATAATATAATAAATTAAAAAGAAAGAAAACAAAATAGAAAAAGAATAGAGCAACCCAAAAGAAGTATACTTCAGGTTTGTTTTATTAAGTATACTTTTAAGTACTTTAAAGCTGAAAAAAGGCTAAACATGATAATGAAAACGTAGATGGAGTTGATCAACATCCCAAAGCTTGACAGTCATCATTACCTCTTTATGGGTCGACATTTAATTCCAGAATGTTACACAGTTTTACACAGGCCTATTTTGATGATGTCTGACTACATGTGGAAGCATTGGCTGTATCCGAAATCGCCCCCTATACCCTCAAATAAGGCACTATTGGAGGGGTCAGCCATTTTTAGTGGTGTCCGAAACCATAGTGGACATTCTCGAGTGCACTCATTCAATCCCACAAGGCACCGCAAAAATGAGTGTACAACCAATGTACCCTCACCGGCTAGAGAATATCCATAATTCACTGTGAGAGTCGCGTACCGAATGAATTCCCGCTTATATATATATATATATATATATATATATATATATATATATATATCATACTGCACAACAAACCCTTGGGACAACACATCAGGAGAGACATCCATCTCTACTCAGGTAAGGACTTTTCAAAAACAAAAGCAATTTTAAAATGATCTTGACTCATCAATAACAATAACAAAAGTGTCTAAAAATAATTATCAGTTTGATTGAATTTAATTTCTTTGTACAGATAAAAGTGGGAGGCAAGAAGAGTCGGCATACAAATACCAAGAATGCTGCATATTTATCCCTGTTATTCTGCTGCTGCTGGTCATGATGACTGTATTGTTTGTATTTATTAAAAGAAGAAGAAAACAGGCCAAACAAAATGGCTTTACAGAAAAGGAAGACCCTTCTAAAATTCAAATTCTTAATGAAAAAAGTTTAATATGCCCATAACATAGGTTTTGTAACATAATGTTACAAAACCTTCAACTAACAGTTATCCTATTCATGAAATTTATGAAAATAAAGAGAACAGACCAAAACTAAATGGCTTTACAGAAATGGGACTCCATTTTGAAATTCAGGTACTTAATGAAAAAAGTGAAATGGGACTCAAATTCTGAATAGAAAACAACCAGTGCGGTTTGAAGGAGACATGAGATGTAACCGAAGATCGCTGCTGGATAATATTTAAACTTTTAAACATTAAACTTTAATATGTTTAATGTTATTTTCATCAGACACACAAGCTTACCATCTGTAATACAGGACATAACTACTGCCTGGTTCAAGTTAAATTTGCCATACCCTTACTGTAGAAATCCTTCTCCATCTAAATATTTAATTTGACACTTAATTATTTTTTGTTTAATTCCTGTACAGCGTGATTGTGGTAAGAAGGCTCATTGTTTTTAGGAGAGAGTTAAAAAGAGTATTAGTAATAGTTGTTTGTCATAATTTTTGGACAGCAGTATTGGCGAGTCACAACGTCTTGTGTGTGTACTTTAAAATTTGTATAGTTTATTATTATTTTTTTATTCTTTTCTACCCACTTTAATATATTTGCAACAATTTTTCACTTGGATACATATTTACCCTACTAAATAAACAGGTGTATTTTGTCTCTTGTCTCTTGTTGCCTGTGCACCAGGGTCGAAAATCAAACTAAATCTTTTACAAATGTTGCATTTAAAGTCAAATGTGATGAAAATTATATGAAATTAATGAAAATGTTGATTTTGTCAGTAAATTTAAACTTGCTCACATTGCATCACTGTTTTTTCATTCTACTAGATAATAAATGTGAAGTCCTGATTTACTAATACATAATAAAATAATATAATATAATGAATAAATGATTCTCAGCTCCTTTGGTTTGTGTACACTTTCACCTTACACATTTTTCAATGTATTTTAACAGACAACATTAATAATCATTATTACAATAACTAAGGCAATAACTGACAATAATGATATTTGTTATAATATTGCAGCTCTGCTTTGTAATGCATTGCTGTTTTATTGTTTATATTGGCTTTATTAAGATACATTACGTAAGAAAATTACTGCTTCTTATCATCAACTCTTATCTCATGAAGACAAATAGCCATTGAAACCAGACAATCATAAAAGTAAACGACAATGGAAAAATAGTATTAAAAAAAAATAATATAAATGAGTAATCAATTAATGAATCAATTGTAAGGTCATTGTAAATTATTGTAAATTAATGAATGAAAAGTAAAACACAACACAAATATATGGTTGCTCTCTTGAAGCAGCACACACAGGTTGCTACAAAGAGAATCTTCAACAGTTTCTAAATTTATAGATAAGGATCTGTTTTAAATTTATTTAAGGTTAAACAAACCTCACAAAAATAATTTACAAAAATAGCAGGCTATATATTTTAGCTTTAAAGCACATAATACATAATATTACTTTTCAAAAAAAATTGAAAAGTAATATATTTTCTGTTATGTATTATTTCTCCTACATATTCTTTAGTTAAACATTTCAGACTTGTATAGCAGTGTCTTTGTGATTATTGTCAAGAATTTCTTTCTTCTACCCACTAGAGGGAAGCAGGTCCTCATGTGACTGATCTTCCTCTGTCACTCAGATGCTGTGTTTGTTTCTGTGAGTACCCACCTTTTTGCTTGTCTAAGCATAGGCTAATACTTTCGTAGTGTCTCATTGTCTGATCAGGTGCATTTAAACCATAATCTACCTGTTCAGCATGCTCCAGTGTGCTATTCCTCATGATGAGCTCAGTTTTAGCTTTCCGTGGTGTTGTTAATTTATGTTTCCTTTTTAAATGTCGTTTTGTTATCCACTACTGAGCCACCGTTGTAGCGCAACTTGTCATTAGGAAAAACATATATCTGGATAATTTTGCAACAAGTTTTTACATCTTACCACAGACGCGTTTCTATGGTTTGTAAACAATCGTGCCATGCGACGTATGACGTAATGTTTCATCTGACGTCAGATTCTAGGTGAGTCCAGAGCGCTCTTGCTAGTTCTCACTGTTCAGCTGTGGTTGCTATGAATCTGTATTTCTTGTCGTTAAGCGATTTCATTGTTTTATTAGTATAACGACAACACAAAAAATTCTTTTTGTAGTGGTGCATGTTTACCTAGTAGCTAATGTTAATCCCATTTATAATATTTAACATGAAGTTCGTCAAACGTTAAGAAAACGGTTTAAGAAAAGCAGTAGATCACTACAACTTCCCAGCAAACACAAAACGTTTTTACAACTTTTCACAACGTTGTATTTTGGTTGCAATTAGGTAATGTTGTAGTACAACGTTTTAAATAAGTTTTTTAAAATAAAAAAATATTTTAACCAAAATAAAACGTTTTTGAAACTTAAAAATACCAACAGGTAATGTTGTAGTACAACGTTTTAAAAACGTTTTTTTAATTTAAAAAATTATGTAACCAAAATAAAACGTTTTAGAAACGTTGTAAAAATACCAACAGGTAATGTTGTAGTACAACGTTTTAAAAACATTTTTTTATTTAAAAAATTATGAAACAAAAATAAAACGTTTTAGAAACATTTTAAAAATACAAACAGGTAATGTTGTAGTACAACGTTTTAAAAACGTTTTTTTATTTAAAAAATTATGAAACAAAAATAAAACGTTTTAGAAACGTAAAAATACCAACAGGTAATGTTGTAGTACAACGTTTTAAAAACTTTTTAAAAACGTTTTTTTTTTTTTTTAATTATGAAACAAAAATAAAACGTTGTAAAAATACCAACAGGTAATGTTGTAGTACAACATTTTAAAAACGTTTTTTTATTTAAAAATTTATGTAACCAAAATAAAACGTTTTAGAAACATTGTAAAAATACCAACAGGTAATGTTGTAGTACAACGTTTTAAAAACTTTTTTTTTTTTTTTTTTAATTATGAAACAAAAATAAAACGTTTTAGAAACGTTGTAAAATAAAAAACAGGTAATGCTGTAGTACAACATTTTAAAAACGTTTTTTAATTAAAAAAATTATGTAACCAAAATAAAACATTTCAGAAACGTTGTAAAAATACCAACCTGGTAAATTTTTTTTAAGTAGTCAAAAAACGTAAATATCATGTTCGTCTACTACGAAAATGAAACGAAACCAAACTGCAACTTTTGGGAGACGTTTTATTCAGGTGTTAAAATAACGTAATATGCACGTTGGAAAATGACGTTTTAAAAACGTCATGAAAGTACCCAAATACAACCTTGCAAAAATTCCTACTTTCTGTTTGTGTAAAAAAAAAAGTAGGCAAAAAATAAGTTACCCAGTAACAGACAGCCTGAGTAGCCTAATATCAGGACTTAAGTAATGAATACTTACTTTCAGTCTTTGCTCATTGAATTGATACAGTATAGCCTATTCAAATCTAATAGCACTTATCGATTGTTGTTTCATAGTTCATCAAGAGCTAACAGCCATGCCGTTGCCAGAAAATCTTCATAATTATGAGCAGCTATAAAATTATAGTACATTTAATTCGTTATAAACAAAGTCTAACCAAAGCAAATTTATTTAGGAAACAAATTATACAATAAAACACAAATTATAATGGCATTCGTTACAAACACTATAGTCTAACCAAAACTATTTTTTTAAAAAGCAAACAAATTATGAAATAAAACAAATTATATTGGCAAAGAAACCGACAAATTATAAAATAAAACACAAATTACAGTGGCATTCATTATAAACATACAAAAGTCTAACCAAAATAAATTTAAAGAGAAACTGATCTGAATTACTGTAATATGATTAAAGACTTCTGTTGATTTTCAATAGAGCTTTAAATTCTGTAACCTACTGAAATTCTTAGAGACATATTTGAACTAATAGATCTATTAATGGACTAATCAATCAGTGACATTAGATTATTCAGCATTTCTATCATCTCGGTAGTAATAATTTTCCATTCTATGTTGTTCTACCAGTTTTGTGAGGTGTAGGTGGCATAGGGGGTTTCATGACTTGGGTATAAGGAAATAAAGAAACATTTTTATCTAGAGTTTCAGTGTGTTTCAAAATGAGCTCACCTATTTTAGTAGAGAAAATATTTTGAAATACTTACTGAAATTATCATCTCATCAACCATGAATGCATGTTATGATTGTATATGGCAAGATAAAGGAAGGGAAAGTAAAGGACGTGACGTGTAGCCATGTCTGGTGTCCCATACTCAGAATTTGTGCTCTGCATTTCACCCATCTGCATTTAAAGTCACACCAGAGGTGTTCAGCTGGGAGTAGGACTTGGCTTTATGTAGACTGTGTCAAGTTTTTCCACTCTAACTGAATCAATAATTTCTTTTTAAACCTTGCCTTATACACAGATGCACTGTCATGTTAGAAAACTGTTCTGTCCAAATGGCTGCTGTAAAATTAGGAGCACACAATACCCTAGAATTTCATTATATGCGTAAACATTATTTGTACTCATGGAAATTACTAAGTAGTCAAAGTAGTCAAGCCTGTTCATTAGAAGGGAGTGTCCCAATACTTTTGGTATGTTGGGAGACTGTGTTTTAAATCATCTACATCAAAAATGTTTAACTTACAAAATATTTTATCCATAAATGTAAGACTGTAAAATGTATTCCAAATTTTTCTCACTTTCAAAATGATGTAAGGATTCATTTTACATCCTTATTCACCTCCTGTAACAAAAAAGCTACCAAAACTTTGAATGTATACTCTCACTTTTATATTCTTACGTAATGTTTGTGTTTTTAAAACATTGTAAAAATTTTATTCTAATTATTGTCAGGGTTTTCTTTCTTCTACAGATTCTCATGCGCCTGATCTTCCCTTCCTCATAGTTCACGAGTCCCGTATGGCCGGAAGTGTTCTCTGATCTCTGACAAAGATGAGTATCTGTTGTGTAAACAATCGTGCCTTATGACGTGCATGACTCACCCAGTTTCTATTTATGGAAAAGTTACTTTACAAATGTATGTCACTCTAGATTACAAAATGCTTTACAACATAATTTGTAACATATCTCTTTAGATTGCATAAGTTTTGAAACTTAATCTTAATACTTTGGAATACTAATAGGGTATAGGCCTATAACACAAATGGTCCTCTAGAGAAAAATGGTATCCATGACTTGTTTTTAACAACATCAGCTCCTCTGTTCTTTTTGTAACCCCCTTTCTGTAATAAAAGCTCAGAAGCTTGAGAAAGAACAATTAACTGTCTCAGTATGGGACCGTGTGATCACCTGATTTAGTTCCCAACTGTGTGGGCGGTATACAGAATGTGAACAAGAGAATTCCCTATTGATGGCTAGTCTGAAGTCTGGGGTTGGGGGTGGGAGAGAGAGACTGAATTGAGACAATGAGATATTCATCCAAAGACATACAACACAATCCAAAAACGTTGCTGTGATTTCAAAGCTGAATTTTTAGCACTCCAGTCACATGGTCCCTTCAGAAATCATTCTAATATTTTGCTGCTCAAAAAACATTTGTTATGTTGAAAACAAGTTTCAGGTTTCTTTGATGAATTGAAAGTTCTGAAAAACAGCATTTATCTGAAATAGAAACACTTTGTAACATTCTAAATGTTTTTATCATCACGTTTGATCAATTTTTTTTTATCAAGTTTTACCTTTGATCACGGGAATAAATTGCATTTTAACATATATTCAAATAGAAAACAGTTATTTTAAATAATAAAAAAATATTTCACCATATTACTGTTTTGTGCCCTTAAAAGCTCGTTTTTTGGGGTTGACAGCTTATATAAACCTATTATTTACCTTCCTTTTGCTGGAGAAATGGTCCAATTGAATGGCCCAACATGAAATACCCTGACATCTACAACTATTTGTGCCCTTAAACGCTCGTTTTTTGGGGTTGACAGCTTGTTTTTTCCCCCGGTGTGGGCGTGGCCTAAATGCGCTCTGTCTCTATGAAATCGATTGTTTATTTGTTTTGATTGAGACCTTTACACATCCTTTACGGGACCCCACCCAGATCCACTATGACGTGAGCCAATCAGGTAACGTCCTCAAAAACACTCCTCTGTTTTGGCCTCGCCCACCGATTTAACAAAACTCTGGTGCCTAAACAAAATGTCTTTAATGTGCAGTGACAACCTGTCACAGAGGACATCATCTGAAAATTCATCCGGTGTGATTCAGGGATTTACCGTGGGTCTACCTGTTACAAGCAGCTGTGGACCGTGATATGAACCTGAAAGTGTTCTGCCTGTCTCTCCTTCTTTTTGAAGCCTCTTGTTTAAGTGAGTATTTCTGATAAATTATTGAAACAGTAAATCCTAAAATGATCTTTATGACGCCTCTCAAAAAGTCCTAATTATCAGACGATATTTACTGAGCTGTTATAGTCACAGAGGTCAAACTACCGCGTGTCTTATCTGATGTTAAGACAGTATCGATAACTTACCGCTAAACATACTTGATTTCTCAAGAGAAAATAAATAAAGCGGGTGAACATGGCTAAGGGTTACAGATCAATTTTAAGTTTGTTTTCTTAAAAAAATTACGTCACTTACATAATTTAAATAGAGTTCGTGAATATGACGTCAACTAGCTACTTGTGTGCAGTGCCCGTTATATAATTTCGTTATATAACCAATGTTGTTATCTGTTTAGGTTCTAATTTTGAATCTCACATTTTTATCTGAACCTGAGCATAAGAGAAACAAAGCCTTCTGTCACAGGATAGAATAAATTCTATGTTCTGCCTTCATAGGCAGCAGTCTTTATAATTTATGTTAGTTTTCAATAGCGCATGTTTAAAACTTATTTTATAGAATTATTATGTTTATCATTCCTATCAGTTTACTGGGAAGTGGGAAATAAAGATTTTTTCCTTCATTGTTCTTGTTCAACCGGTGTTCTGGTGTGTAGGTGGCATAGGGGCTTATGCTTGAAGAAAAAACTCTTATCTAGAAATGAATAGGGTTTCGTCATCCCCATTTTATCAGTTTTGCAATCTTGCCAAGAATGGCTTTAACAGCTAAATTGTTTCACTGTTGGCATAAAACTTTTTTGTAATAAACTGTGACATGATATATGAAAAATATATTTTATATATCAAAATGAATATAAAATAGATCTGGAGGCAAGATGAATAATTTTAGTAGAGGGAAATGTTGTGAAATACTGAAATCTTACCAACAATGAATGAACCAGCTTGTCAAAATCATAATGCAAGAAATGAGACATTGTGAAACTCAAACAGTATTTTCTCTCCTTCACTTTCCAGCTGAGTTTGAGATTACTGTTCCCAGAGATACTGTCACTGGGTTTTACAGTGAGGTGCTGATCCTCCCATGCATGTTCCCTGTGGACAGTTTGTGGGATCTGAAAAGCACAGTTATTACCTGGCAGCGTGGGCTGGATGTTGTTCACAGCTTCTACTACAGTCAGGACCAGCTCGACCGCCAGAATCAGCGTTATGTGAACCGCACCAGTCTGTTTAGTCAGGAGATGGCAAGAGGAAACGCATCACTCAGACTAGACAAAGTCACTCTTCAGGACACTGGTGTGTACACCTGCTCTGTCAGCACAAACACTGGCAGCCAGAAGAAGAGCTTTGGAGTGAATATTGCAGGTAAGAAAGCAATATGGATTGATCAAGGTCTCACAATATGATTGAAATTGCCCTGAGTTTTAATGTCCATGTTCTGTTGTTTTTTCAGCTTTTTACTCTGAACCTCGTCTGCAGTTCTCCATGTTAACCGATGGACTGAATCTGCTGGTGACCTCAGATGGGGGTTACCCTTCTCCTACACTGCAGTGGCTGATGGAGAACTCAGACATCACTAACCAGACACAAACACACCTCATGCAGGACACACAGACAGGACTTTATGTTGTGTCTAGTTGGATAAGTCTCACTGAAGTCACAAACTCCTCGCTGACGTTCATACTGCACAACAAACCCCTGGGACAAGACATCAGGAGAGACATCCAGCTCTACTCTGGTAAGGACTTTCAAAAACATAAGCAATTTTAAAATGCCCTTGAATCATCAATAACATTTAAGTGTCTAAACTAATTTGAAGTTTAATTTAATTTCTTTGTACAGATAAGAGTGAGAGGCAAGAAGGGTCAGCATACAGATGCCATGGATGCTTCATATTGATCCCTGTTCTTCTGCTGCTAATGATGATCATGATGACTGTATTGTTTGTGTTCATTACAAAAAGAAGAATAAAAGAACAGACCAAAAAAAATGGCTTCACAGAAATGGGATACCCTAATGAAACTCAAATTCTTAATGGAAAAAGTTCAATATGTCTCTAATGGTTATGTTACAAAACCACTTCAACTAGCAGTTATCCTTCCTATTTATGAAACTTGTTCTGTCATTTTATGTCCTAACATTGGCAGCTTTTAACAAACAGTATATAGTTTATTAGTGTTACTTAACCTGATCCATTACATTACATTTATGTAACATTTCAATCCATCATTCTAATGATCTGAAAAACAGATAAGTAAAATGTCTCGCCCATGTAAACTAGTCAGATCTATTTTGGTGCTGAACAGTCTTAACAGACCCAGAATTTGTCACTCATAACATTATGTAATGTGCAACATTGTTGATTGAGATCATTTCCATTAGTGTTTTTTTTTTTTTTTTTTTTTGCTATTTGTGAATGTTGAGTTTGTGTAGTTCTATGCAATTGTCTATTTATTGTCAAAAATGAATTTCAACAAAATCTTGTGTGCGCGTTTTTAAATTCATTAAACTTTTTTAAGCCGTGAACTACAATGTATTGAGAGTTTGATTAATATGTACTGTGTAAAACCACTGGTGGTATTAGTCATTAGCCAAATGTTCTATTCAGAATACTATTACTTTCACCTGTAATAGGTGCATTAAGAAAACAGTGCAGAAAAATAAAATATATATTTGCAAAATATCTCACCTTGTTTTACAGATCATGACTGTACATGTACATCTAGCTTTTTTTTCCTTTTAAAAATTATATCTGTTAGTGGTAATGGAAACTATGTAATCAGACAGTATTGTTCACTCAGAGAACAAAGTTCATTCAAATTTACAACCATTACAGTCTCGATGTAGAGATTATCAGTGTGGGTGAGGACCACAAAACACCATGGTGTGAATAGGTGTTCCATTGAATGATCATTTAGTTTGACAACACCCAGAAATCTGGAAATATAACTGTACAGGCAGCAAGACCAAACATGTGCCTATGAAGACCCATAACATTACATAAGAACAGCTTTTCTTCAAAATCACAATTAACAGGATGTTCTGATTCAAGAGTTGAAAAGGCTTTGTTTAAACATAATAAAAAGGCATTACTTTTGTTACGTGGTTTCCTGGTATTAATGGTAATGCAGGTGCAGCTCAAAAAATTAGAATATCATGAAAAATATTCATTTTATTTGTAACTTATTAAAAAAAAAATGAAACATTCATATATTCTACATTCATTACATGTAAAGTAAAACATTTCAAAAGGGTTTTTTTTTATTTTGATGATTAGAGCGTACAGCTCATGGGGTGGCTATTTACAGAGTGATGTTTCAAAGCATATTAAATGTAAAGTTGACTGGAAAGAAGAAATTGGGTAGGCAAAGGTGCACAAGCAACAGGGATGACCGCAATCTTGAGAATACTGTCAAGTAAAGCCTATTCAAACACATGGGAGAGCTTTACAAGGAGTAGAATGAAGCCGGAGTCAGCGCATCAAGAGTCACCACACTCAGACGTCTTCAGGAAAAGGACTACCAAGCCACTTCTGAAACAGAAACAACATGAGGAGAAAAAGAACTGGACTTCTGCTCAGTGGTCCAAAGTCCTCTCTTCAGATAAAAGTAAATTTTGCATTTTATGTTGAAATCATGGTCCCAGAGTCTGAAGGAAGACCTTCAGAATCCAAGCTGCTTGAAGTCCAGTATGAAGTCAGTAATGATTTGGGGTGCCATGACGTCTGCTGGTGTTGGTCCATTGTGTTTTATCAAGTGCAAAGTCAATGCAGTCATCTACCAGGAGATTTTGGAGCACTTTATGCTTTTATCTGCTGACAAGCTTTATGGAGATGCTGATTTCCTTTTACCAGCAGGACTTTAGCATCTGCCCACAGTGCAACCACTACTTACAAGTGATTTGCTGACCATGATACTACTGTGCTTTATTGGCCAGCCAAAAAGCCTGACCTGAACCCCTATTGAGAATCTATGGGATATTTTCAAGAGAATCGTTTTTTTTTTTTTTTTTTTTTTTTGATCTTAGAAATATTCTAACATTTTGAGATACTGGATTTTTGACATTCATGAGCTGTAAGCTCCAATCATCAAAATTAAACCAAAAAACCCTTTTGAAATATTTTACATGTAATAAATCTAGAATATATAAAGCTTTAGTTTTTGAAATAAGTTACAATTATTTGTTAAGTTACTTTTCACATTTTTTGAGCTGCACCTTTATCTCTCAATACATGGCTTATCAATCAAGAAAATTCATTTCCTCCAATACCAGTTTTAATTATTAATCATGGTTCTTTGGTTTATTCATCAAAAAGAAACAAACAAAATTGACATTTTGAATCACACTTCATCTGAAAAATAATAATCATCTAAGTCTTGTGTAAGGTCTAGTTTTCTCACAACACCCTGCTCTATCAGCTTATCAGACCCAAGTGGAAACGCTTGTAAGCCCAAGCCTTCCTTTTTGTTTTCAAAAGATTTTTTTTCCTCTGAGGTGAAGGATGGCAGAAACACCTCATCCAGCTCCTGTCCAACTGTTGATTCATCTGGATTCATATCGGAACGTTTCTCCATGGTTTCATTGACCATAACTGACGTCTTTGTGGAACCTTTGCCCTCCTGAAAAACTTCTTCCATTTTCTGAATCTTCTTTGGTGAATAACTCAAACCCTTAGTAACATTCTGTATTTTTCCATCTGAAGACCAGCCCAAGGATGCAACGTTAAGCTGCTCCATGGAGTCCAAATATGGTCTTTCAGATCCTACAATGCTCTTACTAATTGCCATAAAAATCTCCACATCCTTGTGTTTTTCTTCCTCCATCTCTTTCAATTCCTCCTCTGTGCTGGCGTGAGATGTGTGCGGTCTCTTTTCATGGTCCTCCTCTGAAGATATCAGGGTAACAGAGGCAACAAAATCTTTGTGGGTGTAGGACCTCTGGGGCTCTTTGGCCATTTTAGCTTCAAACCAGATAACATCATCATTTCTATGAGCCATGAGAGTGGAGTCCAGAGTTGAAGCCAAAGTTGAGAGAGGAGAAGTTACTGGGTCAGAGAAGAGTACTTGATCACTGCTTACGAACCCTGATGCACAGAAAAAAAGAGAGCAGAGGTCAAGTCCTTTATTTTCTCTGTGACCTTTATTATGCAGCTGAGAGAGAGAGTTAATCTATAACCTAAAAACCTAACATCTTACTAAAGACTAATTCATGTTTTAAAGTTACAACCTTGTACCCATAAATATATGGGCCATTCTACAGAATTGGTTCAAAGTCAGAGTTGTAAAGGTCTTGAAAAAAATTGTTCTTTCCACAAATCATGTATGTAAGCAAACTGTATAATATCCAGGGTACACATTTCTAGTACTTGTACAGTTATTGTATGTTTTTCACAAAGTTTTGGAATATTTGTTCCAAATGTATCACTACTGAAACACAGTAATATTAAACACAATTATAAGGGTTATATTGACCTATATATATATATATATACATATATATATATATACACATACACACACACACACACATACATATACTGGAGATCAAAATTAGAGAACAATTTATAAACAATTGAACAATTCTGAAATAATGTCATCTTCACTGCTCAACAGCTGAAGGAGTTTTTGTCCCGTCTATACCATGCTACCAGAACACCTTTTCCACAAAATAACTAAGACATTTCAACAAAAACCATTATTTTGCAGAAAACACACTAATCAAAATTAGAGAACAACAATGACTGTAGCATGGAAAAAGATTACAACTAAATTTTGTGAAGGTTACAACAGTCAGCAATTAGTAGGAAGTGTACAGGCCTCTGCTCTGAATGACTTCAGCACAATATGACTTCTCTAATTTTGATCTCCAGGTACAAAATATTGTACCCGACCCGCTTCCTGACCCGCATTTTTTAAAAGTAGTAAATGCTCATCGTAGCATCACTGGGCCATAGACGTAGGAACTAGGGGTGTGTCTAGTACTATATAAATTACAAAGGTTTAATTCAGTTGTCCCCAACCCCCGGGCCGCGGACCGGCACGGGTCCGTGGGTCAATTAGTACTGGGCCGTAAAGAAAATATACATAATGTACATTATTTCCGTTTTATTTATTATCTGATAAATACGACGAACGATGTTTTATTTTGGAAAATTACCGGATTCTCTCTGCCACATCTGTGTAACTCACTCTTGATGCACTCTTGAAATTTGAATGATTCATTAATAAACTAGTGTATTCTGGAATAGTGTTGCAAAGAAGTTGCAATCTCCTGTCGATGCACCGGAGAGAAATGCATCTTTACAAATTACATAGGCTAATGAAAGATTTTTTTATGTTTTATTTCGTTAAGTAATAATTAAAAGCTTTATATTTATATTTATATAATTTTAAATTGTTTCTACTGAAAAAAATGTGAATGATTGCGCTGGCGCCTTCATGGCCTCAGCTTCCCCTCTCCGCAAAAAAGATTGGATAGGCCTATATGCGCCTAACAGCACACATTTATTTGTTTAACATATAAACAAAATTTGTTTTAATTGAACTATTTTATATCTATAGATTTTATTTTAGACAAGTTGTGATGATTTGAGAAGGTAAACTGATCAACAGAACACTAATCTGCTGGCCGATATTCCTTACATTAAAAACAAAAACGTATATTTAGCGAATAAAATAAATGCTCCAAACGTTTTTTTTCTAAATTAACTTATTAAAAAAACAAAATAAAATAAAAGCAATTTGGCATTGCATACAAAATGTAACTATTTTAATAGATGAAACTTAATCGAAACTGCCTTGCACTTGCTAATCATCTTTATGTTATATTAGCTGTTCTTGCTGCTTTTGTGCAATAGATGAATAAAAATTTATTTGTTTTTAGATATTTAATTTTCAGATATTTCTATTTTGCGGGAGTCCCGCGAAACATTTTATTTTCCCGCATCCCACACACACACACACACACACACACACACGAGTCTCTACCCGCCCGCACCCGAATAGCCCATCAAGTTTTGCGGTAACCGGTTCTAATGGTCGTATCATTTTATTTTGTTGTATTCATCCGCCACACCAAAGTCCGGTCCGTGAAAATATTGTCTGATATTAAACCGGTCCGTGGAGCAAAACAGGTTGGCGACCCCTGGTTTAATTGACATCTTTCTTTCAAACGACCCGAATATCATTAAAAATATTTTTGGATGACTCGTAACCGCGGGTGACCACAGGCACCCACTCACTTTGGATCAACCCGCGCATCACTAATTTATAAACAATTGAACAATTCTGAAATAATGTCATCTTCACTGCTCAAGTTTTTGTCCCGTCTATACCATGCTACCAGAACACCTTTTCCACAAAATAACTAAGGCATTTCAACAAAAACCATTATTTTGCAGAAAACACACTGATCAAAATTAGAGAACACTTTCAGAGAGAACACCTGGTGCTAATTTCCTTGATTATCTGTCAACCCCTATTTAACTGGCAGCCTAACTTCCAGTTTCACTGACTCTGCAAGATGGTGGGCCGTTCTAAAGTGACTGAAAACCTCCGGCAGCAGGTTGTCCAGATGAAGGCCAAAGGGATGACCCTATCAGCCATAGCAAGACAAGTTGGTCGTTCCAAATGGATCTTTACAACATCAAAAACTCTTTCAAGTCCCCCAAGAAGGCTGGTCGTCCACGGAAGACAAATACAAGAGAGGACAGGATACTGCAGAGGATCTCAATGGGCAATCGTTTCCACACTGCAGCTGGAATTGCTCACCAGTTCAGCGCTGAACAGGGTAAGGATCTGTCTCGTCATACAGTGTCTCGACGTTTAAGAGCATTTGGACTGAAAGCCCACTCTGCAGTGACCAAACCTCTCATTAGCAGAAAGAATCAAAAGGCTAGACTAAGCTTTGCTGAGGAGCATGTTGTGTGGACAGAGAAGAACTGGTCCAAAGTTCACTTCAGTGATGAAAACAAGTTCAATTTATTTGGGTCCGATGGGAAACATTATGTTCGGCGACAAACTGGAGAAAGACTGAACCCAAAGTGTGTAAAGTCGTCAGTGAAAAGTGGAGGAGGAAGTGTCATGGTTTGGGGCATGTTTTCTGCAGCAGGAGTTGGGCCTCTTATACAGCTACATGGCAGAGTGAATGCAAATGTTTATCAGAACCTTCTTCAACAACATATGGTTCTTTCCCTGCGTTCATCACCCAATCAGCCCGCAGTGTTCATGCAGGACAACGCTCCATGTCACACAGCAAAACGGGTAAAGCAGTTCCTTGAAACTGAAAACACTGAAATAATGACATGGCCTGCCCAGAGTCCTGATCTCAACCCAATAGAGAACCTCTGGAAAATCCTTGGCGACAAAGTTATGGCCAAGAAACCCACTACAGTCACCGAACTGTGGAGGAGACTGGAAGAAGAGTGGACCAAAAATCACACCAGAGCAGTGTGAGAGACTAGTGCTGTCCTGTGGCCGCAGATGTGCTGAAGTCATTCAGAGCAGAGGCCTGTACACTTCCTACTAATTGCTGACTGTTGTAACCTTCAGAAAATTTAGTTGTAATCTTTTTCCATGCTACAGTCATTGTTGTTCTCTAATTTTGATCAGTGCGTTTTCTGCAAAATAATGTTTTTTGTTGAAATGCATTAGTTATTTTGTGGAAAAGGTGTTCTGGTAGCATGGTATAGACAGGACAAAAACTCCTTCAGCTGTTGAGCAGTGAAGATGACATTATTTCAGAATTGTTCAATTGTTTATATTTATTTATTTATTTATTTATTTATGGTCTTTTTTACGCCATGCCAGCACCAGGGCTATCTTCATGGCGATTACAAAAATGTACAATAATAACAAACATCCATTTACCAAAAAATTAAGTTGAAGATAAAAAACTTAAAATACAATCCGGTAAGACATTTTTAAATAAATTATGTAAACATGTTTCTGAGTAAAACTGTTGCCTATTTATATTATAACCAGCACAATCCAATAAAATATGCTTCACAGTCATTTGGGATTTACAAGTTAAACACACTGGTGGATCTTCACCTTTCAGTACATACTCATGAGTGAGTCTTGTGTGACCTAAAAGACACCTTGTAAAAACAACTTGATCATGCCTCGATTTAAAATTAGTTAAAAACGGATTTTTTATTTTAGGGTGGAGTTTATTTCCTTGAAATTCGTCCCACTTCATCTGCCACAAATCATTTATATAAGAGTTTATTTTTGGTTTGACATCACTCGCAGGGATCTGACATTCTGAAATATTCAGTTTAAGTGCTTCTTTTGCAGCGATATCAGCTTTCTCATTTCCAGAAAACCCCATATGACCTGGAACCCAACAAAAATAAATACTAAAATGCCTTTTACGCAAACACGCTACTTTGTCTAAGATCTTTATAATTATAGGATGGTCAGTCTTCATATTTTCAAGTGCTTGTTCAATTGTTTATAAATTTTTCTCTAATTTTGATCTCCAGTGTATATGTTATATATATTTATTTTTTTATTATTATTAAAGGGTTTTCAGAGATAAATCAATAATTACAGGTGTGATTTATGAGATTTGTTGTGTTTTGGATCCAGTTTTTCTTTGTAAAAGGCAAAAAAAATTATCATGATGATCTAATATCTTTGTTTGATTATTTACTTGCCTTCATATGTAATTCGTTTGGTTTTAGTCTGGTTGCAAAATGAATCACAGCAGTCACAGATCGAATCTTGACCAAACACAGAGATCCATCTAGTAAACAAAAGCTTTAGTAGTCTGGTTGTGGTAAAAGGGGTTTTTCCATCACAGAAAAAAAAGAATCATTATCTTTACAACTATGAGAGGACAAAAGTTTAGTCTTGTTAACCTTTTATCTCTGTGGCTGTAAAAACAAGATTTCTGCATTGGACTGGGGCCTCCGCCAGAAACAGAGAGCTCACAATGGAGTGCAACCTACAATAAATCACACAATGAATGATTGATTGCATTACAAAAACAAAGTACAGTACTGTTTTGTCTTCACAAATGTGTCAATGGTGAGAAATGAATTAAATGCACAAACACACCTGGGCCTCTGGAGCCTCAGTGAACTGAAAAGCACCAAAGGAGAACTGAATAACATTGTCTGCCCTGGAGAACCTGAATCTTGAAGCACCTGGATTTATCCGGCTTTCCCGTAAACACCTGGACGCGTGCGAGACAGTCTTTGTGTCTGATAATTGTTCCACAAAGTCAGTGTATTGCTCCACTCACCCGTAATTGTCTATGATGCTGTGTTTGGTGGCTTGACTCAAAGGGTTGACTGTAGCTGCATAACAGCCATTGATAAAAAGCTTGACCCCACGGTAATGATGGCGTGTGGAGACCTGCACATTCACCTGCTGACCCAGTAGGTACACAGCAGATCTGACTGGAGAAGACCAGGAATCTACAATATAGATACATTAGATTAGACTATCAGTATCATTTTACAGTGCACTGTAATCTGGTGGTTTACAGATTCTATTAGGGTTGATTCAAAAACATATTTCAAAGTGTGGGAACATGAAAAAATGCTTATGGCAAGTCACATCATGCACTGTAATGGCGCAATCTTTGGAACGGAACTCCTTTAATCTCCTCTGTTGCGTGCTTACAGTGCATTACATAAGGGATTCCCTAAATGAGCCATTCTACAGAACTGGTGCAAACTTCGGGCCCACAACCTAAAAACACATTTAAAAAGCATTCAAATCTTAGATGTTTGCTAATATCATTTTATTATCTATTTAAACCCACAATAATTTTTCAAATATCAGTAAGTGTAACATAAAATCAGCATTTAGTGGGTACTTGCAATTGGGAAGTGGGTGTCCTGAACCCTAACCCCTACATTTCAACATAATCATTTTTGCATTTTATTCCATTGTTGTTTTTAAAAATACCTTTTCGATATTTTAAAAAAGTAAAGTTCTAAAAAACATTTTTAATATTTTCTTTGTAAATTAGGAAACAATGTGTCCTGCATTTTCATGTCACTACTGAAACAGTGTATGTTCCTCTCTCCATCTCGCATAGCTACATAGTAGATAGGCCCCATCATTTTGAGGTAAATGTGTTCAAAAGTATAAAAAAATCTGTGTGTAACATTAAAGAATGTCACTAACGAACACCATTTTTTAGAAACATTTGGTGGAGTTTCGCTATGTTATCCCATAAAATTGTAACTACCATAACAGTCACCACCGAAACATTTCATTGTTGTTTCTGTAGTTACAAAAGAGAACACAATCCTTTATTGGGGGAAATAAACTAAATTTTAGTACAGTTATGCAATTTTTTTATATTTAGTATGTTTTAGTAGTGTTTTAGTATGCGAGTTAAAATTCTGCAATGTGATGTGGTCGTTACCAAAACATTACTTTCGTCAAAAATAAAGTATACTGAATTATCAACCAAGATGTTATGATAGTGTTTGGTTTAATGTATATTCAGACTAATGAATCCTTAAGTTTGAAATCAGCATGGTCAACTTTTTCAAATGCAACAAATTTTATAAATCACACTTGAAATGTTGTTAAAATTGCATTTATTATTGATTTACCTCTGAAAACTTTTATTAATAATAATAATAATAATAATAATAATAATAATAGAAAAAAAAAAGATATTAACAAGCAAATATAAATAGGTAAACATATAATAGGTCTATATAACCCTTCTTATTAAATTATATATTACTGTGTTTCGGTAGTATTTTTTTCCAAGATTCAAGACTCTGAACCAATTCTATAGAATGGCCCATATAAATATTAGAGTTGGTCCATAAAGTGCCTGCCTGTTGTTGCAACTGTTTGCCTTTTTTATCCTAACTGCAACCGAAAACAATCAAAATTGATTGATTTGAATGAAATCAAATTCGATTACTGATTTTAAACTTTTTATATTATTATATAATAATACAACTGCCAAAAAATCTGCAATGTTTATCTGTCAAGGGCAGACTGGTAAATATGTAATATAAGACTGTTATTGCATAATGATAATGTGATAATGTACAAAATACTGCTGCTTACCGTCCATCAGCTGAATCTGAAAATCAGCAGATCGGGTCCTGATAACTTTGCGCAATGGTGTCCCTAATGTGGGACTCACCACCAGACTGTGCACATGATGTTCCCTAAATAATAAACAACAGAACAGTGTTGTTGTCTAGATTCTTGCACTGGATATCCTGGTTCAGTTTGACCAACCACAAATGCCTTTTGTTCCTCAGACAGTTTGCACTCTTATCCCGGACTTTTGGCAGTCTCTAGTACTCCAAATGTTTATCACGGTCCTACCGATTATTACAGCCCAAAACATGAAAAATTTACCATTTTCAGCAGCAATAATCGACAAAATATGTGAGTTTTGTTTGGTTCAGTGCCGCCAATATGGCCTATTGATGACTAGTCGTGAAAACCCTCTATTGCACTGATTGCTCTAAAATGACAATTAAAATGAGTTTAAGACACAATAGTCCATAACATAACTCTTATTTCCTATTTGTGTATATGCTTTATTTTTTAAGATGAACTGTTTTTTCCCCAAAGCATTGTTAAATGCCAGATCTCAAAGATTTGATTTTTTTTTTTAAATTATGATAGCTGTTAAATCTTATGATTTTAAATCTGTATTTAACCCCAGAATGATCTATGAGAAAAAGAGGTGCTAAAGTCTGATTTTTGTGATGGCTGCGCTTTAATATTAAATGATCATAATCTTAATTCAAGCGACGAAGGATTTTAAAATCCTAGTAATCAGCGTCAAGTACTTGTCTACTGTAAGGTTAACCCTGGTTTAAATGTTTCACATTTTAAAAGTTGAAAACATTTGTTAGAAATTTGGAAAAGTAATCAAAAAATAATCAAATGTTGTCAGTTACATTACATTAATAAAGTGACTGAAATACACTATTATAGTGTTTTTTTACAACGTCATCAATCGGCGGCACTGAACTAAACAGAACTCAAATTTTGCTGATTATTGCTGCTGAAAATAGACAATTATTATTGTGTCTTGGGCTATACTAATAGTCGGACCGGGAAAAATAAAATTGGAGTACTATAGGCAAATCAAGGAGAAGAGTACAAAACAACTGTCTGAGGAACAAAGGGCATCTGTGGTCGGCCAAACTGAACAAGGATTTGTGTTTGTTCTTAGCATTTCCGGTCAGGTAGGTGAAATATTAGGCTATATCTTTCTTAATACTGTGTACATGCCTTTACCACCAACTGAACTTTAGTTTGTCAAAATATTGGGCATTTTCCTGCTTACTAAGTCCTTCTCTATATAACTTAACAGTTTTTTTTTTGTGGTTTAGACAGCATACATCAGCAGAACAACATATTCAGTAGTACACTAACCATGCAATCAATGCTGTTGTTTACATCGGAGTATCTCCAACATGGCCACGCATCCCTGTAACTGACCAAACCATGACATAAGTGCAAACCCTTAACCCTCAATGGTACGCATTATGTTCCAACCATGAAATATTTTTTAAATATTTAGGAAATCGTTGTTATGGCAACACTGTACCACAATGGAAAATACATAAATACAACTATACTACAATAAACACTTCAAATTAATAAAATAACTGCAATCAAATAATTGATTTTACTATTTATAAAAAATCCCAATGGGGAAATGTATTACTTCAATTCCACTGTGGTACAGTGTTGCCATAAAGCAACATTGATATTTTCTCATTTTACAGTACAACTATGTTAGATAATGTTGATTTGTGAATATAAATGTCATTTACTAACTAAAGACGAAGCAAAAAAATCCCCCTTGATAAAAGATGATCAGAAATTAGGTTATCAGAGCCATTTCTGGAGCACTTCAACCGGTGTCCTCCATGTGAGGGTGACAGTGGGAAAAATTGTTTTGGAGGAACATTTGAATATAATTTTACTTAAAAAACAGCACATCACTGACTACCTTACGGCTGGCTTTTAATTAGCATATTCCAACATATTGTATTGTACCCAGAAAAACAAGGAAATCGGTAGAAATTAATTGTTGCCATATGGCAAGTCCGTACCGTAGAGTGTTAATTACATTTTAAATAGGGTAGCCTAACTTGCAATCTGTAACCTACATTTTCCCAACACTGCTTATACATGATTTTTTTTTCGCATGGCTTTATGTTACATAGAGCAAAACTGATTCTTACTCAGAACCGGCTGGTTTACCTTTTATAGCGACATTCCACACCCACGTTGACTCTGTGACAACGGAGGGAGTTTCGGTGTGACAGCGGCAAGTAATGAAGGACGTATTTGTAGGCAACATAATCAGGAAACACCTTTTAATTTGATATGAGTCATGTCATTACTTGGTAACGAATTGGCAGCAGATCTACATTCTTTTGAAATGACACTCACCTGTTGTTCACCTTGACAGTCGTTGAGCGCGTATGTGAAGAGCAGGTCGTTATGCGGCTCAAGGACGCCATTACTTTTGCAGGTCTCTCCGAGCGTTAGCTCCTCTGCGACGGCCGAGAAACCGTAGAAATTCTTTTTCACCTTTAAAACGAATCCGGAACGTGAGCAAGTTACTGAAACATCCGGGAGCCGGGTGAATTTCGGCAGGTAATCCTCTCCAGGTGGTACTCTCGCAGGTGTTCGACCACGGATCCGGAGGACAGGCACAGGCCTATGGCGCGTTAAGTCTGGCGTGTTTGTAAAAAGATCGCGCACCAGAAGTTTCCCAGGGTGTTTCTCACGAGCTGTTCTTGGACGGTCGGTTCTTTCATCAAATAAAGATGAAGATAAGACACTATTCAACCGTGTCGGGCTGGAGAAAATTCCAAGAATCGAACATAGAACTATGCGAGTTATGCTGTTTACTTTCATATCAGTAATCGGTGTATCTAGTAGTATAGTTTTTCCTAAAGGGTGGAAACTACACAATCAAAAAAGGCCTTTTGAGACACGTTTTGTTGGCGATTAGATGTGATTGGTCTATAAACGAGATGATTTGTAATTAATTTCCGCTCGAATTGTGCGGAATTGGTCACTAGAGGGCGCCACACGGCTGAAGAAACGAGTTTCATACAATCGCAATGGGTCTGCACCACTGATCTAAATATATCTCTATTATAAATCAATGGTCTGCACCCATTTTAGTCTTTTAGTCTTGGTCAGTTTGAAACGCTACAGAAAGTAAATGCGCATGACTGTCCCAGATCTGAAAAATACAAAACTAACTGCCATTAATACACATTACACCCTCACTGTAACTTCTAACACCGCATCGGAGCAGCATTTAGGGTATCCCATCATTCATCACGTTCATGAACTCTCACGCGAGTTTGCCTCGCGAGAATTCGAGGAAACCAAATTAGATGCACATACTTTGTTAGCAAAACCTCAAGTGATGCACATTTTATAGATGTGTATTTTGTAAAACGTTTGTAACTGTGTATTTGTTTGATCACTTAATTAGACGCATCACTGTTAAAATGTCGTTATTTATTTGTGTAGCCTACTTCAAAATTCCAATTATTTAAAACCAAAATGCATCAATAGAGCTACACCAGCGACATCATTCAGCATTCATTTTGTAATTTTATAAAACAATTGTTCTTGATAGGAAAAATTCTTGATTGTTCTAGTGATTTATTTCTTGTCCTTTTTAACTCACAAGTTAACGCTGCAAATTTAAATAGTTTAGTTTTTTCTGCAGTCGAAGACAGAATAGATTATGTCAGGGATTCTCTCATTTTTAAGATTATCAAGAATTATTTTATTTCGATCTGCAGTGTAATAAAAATTAAGAAATAAGTGGCTTATCCCTATCTATAGACAACAGGCTAATTCCTTCTTTATTTTTAACTTCTTTAGGCAAGGCTAACGAATTTTCATAACGAATATGCATAACGAATAGCCTAGCTATACTTCAAAAGTTTTCATAGAAAATCATAAATCACGAATGTGATGCAATTATAACAATAATAAAAACATAATAATATATATATTCAATCAGGCTTGGTTCAAAAACATATAGGCTAAGTGTGGGAACGTAAAAAAAATGCTTCTGGGCAAGTCATAACATGCACTGTAATGACGCAATCTTTGGAATGGAACTCCTTTAAACTCCTTTATTGAGTGCTTACAATGCATTACATTACAACTGCTATACAGGTCCTTCTCAAAAAATTAGCATATTGTGATAAAGTTTATTATTTTCTGTAATGTATTGATAAACATTAGACTTTCATATATTTTAGATTCATTACACA
Source organism: Cirrhinus molitorella (assembly GCA_033026305.1). Classification (NCBI taxonomy): domain Eukaryota; kingdom Metazoa; phylum Chordata; class Actinopteri; order Cypriniformes; family Cyprinidae; genus Cirrhinus; species Cirrhinus molitorella. Next base: position 33,149,831 of record CM065126.1, on the reverse strand, counting down.
CAACTCGAAGTAGTTCAAGCCTTTTATTGTTTTAATATTGAGGATTTTGGCATACAGCTCATGAAAACCCAAAATTCCTATCTCAAAAAATTAGCATATTTTATCCGACCAATAAAAGAAAAGTGTTTTTAATACAAAAAAAGTCAACCTTCAAATAATTATGTTCAGTTATGCACTCAATACTTGGTCGGGAATCCTTTTGCAGAAATTACTGCTTCAATGCGGCGTGGCATGGAGGCAATCAGCCTGTGGCACTGCTGAGGTGTTATGGAGGCCCAGGATGCTTCGATAGCGGCCTTAAGCTCATCCAGAGTGTTGGGTCTTGCGTCTCTCAACTTTCTCTTCACAATATCCCACAGATTCTCTATGGGGTTCAGGTCAGGAGAGTTGGCAGGCCAATTGAGCACAGTAATACCATGGTCAGTAAACCATTTACCAGTGGTTTTGGCACTGTGAGCAGGTGCCAGGTCGTGCTGAAAAATGAAATCTTCATCTCCATAAAGCTTTTCAGCAGATGGAAGCATGAAGTGCTCCAAAATCTCCTGATAGCTAGCTGCATTGACCCTGCCCTTGATAAAACACAGTGGACCAACACCAGCAGCTGACATGGCACCCCAGACCATCACTGACTGTGGGTACTTGACACTGGACTTCAGGCATTTTGGCATTTCCCTCTCCCCAGTCTTCCTCCAGACTCTGGCACCTTGATTTCCGAATGACATGCAAAATTTGCTTTCATCCGAAAAAAGTACTTTGGACCACTGAGCAACAGTCCATTGCTGCTTCTCTGTAGCCCAGGTCAGGCGCTTCTGCCGCTGTTTCTGGTTCAAAAGTGGCTTGACCTGGGGAATGCGGCACCTGTAGCCCATTTCCTGCACACGCCTGTACACGGTGGCTCTGGATGTTTCTACTCCAGACTCAGTCCACTGCTTCCGCAGGTCCCCCAAGGTCTGGAATCGGTCCTTCTCCACAATATTCCTCAGGGTCCGGTCACCTCTTCTCGTTGTGCAGCGTTTTCTGCCACACTTTTTCCTTCCCACAGACCTCTTGCTTGAGGGTGTCAATGATGGCCTTCTGGACAGCAGTCAGGTCGGCAGTCTTACCCATGATTGCGGTTTTGAGTAATGAACCAGGCTGGGAGTTTTTAAAAGCCTCAGGAATCTTTTGCAGGTGTTTAGAGTTAATTAGTTGATTCAGATGATTAGGTTAATAGCTCGTTTAGAGAACCTTTTCATGATATGCTAATTTTTTGAGATAGGAATTTTGGGTTTTCATGAGCTGTATGCCAAAATCATCAATATTAAAACAATAAAAGGCTTGAACTACTTCGAGTTGTGTGTAATGAATCTAAAATATATGAAAGTCTAATGTTTATCAGTACATTACAGAAAATAATGAACTTTATCACAATATGCTAATTTTTTGAGAAGGACCTGTATATATTAGAGTTGGTCCATGAAGTGCCTGCCTGTTGTTGCTTGCCTTTTTAACCAAAAAATAACTGACAACACATTTCAAATTTTGGCTTTGTTTAGTAAAGTTCATATTCATATACATTTGCATATGCATATTTATAAATATTAACCTATTATATATTGATTGAAATCCTTTTATATAATTATATAATGAAACTGGGAAGAAATCTTTGAAAAGAAAACAGTTGTTGAAGATATGTGATGTTCAGTCTGGTCTGTCAAGTAGAGACTGGTAAAATATGTGATATAAGACTGTTAAGAATACTGCTTGGCATGTGGCCCACATTCTTACTGTCCATCTGAATCCAAAAGTCACCAGATCGGGTCCTGATAACTTTGCGCAGTGGTGTCTGCGATGTGGGACTCACCAGACTGTGCACATAAGATTTCCTAGTAATAAACATCAGAACAGTGTTGATTCAAATCATAATTCATATCAAATCATAATTAATCAAATCATAATTAGTTAGGATTTTTCATCAGCAATGATCTTAGAGAAGCAATTGTTGCTGCCATCAGTCAGAAGAGTAATACAACCATTTCCATCATTCACAGTGAGGAAATTTAGTGTAAATGAAGTGAAAGACATTCAAACTGACACCAATACTTTAGTGCAGAGGTCTTCAACCCTGCTCCTGGGGACCCACTTGCCTGGAAAGTTTATTTGCAACCGGCTTCAGCACACCTGCTTGCAACTTTCAAGCAGTCTTGAGGAGCTTGATTGGCCGCTGCAGGTGTGTTTGATTATGGTTGTAGCTAAACTCTTCAGGATAGTGGGTCCGCAGGAACAGGGTTGAAGACCTCTGCTTTTGTGGATATCCCAGCAAATTCACCCTAAGATCAGTCTGTGTAATGTTCAGAGAAATACCAGACAACTCAAGACTCTACAGGCCTCAGTTAAATGATAAAAGTTTTTTTTTTTAGATAGAAGAGGCTTTCTTCTGGAAGGCTTACCAGAAGAAAGCCTCTTCTTTCTTAAAAAAAAAAAAAAATGGCAGCACAGTTTAGGTTTGCAAAAGTGCATCTAAACAAACCATAAGACTAGAACAATGTCCTTTGAACAGACGAGACCAAAAGTGGAGATGTTTGGCCATAATGCACGCACACATTAAGGTTACTCAAAATAATCACTTATTAAAGTAATCCATACTCAAATTAAACACAAAAGGAAGGAGAAATTAAAGAACAAGAAAAAGATAAATAACTAAAGAAAGCAAAATCTGGTGCAAGCTTAAACATGGCAAACTACGCTGGAGAACAGAGATGCTTCAGTTTAATTCAGTCTTCACCCTGCAAACACAAATGAGAAAAAACACAACACAACCGCCATCTAGCGACCAAAAAAAAAAAAAACGCAAGAACGAGAAGGCGCAAAAAATAGAAGATAATGAATCTCAGGAAAATCTGTTTACAATTTTACTATTGTTAATTCCTTTGGGGGCAGATTGTATGTGTGGTTTAAGTAAGGGATAATCAACGGTTTGCCGTGCGTTAAATTATTTTAAATGCACGACGTGGAGGCTAATAACCGCCCGACGCGGAATATAATTTTTTCCTTCTGTTAACTTTCTTGAATCTTTTCTTTACCTGGAAATTTGCTAAAATTGTTGAATGTGGTACAGCCCTACCTCGAAAATGTTCCACTAGCTGCCACTAGAGGGGTGCAGAGAGGGCTTCCAAATGTCTAAACAGAATTGATGTGATCTTTTGTTTTGGACTTAAACTATGTCATTTTTGGCGATGCACAAAAATGAAATGACATTCGTCAAGTGCGCATACAAGAGTACAAGATGTCTGCTGTTGATCTGCTCGGACAGCTTCATCAGCAAACCACAGAGGGTCAACTCGAAGCTCATCTGGTGTGATCAGACATTTACAACAGCCATAGACGATATGAACCAAAAAGTGTTCTGCCTAGCTCTCCTTTTCGGAACAGCTTGTTTCCGTTAGTAATATTAAGAAATGATTGAAATTACAATGAACTGATATTTACAGAAAGGTGTGTTGGAGGAATGTTTGAACTAAACTCTGCATTACGTAGGGTAGACCAGGTACAGCTGGTACAGGGGTACATTTTAGACTTAAATGCCCTACGTGCACAACAAGTCTCTTCTGTGATATTTGCTTCGCACATGCGTATTAGTACCCTTTTCGACTGGGGGAAATTTGAAGTACATGCACTTCTCCAGTCTGAAGATATCTGCGAAAGTTTTTATAATTTTTTTCCCTAAGGTAAGTTTTTCACTTCACCGCGTCCCTTCCATATTAAATAGCTTCTCATCCAATTACACGACTGTTAAAGTTGTAACTGTTAAACTTACATTTTTGTAAACCTTAATCTGTGCTCTAAAAATTGACCGCTTTGTTGTCAGTTTTTTTACTGTTACTCAACTTTTCAACGGTTACTATTAAATTGATGAACTGAAAATAAATATTGTATCGCTGCTTGCATTATTGTACAATGTTTTACAAATTAACTACTTTTAACTAAACAAACAACCAAATAACATACTGAATGAAAAATAAAAACAGTTGAATTCTCATTTTTAAAGTTATTTCACATTTGCAATTAATTGGTTAGGCAGCTTTACTGCATTACGGATGGGTGTCTCAACTGTACCTGACACATGGGTAGAGTTAAAACAACAAAACGAAAACTTCTTGTGTTTATGAGTTAATTATGGCAAATGTGACATACTTATGGATGTTAAAAAATTATTCATATTTTAGTAGACAAGTAAAGGAAACGTCACATGAAAAATCACTTCTTTTCAGTCCCTAGTTTTGTTGTGGTAATGGAAAAAGCAAAAAGTGTACCAACTGTACCCGGTCTACCCTACATTTTCAGGAACAGAATTGGCCAAGCCTGTTTAAAATGTTATTTATGAATACTCTCAGAAAATGCAGACAACAGCATAAGTTATCGGAAAGTTAATGGAAATAAATAAGGAACTTAAACTTTAAAAAAAAAAAAAAAACTGAACTACATTGTATTAAGAGTTTGATTAATATGGACTGTAAAACCACTAGTGATATTAGTGCTGGTAACATTCTAGATGTTCTGTTCAGAATACTTACTTGCACCTGTAATAGGTGCATCTTGAAAAAAAAACACTACAGAAAAAATAAAATACATATTTGCAAAGAATCTCACCTGTGTTGTTTCATAGATCCTGACTGTACATGTACATCTAGTTTTTTTCTTTTAAAAAATAACGTTGGTTAGTGGTAAGGGAAATCAAGTTATCAGATAGTATTGTTCACACAGTCAGTTCATTCAAATGTACAACCATTACAGTCTTGCTGAACAGATTATTGCACATAAAAAAGGGGGACACATGAATATTTCCTGATCATAAATGTGGGGATGTAGTTAAAATCAGTCTTAGCCAATAGACTAAAACAGTGGTCTCAAACTCAATTCCTGGAGGGCCGCAGCGCTGCACAGTTTAGCTCCAACCAGCTCCAACTCACACCTGCTTGGAAGTTTCTTCTTCTTCTTTGGTGTTTAACGGCGGTTGGCATCCAACTTTAATGGTGCATTACCGCCACCTACTATACTGGAGTGTGGACCAGAGCTAGACAGAGATAACCTAAATCTATGCTTTTTGCTTGGAAGTTTCTAGTTAACCTCAAGAGCTTGATTAGCTGGATCAGGTGTGTTTAATTAGGGTTGGACCTAAACTGTGCAGAGCTGTGGCCCTCCAGGAATTGAGTTTGAGACCAATGGACTAAAACATACACTGTTTCAGTAGTGGCATTTGTTTACATTAAGTTTTATAACTTACAAAGAAAAAAAATATATATATAGTATATTTTCTTTGTAAGTTATAAAACTTCATTTTTTCACTTCTTTCTAAAATCAAAAAGATTTTTTCAAAAACAACAATGGAATTAAAATGCAAAAATTATTTAAATATCATTTCCATAAGTTTAAATTTAGGGTTAGGGTTAGGGTTCGGGACAACCACCTCCTAATTGCAACTACCCACTAAAGGATGATTTTATTTTATTAAGCTTACTGATATTTTAAAAATAATTGTGGGTTTTAACAGATAATAAAAGGATATTAGTAAGCATCTACGATTTGAATACTTTTAAATGTGTGTTGCTTTTTTTATTATTGGTAGTGGACCAGCAGTTTGCACCAGTTCTGTAGAATGACCCATATAGGACATGCTGAATAACTTGAGACTAAAATAGTACAATTAAATGTACGCTTTTTATTTTTTATTTTTATTTTTTTAGCTTGTTATATGTATTCATGAACATTTCTTTTGTGGGTATCATGTGCAGGCGTTTTGTCTTTCTTTTTACTTTTTTAAAGCTGATACACCAAATTAATATGGATATGCATGGGTTTTAATATTTGGTGCAGTCATCTGACATCAAGGTTTTTTTTTTTGACCAACATAGTAGGAAATAATGTGATGATCTAATATCTTTATGATTATTTACTTGCCTTCATATGTAATTTGTTTGGTTTTAGTCTGGTTGCAGAGTGAATCACAGCAGTCACAGATCGAATCTTAACCAAACGTCTAGTAAAACAGTAAACATCTAGTAAACAAAAGTAGTCCGGTTGTGGTAAAAGGGTTTTTTCCATCACAGAAAAGAAAGAATCATTATCTTTACAACTATGAGAGGACAAAAGTTTAGTCTTGTTAACCTTTTATCTCTGTGGCTGTAAAAACAAGATTTCTGCATTGGACTGGGGCAACCTACAATAAATCACACAATAAATGAATGCATCACAACACAAAATACAGCACTGTTTTGTCTTCACAAATGTGTCAGTGGTGAGAAATAAATTAAACGTACAAACACACATGGGCCTCTGGAGCCTCAGTGAACTGAAAAGCACCAAAGGAGAACAGCTGTTGATAAAAAGCTTGACCCCACGGTAATGATGGTGTGTGGAGACCCGGCAGGTACACAGCAGATCTGACTGGAGAAGACCAGGAGTCTACACTATAGATACATTAGATTAGACTATCAGTATCATTTTACAATGCACAGTAATCTGGTTTACAGATTTAATCAGGGTTGAGTCAAAAACTTATTTCAAAGTGTGTGCAAAAAAAAAGCTTCTGGGCAAACCCCAAAATGCACTGTAATGGCACAGTCTTTGGAATGGAACTCCTTTAATCTCCTCTACTGAGTGCTTACAGTGCATTACATAAGGGATTCCCTGCCCTGCTATATATATTAGATTTCATTGTAAATAAAGTGTAAATGAAGTGTAAGACATTGACACCAACGGACACTAATACTGTAGTGGATATCCCAGCAAATTCACCCTAACATCAGTCTGTGTAACGCTCAAAAAACAGCAGACAACTCAAGAACTTCACCGCAGACTCTACAGGCCTCAGTTAAATAATAAAAGTTTTTGTAGATAGAAGAGGCTTTCTTCTGGAAGGCTTAACAGAAGAAAGCTTCTTCTGTCTATCTATCTATCTATCTATCTATCTATATATATATATAAACATGCCAGCACAGTTGAGGTTATTTCTACAATGGTTGTAGATATGGTAATTAATTCTTAATATAGGTATGGCACAGACATGTTAGGCGACATGAGCAAAAAGTCATGACAACAAATGATTTTTTTTTTTAACTTTAAACGGCTTGCACAGTCAATTTGATATATTGTCATTGTAGGCCTAGACTTCATTTTAACGAATATGCGAATTAATACAATAGTTTTCTTGGGCTACACGGCAGGGGGTGCTGCAGCAGCTCCAGCACATACTTCCTACTTTAAAGACTCTCTGATTCTTAAGAACAGGCTGAATTACCTTTTATAGCGACACTCCACGCCCACGTTGACTCTGTGATAGGCCTACTGGAGGGAGTTTTGTTGTGACTGCGGCAGGTAATTAACTTTTGCAGGTTTCTACTAGTACATTTAATGTACGGAATACGTTGTTCTGCTAATTTGCATGACAGTACAAAACATGACAATTGACCATTTACAGTAGCAATAATCAGCAAAATATGCCAGTTTCTTTGTATCCAGTGGCATTGTTTATGCCTAGTGCTGCCAATATGGCCGATCGATGACGTGTCATAAAAACACTCTATAGGGACTGCTAAAAAGATATTTATGTGTTTATTTTCTTCTAGTATAAGTGCCATACTGAAAAATCAAAATGCATAAGTAAAATCACTGATAAAAACAATTAATTTTGGTAAAATCTGAAAATTATGCATGAAACTAAAACAACAAACCCAGTCCAGTTTAATGAATTAGTTTTTTTTTTTTGGTACAGTATTTACAGCACAAACATATTTAATAAGCACAATAAATACACAACGTCAGTATGTTTATAAAAGCCATAAAATAATGTAAACACATATTGTACATTTTGTAGTTGTGTAATATTCCGGTGGTGTTTGACAATAAAAAAAAATCTCCCCATAAACCCTTGTAAAGTCAACAACTGCTTTGTTGTGCTGAGAGAACAAGACACAACAATTTGCATTGAGACTATTTCCAGACATTTCTGCATTTCATCTCAGTATTTACAGGGAGAAGTAAACTTAAGATCAATAACATTATTTAACACACAACATCCATAGCTCGGACCACGATCTCAGAGCAGTACCATCTTTAAATTCACTGTCTTTTTCCAGTTTGTGAAACAACCTAAACTGCTTCCTGTTCACATTATATATTTATTTATTTTACTGCACCAATGAACATTAAAAATTAAATGTTCCTTTAGTCTTGACTCTTTGGCACATCTGCGTAGATTCAGCGAATTCATGTTTATATGAGCTGTGACTTATATTTACTTGTGTTAATTGCTATAATCTAATTTGATCAGGTTTTAGAAAATCTCTTCCTTTTTTTATACTCAATATAAGGCACTATAAATAAATACAGAAAAAAAAACAATGACGCAGATAAATAAGTGTCATCTTCCTCAGGCTCACACGTACACAATGATTTCGGATTGTCTTTAAAGTAAGGAAAGTTACTTTTTTTGATCCACTATAAATATTTCACCCCAAGTGCAAAAACAAACGAACAATTCTTGACCACATCACATCCTCAAACAACTGCAACTCAACATATTCCTCATATTCAGAAACCAAAACATGAATCCATCATCTCAAACGAGTAAAGAAACTTGCAACACAATACAATGTATTAGTAGATGGCACAGAAGTATCCCTTTGTTCTCTCCAAGGGAGAGCTATAATTGTTACTGAAAGCAGCAAATATGACACATGTAGTTGGTTGGTTGTATAAACATGTAGCTGTCACAACAGTAGTGCAGATTATTCAGGGTCATCTCCATCCTTCATTGGTCCAGTTAACCAGTTGAGTGAGGTCTCAAAGTTCAGTTGATAGATATCCTCATTGCAGTGGTTAAGATGCACTTTGGCGCCCCCTGCAGGCCAAAGCTTGTATTTCATGCTGTGATGTCGGGCTTCAAAGCCTCCATCTCAGATTCTTGTTCTTCATTCCTGCAGGTGAGAAACAATACACTTATTTTCAACAGCAAGTGTTGCTAACATGACTAAAGTGGCATTCGTAAATAATACAGATGTGATCGTAAGTGTAGGTCCTACCGCAGTAGCAGCTGCAGCTGTTTGCTGTTGTACTGCCTGCGTTCTTCATTAATGGGATATGTTTTAAAGATGAGCAGCCCCAGAGCTATAAGTGATACAGGAGCAGCCGACACCAACAACTTCAACGTCAGATTCACAGAATCAGGCTGAACACAAACTCTTCTCTCATAACCTGCAAAGCTGAAGGGATGATGAATGTAAAAGCCCAGAATGTAAAATCACAGATCATGCGTTCACAAAACCATAAAAGGGCTTTTTAATACACATACTGAGGAAGATCGAAAGAGCTACCTTAATGCTAGTGTTGATACCCCAAGTGACACTCCAGAGGCGAATTTGGTGAAAAAAACATAGAAAGAGTAGAAAATAGCTTCATGGCCTTGAGAAGTGGGATTCTGGACTTTAAAATCATCTACCACATCTGGAAGCATGGACCTGAAATGGAAACATCTGTATGTGTGAAATTATGAACTTGGTATTTAATGCTTACATTTATTCTAGTATTGTATATAGAATCAAATGTGTTAGTTATATCAACCCATGAATCTAGGAAAATTATTAACAACTTTAATATTTTGAAATGTAGTTTATTTCTCTGATGGCAAAACCAAATTTTCAGCATCATTCCTCCAGTCTTCAGTGTCACATGATCCTTAGGAAAATATTCTAACATGTTGACTTATTCAGATTTTAGTTTTTATTATTAAGATTTTATATCATCAATGTTGAAAACAGCTGCTTAATGTTTTTATGGAAACCATAATGCATTTTTTTCTGGATTCATACATTGTGAAATATTTTACTATTTATAATAACTGCTTTCTATTTGAATACATTTTAAAATGTAATTTATTCCTGTGATCAAAGCTGAATTTTCAGCATGATTACTCCAGTCTTAAGTGTCACATGGTTCTTTAGAAATCATTCTACTAAATGATGTTTTTCTGAACCTTCCATACATCAAAGAAACATGAAAAGAAAATTCTACTCAGCTGTTTTCATCATAAATGTTTTTTCGAGTAGCAAAACAGAATATTAGAATGATTTCTGAAGTATCCATGTGACTGGAGTAATGATGCTAAAATTTTAAAACATCTTGGAAATCACAGGAATAAATTCCATTATTTAAAATATATTCAAATAAAAAAAAACAGTTATTGTAATTGGTACAATATTGAAATATTTGTACTGTTTTTGCTGTACTTTGGTATTAAATAAATGCAGGCTTGATGAGTAGAAGAGACTCCTTTAAACATTAAAAATCTTACTATCCCTAAACTTTTGACTGGTAGTGTATATGTAACATATGTGCAATAACATCCTAATTTGTTTGTTTCAATGAAGGATCTCTGATCTAAATGTCTTAATGTATTACCATATTCAGAATATTTAATAACATTTTACAATTTTTGAACATTGTACAAAAAGCATGAATAATTATATGTATGATTTATGCTCATATTAGTGAATGGCACTAGCATCAAGAGTTTGGTTCCCATGTATAACAACTGGTAAATCAAATCAAGTGTCTGCTGAATGTATAATTGTAAATATTCCCCATTCATAATAAAACATTTTTGGGAAGTCATATTTCTATTGTCTTTTGTTATAGATGCTTCCTTTTAATTTTAGCTAGCAGCCTGAAATGCACCTCTGTCTCTTTCTCTTTGACTGTACAGAACAACTGAACTGACACAGAAAAGCACTCACCAGGGCAGGAGGAAGGCCACTGCCACACTGGCACCAGCTGCAATTGATACGATGTAAGACACGAAGAGACTACTGTTTACACACACCACCAGGATCATGAAAGGCACCACCCACTAAAACACAAACACACGATTAATTATGACTGCCAAATCACACACACACACACACACACACACACACACACACACACCTCACACTAAGGTAACATCAGAATCAGAAACTCACTGGTATGCCAATGTATACAGCAGTCTTTTTCCCAAACCGGCAGAGGAACCACTGCCACATGGGAATAGTAAGAGTGGCAGACAGCTGGGAGGACAAATCACACAAACATTTATTTACATCCGATCACAACAAAACTTCATTACCATCTTATGCAACGGCAAGATAATAGTTCACATACTGCTGAAGTTAAAAACAGTCTTTTCACCCGTCAACTCAAAGTCATGCTGCTTCTAAACTAGAAACGCTTGTCTTTCATCACTATGGAGACTGCTAACCTCATCCAAACTGGTGAGTGCTGTTATTAGCACGAATTCAGAAGCGCACAAAAACACTTATTCAAGCAGCCGGTTGAAAACACTCTCACCATGATGACTAGTAAGATGTTTTGAAAATCCTCTCTGAATCCCAGTGTGTACTTGATGAACACAGCAAAATTTCCCTCCAGCAGCTGAGAAAGGAAAACAGATGAAGTTAAATCCCATCAAGCGACTACTGATTATTGTCCATATAGTGTCTTCATTTCAAACCCAACTTTAGTCTCAAAACAATTCTGAACTTCACGTTTGACCGTAAACCTGTCCTAATGCGGACTGTGATTCTAAACCTAATCTCTTGCATGGTAGCCTCGCCTCTCTCTCTCTCTCTTTGTGGCTCTCTTTGTTTTAACACACATAGCTCATCTCTGTTATGGTGAGCTGTTCTGTGGTCAGTTCCAGAAACAGTTTTCTCTCATACATATCACAGATGTTTGTTGTTTGAGAAACAGTCTAGCTAAAACACAAAGATTGATTTTTTTTGTAAATAATGTGGAATGAGATATCCATCATACAACAGAAAGAAGTCATCAACGGTTGAAATCAAAAGGTTTACATACACCTGGCATAATCTGCAAAATGTTAATTGTTTTTACCAAAATAAGAGGGATCACACAAAATGCATATTTTTTTTTATGAAGTACTGACCTGAATAAGATATTTCACATAACAGATGTTTACATATAGTTCACAAAAGAAAATAATAGTTGAATTTATAATAATGACCCCGTTCAAAAGTTTTTACACACTTGATTTTCATACTGTGCTGTTCCTTGAATGATTATTTTTGTTTAGTGATAGTTACTCATGAGTCCCTTGTTTGTCCTAAAACTGTTAAACTGCCTGCTGTTCTTCAAAATCCTTTAGGTCCCACAAATTCTGTTTTGTAGCATTTTTTTTTTTTGTATTTGAACCCTTTCCAACAATGACTGTATGATTTTAAGATCCATCTTTTCACATTGAGGACAACTGAGGGACCCAGCTATTACAGAAGGTTCAAACACTCACTGATGCTTCAGAAGGAAACATGATGCATTAACAGGGTTCCCACTCCAAGCCAAATGTCAAATTCCATGCCTTTTCCCTGACTTTCACTGACTAAAAAGCTGAAAAAAAAAGCCATGACCTATAATGAACAGATCCATTAGTACAAAGCACACATATACACTACTATATATTTATTTATTTATTTATTTATTTATTTATTTATTAAAAAAAGGGTTTTGCCTTTACCCGTTACTGCACTTTGATCTTTTTTTTTTTGTAATATTCAACAAATTAATTTATGGTTTTTATGCTTTCATAACCATAACTATAACAATATGCAAAACGCTTGAAACAACACAATAAAATAAAATATGGTATAGAAAAATTACATTTTGATAAATGGGAACCAAAAAATTTAAAGCAACAGACAAAAATCCCTGACATTCCATGACTTGGACAAAATAAATATAAAATTCCCTGACTTTCAATGTCTGGAAAAGACCTTTTAAAATTCCATGATATTCCAGAAACTCCATGACCCGTGGGAACCCTGCATTAAGAGCCAGGGGTGTAAACTTTTGAACGGAATGAGGATGTGTATATTTTTCTTATTTTGCCTAAATAGAAGATACAGAAGATTAATACATGTTCCCCATAAGACGTTACATTTACCCTGATCTTAAAATTCAAAAAGCTTGCACCCCCCAGCTCTCATTGTGTTTCCTTCTTCAGGGTTCCCACTCTAAGCCAAATGTCAAATTCCCTCACTTTTCCCTGACTTTCACTGACTAAAAATGTGAATTTCCATGACCTATAATAAACGGATCCATCCATTTGCAAGCTTTATTTACTTGTTTATAGACCTTTTTTGTATGTGTGTTTTTATCTACTATTTTGCACTTTGATATTTTTCTGTAATATATTTACAGAAATTAATTTATGGTTATTATGGGGATAAACGCTCTGAAGGATATTCTGTTTGTAATCAAGTTCATGATTCAGTCTTTTTATTTCTTCACATTTAGTTTTTGCTTTTCTATCATCTACTTTTCACACACAGTCTTGGAAGTGACCATTTTGTAGCCAAAGCTCTTGAAATGTACATTTTCCTGGCATGTTTGCCTTAGTTATTAGGTACAGTCTGGTGACTGCATTTGACTTAAGTGATTGCCAGTTGACGAGTGGAAAGGGAATAAAATGGCACTGAAAAATATGCGAAACGTGTGAAACAAAAAAAATTGGTATAGAAAAATTACATTTTGATAAATGGAAACTTTAAGTTTAAGCAACAAACAAAAATCCCTGATATTCCATGACTTGGACCCCCCAAAATATACATTTCCCTGACTTTCAATGTCTGAAATAGACCTTTTAAAATTCCATGATATTCCAGAAATTCCATGACCCGTGGGAACCCTGCTTCTTGAAGCATCAGTGAGCGCTGTAAATTCAACTACTATTTTTCTCTTGTGGACTATATGTAAACGTCTTTTAAGTGGTATATCTTATTCAGGTCATGCATTTTGTATGATCCCTCTTATTTTGGTAAAATAATGAACATTTTGCAGATTCTGCAAGGTCTATGTAAACTTTTGACTTCAACTGTCAGTACAACTAAGCATTTCAGAAAAAAAAACATGTTTCAGATGCATCCCTAAAGTGTTTTTCTTACCATGAAGGCCAGAGAAGTGAAGAGGAAGGCCAGCACCAGTTTAACGTACGGCCTATGACCCATCACCAGCCGCAGACCAGTCCAAAATGGCACATGCTTCTGTGCTTTTAAACCACCTTGATCTGAAAAAGACAAAGGCAATCATTAAACGAATCAAAATACACATTCATTGTTAATACACCCAGTTTCTTTGTGAATGTAAACAGCCTACAATTAGACCAGGCTTTCCCAAACTTTAACTTTGACTAAAGGAACTGCAGAGAGTTACTAAAAATGTAAAAAGGTTACAAAATGATACCATTTAAATTATATATATATTAAAAAAGTATTTTATATTTATATGTATTGTTATAAAAATGTAAAATGATACATTTAAAAATAAAAACGGTCAACCATGAAAAACTAAACATTTTTTATCCGTTTACCTACATAGATAATACATCAGGTAATACTTTACAATGAGGTCTCATCAACCAATTAATTAATCAAGTTTGATTTTAATTTATAAATATACTATTGTTTATAGTATTGTATATAAACATACTGTTGTTTATTGCATCACGATAGGTGAATGCAAATTAAAGACTAACACAAAAAATAAGAAATTGTTGAATAAAGTTATTTTCTTTAAACATACAAAAAAGTATTCTCAGCTTTCTAAAATTAAGGTTGAACCACTGATGTCACATGGACTATTTTAACAATGTAATAAATATCTTAAACGTGTCAGTTGCGTTGCTGTCTATGCAGGGTCAGAAAGCTTTATACAAATACAAATACTGGATTTCATATCTTAATTGGTGTTACGAAGATGTTGTGGGTTTGGAACAACATGAGGGTGAGCAATTAATGATAGAATTTTCATTTTTGGGTGAACTATTCCATAACTTGATGTGTTAAATTTTGTTAGTAGATATGGAAATTGACATGATGAATAAATGTAAAATATTGTTCATTGTTAGTTCATGATATTTAATGCATTAGCTAATGTAATGAATGTATTACCATTATATCGCTGTTGCCTTTCTGTAAAAATCACTAACTTATTTAAATGTTTTTGCATTCCATATTTTATGATGACATAGTGTAAATAATGTGTGTTAAGGGAAGTAACTCACTGTCCTGCTCTCTCACTCCGAAAAACAGCACAACAGCACACAGAATGTAGATCAAGCTTATGACTGCAGACGCAATCATATACGCACGTCTCTGTGAAAGAGAGAGGGATATGATGATCAAGGTACTAGAGATTGATGAGATATGAAACCATTGTCTGCTTTATAATGACCACACCCCTCTCACCTCATTCAATACTTTGCTCTCCAGTAAGTTCTGAGAGTTATTGCCATGCACAGAGTGATTGGAGCTGTTGGTCACGAATGTGCCGTTGCAGGGGACGTTGGCCATGCCTACAATCTGCCCCTGAACGGCAGTGCCAATTACTGTGCCCAACACCTCTACAGTCATGCCTGAGAGACAGAGGGAATAGGGAAAAAAAAAAAAAAATTGTTTATGCTGAGAAGAACAGGTGTAATAAATAACACACAACAAGGATTCAAAGGTGACCGTAAAAGACATATTTCAAATAAATGCAAAAAAAATAAAAAATAAATAAAAAGCTGTTCTTTTGAATTTCTGTGCATCATAGAATCCTAAAATTAATGTACTAAAATTTCCTGATAATTTACTAACCCCCATGTCATCCAAAATGTTCGTGTCTTTCTTTCTTTAGTCAAAAAGAAATTAAGGTTTTTGAGGAAAACATTCCAGGATGTTTCTCAATATAGTGGACTTCAATGGTAGCCAACAGGTTGAAGGTCCAAATGTACAGCGTCAAAGGGCTCTACACACTCCCAGCTAAGAAATAAGGGTCTTATCTAGCAAAACAAATAAAAATGTATATACTTCTTAAACCACAAATGCTTGTATTGCACTAGCTCAGCGGTTCTCAATTCCAGTCCTTGTGCCCGAGTGTGCAAGACGTGAATCTAAATTGTATTTATTTACAGATGCATGTGTTTTACACTTCTCTAGTAAGTTTCGTCTGTGTGTGAAGATGCTGCATGCGGTGGTGCAGCGCAAGTTCATGAATGAATGTTCTGAAGTGAAGTAAACTTCAATGGATTTCACCTATTCTGGGAATAGAGAACAATGAACACCGTGTAGGGACCATGTCAATTGGAACACAGTTCATGCACGGAGCTCTCTTCTAACAAGCTGGTTATCTAAATCAGGTGTGTTAACAAAGAGAGACATGCAGAAGGACTTGAATGACATGTGGAAGCATCAACCTAGTGTTTACAAAGAGAACATGCAAAAAAAAAAAAAAGGATAAAAAACGATGGGAAAAAAAGGTACAACAACAATGTCGGCGATTTTGAAGTTTGAGGAGAAAATGAGATGCAGTTTTTCACCTTAACCTACCTTTTTAAAACTGAAGTACACAGACGAACCATGTGTGACCTTTCCAACATGATTACAAAATGCGTGAAATCACGCTGCACATCACAAAGCTATATTATAAATGTTAAGTCCTTGGCAGGTCTTAACATTCGGAAACATAAACCCTCAGATAAACAATATTACATGACAAATCACACAGTGTCATCATTTATTTAACAAAAATAAAGCCATGTGTGACAAAGTTAGGACACCCTATGATTCAACTGCTTGTAGATCCACTTTTAGCAGTAATAACTTGAAGTAATAATTTCCCTTATGACTTTATCAGTCTCTGATACAGTTCTGGGGTCATTTTGGCCCATTCTTCTTTACAGCTTTGCTGTAGTTTATTGAGGTTCGTGGGCATTTGTTTATGGACCGCTCTCAACACAGCATTTGAGCCAGGATGAGGTCTGGACTTTGATTCTTTTCTTTTCAGCCATTCTGTTTCTGTTGTTCTTGTTGCATGACCCAATTTTGGTCACGCTTTAGCTGTCTGACAGATGGCCTCACATTTGACTTTGAGGAGTTCATGGTCGCATCAATGACTGTGAGGTCCCCAGGTCCTGTGGCTACAAAACAAGCCCAAAGTCACCAGCCCTCCACCTGCATGTGTGACTTTTGATATGAGGTGTTTGTTCTGATATGCTCTACAGGTTTTCACCAATCATCTCCACTCTGGTCTCGCCTGTTCAAATGATATTTTTCTAGAAGCCTTATGGTTTGTTCAGATACAACTTTGCAAACCTAAACCATGCTGCCATGCTTTTTTTTTTTTTTTTTTAGATAGAAGAGATTTTCTTCTGGCAAACCTTACACCATACTTGAACCATTTTTCTCGAATTATACGATCATGAACTTTTTAACTTAAAATGTTAACTGAGGCGAGTCTGTGGTGAAGTTCTTTGGTTGTCTGTCAATTCTTTAAGTATTACATGGTCTGATCTTGGGGTGAACTTCCTGGGTCATCCACTTCTGGGATTAGTGTCTGTCTTGAATGTCTTCCACTTGTAAGTAATCTTTCCCATTGTGGAAAGATGAACTTAAATTGTTTGGAAATGGCTGTGTTACTTATCCCAGACAGATGGCAGCAACAATTGCTTCTCCAAGATCATTGCTAATGTCTTGTCTCTTTGGTATTGTGTTAACACACACCTGAACACTCCGGACCAGCAAACTGCCAAAATGTCTGCTTTTATACTCTTGCTGATGATCAGTTAATCAAAGGCATTTGATTAGCAGTGCTATTTACCCTCTTAAATCCTATGTTAAGAGTAAGTGTGTCCTAACTTTGTCACACATGGCCGGTCCATTTTGGCTTTATTTTTATTCAATAAATAATGACATGGTGCAATGTGTCATGTATTGTTGTTCATCAGGGGTTTTATTTTCCAAATATTAAGACCTGCCAAGGAACAGATATTTTTTATTATGTCCTGATACAGAAAACCATGGAATTCAATAGGGTGTCCTAACTTTTTCACATGACTGTATATAGTGGCACTGCTCAGGTGTTATGAGAGGCCTGGTTGCTCTGATAGTGGCCTTCAGCTCTTCTGCATTGTTGGGTTTGGCATATCGCATCTTCACAATACCCTACAGATTTTCTATGGGGTTAAGGTCGGGCGAGTTTGCTGGCCAATTAAGAACAGGGATACCATGGTCCTTAAACCAGGTACTGGTAGCTCTGGCACTGTGTGCAGGTGCTAAGTCCTGTTGGAAAATGAAATCTGCATCTCCATAAAGTTGGTCAGCAGCAGGAAGCATGAAGTGCTCTAAAACTTCCTCGTATACGGCTGCGTTGACCTTGGACCTCAGAAAACACAGTGGACCAACACCAGCAGATAACATGGCACCCCAAAGGCACTGACTGTGGAAACTTTACACTGGACCCTCAAGCAACGTGGATTCTGTGCCTCTCCTCTCTTCCTCCAGACTCTGGGACCCTGATTTACTTTCATCAGAGAACATAACTTTGGACCACTCAGCAGCAGTCCAGTCCTTTTTTTCTTTAGCCCAGGCGAGACGCTTCTGACGCTGTCTGTTGTTCAAGGGTGGCTTGACAAGGAATGCGACAGCTGAAACCCATGTCTTGCATACATCTGTGTGTAGTGGTTCTTGAAGCACTGACTCCAGCTGCAGTCCACTCTTTGTGAATCTCCCCCACATTTTTGAATGGGTTTTGTTTCACAATCCTCTCCAGGGTGCGGTTATCCCTATTGCTTGTACACTTTTTTTTTCCTACCACATCTTTTCCTTCCCTTCGCCTCTCTATTAATGTGCTTGGACACAGAGCTCTGCGAACAGCCAGCCTCTTTTGCAATGACCTTTTGTGTCTTGCCCTCCTTGTGCAAGGTGTCAGTGGTTGTCTTTTGGACAACTGTCAAGTCAGCAGTCTTCCCCATGATTGTGTAGCCTACAGAACTAGACTGAGAGACCATTTAAAGGCATTTTCAGGTGTTTTGAGTTAATTAGCTGATTAGAGTGTGGCACCAGGTGTCTTCAATATTGAACCTTTTCACAATATTCTAATTTTCTAAGATACTGAATTTGGGGTTTTCATTAGTTGTCAGTTATAATCATCAAAATTAAAAGAAATAAACATTTGAAATGTATCAGTCTGTGTGTAATGAATGGATATAATATACAAGTTTCACTTTTTGAATGGAATTAGTGAAATAAATCAACTTTTTGATGATACTCTAATTATATGACCAGCACCTACCTACCTACCTACCTATATTATATATATATATATAGGTATATATATATATATATATATATATATACACATTTTATTTTCTTTAGAAAATGACAACACTTATTTCTCATCTGGGATTGAGTTCTTTGTAGCTGCGCTGAAACTGCAATTTGGAGCTTCAACCCGCTGATCCCCACTGAAGTCCACTATATGGAGAAAAATCCTGGAATGTTTTCCTCAAAAACCTCACTTTTCGACTGAAGACAGAAAGGCTTAAACATCTTGGATGACATGGGAGTGAGTAAATGATTAGGAAATTTAAATTCAGGAGTGAACAAACCTTTTAAGCAGCACGTTTTTCAACATCGACAATAATAAGAAATGTCTCTTGATTTTACAATTATAATGTGATTTAAAAGCCATTACAACATGTGTAAACATGCTCTTACGGTATGCTGTGGCTGAATCTCGTTCCTTCTGCTCATTGCTGATAAACATGGTCAGAGCGGAGTAAGGCACATGAAAGCACTGCAGACACACACAATCACACACAGTTACTTATTGCAAGCTGGATCACAACACAGATTAATTTTAAAATATTAACTCAAATGACCTTCATACCTAATTTTAAGCATGAACGTTTAGATCAACGCTTTTTTATTGTGTCCAAAAGTTTGACAAATAATTGAAATACAAGTATATAAATGCATAACAGCACAGTACATGTTACATTCAATTCCAAAAAACTAGAAGAATGTGTACTAACTGTCTGGAGAGTCTGGAAGAGACAGTAGAAGAGCAGATACCACAACATCTTTCCTTGCTCTATAGGCGGAACCACCCATATCAGGAAATAACACAACACAGCTGGTATGGTGGATACCAGAATCCTGCAGAGAGAAAGACGTCACCATCATCAGCATCATCTAATTGTACTTAAGTGTTGTTACAGATGTTCAGCTTTAGGGAAGGAACCGGGAAAGAGTGATCAGCTAAGAACTGTTGCAAAAATCCAACACAGCATCTCTGCCCGTTTGATGTCTAAGGGTGAATACGGTTCCAATTGTGTGTGTACGTGTGTATTAACTCATCTGTATGAGGTTAAGTGAGGTAATGAGTGTGAGCCTCATCTCCATGAGGTTTACTGATCTTTCCCCTGTGGCTCCGAACAAAAGCTTCTGCTGCACTGAGTTTCTTTGGATGTTTAACTAACCGAGCGAGCTAGACTTTGGCAGGGTGTAAAAAGAATCTCTAATCAAACCACTTCATTCCAAAACTCTGGGCACTAATCCAATCAGAGAGTCCACAAGGACAACATTGACAAATAAGAGACACTTCGAAATCGAAAGTACAGACTGACAATGACAGCAGTGTATACAGTTGAGAAGAAAAATACCTTACTAAAATCTCTTCTTTCTTTCCTATGACCAATACAGGCATGTGGGATACAGTATTTTCCACACGGTGCGCTCCATTGTATATTTTTGAAAATGTAATAGGTTACATAAATACAGCATAATCAGTGTAGTGTGAGTAACAAATATAAACAAATGACTAAAGGAACCAAATTCCTTTAATGAATCATTCAAAATGAAAGGGAAAATCTTTCCCTAAAACACACACAGAATCAAAATTTTGAAGGCAAAATCATTGAACTAATCAGTGACGTTTCATTAACATTTCTCACTAGGGATGTAAAGGCACTATCAATATCGCCGACCAAAAATTATAATAGCCAACTGTGACTGGTTCAAATTACACGACAGAATGAATTACCGTAACATTGTTTTCGGGTTTGGCTAAATTAAAAAAAAATTTGGATTTGACAAAAATGATTTTGGTGCATAACTAAATTAAAAGGCCTCTTCTTAATGAATAAATGCAATATATTATTACTTTTAGCAGTCTAGAAATGAAGCAAGATTTGTACAATTTGTGACATTTACACTACCATTTTGGATCAGTAAGATTTTTAATGTTTTTAAAGAATTAAGATCAGCATTTATCTGCAATAAAAAGCTTTTTTAACATTATACAATATACCATTCACAATCTCGGAGTCAGGCTCATTTTTATTAATTTTTTTCTGAAAGACATTATAGAAATTAATATTATTTATTAAGCAAGGATGCTTTAAATTGATCAAACTTTATATTCATCAAAGAAACGTACTACTAAAAAAAGTACTAAAATAAAATAAATTTTTTTGAGCTGGAAATCAGAATATTAGAATGATTTCTGAAGGATCGTGTGACTGGAGTAATGATCATAAAAATTTAGCTTTAAAATCACAGGAATAAATTACATTTAAAAATATATTCAAATAGAAAACATCTATTTTAAATAGTGAACATATTTCAAAATTGTACAGCTTTTGCTGTATTTTGGATTAAATAAATGCAGACTTGGTGAGCATAAGAGACTTCTTTAAAAACATAAAAAAATCTTACTGTCCAAAAACATTTGACTGGTATTGACTGTATTTTAGAAAATCATTATTCAACTGTATCAAAATTGAATCAAAATACACTATTCATCACATCCTATTAAAATACACGCAATGTCCCATATTCAGTGTCTTCTGACATCGTCATCTATATTTCCCAATGTATGTCACTGCCAGATATTGCATTACATTTTAAAGCATTTGTACATTCATTTTTTTTTTAATTCCACATTTTTTTTTATTTTTAAACATTTTTAAAATATACATTATAAAAATATTTATTTAAAATTTTCTCATTGTGGTCAAGAAACCCCTGGTGGACTCTTCCTCCTGTGAACAGTAAACTCGAAACGGAAACATTAAAAATTACCAAAACCACGGTTTTAAACTGCCTCTCTCACATCTCCTGCATGCTGCTTACACTCTGATTGGTCAATTCTGGTGGTGTGGTCGGCTAAGCCAATCAGAAAGCAAGAGGTTTTTTCTGCACTCAACATCCTATTTCCCCACATGCCATTAATACACACACGCACCTTACAAACATAACAACAGATCAGCCTTGTATTTCACGTTTAGTCCTCGATCATATCTCATCTCAGTATGCCTGTATTCACACTGTGTGATAATCTTCAATCATTTTATTAAAGCGTTTCTATTTCATTCTATTAAACAAGTAGCATTTTCTCAGAACTCAGGCTAATAGTGCTTCATAGTAAATGCTTACAAAGAGAACCAGTATGTTCCTACTAATGGAGTATGAGGGTGTGTGTGTGCACTTTTCTACTGGCTTACTGAAGATTTTAGCTTTAAAGTTTTCATGCCATGCATAAACGGTCAGCAAAATCCCAGGGAAATGACAACACATGCTGCACTCTAGTAACCCCCTGTACACAACCCAGAGCAGATGGACTCGGCTCTATCACCATGGCTACTGCTCATTTCTCTGTCTTAAATACGACTCTCGTTCTCTCTCTGTGAATACCCACCCAATCCCAGACTTTCAACTTATTAGTTACAGAGTTTTCATTTCCTCACGAATTTCGAAACAGCATCACGCATCCACATCCAGCACAAACTACAGGATAATTTCAGGATGTGCACTTCTGACAATCACGTACCAGGGCATCATGCGTCCGTGTCGTGTCCATGGGGTTCTGCTTACTAAAAACCCAACTGTAGGATCAGTCACAGCATCCCAGGCCCGACCCAAAAACAGGATCACAGAAGCATTGAGGGGATCCAACTAGAAAGACAGATTCTGGCATTAGTTAATGAAGGATTTACTGATTCCAGTGCAATGACTGTAGGAAAATTATAACTGTTAGGAACAACCCACAGTGAAAGACATAATTCACCATAGAGCTGTGTGTGTAACTTTCCTGTTTGGTTTAATGTAAAATATATTATTGCCCAGCAACATGTACATACATACATATACATACATAATATATATATATATATATATATATATATATATATATATATATATATATATACACACACACATACACACACACACACGTACATATATACATATATGTATAGATGTATATATAAAAAGAAGTTGTATTGCAACATATTATGCAAACCCATTTCTGCCACTGAATTACAAATAAAAAAAAGAAAAATTGCGACAATTTTGACTTTTTTCTCAGAATTCCGTGATACAAACTCGCAATGCTGACTTTTTTTCTCAGAATTGTGAGATATAAACTCGCAACTGCAAGTAATAAAACCAGAATTGTGAGATTTTTTCTTGCAAATGCAATTTTCAATTCTGATTTTCTTTACACAATTCTCAAAATTGTGATATATAAACTCACTATTGTGAGATATAAAGTCAAATGAAAAGAAATAGACTGATATGTTCTCAGAAAAGTTTATATCTCACAATTCTGACTTAATTCACAATTGTGTGTTGCAAAGTCAGCATTGTGAGATATAAACAATTTTCAGAAAAAAAAGTCACTATTGGGAGTTATATCTTGCAATTCTGACTTTTCTCACACTTCTGAGAAAAATTTCATATCTTATATCTATATATATCTCGATATATCTATATTGAGTTTATATCTTGCAATTCTGACTTTATAACTCGCAATTGCAAGTTTATATCATGCAATTCTGAGAAAGTGTCATATTTGCGAGTTTATATCTTGCAATTCTGACTATGACTCGCAATTGCGAGTTTATATCAAGCAATTCTGGGAAAAAGTCAGATTTATGAGTTTACAGCATGCAATTGAGAAAAAAGTCAGATTTGTGAGTTTGTTACACAATTCTGACTATAACTCGCAGTTGCAAGTTTATATCATGCAATTTTGAGAAAGAGTGTCATATTTGCAAGTTTATATCATGCAATTGAGAAAAGTCAGATTTGCGAGTTTGTATTACACAATTCTGAGAAAATTAGTCTGAATTGCAATTTTAAGAAAAACATTGTGAGATAAAGTGGCTTCTATAACATATCCATAATTCTCAGCTGTGTAATTGTTTATATTGTCATAAAATGTGAACTGTATTATCACATAGTTCTATATAGTTGGATATATAAATACATTCATATGTACGTACAGTATACTCACATAATATAATATAAATATTTATATAAAAACATGGCTTTGCAATATCAAGCCAACAGACTATTAAGACTATTGCAATATCAAGCCAGTAACAGACTGTTCTTCAGCTACTTAACACTTCATCTGGTGCCAATCATTTGCTCGGCTGACTCGGATGAGAACACCTGATTGGCTATCGCTATGGAAACTGTTGCAATAATGAGGCAGCAGGAGTTTTGAACAAGATAACTGGAGCTGAGAATTATTATAGTCACAGGGATGCAGTACACAGCAAGACAGAGCAGCTTTATATCTGCTTTATACCCTCTCACATGCTCTTGTTCCTTTTCTCCCACACTTGTTCCTGCCCTTGACCTGGAGCTCTGAGCCATTGTTCGCTTACTTTGTTTGATTCTAACAAGGAGAGATCGTTTTCTCACCATACCATCTAGTGATATGGAGTGATATGATACTGTAACAAAAACGATCACTGAGGCAGTTTGTTTTTATAATCAGGTGTTGAGGTCTCACAGTATAGATCCTCTGCCATTTAGTTATAGCGTTCCCATATGTATGCTCACCAGTGCCACATCAAGCAGGAAGATTTGCAGGAAGAAGCCCAGGGCGGTGCCTGTGATCTGATATGGAGCCCCTCCGATTGCAAAACACACCTTACTCCACACAGTCAGAGCTCTTTTCCTCTCCTGCTGTGGTGAGAGCTGAAAGTAGGACAAAAAAAAAAGAGATTATGAAAGGATGGACAATGACAGCGATTGTAGCAAGTAAATCAAGAGCCATGAGAGACTGCTGAACTTTTCACCGCAAGTGGACATGATAAAATCCTAACTGGAGAAGTTAATTTAGTTTAGATTCTATTTGTGTTTTTTTGTGATGTTCCATTTCAAGCTCTAAAAAAATCCCAGTGCTCAACAAAGACCCTGACTCTTACATTACAGATAAACTGGACTTTAAACACTTCTGTTGGCATGTTAAGGGTATTCTTCATTCTAATGCCACCGAGTTGACAACTGCCTTACATTTAGGTGGACTAGTTTACAACTTTGAGATGCTTACGGAGTAGTCAGCACATTTAAACTAGCAGCCAAGCTTTACAACTTCCTCTGGCTCGAAAATGCTGCAACGGTCCGCGGTCTCACATTGTGAGAATTATTGTAGTGAACTATTCTCATTGGTTCCCCTCTCTTTACCATTTCAGACTAAAGTCCCTCCAATTCACTGGCCTTATATGCCTCAGCCTGCAAAGTAGGGTCAACCACTAATGCTTTGAACTACAGGTATGTGCAATTATTGGCAAAATCTTCTTAGCGAGTACAGAACACCAAAATTACTGTAGCATCAGTTGTCAGACATAACTCTAGATTAGTTCTCCACAAATGGATTTGGTATATGCTTTGTCAGTCAACTTTGACCCATCACAGAGTCACCAGATTTTACAGCAAAAACAGTACAATTTTAAAATATTTTTACAATTTAAAATAACTATGTTCAATGTAATTTACTCTTGTGATTTCAAAGCTGAATTTTTAGCATCATTACAAAAGCCACATGATCCTTCAGAAATCATTCTAAAATTCTGATTTGCTGTTTAAAAAAAAAAAAAAAAAAAAAAACTAATAATTTTCAGTAAAAGTGTGGTTATTTTATTGGCTTGTGTTTTTTAAATGTGGTATCATTCAAATTATTGCATTAAATTAAAAGATCTTACAAAATTATATTATTTATAAAATAGCAAAATATTATTATAAAGCATTGGTTTCAGTTTTGGTTTTCGGCCAAGTGCACCCAGAATTTTCGGTTTTCAGCCAAGAATTTTCATTTCGGTGCGTCCCTAATTATTATTATTATTATTATTATTATGTTGAGAACAGCGCAGTAGATTTTTTTCAGGTTTCTTTGATGAATATGAAGTTTAGAACAGCATTTATCTGAAATAGAAATATTTTGTGACATTATAAATGTCTTTATCATCACATCAGAGAATCCTGAAAAAAAAATTATGTATTATTATTATAATAATAATAATAATAATAATAATAATTGTTTCTTGAACAGCAAATCAGCATTTTTTAGAATAATTTCCAAAGGATCATGTGACACTGAACACTGGAGTAATGATGCTAAAAAAGGTAGCTTTAATTACATGAATAAATTACTTTTTAAAATATATTAAAATAGAAAGCAGTTACTTTAAATAGTAAAAATATTCCCACAATATTACTGATTTTGCTGTATTTTGGATCAAATAAAGGCAGGCTTTTTGGACAGAAGAGACTTCTTTAAAAACATTAAAAGTCTTACTGTTAAAATAAACTTTTGACTGGGGTGTGTGTGTGTAAATATATGGGATCACTATTACTATTAAAAGTGAAGCCAAAGCATCTCAGTATGGCCGCTGCCATTTTCAGGGAAATGACATTATTTGGAGCCAGAGTCTGTGCCGTAGAGTTTCGTTTGGAGTCCGAGTCTGCGTAGTAGTTAGGGCTGTCAAACGATTAATCGCGATTAATCACATCCAAAATAAAAGTTTATGTATGCATACTATATGTGTGTTTACTTTGTATATTTATTATGAAAATATAAATATGCACACATACATGTATATATTAAAACAAAATATTTATATGTATATATATTTATACCTGTATACAATTTAGATTATAAATAAATATAAATATTTTAAATGTAAATCTGAAATATTTTTCCTTTATATATACATGAATGTGTTTCCATTTATATATACATAATAAATATACACAGTGCACAAATATACAGTATGTAAACATAAACTTTTATTTTGGATGCGATTAATCACGATTAATCGTTTGACAGCCCTAGTAGTAGTGTTGTGAGGTGGAGCCGCGGTATCAAAGTTCCGCCCAAATTCCCACAGACCCAATCACAAGATCACAATCATGACACTGCACCCCGTTAACTACCACTAACTACCTAAAATCAAACTTATCAGAAAAATAAACACTTGAACATAAATCAGCATAAGAACTACCTCAAATGATGGGAACCATCTTTGGGAAAAAAAATATTTGAAGTGTAATTTGATTATTTAGTTTAGCTCATGTGCCATTCGATTACATGGAGAGGGCAGAGGATAAAGTCATCTGTATCGTACAGCGACGATGACTTTATCCTTCACTGTTGTTTCGGATTTCAACCAATCAGGATTTTGCTCTAGTAGTGACATGATTACGTCGTAGCGAGTGGAGGCAAACACGGCGCGAATATTCGCCAAGGCTCAGATTTTTCAATTTGCGCAATTCATGCGTCAAACGCACAAAACGCTCAATCCGCAGGATGTCTATCACGTCTATGCATTAACTTAACGTGTAAACCACTCGCGCTTAACGCTTCATTCACGTCTGGTGTGAACGCACCTTAAGGCACACTTGGTATAATGGCATGAGAAATTTCATATTTTGCCCTGTAATCAGCAACCACTATGAGTCATGGGACATGCAATTACGAAAACATTTACATTTTAGTAACTGGTTAGCCAATAACTTTTAAAATGTTATTTAATATTTTTTTTAATAACCTTAATACATCTTTCTTGCTTGCTACACCCTCCAGGTAAATGAACACGTCCCCTTTAAATCCGGCTTTTCTTCGCAACGTTGTCACTGACACGCCTCAGTAAAGCTAGTGTGAGGAGTTACAAACAAATATGTATATCCACAAACATATAGTTCAACGGCTGAGCGTAACGCTGATGGATGTAAGCCGCCGTTAAACCTCAAAGAAAAACGGCTGAGCGTATATTTCTATGCAGGCACAAATATGACATCAATGTCAGTCCGCATAAAACCTTAACGGTCGCGCGCGTATGGCACGTGCTGCTGTAATCATTATATTCAGCATCAATCTAATCTCTCGCCTTATCAATTAACCCTGCAGTATGCTCTGTGAGTACCTACTTGGAGACAACAAATACATAGTATAAATATCAAACATCAATGATTTAATACATGTCCAGGTAACATACCTTAGCAATTCTGATTCCATCTTGCTTCACAGTTTTGGCTGTAGGTAACAAACCAGATGAGAACTGTTCGGCTCCCTCTCCTCTTGCCATAACACTAATCAAGGGTGTTTTAATTTCAGGAGCAGAGCAGGCTGCTTTATTCTTGTGTTCAGGTCAAGTAAGGCTGTTTGACAAAATGCTTCTTCCACGGGCGAACAAAACGAGATGCTGTTCTCTACTTCTGCCTCGTTTGAAAGCTCAAGTGTCCACGCCCACGCGCGTGTTCTTTTTTTCCGTCACGCATCGAATGATGTGCACACGCAAGCAAATGAAAATATGAACATTTACCATTTTAAATATATTTAAAATTTAATGATTTTTAAAGACGTTTCTTGTGCTCATCAAGGCTGCATTTATTTGATCAAAAATACAGAAAAAACTAATATTGTAAAATATTATTTCAATTTAAAATAACTTTCTATGTGAATATATTTCAAAATGTAATTTATTCCTGTGATACAAAGCTACATTTTCAGCATCATTACTCCAGTCTTCAGTGTCACATGATCCTTCAGAAATCATTCTAATATGCTGATTTATTATCATTGTTGAAAACAGTTGTGCTACTTAATTTTATTTTATTTATTTTTTTTGCAAACATTTTTTGTAACATTTTGTAATAATGCTGTGTTTTATCAAATAAATGCAGCATAAGTGTAAAACATTACACATCTTACTGATTCCAAACTTTTGAGCGGCAGTGTGTATATATAAACTGTATATGTATTTATGCATACATTTATGCATATTGCTATTGAAATATAAAGAATTAATTTTATCATTGTAATAAATTATGTGCACATATGTGGTGAAGCATAGTGGCAAAGATGAGATTGGATTATGGACCAATTCAGAACCCCACGCCCTTAACAACCCCAAAAAACCAAGACTAGCATGGTTGAGGAAGTGACTAAAGGAAGTGACTTTTCATTGCACATGTGTAAATGACCACTAGGGCTTCTGAGACACTTGGTGCAGTCAGCGTGATTACTATAGGGTTCTGGTTACTTTTTATTCTCTAATGTTAACCTTGCAAAATTATACTTAATGAGGATAAGGCAGATTAATAGGTGGGGGATACTCCAAAGAATCAGGGGCTTCATACAACCATGATTTGGCCCTGGACCAAAGTTCAGGACTAGTAACAGGAGGGTTATTGGCATATGAGCCCAAAAGCACTCTTGAGGAAGAAACTTAAAAGATTAATTACTCACTCAAAGTCATTAATTACTCACCATCATGTCGTAAAACCTTTGTTCGTTTTTACAGTTTCAGTAATAAGTTTAATTTAGGTTTCTGTTATTAGAAGTGTCCATTAAAGTTGCAGTTGTGATTGTGACAGATTTTCAACAAAGAAAAAGTCATGACTGTCTTATCTCTTCATTAGAGTCCACATGTTTGCAGTTGAAATGTCCCACTTACTGTATTTGCAAAGAAATTTAGGTCATGAAGTCTACTGAACATTATTACAGAGACAATCCACTTTGGAGCAACCTGAAGTTAAGGTTCTTGATGAGAGAGCAGCATTACCTCTTGCAGGAAAACCTCCACCATATGATTAGTCATGTACACTGCACTTAAAGACCTGAGATGAGAGCCTTAAGCAAGCTCAAAACATTTGCTTTCGCAGTAATTTTGAGTCTAACACTCAAGAGAAGTGGTTTAACAAAACAAAACATCTTCAAATCATCTTTTTAATTTTATTTTTAACAATTGTATCGTGCAAAAAGTGCAAAGTATTTGAAAATCTTCAAGTATCTCATTGGCTCTACGCACCTGCACTAAACGGACTTATTTTTTCTTGCTTAGAGCACTACAACTTTTTTCAAGTTTAACAAAACAAAACAAAAAAAGGCAATATCCTGGACTTGTAAAATCAAAGCCCTGATCTCAATCCAGCTTAGCCTCTGTGGAATGAAAGGAAAGCTGGAAACTTTGCAAAACCAACTGTATGGAGCTTGAATATAAAAAATATTTTGTTGCATAAAGCATCACTAGGGAGGCTGTTCTAGTGACTAAAGATTGCAGTTGCAGATTCAGATCACGCAAGCGTTGATTCATAAGCTATCATGATGTTTCTTTGAAAGATATTTAACCCCAGGTTTCTTCAGGGAGGGGGGTCAAGTATTAAGTGTACTAGATGCTGCCACAATCTACTTAGAGAGATTTATACAAGCAATTGCTGTCAACAGAAATCCCAGTTAATATTACTTGTTTAGACGATGTAGTCAGTTATTTAAAATTAATAATGGCAAAAAAAAAGAGTAAAAAAAAAAGAGGAGATTCAAAAAGAGATTGTAAAAGACTCATTATAAGTTGTAAAAAATGTTTGCATTCATTTTTACAGTAATGATGTTTTTGACAGTGAAAAAGAATCCTTGTCCCTGTGTGACACTACATTTGATGGGAGTTCATTGAAATAATGAAATAATAAAATAATGCTTCTTCTCTTCAGTTATGTACAGTTGAAAACAAAATGATTAGCCCCTTATAAAATGTCATTATTTTTCAAATAATTCCCAAGTGTTGTTTAACAGAAAGACAATTTTATCAACACAGCATTTTTAAACATAATACTTTATTCAGGAAGCTTTTAGGGTTTGTAATACAAATAAAAATAAATGTATAACCAAGAATTTTAAAAAGTCTACTGGTCAAAATTATTAGCCCTCTGATGTTAATAGTCAATAGTGTATCCCTTTTGCTTGATAACAGCCTTTAGTCATTTGCTGTAGTTCTCAACAAGTTTCAAGCATGTCTCCTGAGGAATGACTGCCCATTCTTCCTTAGCACATCTCTCAAGCTCCTCCTGATTTGTTGGTCTTCTGGCACAAACTCTGGACTTTAGTGTGCCCCACAGATTTTCTATTGGATTCAGGTCTGGGCTTTGTGCAGGCCAGTCAAGTAACTCACTTTGCTCATTTGGAGGTATTTCTTCACCAGAAGTGAGGTATGCTTTGGGTCGTTATCATGCTGGAAGACAAAATGTTGACCCAAACCAAGTTTTCTTGACTGAGGTTGTCTTTCAAAATCTTCTTATAGTCTTCCCTTTTCAGCCCTGATGAGATTCCCAGTTCCAAACGCACTGAAACATCCCCACAGCATTATACTCCCACCACCATGTTTCACTGAACGGTGTTCTTGAGGTTGAATGCCTCTCCCTTCTTTCTCCAAACATAGGCAACATCACTATGGCCAAAAAGCTAGTTTTGTCTCATCTGACCAAAGGACACATTTCCAGTATGCATCACATTCCCCCAGGCTGTCCTTAGCAAACTTCATTCTAGCTTGGAGGTGTCTCTTCTTCAGAAGTGGAGTCTGCTTGGTCGGCAACCACGCAGTTCATTCCTGTGCAGGGCTCTAGTGACTGTCTTCATTGAGACATCAATTCCAGACTTGGCTGGGTCATTCACTAGTGTCTTGGCAGTTGTTCTTGGGTCTTTAGAAACCTCTCTCACTAATTTTCTTTCCAAAGTTTTTTAAATCTTTCACTTCCTGCCTCTGCCTGTCTTGTTCTCCACTGTGTTGGTCTCTTTAAACTTCTTGATAATGCATCTCACTGCAGTTCCTGACACTTGAAAACGCTTTGATAAATGTGTGTATCCTTCTCCATCTTTATGAGCATTAACAATTCTTTCTCTCAAGTCCAAACTAATTTCTTTTGTCTTTGCCATGATGACAGTGCATATTATTTTACAAGTTGTTTCGCAAGATACTAATCCTCAGCTTAAAGAGCAATTTATGGGCTTAACTAGGTTAATTAGGTTAATCAGGCAAATTAGGTTCATTTGGCAAGTCATTGGACAACAGTGGTTTGTCTATAGCTAATCAAACTAATAATTTCTTAAGGGGGCTAATAATATTGACCATAGCAGTTTTTTTAATTAATGTATTTTGTAATTCTTTTATTCAAGCAACTATAAGACATCAGACTTTCTCTAGAAGAAAAAAATAATAGGAAATAATGTGAAAACATTCTCTTGCTGTTAAACATCACTTGGGAAATATTCAAAAAAAAAAAAAAAAATTTAAATTTCACAGGGGGGCTAATAATTTTGTCTTCAACTGTATATAATGGTTTTATGTTACATATAATGTGGTTAAATTAATTATTAACAACAATTCAAAACAAATGAATAAATAATAAGTCATGTTTGTGTAATGTATTTGTGTGTATGACACTGTGCACATTTATATTAGTATTTATGTCAGCTTGTGGAAAAGCTATGAACTATTTTCATCATGTGGCTTTCTCATTACAAACTTTTTAGGGGCATTTGTCAGTTTTACACAGGTACAAAACATTTTAGTACTTCAGCAGGTCAGTATTTTAACATTAATTACATTAAACTTACAGTTTTTACTGTAAATTTAAGTTTAATTCATAAAACCTAATATGTTGCTACCATTTTTTACTGTAAAGTTTTATTATTTCACTGTAAATTAGACTGATTTATTTATTTATTTATTTTACAGTGTATAGGCCTAGTTAATTGTTTAAAGACTGACTGAAGTGTACTCTTAAATCACAGCAAATCTAAGGGTGCTTTTTGTACATTCAGCTTTTTTCTGTTTTCATTCAATATTTAAAACGTCTGTTTAGTGAGTTAATTACTGTCAAATGTGTAAAGGTCATAATGTAGAGTGATCTGTAACATTACACTCAAGTACACATTCTGATTTAAATATGCTGTATGTGAACTTGATACTGTGGACATCTGTCGTCCTTAACTTGCACGTGTTCTCATACACACACAGTGTGTACTTGGTAAGACAAGAAAATGGCTTGAATTTGTGTTAAATGTGTTAAGAAAACTGTTTTATTTCTTCTGTGTGTTCCCTGTAAGAGTTTCTGTAACTGATTTCTGGTCTGCAGAACTAGTCTTACATAATTTGCTGCAAATATATTCTGTATTATTGTTTTCTATTATAATATTGTTTAAAAAGAAGTAACATGACCAACATTTAAACTATTACACTTCTCCACTATCAACAAACACTATGGAGAAAATGGTAAGACAGTTTAATTTGGGCTCCTAGTATATGCCTGCAAGAATTTAAGGTTTTAGCGTCATCTGCTGGACAGAAATGCAATTACCAAAAAAAAATAAATAGACGAGCTGTAATTTTGTTCCTATGAAAATATAGCCAATTCAAACGAATCAGTTCAGTTTAAATAAACTTGAATAATACAATCATACTTATGTCAAATTAAAAAAAGACTACATGATTTAACTAAACAGCAAAATAGAAAATAAAATGCCACTAGAGAGATTCTAACTTCACTGTGGAAGATCAGTATGAGCACATTTAATGTTTCTGGGCTCATGGCATTTAAATGACAATTACAATGACAGTTACATTTTAAACAGGCTTCTCTGATCTCTGTAGTTCACTTATTATGTGAATTGTGCTTTTTGTATGGCCAATTCTCAGAAAACAATGCTATTTGTGCTTTAAAAATCAGGGGTTTTATCTCTTTCTTTTGAAAAGCTACTGCCAAACTGATTATTTGATCAAAAATATAGTAAAAAGAAATGTTGTGAAATATTATTTCAATTTAAAAGAACTGTTTTCAATTTTTACATCCAGTTTTAAAAGTTTACATACACCTTCAAGAATCTGCAAAATGCTAATTGTTTTAGCAAAATAAGAGGGATCATACAAAATGCATGTTATTTTTTATTTAGTACTAATGACCCAGTTCAAAAGTTTACACACGCTTGATTTTTAATACTGATTGATTTTAATTACCTTGAATGATCTATAGCTGTGTTTTTTTTGTTGTTGTTTAGTGATAGTCCCGTTTGTCCTGAACTGCCTGCTGTTTTCCAGAAAAAAATCTTCAGGTCCCACGAATTCTTTAGTTTTTCAGTATTTTTGTGTATTTGAACCCTTTCCAACAATGACTGTATGATTTTGAGATTCGACTTTTCACACTGAGAACAACTAAGGGACTCATATGCAACTATTACAGAAGGTTCAAAACGCTCACTGGTGGTCCAGAAGGAAAAACAATGCATTAAGATCCAGGGGTGTAAACTTTTGTGTACATTTTTCTTATTTTGCCTAAATGTCATACATTTTTCCTTTAGCACTGCCCTTCAGAAATTACAGAAGATGTTTCCCAGAAGACAAAATAAGTCAAATTTACCCTAATCTTCAAAAGTTTTCACCCCCCGGCTTTTAATGCATTGTGTTTCCTTCTGTAGTTGCATATAAGTCCCTCATTTGTCCTCTAATATGCTGATTTGGTGCGCAATAAGCATTTCTTATTAGTATCAATGTCAAACATTTCTGTGAGACTCTTAGATGAATAGAAAGTTCAAAGGAACAGCATTTATTTTAAATGTGCATTTGCATATACACTGCAAACGTCTTTACTGTCGCTTGTAATCAATTTAATGTGCTCTTGCTGAATAAAAGTGTTAATTTCTTTGGAAAAAAAAGAAAGAGAGAAAAACTCTTATTTGCCACAAAATTTTGAACAGTACTATATAAACAATGCGATAAACTTCATGGATTTACAACAACTCAAACTCGTTCAAAGTTCTCACATAAAATCTCTCTTATAGTGGTCTCTATAAAACGAGACTGTCTGAGGTTATTGGGGGTCAAAGAGGTTAAAGGTGAGGTGAGGCAAATAGGGATTGAGAGCAGAAACAAGAGTTGGTCTAAAGATCAGATTATTCTCCAACACTCTTCAAATAACTAAGGGATTATTTCAGCAGATCTTTTGTCTTTATCCGTAGCTTGTGTTTACTTTAACTCTGGGTCTGAACATACTTGGCCTTTCACTACCAGTCAATTTGCATGTGTACAATCAATTATTATTCATGTACAGCACCTCATTTCCACCTAATGAAGCTGTTTGCTCTTTTTCAAGTGTCAGTGTGTGTATAGATAATAGTTTATAATAACTGCCAAAAGGTGTCAAGTCTCCATCCTTTCTCCACATGCGCATACGAGACGGAGGCTAGAACAATACCAGCTCCCAGCACACTGAGCGGCTGCTACCCTGGAGCACTAACCCTCCCTTAACCCTTTGTTAGGGGGCTAATCTGTTGCCTTAACAAAGACAGTGGCAAGTTTTTGCCTCCGTTGAAGAGGGGGATGGTGGGGTAAAGAAGCAAGGGAGTGAGAGAAGGGGAGAGAAAGAAAGAGTGGGGGATTTGGATACTATTGGCATGTCTTTGGGCAACAGCTTTTATGTCAGTGAGTTGTGGTGATGCTCAGGGAGGGTCAAAAATATGTTACAATGTTACATGAACATCACAAGGAATTAATACAGGAATAAAATATTAAAATACATCTATATCTAAAATATATTAGAGTTTTGGTTTGGTCAGAATTTTTTTTATATTTTTTTTATTATTAGGTATAAAAATACATGCCTATATTAATAATAACTATAATATTTGGATTATGTGCTATTTTATTTCATTGTATTACTGTTAGTATAATGCAGTTGTCTGTATACAAACCCTCCCGGCAGGAAAGAAGACAGTATGAGATTTCTCTCTGAATGGGGGATGGAAGAAACAGAAGAAAATCTTTTGTTTCTTTCATGCAAGCCATTGATGGGTTAGAAGGTGTCATGTGTCCTTTATGCAGTAGGAGGCGCCCAAACGCAGTCTGACTCTCAGTTGAATACGTACATGTGCTTCATAAGAGGTGTGTGGGGGTTCTTTGTGTGCGTAAGTACTGCTCACTATGAGCTTTTTGACCACTTGACTGGGTGTTTTGACTGGCCAGACTTATACAACAGATGTCTAGAGCAGTTAATAGAGCATAGCAGACTCAAATGTGTGTCTCCCAGACTTATTTTATACTTATATTTAGTACAAATAAACTAAATGTACTCAACAGTGCTGACCAGTACAGTATAAGAAAACTCTGAACTGGTATTTAGGACAACAATCACTGTTCCATAACTCCCATTTCTCCACCTTTCCTGTATGTGTGTGGGGGTTTGATGATGGTATAATAGGCCTACGTCCATTTTCCATATTAGCGACACACGCCTTCTTGTCACAAATGTGCATGAATACACCAGACACATTTCTCTTATAGCACTGATTTTTTTCTTTTTACTGTCATACATTAACTATTTTTTTACTTACACGCTACAAATGATCTGTATGCAGTTTGTTAAATAAACCAGTTTTAGAGATATTTCAGCACCTGATAGACATTTCTCCACGCAATGCTTGATCTGCTCCGGTCATTTGCATAGATGTGTTATGCCCTGTATAAAGTCAGGCATTAGATCACACCTCTATTCGACTATCGTTCACGCTGTGTTCTCAGTGAGTAGTGTGTTGGGTGGCCAGGGGGTGGAGGGGTGCATGGATGGACTCTTGACGTCAACACAGCCATTAACTGCTCTATACTAAACCACAAACCTTCCATGTATTAAAAACTTCATGAAAAAAGCTCCACAAGATCAATAGATGTGGCTACATTGCCAGCACAAAAGTAGCAGAGTTGGTATTTCTGACTGAAATCATATAATTAAAAGCATGTGTGAACATTTTAACATACTTAAATGATACTGATTACTGATTCATGAGACATAAGACAAAGCATGGCCCAGAACCTGTGCAATATATGCGTCATCAATCGGCCATATTGCCGGCAATGAACGTAAACAATGGTCAAACTGAACCAGGATTTCCAGGGCAAGAATCTTTACAACATTTGTGTTTGTTCTTATCACTTCAGCGGGGTGTTCCATAAAACAAGTTTACTCAATAAGCCAGGTTTGTTTCAGTTAGTCTGGCTTATTTTGAGCCAAATCAAGTGAAAAAAAGTCAGACTAACTGAAATAAGCCTGGCTTATTTGGTAAACTTGTTTTATGGAACACCCCCCAGGTCAAGTGAACTGTGCAATCCATGCTCTAAGTCCAAACCCTCTATTCGTTTGTGGAATAGTTTATTTGAAATAAAAACATTTATTGAAAAATATAATTAATCAAATAGTACTTTCCTTTGTCTTTCTTGTAAAGAACTTTATTTATTTATTTTACACCAGATTTTTTTTCTTTATGACCTGTGATGATTTGATGGGCAAATGTTACAAATGTACAAATGTTATATGACAGAAACTTTAAATGTTCTTTTCCTTAAAATAAATGTTTAATAATGAATGTTATTTTATGTGTTTTTTTGTTTTTGTTTTTTTGCATTTTTTATTGCATTGCTTTCAAATTGCAGTTGTTTCATACATAACTTTTTAAGTAGGCCTAATATTTTTCTTTTTTCCTGTCTGCAGCACTTTGGTGATGTTTAATATAGGTGTGTAAGGGGTGCAAACTTTTGAACAGAATGAATGTGTACATTTTTCTTATTTTGCCTAAATATATAGCCTATCATTTATTACTGCCCTTCAGAAGCTACAGAAGATGCTTACATGTTTCCCAGAAGACAAAATAAGTGAAATTTATCTTTTTTTCTTTTTTTTTTTTTATTAATTCTTAACTTCATGCATTGTGTCCCCTTTAGAAGCATCAGTCAGTGTTTGAACCTTCTGTAGTTGCATGAGTCCCTTAGTTGTCCTCAGTGTGAAAACATGGATCTCAAAATCATACAGTCATTGTTGGAAAGGGTTTGAATACACAGAAATGCTTAAAAAAGCAGAATTTGTGGGACCTGAAGGATTTTTCAGCGGGCAGTTTAACTATTCAGGACAAACAAGGGACTCATTAACTAAACAAAAAACACAGCTGTGGTTCATTCAGGTAACAACACAGTATTAAGAATCAAGCGTATATAAACTTTTGAAAGGGTCATTTTTATAAATTCAGCTCTTATTTTCTCTTATGGACTCCATGTAAATGTCTTTTATGTGAATGTCTTATTCAGGTCGGTACTAAATAAAAAATAACATGCATTTTGTATGATCCTGTTATTTTAGTAAAATAATTATCATTTTGCAGATTCTGCAAGGTGTATGTAAACTTTTGACTTCAACTGTAGCTTTTATCATGCTAATAAAGCCCACTACAAAAATCATTTTAAAAGAATTCGTTGCATTTTATCAACAGATGCTTTAATAAAACGGTACAGAGTGCAGTGTTTACATCTTGTTGTACTAGCCACTTCAGACACAACATATTGATTAGTGCGGTCATGCATCAAAAGACAATTAAAAGGACGCATCAGCTCAATCGTGCTTAGACTGAAGTGGTGACGTAGAGGCTTCTATTTTCATTCAAATCCTTATTTTAGTGCTGCAAATTGCCTTCACATTCACAACAAGCGGCGGTTCACACGCTCTCCCCGCCCCGCGCCTCCGGTGGGTGGGTCTACGCTGAGCTCTAGCACACAAAGACGCAGATCTGGCGCGAAAGCACTTTTACCGGCAGCGGGCTGGGGGAGGGTGCGGCTGCACTGCACCACGCGGATCGATCGTTGCTGCCGTTGTAACAGGACACCCGCATTATTTCCGCAAGGGAGAAAAAAAAACTTTTCTCGTTGTTCAGGTTAAACGGCCGTAAAACAAAGGCGGCTGGAGTCGGCGCGCTATTGTTTTGTTGAACGCGTGTGTACCGGAGTTCTACCGGACGCTGCGCTTCTTTGTTCTGTTCTGCGCGTCCCGTAGACTCTCCCTGGACTTCGCAGGTTTGCGACCCCATGGTAAGTGCGTTTTTACATCAGAATAGCATTAACTTGATCTGACGTGATTTCTGAGTTCATTTCTTGATAAACTTTTGCATAAACCCGTGGGCTGTTGAACATTTCCTGGATCCTTTAATCGGACCTGGTGCTCCCTTTACCCCCTTGTTAGTGCGTGTAATCTTTATTGGAGTAATAGAGTACTACACTCACATCGCAGCCGTTGGTTTCTGTGGGACTTTCAATCAGCCGTGGTTGGTTAATTTCCTGTTAGTGTAAATAAACTTGACTTGTTACTTTAGTAGTTTTGGTCCTGTGCAAGAGCTTGTTATATGCGATTATCTGTAGTTATGCATGTGCTACAGAAATGTTGTTTTATGCATTTAACAAATGCAATTGATAGCATACCAGGTTGCGTGTAAAAATCGCGTTTTGCAATGCATTTAGTGATAATGTGTTTGCATGTTCAAATTGTGCTCTTCAGCATTACAAATGTGCATTAAAGTATACTGTGTATTAAGTGAGTGCATGCGATTAGTGACTGCTTTTGCTTGTGCACTGCGACGCATTTGAACTCCACGTGGGCAAAGCATCATTTGATCTAATGACCCGTTGTCTTCACAGATCATCTTGTAGAAGTTCTGCAGCGATGCCTGGAGTCAACACTCACACACTGTACGGCTGGGACATGGAGCACTACTTTTACGACGAGATGGACACCGAGGAGGATTTCTTTAAGTCTACAGCCCCGAGCGAGGATATATGGAAGAAATTCGAGCTGCTTCCCACCCCGCCCATGTCGCCCTCAAGGACGCTGGATGGCGACTGGCTACTGCCGCTACCGGGGGACCGGCTCGGGTGGGCGCCGCCGAAGGTGTTACCATGTGATGAAGAATACGAGGGATTGCACAAGTTCGACCCACTGGACATTTTTGGGAACCTTGGCTCTATCGTTATCAAAGACTGCATGTGGAGCGGCTTTTCCACGAGTCACCGGCTAGAAAAAGTAGCTCATGGCGAGCGAGCAACGGGGACGGCTCAGATACAGACCTCGACCGCACAGAAGACTGTTCGTGCCGCATCGGGCACGCCCGTGACTGGGACTCAGGCGGCACAGTGTGTGAACCCCGCCGCAGTCTTGGAACTCCCTGTCCCGCATAACAAGAAAGTCGCTGCGGGCTCATCCGGTTCTGAGTGTCGTTCGGATTCATCCGGTAAGGACTACATGGGATTACCTCCCTGCATCGGTTGTATTCCTGTATACTACCGAGTAATTAATATATAACTTGCTATTCAGACCAAGTTTTGACAGCTAGTGTAGGTCTCTAAAGAAAATTGTTCCACAAGAACCCAAAGCGTCAGGCTTTGCCTGTAACCAAGCCACTTGCTGACTAAAAGCTGATGTGGAGTGTTAACTAGTGGAGCCGATTCCATTCCTCTTCCCAAAGTGTTGTAGTCCATTCTGTCGCCACTCCTAGTTTTTTCCTACTCTGTACAGTAGTGAGGGGAAACCCCGCTCCTCATTTAAATTTAAAAAGCAATTTTACTTCAGGCAAGGTCATGCAACGTTTCAGTTGATACAAAGAGAACTTTCTGACTGACTTATTTTTAGTATTTATATTATGTTTTGACCGTTTCAGATGTGAGACCTATTTAATAGTTTTTGGTGACAATAACAGCACTTTAACCTTAAGTCTTAACCCCTTAAGACTCCCCATTATTGAACAT
The DNA here is from genome assembly GCA_033026305.1 of Cirrhinus molitorella. NCBI lineage: Eukaryota > Metazoa > Chordata > Actinopteri > Cypriniformes > Cyprinidae > Cirrhinus > Cirrhinus molitorella. The sequence goes on along the minus strand of CM065126.1, from coordinate 33,109,312 downwards.
AGAAACACTTGAAAGTTTCAGTTTACTGTTAAAAAAAAAAATACTACCAATTTTTGTTTTATATAAAATAAATATTTCACAAAATATTTTTGAATCCAAAATTGCTATAAAATGAAAGCCTTATGTCTAAAGTTATGTTCCAAAGTTGAAGTTGATATTAAAAAATTGAGGTTCCTGTGAGATTTTATTTAGGGCATTATACCACAAACACCCACAGGGTGCCATCCAAACGCCTTAGAACTTTTCTTTTTAATGCATTATTCCGTTCTCAATATTACTTCTATCACAAATTGACTGCCAAATATGGAATCTTGAGACTCTTTTCGACTACGTATTTTGTAAAGATTATCCATTGTTTTTGTGCAATATCGGGCGTGGCCTTTCGTAAATTTAATGCGGTCTCATGTGCTTCCTGCTGTACAAAACTTGTTTTGCTGCATGATATTGCAAACTGGTGTGTCTTAACATTATTTTAATGTATTATCTTTATTATGAACACAATGGATTAATGTAGTGCAAACATTTTTACCATTTACTGTGCTGTTATTCTCGTTTTTTCCACATCATTTCATTCCCTAGCACATTACCAGAAAATGGTTTACTTCTGCATTGAAAAATAAGGTGGATAAAGTTTTGATTCTAAAAAAAACCATAATACATTTTGTAATATGATACTTGATCCTGCCCGCTAAGGGGGAGGATAACGCTAAACGATTTTAAAATCCCACTTCCATGGTAACGCAATGTCCAATTTCAAAATGGTTTTCACAAGATTAATTTGAGGTTTTAAACTTTCAAATGATATCTTATTTATGATGCTTACTAAAATAAGTGATCGAGAAATAAGACAATGGAAAAGAGTGCCAGTTGCCCCACAGAGCCACGGTGACACTTAATTTCTAAACTACCAAATTACTCGTTTACCCCTTATTTGCCATTGGAAATGACTAAAGAACCTGATAAGTTTAAAAATGAAACTAGCTTGTGTAGCTGTAGAGATGGAATGCACCTTCCTTACCAAAAACTGTAAAACCTTCAACAGATTGACTTAATAGCAATATGGTGAATAAGCCAAGCCTTCTAAATGAAGGAGCCAATCATTGATTAGTTAAGTCATAGCATCACTACAGCTGGCGTTAGAAGCGCTGGTTCCTTTAGAAACGGGCAGAGTTTGAAAACTTGTGCTCATGATTGTGCATATGCATTGGCTGGTCTAGCATCAAAAACAAGCTCTATTTTTATTTTTTCACCACTGGTGCATAAGAACATTTATGAGGCAGTTTTTTTTTTTTATTGGTGATTTTTATAATGAGGTTTAATCGTAAGCTGCACTTGAATGTCTGAGAGGTGTTACAGAAATGGCTGGTCTTAAAGGTATTTTGCTTAATAGTGAGGTTATAGGTATTGTTATACAGTGGATGCATTGATAGCATTTGTTTCCTTGCTGCTTTTTTGACAGCAAACCAGTTCTGTATTTTCTTTTCATTATTAAAGTGTTGAAAAAGACATCTCAATTGATTTAAAGCTTAAATCCTAAATGTCCCAATTGTTTTGTCACCTCAGATGACGATGAGGACGATGATGAGATTGACGTAGTGACAGTGGACAACCGACCAAAGCGTGGCCGGCCTCCAAGTCGCCGTACGCCGGTAACCATTACAGTGAGCGCTGATCCGTTTGGACCATGTCCCAAGCGCTTCCACGTGTCTTTGCATCGGCAGCAACACAATTACGCTGCCCCCTCCCCTGACACGGATCCTGAGGATGACTTTGATGAGATGGAGTCTGTGAGCAAACGGCCACGTTTGGAGCCGCCTTCATCTCCCTCATCTCCACTTTCTTCACCCGCCACATCGGACTCTGAGGACTCCAGCGAGCAGCGACGGAACTTCCTGGAGAGAAAGAGGAGAGACGACCTTCGCTCGAGATTCCAGGCACTCCGGGAGGAGATTCCAGGTCTGTCGGCATCTTCAAAGACCTCGAAGGTGGCGATTCTGACACAGGCGACGGATTACTTGCTCCAGCTGCATGCGTGCCAACGGCGTCAAGCTCAGGAGAAGAGAAAACTCAAAGCCAAACAGCAACAGCTTCTCCGCAGGATCAGTATATTACAGAACTCCTAAAAAATGTATTTCCAAAGCTCATTATGGATGAGAACTGTGTTATTCACTGAAATGACACCTAAAACACTGCAGGGAGATCTTTAAAAAAACACAATGAATTATGTCCTCCTCAAAGGGATCTGTACATGTGTGTGTATGCTGGGCTTTAAAATTCAGTTGAGGCGTGGAGAAATGTGCACATGCAATGCCTTCATAAACCTCAGCGGATGGCGATGCAGAGGAAGTTATATTGACGAATTTACCTCCGTAGCAAGAAGGGTGGGTGGTGTTTGTATGCATGTGGGTGGTGTGTAGGGGAGCATGGTGGTTCACGTTGTGTAGAAAATTTAAAGTGTCTTGTTCATAACTTGATCTGTACAAAATCTGCTGTAAATACTGTATTCAGAGGATGTTGTCCTCCTGTATCTACTCACAAACTGCACAGAGATTCTATTTTGTTAAAGAATAAAGCATCTAAAATGACAAGTGGTTTTGAGCACATTTTCTTTTAAAATTAAAAGCCTGGGTCCAAAACTTGGCAAATAACTGTAAATTGCTGAGTTGCTCTTTCTAGTTCCTGATCTCGCATGAAAAAAAAAAATGAAATTGCAAGCAGCAATTTACTGGGGTTCAAGCGCTGAAGGCATTTAAGAATAAAGAATGTAATCAGAAAGAGAATTACATTATTTAGCATGGCTGTACCCACCTAAATCAATGATTTAAAGCATTTTTGCCAAATCCAAATTATTTACCATATAAATAGTGCATTTTATTTTTTTATCCTTTTTAACTGTTAAAAAAAGGATAAAATTAGTTATCCTAGTGCCTATATATTAGTGCCAGCTGTGGTCCGATCTCCCTAAAACTGGCTGGTTTTGAATCACCTGTCACATGTGCTCACCAGGTTTTGTAAAGTTTTGATTTTTGGGTAAATTTGGACAGGCACCTTTTCCAAATGACCCTGTTAATTGATTGACAGCAGTGGTTCAAGAGGCAAAGTTGTCTGGAATGAGGAGTTCTATCGTATCATGTGAATATCGCCCTTGAGGGGGAAAAAAAAAAAAGCGTTATCGAACCCCCAGTGCCTGAATACTTTCAATTTTCTCTCAGACCACTGGGGCCGTGAGTCAAAGGGGCCCACCGAGTTTCGTTCAGCCTCCGTTAAGCGGTGCTAACAATTTATCGGCCAATGGCAGCCATGTTTTTTGAGATAAGTAAATGTCCTTATAGATAGTTGTGGCACTTCGGACCAAGACTGTGCACACTGATTTTCAGCACACCAATTGGCCAAGTGTCCCTATTTTCCGCTGTGATTTCAGCTTGAGCTCTAACATGAGTGTTCTGAGTTTGGTGAAGACATCTCATTTTGTTCAGGAGTTATAGGCATTTTACTAAAAGTGGCCCTGCCTCTTTCAAACGTTTTACCGTCCTTTTGCAAGTCAAAAGTTAAACTTTTTTATGATTATTGAATCTTTCTGCACTGGTTTGGTTCCAATTGGGCGAAAAACTTGGGACTAGTTCGCATTCGCAATAGTGAATCAAAAAATGCTAAATTCCTGAAAATTTCGCCAGGCTCACATTTTAATCTGTCACGACTGAACTAAGGATTTCAACGACATTGACACTTGAGCCTGCGACTGACGGTTTAGGAGTTATGAACGAGTTTGTACTTGTTCGCTGAAGTACCGCCGTCAGGCCGATTGGGGCGAGCCTTGTTGATGATGTCGGCGGTGTGAGTACTACCATCCCTCCAAGTTTCAAGTCTCTACGACTTACGATTTGGTCTGCACAGTCAGTTTTACATGTAGATTGCTAATCTGTGACATTCTAACAATTACAATATGGTTACACACTTAAACCACTAAAAATGTGGTTTAAGCTTATGTAAACATCTTGATTTGCCTAAAAAGTTTTAGTTTTGGATCCTTGCCAGAAACTAGATGTTTACCTTGTGCTATTTCATCGGTCTTGTGCAACAAAACAAATAAGGCAAAAGTAAAGATACGTTTTTCAGATCCTTCCCTCTGTGTGCCTCTGTTAAAGCAGAAAGCGGAAGTAGTCTGGATATTTTCTGAAAAACAGGTAGTTCAAAAATCACCTTTAGCCCTTTATCCTGAACAACAGGTTAAACAGTGACACAGTCGAGGTGTGAAGACTGAATTGTGCTTATGGGAGTATCATTTTACTTACAATTTGAATAAAAGCAAAATTTGTCAGTCGCATACGGAAGCTTATTCATTCCCTCACACCTCTCTTTTGTTCAAATGAATTCTTTAAGCTGCAGAAGTGGGAGAGATGCATTTTGGGATGCAGGAAGCCAAAAGAGGAAGTGATGCAAGCAGCACTATGCTTTTTCCTGTGCATTTCAATTTCTTGACCACATTGGGATCAGTTCAGTGTGTTGTTACAAAACGTTAAATTTTGAAATAAATGCTGTTTTGAACTTTGTAATTATTAAAAATCCTGAAAAAAAAGTATTAAGCAGCACAACTGTTTTCAACGTTGATAATAATAATAATAATAATAATAATTGTTTCTTGAACACTAAATCAGCATATCAGATTTTATTTTATTGTATTTTTTTTTTTTTTTGAGATTTTATTAGGTAAATCAGTAACAATTACATTTTAACAATGAGATTTGTTGTATTTTAAATCCAATTTTGATCATCCTGAGAACAGTAATGTTTTGGTAGCGACTACATCACATTACAGAATTTTAACTTGCAAACTAAAACACTACTAAAATATACTAAAAAAAAAAAGAAAAAAAAAGAAAAGCATAACTGTGCAAAAATTTTGTTTGTTTCCCCCCAAATTTGAGGATTATGTGTTCCCTTTTGTCACTACCGAAACAATGATGACATGTTGTTTGTTTTTTTGGGTAAAAAACAGAAAAAATGCTATAGGTACTGATAGATATGTAACTTGCTTGCTACTGGGTACATTATACTGGACATTTTGTTATAGTTCAGCTATTGGGATCTGGTGTGTTTATTTTCCACCAGTGCTAAAAAGGTCATATCACTCCCTTTTTCCTTTTATTCAAGGTCTATTACATAAGAATCCACACATAAACACTGTCTCTCTCTCAGACATACAGCCCGAACCGGCACCATCGCTGCCAACCACTGACCCAGATTCCATTCCCATAGAATCACAGGAAGTCAGACAGCTCCAAACAACCGGTGACCCACTGATCCTAATGAAGCTAATCTATGCCACACACACTCATTTCATTCCTGCTTCCTAAACCCTGTCTGAGATTCTTTCTCTCTACAATCTCTTTCATTTCTCTTTTTCTCTTCGTCAGAGAGTTATGTAACTGCAGTTACACAGAGAACAAGCAGTGTTTATGTCTCTCTCTCTCTCTCAGTCTGTCTCTCACCTCACTGTCTGTGAGCATTTTGGTCTGGGTGTGTCACAGAATCAAGTTTATTCCATTTTACTTGCTCTGAAGCTTAGAATCTCTTTGTCTACATTCTTTTTTTTTTTTTTTACTAAATCAGCAACAGCCTTTATTGGGTGTGCTTTTGGCTCAAATCTCTGATCTGAAGTAACCTTAATCTCATTGGTTTAAACACTAAAGCCATCTGGCTGCAATACACGTCTTCACTTCGCCACCCATATAATCACACTTTTAGACACCATTAAAGTCGGCACAAACTCAAAATGGACCCTATGTACATTAAAAGTTTTTTGAACGGTAAGATTTTTAATGTTTTTAAAAGAAGTTTCTTCTGCTCACCAAACCTGCATTTATTTGATCTAAAATAGAGTAAAATCAGAAATATTGTTTTATTTATTTATTGTTTGTATTATTTAAAATAACCAGTCACATGATCCTTCAGAAATCATTCTAATATTCTGATTTGCTGCTCAAAAACAAATAGAAAACAGTTATTTTAAATAGTAAAAATATTTCAGAATCATGCTGTTTTTGTTGTACTTTGGATCAAATTCATGCAGGCTTGGTGAGCAGAAGAGACTTCTTTAAAAAACATTAAAAATCCTTCTGTTCAAAAATGTTTGACTGGTAGTGTATATATTTAATGCACATTACTAGTCTTATTGTGAATGATTAATCTGTGCATTCATTTTTAGTACACCTTTTGATCTTTAATCAGAACTTGCTCCTCCTGTGACATGCGCACTTCTCCCTGCTGACGTATACAAGGCCACACTTCAAATAAACTACATTCAGATCTGCCCAAATTCCAGTATGCAACATTCACTTTTCATTTTTTTCACTTAGAAATGCATACAATATGATAGGAAAGTTGGTCACACTTACATATCATGTAAGATATAGTGACCTTTTTTAATAATCGTCGAAACCCTCACTGGCCCTGAGTCATTGGGCCATCCCTATTGTTGAGAGTTGGATAACTTTTAATTAAATTAAGATTATCTTGTATTACATCTAATTAACTACAACTAAATTAAACTGCTGCTTTAAATGCAGTAAATACATGCCTGTATTTTCTTTTTTACTGCACCTAAAATAAAAGTTTACAGAAAAAAAGTGTATTTGACTCCTAAGTGGGTTTTAGATAGGATTTCAGGGGTTTGTCTTTATGTCTTTACACGTTGGTAATAAACAGCTGTTGCATTGTGTAGATGCACTCTCAGAAGAATAGAGAAAGCCTTCAACTGAACTAGACCCAGTGGCATCATTTGAAACCGCCCCTCTGTGCTGTGATTGGCTGAGGAGGTTGTACCTCAGACAGGAGGGGAGGAGCATTAGATTGGTGGGGGTCTTTGTCTATTTGGGCTTTTGTCTTTAATGAGATTTTAGACTCAGCCATCAGACCAAAGCTTCAATTATCGGGAGCATCACAACCGCACAGACTTCAATGCATGATCGTTGAAGCCGTTTACGGTTTGCCTAAATGCAATATTAAGTTACAGGAATTCCATGTGGTAACAAGCTGGATATAATAGGTAAAGAGATGCATAATTTCTAAAAGGCAATAGGTGAGGGTGTGAGACAAAAAATACTTTCAATTACACCCAAAGAAAATGGAAAAAAAGAGAGAAAAGGGTACAACTATATTTGTTATGGATTTGCATGCATTTTCTATCTGTATGGGATCTATGCAGCATGTACAAAACCAAGAGCTGTAGTTTTATTGTATTTTTGTACTATGCAAGCACTATAAAAGCTGTACTTAAATGATTTTCCGACTCAATGCATATTTGTTCTATAGCTTAAAAAATTATGTAAAATATAAAATAAAAAAATAAATACAGTCACCTAGGAAAGAAGAGCCCTGTAGCCTTTAAAACTCTGTTCTGTGATTAATCATGGATGTTTAGTGTATATGTAGCCTGATGTAAGCTGAATATAGGTCAGTAGTGTAGGGAGAGGGAGTGTACTGGCTGACCTCAGCACAAACATGCCATTGTTATGTAACTCTCTTCTCTTCCCTGCCCTCCCTCTTTTTTCCGCTCTGGCTTTTTGTCAGATTTATACTGTGATTTTTTTAAAGCTTTTTGAAATGATAAAATGAGCTTTAATCCGCAACGCATTAATAAATATTATACATGTAAAGTATATATAAACATTCTCATAAAAATATGAAAGCAATTTCTGTTTTTATCTTACCAGCCCACTGATGATTTCAAAACAGTCGTGCAGTATGGTATTAGTTGATCCGATGCCGCCCTCTGGTGGAAAAAAGGGGGCATACATTATAATCTTCATTGTAATATGTAGACTCACAGATCCCTTTCATTGTTTCTGCTGATGTTATGAGCTGTTTTATAAACCTTTTTCTTCCCTTAAGAATGGACGCGGCCATTTGTAAATGTATGGGTCTGGCTTCCGGTCTCATCCACATCCAGCTGTTTTTAGCTGTACAAAACAGCTCGTTTTGCTGCTTAATATTGCAAATTGGTGTGTTTTACCATGTTACCCTCGACCACAAAACCAGTCATAAGTAGCATGGGTATATTTGTAGCAATAGCCAAAAAAAAAATTGTATAAGTAAAAATTTTTGTATTTTTTAATGCCAAAAATCATTAGGATATTAAGTAGCATATAGATCATGCATAAACTATAAAGGCGATTTTCTCAATATTTATTTTTTTTGCACCCTCAGATTCTATATATTTTCAAATAGTTGTATCTCGGCCAAACATTGTCACATCTTAACAAACCATACATCAAAGGCCTATTTATTCAGCTTTCAGATGTACAGGTGCTGGTCATATAATTAGAATATCATCAAAAAGTTGATTTATTTCACTAGTTGTATATTATATTCATTCATTACACACTGATATATTTCAAATGTTTATTTCTTTTAATTTTGATGATTATAACTGGCAACTAATGAAAATCCCAAATTCATTATCTTAGAAAATTTGAATATTGTGAAAAGGTTCAATATTGAAGACACCTGGTGCCACACTCTAATCAGCTAATTAACTCAAAACACCTGCAAAGGCCTTTAAATGGTCTCTCAGTCTAGTTCTGTAGGCTACACAATCATGGGGAAGACTGCTGACTTGACAGTTGTCCAAAAGACAACCACTGACACCTTGCACAAGGAGGGCAAGACACAAAAGGTCATTGCAAAAGAGGCTGGCTGTTCACAGAGCTCTGTGTCCAAGCACATTAATAGAGAGGCCAAGGGAAGGAAAAGATGTGGTAGAAAAAAGTGTACAAGCAATAGGGATAACTGCACCCTGGAGAGGATTGTGAAACATAACCCATTCAAAAATGTGGGGGAGATTCACAAAGAGTGGACTGCAGCTGGAGTCAGTGCTTCAAGAACCACTACGCACAGACGTATGCAAGACATGGGTTTCAGCTGTCGCATTCCTTGTGTCAAGCCACCCTTGAACAACAGACAGCGTCAGAAGCGTCTCGCCTGGGCTAAAGACAAAAAGGACTGGACTGCTGCTGAGTGGTCCAAAGTTATGTTCTCTGATGAAAGTAAATTTTGCATTTCCTTTGGAAATCAGGGTCCAAGAGTCTGGAGGAAGAGAGGAGAGGTACATATAATCCATGTTGCTTGAGGTCCATGTAAAGTTTCCACAGTCAGTGATGGTTTGGGGTGCCATGTCATCTGCTGGTGTTGGTCCACTGTGTTTTCTGAGGTCCAAGGTCAACGCAGCCGTATACCAGGAAGTTTTAGAGCACTTCATGCTTCCTGCTGTTGACCAACTTTATGGAGATGCAGATTTCATTTTCCAACAGGACTTGGCACCTGCACACAGTACCAAAGCTACCAGTACCTGGCTTAAGGACCATGGTATCCCTGTTCTTAATTGGCCAGCAAACTCGCCTGACCTTAACCCCACAGAAAATCTATGGGGTATTGTGAAGAGGAAGATGCGTTATGCCAGACCCAGCAATGCAGAAGAGCTGAAGGCCACTATCAGAGCAACCTGGGCTCTCATATCACCTAAGCAGTACCACAGACTGATCAACTCCATGCCACGCCGCATTGCTGCAGTAATTCAGGCAAAAGGAGCCCCAACTAAGTATTGAGTGCTGTACATGCTCATACTTTTCAGTTGGTCAAGATTCTAAAAATCCCTTCTTTGTATTGGTCTTAAGTAATACTCTAATTTTCTGAGACACTGAATTTGGAGTTTTCATTAGTTGTCAGTTATAATCATCAAAATGAAAAGAAATAAAAACATTCGAAATATATCAGTCTGTGTAATGAATGAATATAATATACAAGTTTCACTTTTTGAATGGAATTCGTGAAATAAATCAACTTTTTGATGATATTCTAATTATATGACCAGCACCTGTAATGTATAAATCTCAATGTCACAAAAATGGTTTTGTGGTCCAGGGTCATATATTATTTTATTGTATTATCTTAATTATAAGCATGCTGGTTTGTTGTGCGTTTACTGCACGTCGTTATTTCCCTATGGCGGCTAATGAACCGTAAGTCTTACCCATAGGCTTCATTTGTATTCACATGTGTTCATTTTTACTTCAACCATTCAACCCACAACAATAAGCATTTGCTTTCAGTGCTTTCCATTTAATGGATAGTTAACCCAAAAAATTACGTCATTACTTACTTTATTTGCAAACTCGTGTTCACATCCATTGAATGGGAAAAATAAAAGAAAATTGTATTTAACATCTACAAATAATAATAAAAACTTTATCTTTCCAATAAATGTGTAAAACGAAATACTCTATGACGAAAACACCACAGATACTTTTATATAGCTTATTCAATATTTAAACTGCAACAACAGTAGTAGTTTACGCTGACAACATTTATACTTACTTTAGTCTAATCTGGTAAAAGGGTTAAACGAGGTCATATTTATTTGACTTCACATAAACTGTCTGCGTCATCGGCTTTTTCCAATTGGATGATTTGAATGTCTGTAAACAGAACATCCACTAGGCTCTGAGACGACGCAGATCGACGCGCATTGCTATTGGTCGATTCATATGATCGTCCCGCCCGACGGGCGCCGATTCTTGCGTTTAATTGGCTGAGATTGCACAGTTTAAATTTGAACGGTTTCAAACAGTGGAAAGTTAAGAAGGCACAGGAGTTTCACTGTATGTCGTGCTGTCTTTCTCTGAGAAGATAACAGTTTATGTGTTAGATTTTTGAGCTGTCTGAATAAGGTATGTATTTTAGGAAACTACACGCTTGTATGAGAGCGGTAATGAAATATTGCACGATATTGAAGAGTAAAAATAGCTGCTATTGACTAATTTGCTAGTGCTACTAGGACGTTGATAACTGAGTAACGTTATACGATGCTGTCATTGTTTAAATGAATATAATTTATCTAATAGTTTTTATGCAGAGATTTTCACCCTTATTGTCTTTACAAATGTAACTATTTAAATATTAATGAATTGTTTTGGTAATACATTGTTTGATCATTGTTCTAGATTTAAGGTTAGAGACATTGTGTTTCAAATAATAAAAAAAAAGTTTGTGTTTTGCCTGTCCTGTAATTTATGGTTGTTTCATGTTGTGGTTTCTAATCAGCCCTGTCGTCAATATGAGCACATGCGAGTCTTAGTGGAAACTAGTTGGAAATTACTTTAATTTCACTCTTTTAATAATTAATGGAATATTAAATTGGTTCAATTTCCCACTCAGTCCACTGACTGTGCCTGTTTGGTTTCTTTACTTTCTTGCTTTCATTTGCACTGGAGTGAGAGCTTGGTCAGAGATCTAACTGTGTCCAGGTTACAACTTGATAATCCCATTTATGATGGTGAGCTGTTTATCACCTGTCCAGGTAGACTGTAGACGAGAGAAGCTGTCAGAAGTGCCTGTCATTACAAAGCTGACAATCTTATTGTCAGTCCTACATAGTTGAGCAGAATCCAGGGGAAGGACAGATGAGGCCGAAATTGGTAATGATTATTTGAAGATTTTATCAGTCTCTTCCTTGTTCCTCCTTATTCTCATAAAAAAAAAAACATGCCATCAAGGGATTGCCACAGTGTCTGGTAGACCATAAAACACTATTAGCTAAATCACAAGACTGTATTGCCACCATCAAATTGCTTAGTTTTCTGCTGGTTGTCTATTATAGCCTTTGAACATATCTGTCTAAGGCATGACTACTTTGTTCCCTCATCACATGGCTGATTTGCACCGGTTGATATCACATGTTTGGGTTTGTCACAGTGGGTTAGTCTGATCTTTTACTGATGCTCAAAAGAAATGCAACAGATTTGAAGGACCTCTGGGTGTTGGGTTAAAAAGGTCAGATGCCCGCCTCCGGGTCTTATCAGTAAAACCAGCTGTGTGTAGTGCCCACTGGGCGTGGCTTTCCAAAACCCATGTTGTCATATTCTGTGTTTGTTTTGCAGTATGAGTTCTGAGGCGCTAAAGGAGAACCAGGGAGCTGTATGGATGAACAGCACTTCTGAAGCCGCTTGTGACATTTTCGCATTGGAACAGCCAACTGGCAGGCCCTCGATCCTGCGGCAGTCACAGGCTGACAACATCAGCAGGACTGCGCAAAGAGGAGCAAAGGTGGGTTTTCTAGAGGTTTTCATGCAATTTGTGTGCTTCTGCATTTTATTTTGTGTAATAAACACTTTCAGTTTTAGTAAACTCTTTTCTATTTTAATAGTTAAAAATATAAATGAATCCTTTAATGGCAAAGATGAAGTTTTAGCAGTCAATCCAGTCTTCACTGTCACATGATCCTTCAAAAATCATTCTTACTGATTTGGTGCTTAAAGGGATGCTTTACTTAAAAATGAAAATTGTCATTAATTACTTACCTTCATGTCATTCCAAACCTGTAAGACCTTTGTTTATCTTCAGAACACAAATTAAAGATTGTAATTCATATTTATCCATAGACGGCAAGAGTCCTACCAACTTCAAGGTGCAGAAAGGTAGCAAGAACAGCAATTATTACTTAAATTATTATAAAAATGACAGTAGAACCACTGATGTCACATAGATGAATTTGTTGATGTTCTTGGTACCTTTTTGTGCCTTGAATGTGGTAGGACCCTTGCTGTCTATGGAGGGTTAGAGAGCTCTTAAATTTCATCAAAAATATGTTGATTTGTGTTCCAAAGCTGAATGAAGATTTTACAGGTTTGGAACATGTGGGTGAGTAATTAATACAGAATTCTCTTTTGGGTGAACTATTCCTTTAAGAAATACTTATCAGTTTAACAGTTGTGCTAATTAACATTTTTGGAAACTGTGATATTCAGGATTCTCTGATTGGGAAGTTTAAAACTTAACATGCAAGTGTGTGTTTTTTTTTTTTTTTTTTGTTGTTGTTGTTGTTGTTGTTGTTGTTGTTGTTGTTGTTGTTGTTGTTGTTGTTGTTTTTGGACTATGTTGTCAGGCTTGTACTGGAGTTTAGATTTACATGGTTATTTGGTGATTTTTGTATAGGTTTGTTTTCAAACTCCACGACGGGACCCAGTCACAAAGAAGATCATGTCCCCGAGCCGCGCCAGTAGGCCGTCCAGCCAGGAGGACAGCAATAAAGCACTGCAGACTCTCACAACCTCTACTGACCAGTGAGATAATTTCCTGCAGCTCTACTTGTTTAGGACTGTAGAAATAACTTACACACTTTTTTAAAAGTGTATTTTCTTTAAATGCCCTGTTTGTTTGTACAAGGTATTCATACCCATTTTCACTGAAATGGTCCTGATTCTCATTCTGGTGCCTAGCTAAGGGAACTGCTAACTGACACACATTTCCTCAGACGTCCAATGATATTCACATAACCTGGTCACAAACACTTTATATTTATGAGCATGTTGTAATATTCAAAGTGATTTAATTAAAGGGATAGTTCACCAAAAATGAAAATTCTGTCATTAATTACTCGCATTCTTTGTTCATCTTCAAAATACAAATTAAAATATTTTTGAAATCCAAGACCCTTCTGACCCTGCATAGACAGCAACACAGCTACCATGTTCAAGGCCTAGAGAGGTAGTAAGGACATCTTTAAAATGGTCTATTTGACAACAGTGGTTCAACTGTAATTTTGTAGCTTTATAAAATTATGGTTGAACCACTGTTGTGACATGGACTATTTTAATGATGTCCTTATTACCTTTCTGGACCTTGAAGGTGTCTGTTGCGTTGCTGTCTATGCAGGGTCATAAAGCTCAGATTTCATGAAAAATATCTTAATTCGTGTTCTGAAGATGAACGAAAGTCTTACAGGTTTGGAACAACATGAGGGTGAATAATTAATAACAATCTTCATTTTTGTGTGTGTACTATTCCTTTAAGCATCTTTGTTCATTCACAAGCAGTAATATTCAATGCTTATGTACGAGTAACGTTCACAGTAATCTATTAACACAATGACCCATTTTTACAGGACTTTGCTGTTGAATAACACTTCCACCACAGCGATTGATATCCAGAGTAACAGTGTTGCCTACCCCGATGATGATATGCCTGTTCAGAGCAGAGGTGCCTATACCCTTGATCTTGACAATCTAGATGCCATCAACCCTTTCCAGGGGTCCAGTAAAATGCAGAATTCACCTCCTAAAACTTCTGCTTTACCTGAGTCTTTGTCAACAGAGCTTATAGAGTCAGATACAACTGCAGCCCCTGTTTCTGCACCTCAAGCTGAGGTGATTGACACTGCAGAGGTGACTGACACTGCACTTGATGAGACTCTTCCCTTTGTCCCATCAATTGAGAATTCCCTTGCAGAATGTTCTGCCATCATATCTTCAGCTGAGGGCACCGTCATCCTCAAAACTGACAACATTGAAAACAGCACCACAGATGCAGAGGAGTCCGATAGGACTGAACCTGAACCAGCACCAGCCCCAGAGCAAATTCCTGTTTTGGACGATCAACCTGAGGCTCAGGACTCGCCACGACCTCCTGTGGGAGCCTACAACTTGGATTTTGACGATCTTGATTTGCTCAACCCATTCCAAACTGGTGGCTCAAAGATCCCAAACTCTCCTCTTATTGGCAAGGCATCAGTAGTTTCCGATCCACCCCTGCCAAGCAAAGAAGCTAAACAGGAACCAGAGCTCTCAGTCCAGACCTCGGATGTCCCAACCTCCATGCCACCCCAGGAGAACTTGACCACCACGGAGGGCTCCTCATCTACAATGCCCCCTAAAGATAACCAGATGCTACTAGAGTTTAACTTTGACGATGGTGCTGAAGTCAAGCGCAAACCCCCTCCGAAACATCTTGGGGTTAAAAGACCTGCAGGTGCAAAACCTGTGACCAAAAAAACAGTCGCACCAGCCACAGAAAAGAAGGAACCAGAACAGCAGCTGTCTCCTAAGAATCCTGAGGAGACAGAACCTGTGGACATTCCTCCTCCTAAAGGTTCTTACACCTTTGATTTTGACAAATTTGATGACCCAAACTTTAACCCCTTTGGCACAAAGGCTCAGATGGGTAACTCTCCACCACGTGGTGTCCAGACCAGCCCGGTTTTGACGAAGGCACCAGCTCCAGTTCACCAGCCTGAGGCCCCTGCACAGGATGACCAGCCTGAGGCCCCTGCACAAGATGACCAATCAGAACACAGGTACAAAAACTAGAACTTGTATGGCATGTATAAATGTAACACATGTAACTTCTTATTTGTATAGTCTAATTCAGTGGTTCCCAACCACATTCCTGGAGGCCCCCCAACACTCCCCCCCCGGGGGCCTCCAGGAACGTGGTTGGGAACCACTGGTCTAATTACTTTTAAATGCTTCTGATTCTGAAAGTTAAGGTCATGGTTTTGATTCCCAGAGAATGCATGAACTAATTAAATATGTACCCTGAATGCAGTGAAAGTTTCTTTGCATTAGCATTTGCCAATTGTATTAATGTAAATAAATGTTAAGCTCAGATTTTTCTTCAGGTCTCCCCCAGCAGTTTCTGAAAGCAATGAAAACATGGCGGAAACTGATCTTTCTGTCACTCAGCAGGTAAGAGTGTCTTTAAATGTACAAATTCAACAGAAAAGGTTCCAGAAAAGGTTATGTTGTTACTTGTTCTCTTACTAGATGTCAGAAGATGTAGACTTGTTCACTGTGTCCAAAACTAACATGCCCCAAAATCCAGCGAAGGATGAGCCAGATCTCATGGCA
Organism: Cirrhinus molitorella; assembly: GCA_033026305.1. NCBI lineage: Eukaryota > Metazoa > Chordata > Actinopteri > Cypriniformes > Cyprinidae > Cirrhinus > Cirrhinus molitorella. The sequence goes on along the minus strand of CM065126.1, from coordinate 33,093,635 downwards.
ACTTCAGAATTTAAAGTGGATCTACAGAACCAGACCTGTGATCTTGGTATGGGGGCACCTAGTGAAGATGAGTTTGTGCCGGGAGCGTTGTGTGAGTATACATGGTTGCATTTGTATTTGAACTACACCAACTCCTCCATTGCAAGCCTTTGACATTGTGAGCAATATCGTTCTCTTTGTCTCAGTCATGCCAGGGGGAGATTTTGATGGGCAGATTGATTATCTGGAGCAGTTCGGATCAAGCACTGTGAGTGTTTTCCTTTATGAGCCTTTACATAAAACCGGTTAGTGCCAAAGTAATGCACTAATTTGTTTTTTTTAAAAAAAGAGAATGGTGCACCAAATATAGTAGAGTCCATTGTTTACTAAGCAACATTTTAGTAGTTCAATTCTATACTAAAACACTTCTTATAGTTTAAGGAGTCGGCCTTGCGGAAACAGTCACTGTATTTGAAGTTTGACCCACTGCTGAAGGACAGTCCAAAGAAAAATGGAGTGGACAGTGGCAACTCTGGATTCAGCCTGCCACGGCCTTCTCTTGCCATCAGGTCAGTCGTCTTTACAAACGTTCATATTAAGTTTCATAATTCATTAAAATCTTGCTGAAAGTATTACAAATAGGCTTTACAGAAGTAGTTCACTTCCAGAATAAAAATATCTTCAGTCGCAAAGAAATTTAAGGTTTTGAGGAAACCATTTCAGGAATTTTCTCCATATAGTGGACTTCAATGGTGGTCAACGGGTTGAAGGTCCAAATTGCAGTTTCAAAGGGCTCTACGTGATCCCAGCCAAGTAATAAGGGTCTTATCTAGCGAAATGTTTGGTTATTTTTGAAAAAGAAAATAAAATGTATATACTTTTTAACCACAAATACTCATTTTGCACTGGCTCTGCGACGCACTTCATGCATTGCGTAATCACATTGAAAAGGTCTTGTGTGATTTTAGTTTTTTTTGTCTGTGCACTTTTCACAAAAAGGTAGGGTAAGGTGAAAAACTCCATCTCATTTTCTCCTCTAACTTCAAAATTGTTTGACATTTAAAAAATTTTTTAATGTATTTTGTAAAGGGTGTTTGACTTTCTTTGCACGTTTGCTTTGTAAACACTGGGGTGATTTTTGATTTGTTTTTTTTGTTTTTTTACTTTTTGAAGTGAACTCCTTTTAAATGGAGTTAAATGGCCCAATGCACGTGTTACAATGATTATGCAAATGTTCTTTGCATATTAGAATGATGGAGGCTGCAAAGTCTGAAGTAAAGCAGAAGTCTCACAGTGACAGTTTGAAGCTGCTGGATGATCTGCCTCCTCCAGTAAGATGATGACACAAATTTCAATACTTTTTGTGTCTTTAACATTCTGACCATATTAGTAGACACACTGAAACAACTTTATTTATTTATTCATTTATTTATTTATTTATTTATTTATTTATTTTTCCCTCCAGGTACTGGAAACTGTGGTACCAGATCCAACTGTTCTGGACTTGCTGGTTCCCACCCTAAAACAGCCGGTGAAGACTGAGGACTCCATCATAGAGGTTCTGAAGTACAGTCAGAGAGACATGGATGCTGCATTACAGAAAGCAGAGAGACAGGTTAGCTCCCATAACTTCACACAAAAGGCCCAAATGTCTGATTGGTCTCTCTAACGGTTTGGTTTTCTTTTCTTAGGCAGAGGAAAGGCAACACGAGCTTAAGACTCAGATTGAGAAGCTGCAACTGGAAAATCAGCACATGCTGTAAGTCTCTGAGTAGCAAGTAGCATGGGTATATTTGTAGCAATAGCCAACAATACATTGTATGGGTCAAAATTATATAACTTACTTTAATGCCAAAAATCATTACACCGTGTCCTAACTACACGCGACTTGACAAGATTCCAGCGACAAACAATTTAGGGGTTCAAACCAGACGCGACATGACGATGCGACAATCAATCAATCAAATATCACAGCCAATCAGAAGTGTGTGGGTGGGCTCTCCCTGAAAGCGCAACGAAATGGATACGTTTATAATCTAGTTCATAAATATTAAAACTTCTAACATTATTAAATGTACATACTGAGTGACTAATACAGTCTTTATGGAATACACTTGTTGGTTTGCATTGAGTTCACAGTTTGAACGTACATCTATGCTTTCATTTACTTTCCAGATCTGAGGTAAACTATCTGTTGTTGCTTTCAGTATGGCTATAAAGGTTACAAAAAATTGTATTAACTCACATTAGATACATTTAACTTTGAATAAAGCACATAATCAGTGCCTGAGATTTATCACCGTCATTAGTTTGAATGCCGATGTTCCAGCTGCGATGTCGCGGAAATAGAAACAGCTTCTAAAATAGAAATTTCACGTGTCGACATCAAGGCCAGACTCAGATTAACATGGAAAAAATACCTTTTATCATGTCATGTCATGTAATAATATTAGAATATTAAGTAAAGATCATGTTCCATTTAAGATATTGTAAATTTCCTACCGTAAATGTAACCACTTAATTTCTGATTAGTAATATGCATGGCTAAGAACTTCATTTGGACAACTTTAAAGGTGATCTGGAAATCCTAACAAACCATACATCAATGGAAAGCTTATTTATTCAGCTTTTAGATGTATAAACTTCAATTTCAAAGAACTAACCCTTATGACTGGTTTTGTTGTCCAGGGTCACAAATGTTTTTACATGAATCCTGGAGAAATGATAAATGTAGGATTCATGCAATTCTGGAAAACCTAGAATTGTACCTTCAGTTGGCTTGATCTTACTCTTGAATTGTGAGCAAGTCATTCATTTGAGTTTCTTTCTCTGTCGGATTCTCAAATGATTCTCATTGGGTTCTCCAATGAATGATTAAAAGGTGGTTGTTGTTGTTGTTGTTGTTGTTGTTGTTGTTTCCCAGTTAGTTGTGATTTACTGGATCAAAGTGTTTTACCTCTTCTGCATGACTGACATTTGAACAGCAAACCAGTCTTAAACTCTTTTAATCTTTTCTCAGGTTTATAGTGTCAGAATTTGAGACCACCATAACTCAAATAACAGGTATGTTTGTTGTTTGATCAGATTCATTACATTATTTGAAAGGCAGTATGTCAGATACTAATGCATCCCTGTGTGTTTACAGATGAGCATAAACAGAAGGAAGACATGGCTAAAATTGAGATGGAGCGAGTCCTTCAGGAAAAGGATCAGTTGTCCAAAGAGTTAAATGAGTTGGAGAGATCTTTCTCCTCTGTCGTCAAACGCCTTGACAGATGCAAGGAAGTCATAGAGGGATTCAAAAAGGTATGTGATTTCTGAATTAAGACTTCCAGACTTTCTCATATCAAAATGTTATTTTAGCATGTAATGGTCTTTTTTTCCTCCACCTCCCCCTATGTCTCTTCTATAGAATGAGGAAACGCTGAAGCAGTATGCACAGAACTGCATGGACAGACTGCAGAAAGAGGAAAAGCGTTATCAAGCATTGAAGGCCCATGCTGAGGAGAAACTAGATCAGTATGTATAATACAGTCTTGCATAATGAATATTGATTAATACGTCTGCAAGCATTGCTAATGGCGCTGATGTTGTTTCAGTGCGAATAAGGCCATAGCTGAGGTTCGAACTAAACAGGGCGCAGAGGTGGCAACACTGGAGGTGCAGCTCAAGAGAGAACAGCTGAAAGTTCAGTCCCTAGAAAAGGATCTGGAACAAAAGGTAAATTCATGCACACGCAGTGGTTTCCTTTTGAGTGTAGTTCTAAATTGTTTTAAAACATTTAACATCTAAAATGTGACTATTCTTCCCTTAGGCTAAAGAAGTCAAAGATGTCACAGAACTGTGTGATGAGCTGCTGCTTAAAGTGCAAAAGCATGGGTTTTAGTGTATTTTGTGTTCTTTGTGTTCATTATTTGTGTTTGTTTGTTATTTGTATTTGTTCTAACCAATTTTAATAAATAATAAAAGAAAGATATGAAAGCACAAACCTTTCTTGATGCGAGTCCCCATGAGCAATAAAAAAAGGACATTGGATGTCTATAAACCCGGAAGCCAGACCCACAAAATTTAGAAAATGTGTACTTTTACATTTCTGGGCTGTTAAAAATGTTCCTATATTTAAAATTTAGGTGTTTGTTTTTATGAAAAATGTTAGCCTTGAAGGATTAGTTCAGACTACGAAGATTACACAGACTACGCAAGCGCATCGCAGATACGAGACAAGACGAGCATTTGCAGATAAAATGTATATAAATTATCAGTTTGTTTCGAAAATAACCCCTTTTGCTAGATAAGATCCTTCTTCCTCGGTTGGGATCGTTTAGAGCCCGCTGAAGCTGGATTTAAACTGCATTATGGAAGTTCAAACTTGGGGGCACCATAGCTATGATATGGATAGAAATCCCGAAATGTTTTCCTCAAACTATTTCTTTACAACTGAAGAATGACAATTTTTTTTTTTTTTTTTTTTTTCTGAAAGTGAACTAAAATGACCCCTGGGCAACCCCCTTGAAATTTTAATCTAATTTATTTCAATATATTCTATTTATATTTTGTTTTTTAATTTTCTTGGAAAGAAAGACTTGTGTCTTGTGTTTATGCCAACTTTTACATTAAAAACAAGATAGAAATATAAAACTGAATAGTATCCATGGATCTAGCATTTGCATCCGTTTGTTTGACATGTTTAAACCCGGTTTCCCCTATTCCTGTTGGAATAGAATTGCTGGATGGCACTGTTCCAAAAAATAAGGTCCTAGGACTGTGGTCCTGGAACTGCAGCAACATAGTATTGGGGTTGTTTTTGTTCAGACCAAAGCAAAAAGTGACCCATGTTTTTACCCTGCAAACACACGTGAAATGGTGGATCCTTAAGAAGATAATTCATTATAAATATCTAAAAAGTAAAATGTTTTTTTTTTTTTAATTAATATAATAATTTATTGATAATTATTTAAATTAATATATGTAATACTTTCAATTTATCCATTTTCTTAAAAATGGGTACTTTAAAGGCTGAAATGTGGTGTATCATTTTATAAAGCTTTTTGTTTTTGTGAAAATTTGTATCTGAACTGTAAATCAGTTTTTGCAGTAGTTTAGTCATTTTACAGTTTAATATTTTACCATAGACATTGCCCTACCCCGCTCATATGGTATTCATTTTATTTGTGCAGGTCTTAAAAAGTCTTTAAATTTGAGCTTAAAAACCCTGCAGCAACCCTTATTTAAAAGAATAGCAGAGTTCACACCAGGACTATAACGATAACAATACAGGGGAACAATATCTATGGGCTCACTTTCAAAACGATTTTTTCACAGGTGATGAACAATAAAACACTGACAGCTTGCACATTTGAAGTAGGCAACACTGTAGAAAAGCAAACAGACATTGCACAGCAAACAGAGTAACATAAAATTACCTCAGGAATTCAGGGCTGGTTTGGACAACAACTTGCCTCCTTTGACGTTGCAGCAGAAAAGAATGCATTTTTTTTTATTCCTCTTCATTGACTACTTTAGAGATCCGTTTGCGCTAGTTGATGGGTCTTTCTTGAACGATTCGTTTATTTTGAACGAATCTTTTATGTGACTCAGGGGGAACGAGTCGTCTCGGGGAGTGATTCGTTCAGTTGCGCATGCGCAATTGTGTTAGTTCGGGTTTTTTGAGTCGTTCGTTCATATTATGGGGCTGTCACGTGATGAACGAACGACTCGAATTCTAGAGACGAACTAATCAATTCTCTTTCCGGCTCAGACTAATAGGCTAAGCGAATGGGGCTGTCACGTGATGAACACAAAACCGAAAACTAGTCAGATAAGACGTGAGGTGAGCTAAGCATAGACAAAAGACCCAGGTAAATAATTAATATTTTCATTATAGTTTTCTTGTTTGTAGTGTGATCAACGTTTGTGTAAGCAGTGGATGTGTTAGGGAAGTAACACGTAACATTTTAAATATATTTTGCTAAAATGAACGGAATGAACAAAATGACTCGGAAAAAAAAATGATCCGAACTTCCCATCACTAGTTTACGCTTTAGATGCACTCGAAACGTGCATGCTGAGGACATCTACTGGTTGATGTAGTGCAAGTGCAACAATAACAGACTGGTGTGGACACAAATATAGTTATGGTTCTTGGTGTCTACAGGCCTGTAAGGTTCTCTGTAAGCTAGTGTGCTTCAAAACAATGACAATTTGCATTTACCAGATATAGGCATTTAAAACTTAAGTCTCTAACTTCTGCCAATATGGATCAACGATTTTGATGACTTCACCCTGCACTTCAGCTTCTTATCAAACATTCTGTCCAATCAAATGCTCTCTACAATCCAAAAAGTCCCACCCCCTACTGAAATCTAGTGTTGCCAAGTGTTTTTCCACTGAATTGGGCTACTTTAACACTGATACCACGTTGAAGCAACATCAAAAACATGATATTTATCACCTGGGGCTTGTTCTTCGTACCTTTTCAAATGAGATCAAATGACACATCCAACATGATATCATCGTGCTAATCATGATATGACTAATTTGGTTCTTCGAACATACCTGTTGTTGATGATTAGTATGGCTGGATTGACTTATCTGTTGGTTTAAAAGGGGCTATGTATCAATATTCGAAACCACGATCAGCAAAAAACTGTTAGCGACGTACGAAGAACAGGCCCCTGGAAAGCAAATTTTACCAGGGGAAGCCTGCCAAAATACATGTATTTTACCCCGTGGAATTGGGTGGGTTTTGTTGTAAAAACCTGGCCACCCTGCTGAAATCGGTCACTTGTTCACAGAGTTAGTATTTTCTGTAGGGTGAATGGCACATAGTGCATGATATAGGGGATAGGGAATGATTCAGACAATGTAAATATGCTTTCCTTTAGGGTGAAGAAAGTCTGGTTTCGCTTTGTTCCAGAGACAGGATAGCACAGAGCAGGATCATACAAATGGCTCTGGCCCAAGCTGTAATATAAACGAAACGCTACTGGCTATTAAAAAAAAAAGAAGGAGGGGCTGCTTGATATGTCCTGCCCTGTCTTTCAGTTTCAGCTGAAATAACATCAACATACAGAACAAAGCTGCGTGTTTCAAAGCACTTAAGTAGAACTTAAATGAAGAAAAAATGTAATGTCCATATGGAAATGACAACATTTATTCAACAGTCTCTCACACAACTTAAACAGAGATCATGACATGCCCTTGTGTATTTCTAAACGCACTACTTATACACAAACAAATATTCAATAACAAATACATACATGATTCTGTGCTGCGCTGATACAATGCTAAGACACTGTAGCTGATCATAGAGACTCATGCAGCAAAACACCAAGGGCAGATAAGCATGAAGAATCGTCACAGAGCATTTCATTATTCACACAATAAAAATGTCACATCAGCACATTCAGGTTCCCATGGCCTGAGCTCAGATTCAGCATGTTTATTTAATGTAAAAACGACACTACCTGTAAATTATCCCTACGGTCAGACACAGCAGCAGTTAAAATGAGGCCTAAAAACATTCAGCTTTTAATTCTATTGTGAGAAAAGTGTCATGACATTCTACTACGGTGACTGATACAATGCAATCTGCAGTACAGTGTGATCTTCCTACGGGACCTTTTTAAACAGTAGTCATCAGTCTGTGCCTACAACAGTCACTCATTATACAAACACAAGCATTCTATTGTAAATAACACTTCAAGCATGTTTCAAAAATAGAATTCATTCTCTTATGTTTATTAAATAGCCACAAAAATGTTCTGAATGCAAACAGTTAAAGATCTGGATGATCGTTTTATACAGTCAATTAGTCGATAATACTCAACCACAATTCAGTAATCCTAGATTTTCGCCAAACCTTTTTTTGGTAAGGAACGGCATTGTGCTGGATCTCAGTACCTTACGACAAGGACACACGGAGCCAGCCATTTATTCGACCTTGGATTCAAAAATCCATGTAAACTGAGACTTACTCTGTCAAGCATTTTAATATTTAGACCAAGGTAAAATATCACTTTCTAAAATAAGAATGTGATATAGCATAGCATGGATTTCCCTTTAAAACATTTAAAATATCCCTTAACATAAATGTTTCATTATTTGAACTACATATGTCATCTAATGATTCCCTTTTGAGCAGGCTAACTTTGTTTTGTGCTTCTACACTTATGCTACAGTATATGCTGTATTATAGTGCATTATAGTCTTAACATTTTAAATTCATTAGAGCAATACAGCTTTATGAGAGACTACTAGAGTAGTTTCTTTCACCACTATTAGCAGATATTCTTTAAGTCTTTAAGCTGTTCGCAAGCTCACAAAGTACACTTCCAGTCAAATGTTTTTTTAAACAGTAAGGCCCGGTTTCATAGACATGGCTTAGCCTAAGCCAGGATTAGACCATAGTTCAGTTAGGACATTTAAGTCATTTTTATAAACATGCCTTAAAAAAACATAACTTGTGTGCATCTTGAGACAAAACAAAGGCACTGATCTATTTAAAGATCAGTCAGTACAGGTTTCTTTCAGTTGAAACAGCTCAGACTTGCATTTTAGTTTAGGATTAGGCTTAAGCCTGGTCTATGAAACGGTGGTAAGACTTTTAAAGTAGTCTCTTCTGCTCACCAAGTCTGCATTTATTTGATCCAAAGTACAGCAAAAGCAGTAACATTTTGAAATATTTTTACTATTTAAAATAACTGTTTTCTATTTGAAGTTATTTTCAGATTATTTATTCCTGTGATCAAACCTGAATTTCCAGCATCATTACTCAAGTCACACGATCCTTCAGAAATCATTCTAATAATATTTGCTTTTCAAGAAACATTTTTTATATTATTATTATTATCCATATTTAAAAAAAACAGCAGAGTAATTTTTTTTTTCGGATTCACTGATGAATAGAAAGATACAAATAAAACTTTTGTAAGATTATACACTACACCACTCAAAAGCTTGGAGTCAGTATAATTTTTGTTATAGAAATTATAGAAACTATTACTTTAATTTATCAAAGATGCTTTAAATTGATCAAAATTGATGATGAAGACATTTATAATATTACAAAATGTTTCTATATCAAATAAATTCTGTTCTTATAAACTTTCTATTCATCAAAAAAACGTACAAAAATTCTGCTCATCTGTTTTCAACATCATAATTTTTGGAGCCGCAAATCAGAATATTAGAATGATTTCTAAAGGATCATGTGACTAGAGAAATGATGCTAAAAAGTCAGCTATAGTTACATTTTAAAAACTTTAAAAAAATCTTACTGTTCAAAAGCTTTTGACTAGTAATGTAGATCACACGAGCCGGAAATAAAACTTAACAGATGATGGGCAATTACTATGTTTGATGACAAGTCTCCACTCTATGTAAGTGAGCTCTTACAATGTTTATGAAGATCTGAGAAGATGGTGGTTTTTACTCAAAGCTTAGATCAGAGCAGAAGTGCTTTTTGTTTTAGAGTCTATATTTGAAAATTTGGACTATAAAAGAATATACTAGGTTCACTACCTGGAAAAGTAAAGCTTAGCTGGCAGCAGTTGTGGCAAATATTGATTATCCCCCCCACCCCCCAAAAAAGTAAATTGGTCTTATTTTTGGTTAAAGCAGGGGTCACCAAATTGATCCTGGAGGGCCCGGGGTCCTGCAGAGTTGAGCTCCAACTTGCCTCAACACACCTGCCTGGAAGTTTCAAGTATACCTATTAAGACCTTGATTAGCTGGTTCAGGTGTGTTTGATTAAAACTGGAGCTAAACTCTGTAGGACACTGGCACTCCAGGACCGAGTGTGGTGACCCCTGATTTTAAGCAACAATCCAGCTATCATCATTTATTTCAAATTGTTCCAAACCTGTATGATTAACTTTCTTCTGTTGAACATAAAAGATAATATTCTGAAGAATGTTGGTAACAAAACATTTTGTGTTCCTATTGATTTCCATTGTATTTTTTTTGTCCTTTCAATGCAAGTCAATGAGAACTGCAATTACCAACATTCTTTCAAATATCTTATTTTGTGTTCCACAGAAGAAAGTAAGTGATGCAGGTTTATGGTGTAAACGATGACAGAATTTTCATTTTTGGGTGTACTATACCTTTAAAAGCAGAAATGTGAAGGTGCTAATTTGATAAAATCACTTCTGTTATTATTTAAACCGTAAATCTGTTGAAATGATAAGTTTACTGTTTAATTAGAATTTATAAGTCCATTGTCATGGTATAAATGTTGTAAAATCTAAAAATTTACATAGAAAAGTTTTTCTTGCTAAAATCATTTTAACACACACATACTATTTAGGTCTTGTGGCTATTTTAGTGTTTACAGATTGGCTGCATTCATGTCCACTGTAAGTGCATCACTGAAACCCCTTTTTTTTTTAAAGGAGGGAGAAGTGAACATTTTTGTGGTAATCAACATTATGCCACAAATGCTGTCAACATTACTTCTAACATTTCCGCAATCTCAATTGGCAAGTACATACTAGAGGTTAGTGTGCAATTATGTATGCATTTTAAAGTTGTTTGCCGATTTAATGGGCCAGCCTAAGTGTGCTAATGATCATTTACAGATATTGAGCCACTGAACTATTTTATCACATCAAGGAACAGGAAGCCAGACTGGCATGGTTTTGTAGAGGGCTGTTAAATACGCAAAATCTCGACATATTCAAGTACTTTTCACAATTCTGTAACCTACCAGTCACTTGCAAGACCCCTCGGCTAAAGATGTCTCCCCCGATTGAGAGTTATGTAGATGGAAGCTAAAACATCTATTTGATCATGGGGTCATCACCTCCTGGAGAGGTTAGGACAGGGAAATCCACAAAGGGTTCGGTTTTGTCCTCCTGGGGTGAGTTGATGGTACCGTCTGGCATGGAGCTAAAGGCCAGATGGTCATGTTCCATAATGGCCAGGCGGTCCTGGGGCTTCTCCTTCTTCAGATAAAACATCTTCCTTAGCTGCTTCAACTGCTGCAGCTCACAGAAGGTCTCCAACACCACCAGCATGGCAATCAGGCCGAGGAGGAGATACACTGTGGGACACAAAAGGAAGAAAGGAATGGAGAAATGAAGGAATGCAAACTGAATCCGTTGAATCTACCAAAATAATGTTTTTGTAACAGGGGACCCCCCTCAAAACGCCATTGGGCTAGTTTTGGGCTTGTTTTGAGTAGCAATTGGGCGGGTTTTGTTGTGAAAACCTGGCAACCCTGATTGCAACATCTGTTAGCTAATGAAATGACAGCTTTGTTTTAAGGTGTATCAGGGGTGCTTCCTCTGAGGAGAAAAAGGAGGCAGAGCTTCCTCAAGTACTAAATGAGAAAAATATTAATATTACAAAATATAACATTAAAAAGTGCATAATTTTTTTTAAAGAAACACTGTCCAACAGCGACACCAGCAGGTAAAGTTACAGCGGGAGTCCGTGTCTCTCTCGCCTCCCCTGAGACCATTGAATTTTAACAGAGGGGTCAGCAAGTAAGTTTGGCAATATGCCAAAAAAAAAACTTTGCCACTAGATGGCAGGCCAGAGCATAGTCAAAGGAAAATGTATGAAATTAATTGATGCAAAATGCAACTAACTGCTAGTGTTGTAGTACTTGAGACCGGTCTTAAGACCATTTTTTGATGGTCTTGTCTTGTCTTGGTCTCAGATTAAGAGAACTCTGGATTTTACTTTAAGACCACAACTGTGTGGAATGTCTTTGTGAACATCATGAGTTCATCATGTTTTGTCACTGCAGTTTGTTTAAACAGCTCCCAATTAAACAAATTCGATTTTTTTTTTAATGACCGAGTCACATGCAGTTAGGTCACTAAATGAAGTTAAAACACTTGTATGCAGTTCAGACTCTCAGTGACTGTTCATGAGCCAAAATATTTAACATAAAGTGTAATTATTCTACTGTTTTGTTGAAGGAGTTCTCGAGGTATTTATATACACTGGGGGTCAAAAGTTTAGAATAATTAAGATTTTTCATATTTCTGAAAGGAGTCTCTTGCTCACCAAGGCTGTATTTATATGATCAGAAATACAGTAAAAATGTTATTATTGTGACATATTATTACAATTTAAATAAATGGTTTCTCTTTTATTAAATTTTAAAATGTAATTTATTGCTGTTATCAAAGCTGAAGTTTCAGCCTCCAGTCACACAATCCTTCAGAAATAATTCTATATTATTTTTTCAAGACATTTCACAGTAAATGTGGATCTTTCAAATTAATTTGAGGAGTGCTGGTTGGTCTTGGTCTCGACTCGATCTCGTCCTGCCTTGGTCTTGGTCTTGTCTTGGTCTCAAACCCTCAAAGTCTTGGTCTTGTCTTGGTCTCAACACACTCTGGTCTCGGTCTTGACTTGGTCTCGGTTTAGGTGGTCTTGACTACAACACTACTAACTGCCTGTGACAGACTGTTACAGTGTCTTTTGTAACTAGTGAGCTGTTACTCCAGGGTATATACAGGAATCATGGAGTTTAATTTAATACATTTTTAAAACTCTTTCCATACATTTTAAGACCTCATCACCTAATCAATTTTAACTGGTTACATAAGCAACACTTCAACTCATATTTACTATATATTGATTGTAAAATAGCACAACTAAACAGTCTTAATTTGTGATAACTCCTTATCAATGCAACATCATTCAGAAGGGTGGGAAGCACAAGAGAATTAATTGAGTGAACCCAATGTAAGGTTAATTAGAAAGAGAAACCTTAAACAAGAATTAGACCAATAAATAAAACAACTGACAAAACTTAGTGAAGAGGGAAAATTGTCATAGAAAACACTTGTTGGTTAGCAGTTTTAACTGTTTGTTGTTCTAGCCGCGACATCGCCGAAATGGAAACCATTTCTAAAATTGAAAAAGCTTTGCCTCCTCATTTCAGAACACAACTACACACCACATGAAAATCACAATACAACATAAAATAGGTTAGGTTGAAAATGTGGTAACTTTACATGAAAAGTGTGTATATAAAAACAACTTGGTGTTAAAAAAAATAGTTAACTCTTTTTGCCACCTTAAGGATCATGAATAACACTATTTTTGCCTGCATCTCATCTTTCATTTCAGCAACATTGTGAAAGTAAATTCAGAAAGAGTCAAAAGAAATAAGAGACTTCAAGATAACTCAGCATGTGTGGGCCTTTTGAATACCACATCCTCCACAATTACACTACGACAGCAAATCTCTCACCGTCCTCCGCATAGAAAGATGGGACCATCTGCATCAACTAAACCCACACAAGTACGAAAGCCAAGTGGCATTTTCATGCAACTTTTTAAAGATGAGAGCTGTACTGCTTCATAAGTAAGTCAAACACTAGATGGAACAGTAGAGCAGCAGTGAAAGAACAGTTTATACTCTTGAATCACATGCACTTCCTTTTTACCTTCCTTCTGTTTCTATGACAACAGGCCAGACTTACACACGAAGACGTTTAGATACATAAAAGGAAGTCAGTGGAGTATTTTTATTTTACTTACGAGAAGAGGAAGTGAACTGATTGGCATGTTTACTCAATAAAATACACTACTATGAGAAAAAAGGTTATTTCATTAAGAAGTATCCACCTAATTTTACAACACGGAAGTAGGCCGCTTTCTGTGAATGTGAGAGACTTACAGTTTATTAGCCGCTGCAGGGAAATAACGAAAAGAATAACTTTAGAGTAAAACTGTTTGCACTACAAACCAGTGTGTTCATAATTAAGATAATACATTACAATAATATGGTACAACACACCAGTTTGCAATGGCCCACTCTTATGGGAAAAATAAGGTGCATAAGGATCATAGACTAAAAAACATGGACGTAGTGTCAGTGACATCACCCGTAGGAGCGTTTTTGAAGCAAAAGTTGGGCGGGGCCTGTCGTCGCCATTTTGGAAGTGCGTCACTCCAGGAAAATAGAAAATGGACAAAGAGGCGGGACGTGGGTGGAGCTAAGATGCTAAAATGAGCTAAGATTTTTAAATTTATTAAAATAATCCTGATAAAGTAACACCCTAAGAAAAAACAAACGCAATAACACGGCTGAGATGCCAAGTTCAACTGCTGGAATAAGCTGTGGTAATGTGACGGCTGTCTGACACCTGTCACTCAGGTGGCCATGCCCTTAATTATGCAGAATTTTAATGCGTAATATAATTTAAACGGGTGAGTTAGAAAAAAAATTCACCCCCCCCCCCCTCAGAGTTGTCATGAAGGGCAAAACTAGCTAGCCAAAACTACTTTTTGTACCAGGCTGTAAACATGTTTTTATCTGTTATAAGGTTGAACATTTTAACATGAGAGTGTTAGCGGCCAGTCGATGAACTGCAGCTTCAGTCACTTCCGTATTGTTTCAAGAGCAAAAATGGGAGGTTGCCGCTTGATAAGGACCTTTGAACTGGACGATGTTAACAACATTTTATAAACTACAAACCGATTGAAATGATCCTTCCAAAAAATGAAAGTCATCATTTACTCACCCTCATATTATTCCAAAACTGTATGAGTTTCTTTTTTCTGTGAAACATGAATGTTGGCAACCCAACAGTTTCGATTCCCATTGACATTCATTGCCTTTTTTGTCTATACAATGCACGTCAATGGAAACAAACTATTTGGTTACCAACATTCTTTAAAATATCTTCTTTTATTTTATATCAGAATTTACAAAATTATCGTTTTTAGGTGGATTACCCCTTTTAATTCAGAACATGTTTACTAATATATATATATATATATATATATAGTTAAAGTCCAAATTTTAACACACACCTTCCATAATCTGCAGAATGTTCATTATTGTTAAATGTTAATAATTAGTCCAAGAGAAAATAATAGTTACATTTATAAAAATGACCCTGTTCAAATGTTTACATACACAAATTCTTAATACTGTGTTTTTTTTTCTTCTTTAGTGATAGTTGTTTATGAGTTCTTTGTTTGTCCTGAACAGTTTAACTGCCTGCTGTTCTTCAGAAAAGCCCTTCAGGTCCCAAAAATTCTTTGGTTTTCAGCATGTTTGTTATATTTGAACCCTTTCCAACAATGACTATATGATTTTGAGATCCGTCTTTTCACACTGAGGACAACTTAGGGACTCATATACAACTATTACAGAAGGTCCAAATGCTCACTGATGCTCCAGAAGGAAAAACGATGCATTAACTGCAGGGGGTGAAAACTTTTTGAATTTGAAGATCAGGGTAAATTTTACTTATTTTGTCTTCTGGGAAACATGATGTAAGTATCTTATATAGCTTCTGAAGGCCAGTACTAAATGGAAAAAAAAAAAAAAAAAGATATTTAGGCAAAATAAGAAAAAAACCCTGGCTCTTAATGTAGTTTTTTCATCTGAAGCATCAGTAAGCGTTTGAACATTCTGTAATAGTTGCATATGAGTCACTCAGTTGTCCTCAGTGTAAAAAGATTGATCTCAAAATCATACAGTTACAGTCATTATCACTAAAAAAACAGTTGTGGATCATTCAAGTAAAAAACAGTATTAAGGATTAAGTGTATTAAAATTTTTTCAAAACTAAATTCTATTTGTTATAATCATATTCCTCCCTAGAAATCCATACATGTAAGTCCTAGCATTTTAAATAGAATCAATGGACACCAAAACAAGGCATACTGAAATCACGCCTACCAGTGATGCCCAGTTTGTAGAGCTCACGAAACCTCTGGTTGAAGGCCTCTCCTGGCACATAGTCACCCAAACCGATAGTGGAGAGTGAGATAAAGCAGAAGTAGAAGGACTCCAGAAAGTTCCAGTTCTCTTCTAGGGCAGAGAAGATGGCAGCAGGGATGAGGAAGAAACAGGACACAGCCACGACGGCCAGCAGGGTTGCGTGAATGAGGGCCACCAGGGGTTTGGACAGACCCCAGCGTGTATGAACGTACATAATGGGCCGCCACGTGCTGTAGACCATGATCCTTTGTACCACAGCCGTGAGGAAGAGGAGGGTGAAGGGGATGCCAATCACAGAGTAAATAATACAGAAGGCCTTCCCGCCATCAGAGAGAGGGGCGGTGTGGCCATATCCTGTGAATCAGAAAAGCAGAAAATTACACAATAAACACATTTACTTCATGAAAACATTCCATGGATGAGCACATTGTATTCTCCACGCTGAAAACAAAACCATACAGTCCCACAGCCATTGCCAGACACAGATTAACAAAGAGATTAAGTCCCATCCTGGATTATCAATGAATTAATCATTTAGTCAAGCTCTGTAATTTCATTTTTGCTTGTGTGTTCTTGAAATAAACAGATTATATTGCTCCAATTTCTGCCCTCAGCAGTTTGATGTCTCCCAAGAGCTCACATCTAATGGACGATCTCACATTATGGACATGAACAATCAGGTTAGGTTGCAAGGTCTCTCTGAATGCCTCGGGCCTCTGACACAACCTTGCTAGACGGATTTGCATTAAAGAGAAAAGCCATTTCATAAAGTGCTAGGACACACATGCAACTTTTAAGAGGAAAAGGGGGTCAAAATGACAATTTTCACCTGAGGGGGTAAAATTACTTTAGAAAGATGGCAGCATCATTATATTTTTTCACAGAGACTGGTATGTCTATTAGTGAAAAATGTTGACTTTAACTATCTTTGTTGCATTATATTTTAGCAGTGACAGTTCGAAAATGGGAAGAAAAACTTTCCAAGTTTTTGTAAGCCTACAAATATTCCTTTTGGCATCTCCATCTCCCTATATGGTTCAGTTCCAGAGATGTGTGCAACCAAGTGACCAACATTTAATTTTTGACCGTTGAACATTGATGATATTTAACAATCTGGACATGGACTCAAATTTAGATGCCTGTGGCTTTGGGACTGAACAAGATAGGGCCTTGAAAGTAAAGATTCAAGAACAAAAGTTTATTAGGAACCAGAATCTAAAAACCAATTAAAATGACTTTAATACTTCTTGAGTTAAATGCACACAAACTTCGGAAAAAGAATATTTATAACACTCTGATAAGTATGTTCTATGCAGCTGTTTTGACAGAGGGAAACAAGATACATTTCTAGTTTCAACATTATTTGTATTTCAGACATTCCTTTTTAAAATTATGTATGTAAAATGACCCATATTTGCTTTTTGACCACTGAATATGTAAAATGTATGCAATTCAACAATTTACTTCTAGGGAAATTTGTTAAGACCCAAAATCTGAAAGGATATTAAGATATGTTTGATACTTCTTAAGTGTGGACATGCACACTTTGGAGAAAAAAAAAAAAATTGTTGTTGTTTTTCACCACTGACATATAATGCAACAAAAATGGCTAAAGTCAACAGATTTTACTAATAGACATACCAATCTGTGTAAAAATAGCATAATAATGCTGCAATCTTTCTAAAGTCATTTTACTCCCTGTAATTTGGCTACAAATTTTAGATTAAAATGATCAATTTGACCAGCTTTTCAAAAAATTTAGTTTTTGTAGTTTGGCCCATTTTTTAATAGCGCCAAGTATAACAGTATCTATCTATATTGCTATAACAATCTATACACAATCAAAATTTGTAGTTGTAAGAGGAATCAAACAAAACAAACATGCAGAATCTAACTTTCCATTTACGTGACACTCATATTAGGCTTTATTCCACTTTCTATCAACCTGTCTTGTTCAAAGTTCTGTTTGTAGATAAAAAAGAAGATTTGAAAATATGATTTGAGCAACATGCATAAACGCAAAGGGGAACTATATATTGCAAACCCTTCTTCCATGGTAAATCATGACAGAGCTTTTACTCATATAGACTGGCTCACACTTCCCCCAAAAATTAACTAAATTCCAGTGGTAATTAAGCTTTGTTGGATCCATGCGTTTATGTGTGCTAGAGCAGTGTGAACCAACTGTAAATAACCCTAAAAAGCCCTATAAATTTAACATTTTTGATACATATAGTCAAACCATAAAATTTGGTCTGACACAGTTTAACACTGAGCTCTTGTCATATTTTATTACCATCTTCTAAACTATAGCAAATAAACTGTGATTTTAAAGGAAATGTTAAAGGTGTCTAAATAAATTTTGGTTTGACTGTAAATTTCTAAGGCTTCTAAATTACCAACATGATCAAAAGTTTGTTTAAAAAAACGGTTCACAATCTGTTACATGCCTTTTCTGATAAAGAGTCCATACACATTTAATAAAGTAAAAGTCCTTTTTGTATAATTGTAAAAATGTCCTCCTTAATTTGCAGTCATTTTGCTGTGAAATACTTAATGATTTTTCATTTAAAAAAGCTTTGAAATAACTTTTTGTTACATTTCAAAAGGAACAATTACTGGACTAAAGAAACTTAGTTTAGTTAGGCTTAGTTGATTATCCATAGATTTTTTTTGTGTGTGTTAAAAAGTGAGTATTAAATATGATACATCCAGATTTTGAGGAAAGTTTATCTCTGTTTATCTCTCAATCATCTTTGAATCACATTACATGCTATCATTTTAAGATACATTACAAGCCTTACGAATTTCATCATATTTTTGGTCACATAAATTAATATCTGCAACAATATCTTGCATATTATGGTCAGTATTGACCTCTGAATAAGAGAGGTATTGCTTTATGAATTTTATAATCTCATTATATTGTACTATATGGGCTATAAAACACACACATGCTAACTTTTTTTTTTAAGATTTTTTCTAAATGTTCAATAAACACTCCAATTAAATAATATATATTTCATATGTCAGGCTTTACAGAGTTAAAGAAGATTGGTTGTCTTTCATGTAATACTGGTTTGGATGTGGTGTACATGCTGGGGCTTGCAAATGGAGAGATTTATTTGAGAGAGGAGGCACTGGTTTAATTTGAAGTTTTCTTATGTTTGAGAAATACTGGTATACTTCAATAGAACTGAAACTGAAAGTTGTGATCTTTATGTATGTGCTTCCTCGTGTATCTGAACATACAACAGGCCTATATCTGCTTATAGTTCTCATGCAACTGAATTGTACAGATCTTCTATAAATGTGTCTGTTTCGTGTCTGTTTGAGAATTGGATACCTTTCTAAGGTAACATTGCTGTGTTAAGGCAGGTGTTAAATGACAGGCGAGACAGCTTCCCAAAGAGAACAAAGAAAATGAAAAAAACAAAAGGTGAATAACTTCTCTATTATTAGCAGTGGTGCATTACACTTTTTTTAAAGGCACATGAGATGTATTGTTTGCATAAAAAGCATGAAAGCATAAAAAATATGGGTCGCTGCAAATGTCCATACCCATCAAATGGTGCACTATCCACAGAGTCTCACGGATGCCACGTTAGCTATTAACTGTAATGCTGTATAAGTTTATGACTATATCCGTATTGTTCAGTGACTCACCTGTGGTTGATAAGACAGTGCTAGCAAAAAACAAAGACGAGGTAAAGTCCCAGTTCCAGCTGGCAGACGCGTTGTTGAGAATAGACACTCCATAGTTGCTAGCCTCCAGCGCTTTGGACAGAAACCTCTCCAGCCTCTCCTCGGACAGACATTCGTGCTCTTGGAGGAACTGTCGTTTGATCCCTCTGAGCTGCTGGCGCAGGAGGTCTTCATACGGCAGCTCCACCGAGGAGAAAACCACCGCTCCGAATATGAGATAAAGAATATAGCCGAGCACGAGAAACAGAAAATACCATGCCGATTTGTTGCTCTGTATCAAGCGCACACACGAATTACCGGCGAGGGACTGAAGCATCTTCAGCTTTCCTATTAGATTCGATAATGATGATGTCGGATCTGGCGGTTTAGATGCGTTTTAATGCGCTTGATTGTACGGGCTGCTCCGACTGCAGCGCGGAGTAGATGAAGCTCAGTTCGTAACGGGGACGTGACGTCATTGGCTCTCGCCCACCAGGTAACATCATCAAGAGAGAAAAGAGCACACCGAGTGGCTGTCTGTGCCAAGTTTAACATCCTCCTACATGATTGCAGTCTCAGACAGAGGAGCTGAATTTTTTTTTTTTTTTTTTTTTTTTTGCACTTTGTAATTGTGGTAGCGATTCTGGTTTCAGTCCTGGTTCTCAATAAAAATTCCTCGATTGTTTTAAATGAGAACATTGCCTTCAAAAGCCTGTCGCCAGTGATTGAATCAGTTTGTGTTTTAGTTGATAATAAATGTTAATAAAAAACCACAGTAGCACATGTCCAAAAAGCATGGAAGCACATTTCCGCCACGTATGAAAAAATGCCTTAAAAAGTTATGACGAAACGGAAAGATGCGATCTTTATGCCTGCGCTTCCTCCTGTATGTGAACATCTGATTTCATCATTCTGTCTAAAGATTTTAACCCTGTGTGGCAATAAAGATACATAGTTAAGCTTACTGATAAACAATCTAAGTGTCACATATTTCAGAACTATGGCCTTGTTTTCTATACACAGTGACAGTTTTATTCTTATATATGGCCTTGTTTCTTGAAGATGATGCAGACACATGCCAGCGACTGTTTCCAAGGTAACAGACTGTGCAAAGTTGGTGAGGTGAGAACTGGGTTAGTTAGGAAAAGGGTCCCCTCTTTATTCACAGTTCCTGCTTGGAAGAGTTGACAAAATAACATATAAACATGTACACTTTTGTCAAGGGAAATGGCTTCAAAAAACAAGGCCTAATGACAGAAAGGGTCAAACACATAGAGTCCATACAGTGTTTCTAATTTGCTAAATGGCACAAAGTGCAGCCAAAAAACAAACAAAAAAAAAAGATCTAGGAAATGAGCTTCTCATTCTTAACAAAAACACCATTGTGTAATCTCTGGCAAGTGTTATTTAAAAGTAAGTATTTTGTGTGAAAGTGATAACCTGGTGTAGGAGTGCAAAAACTGTGCAATGGAAAAAAAAGTGATTTGATCTGATGTCTTGCCTTATTAGAGAAACTGGTTTTATTGACATAGTTTGTACATGTATTATGGCCTTTCATTTCTCTGTCAGACTGTAGGGAAGACTGGGGATGGTTGTAAAATTTTTGTTATTTCTGTCTATATCTTGGAGTTGTTTTCAGCCTGTGCATTCAAAATGTGATTTAAACTAGTTCGAAGTGTCTGCTATTAAATGGCATAGCTGTTATCTTTGCAGCACAAACAGAAAATGCATGGTTTCATTTCAAACATGAGGGGTGAAATATTATATATATATATATATATATATATATATGTGTGTGTGTGTGTGTGTGTGTGTGTGTGTGTGTGTGTGTGTGTGTGACCACCCTGGACCACAAAACCAGTCATAAGTCGCTGCGGGATATTTGTAGCAATTGTCCAAAATACATTGTATGGGTCAAAATTATAGATTTTTCTTTTATGCCAAAAATCATTAGGATATTAAATAAAGATCATGTTCCATGAAGATATTTTGTAAATGTCCTATCGTAAATATATCAAAACATAATTTTTGATTAGTAATATGCATTGCTAAGAACTTCATTTGGACAACTTAAAGGCGATTTTCTCAGTATTTAGATTTTTTTTTGCACCCTTAGATTCCAGATTTTCAAATAGCTGTATCTTGGCCAAATATTGTTCTATCCTAACAAGGTTTAAATTGATGTATAAATCTCAATTTCACAGAATTGACACTTATGACTGGTTTTGTGGTCCATGGTCACACACACACACACACACACACACAATATGTACGTTATACCCTGGGGTGAGATTATGCAACAAAGAGGTTAAAAAGGCTTTTTTTTTTCCCTCTAAAATTTGCTCTGTCTGGGCTATACTTCCGCACATGTGGAATAACTGAGAATGTGTGAAGTGAATTAGGTAAGAAATTGGGAAGTGTTACAACTGACTTACGACCATCCCCCCTGTGGAACGGGCAGTTTTAACATTACCAGTCTTTACTAAAACTTTAAATTCTTACTAAACTCAAGCAAGCCTTCTGTGACTTTTATACGACTTTTTCCCCTCTTCTCTGCCAGGCTGTACAGACGCTTAAAATAGAGGCTGTTCTGTGATAGTGTGTTATTTCAGGTTTCTGTACTGGGAATTTAAACCTCTGAGCAGTAAGATGTTAGGCAGGAGGTGGATTGCAAAATGTTTGTTTACTGCTCATACAATTTCTAGATTGTCAGTTGGCACAAAGCAGGGAAAAGTGTGTGTGTTGCAGGACTGTAACGACCATTGACTTGAGACAAATCTCCCTAGTACTCAGATTAGAAAATATCAGTATGGGTTTCGCAATGAAATGAAACTTCTAGACTGCTGCTTTTTTTTGTTTTTTTTTTTGTCAATCAAGCAGTCTACCTCAGGCAACATTTTTGTAACCGTGTAACATGTCAAACCAGCAAAATGGCGCCACTTAGTGGGAAAACCTGATAGAACAACCGACAAAAAGACAAAAATTATTCATTTGTGGATAAGTGAAGAGGGCGACAAGTGAGATACATCAGTTCTCAAATTTTCTCTGAGAGTGTTAGGCTATATATAGTAAAACTTTCTAAAAAGAAAAATATTATATTTGCACTATTTGTCTATTTTAATACACAGTGTTTATTTCTAGACACTCACTTGCCTGTCTTGACATTTAGAAGTCAGCACCTCTGGAAATCACTGTGGTTCAGCCATGTGAAGTCATTTTTCCTGAAATGACCTGTCAACAGTAATCATCAAAACTGTATCCTTAAGCTGCTTAACATATTCTTGTCATATTCTGCTTTATAAAGTGTTTTCACGGTGCATCATCAATCGGCCATATTGGCGGCACTCAACGTAAAAAATGCCACTGAACCAAACAAAACTTGCATGTTTTGCTGATTACTGCTGTTGAAAGTAGTCAAATATCATCATGTTTTGGCCTGTACTACATATGTTATAACAAATTAAGGAGAAGAGTGCAAAACACTGTCTGAGCAACAAAAGGTGTTTGTGGCTGGCTAAACTGAACCAGGATTTCCAGGGTAAGAATCTTGACAACATTTGTGTTTGTTCTTATCATTTCTGGTCAGGTAGGTGAAATATTAAGCTAATATCTTAATTAATACTGCTTGTACGAATTACCATCTATTAACTTTAGTTTGTCAAAATATTGCACCCTTTCCTACTCACTAAATCCTTCTCTATATTATTTAGACAGCATAAATGAGCAGAACAACGTATTCAGTAGTACATTAACTGTGCAATCCATGTTGTTGTTTACATCCGATTATCCGGGTAACTGACCAAATTGTGTCTTACTGTAAGTGCAAGCCCTCTATGAATTTAACAGTTTGCAATAATCTCCTAAACAAGATTTTTTTTTTGTATGTAGGACATGGAAATCCAAGAAGGAAACGGTGGTTTGACCCAGTTTTTTCATGTGTGGTTAATGATGGATATTTCCCAGTTCTCCATATAGGCAGTGCAATACAAGTTAAAAATGGGATATTCGCTGAGCAATGCCATCTTTTGCCGTAATACCTGCAGACTGCAGGCAATAGAAATGCTTCTCTATTGATGCATGTCCTGCTCCTCACAGCACAGATCGTGAAAGCAGACTGTAGTGTTTGCCGTTCTTTATAACAAAGTGTAAAGTGACGACGTAAATAATAGATTCAGTGTGCAGTGTAGAGAGCTTTATTAATTAAAATGCAATGTGAGATCGCGATGAACTAAGCCTTTTAGACAGTTTTTTATTGATTATA
Source organism: Cirrhinus molitorella (assembly GCA_033026305.1). Classification (NCBI taxonomy): domain Eukaryota; kingdom Metazoa; phylum Chordata; class Actinopteri; order Cypriniformes; family Cyprinidae; genus Cirrhinus; species Cirrhinus molitorella. The sequence goes on along the minus strand of CM065126.1, from coordinate 33,070,008 downwards.
AAGGAAGTTTGCAAATGTGAACTTGAATTTATACAACAGTTTTATACATTTTTGATTTTATACAAAAGGTAATATTAAGTGACTTACATTTTAGGAACACTGTCAAAGCCACTACAAAGCCACAACAGAGTGAATGAAACTGCGCTTTTGAACAAATCGAATTAATTATTCAGTCTCAAAGATTTTGACTTACTGCCACCTACTGGCGGTTTCAGTTAAAAAAATGTAAAGTATACATTGAGTTATTTGAAGTATTACAATTTCTATATTCAAAACAATCTCATAACATTGTTGTTATGAAATGTATTAATTCCACCTCTGAGACATGTCAAAAATTCTGTAAATATTCCATAATGCCACATTTGAGCTCTTCTGTGCCACGCAAAGATGAATTGTAACTTATCCGGCCTGATTGTATCTTATTATTTTAATTTAATTTATAGTTTAATTAAAAATTTTGATAAAAGTTTATAAATCTAAATTTTTTGGCACAAAAACCTAGAGTCCCCCCAGTGAGTTTTGGCCATTTCCACCACTGAGTATCTGCCAACGTAAACTGCTTTTATCAGCTGATGGGCTGATCAGTTGATCTGTTTTACTTGTGGTAAACATGGCATCTGTTGAAAAAAAAAATATTGTGACTCTTTTAAAACTAACATGTTTTGTTTGAAATCAGAAAAAAACAGATGTGAATGTAAGAGTAATTAAATACATTTTATTTAAATTCACCTCAGGATTCTTTGGAGTAATTTCAAAATTTCAAATCAAAGCAACATGTAATTGTCTTTGATGAGGTGTGATAATTAAGCAGGAATTCCTGCTCAACTGGACTGAACTTGTTTGAAAGTGCACATATTTTTATTGGGAATGTGTAATTAACTAACAAGGTCACAATTATTAAGGAATTATCCACAGAAGAGACAAAAACAAAACGTTGAAAACATACTTTAATTTATGACCCAATGCAAAGCATTTCAAATAAGCTCACATGCCTCTCGTTTATTCTGTTATTTAGTGTGGCCTGTCTATTTGTGCCTTGGCCATGACATTCTTCTGATCAATCTCTATCCTGGTTCAGTGAGTTTCTTGAGCTCTGCATTGGTGCTGTTAACCTCCTGCTGCACCCTGTTCTCTTTCAGACTTGATCTGGAGTCATGAACTGACCTCTAAATACCTATGCATTTCTCATCAGGATCAGGCTGTGCTCTGAGGCAGTACTTCATACCTTTAGTCTAAATAGCTGCCTATCCTACTTACAGTCTATTGAGCTTTGTATCTTGACACCTTTGTGTCCTTTTCTACCTTCATTAATAGGCTTATAGCTCTGTTTTCCCTAAACACACCTTATCTTCCAAAAGATTCAGCCGAACTTAAGGCGAATAACTAGCAAAATTAAAAAAGTGTGCTTTACATACAATATATTTTTTTATGTATATGTAGTTACATTGTCCAGAGAAGTTACGAATATTAGGCCTAACATTTAACAGATATAAGCAGATATATAAATATATAGTTATATGAAAATATACGCATCAAAGTTAAATGGTATTTCTAGCTATTTCAGTTCATTTTCACTGAGAAAAACAACTAAGATGTACTTAATTTTTATTCTGCAAGTATTAAAAACTAAATTTAAGTTGTAAAACTAAGAAAAATGTCTTATTTATTTCAGTACAATATTCGAAGTTGTAGCCTAAGTAAATTTTCATTTTACATAAAAGTAATTTAAGTAAATCTAACTTGATTATTAAATATGACATGAATACGTTACACACACGTTATATTTCATACAATATTAAAATCAGTAAATTTGATTAGAAAATTTAATAAAAGCTGTGAAATAAATCAAACTTGCACTACCAACAGTTTTTGAACAGTAATGTTTTTAAAGAAGTTATATACTTTATATACACTATACCAGTCAGTATCATTTTTTAAAAAGAAATTAATACTTTTATTTAGCAAGGATGCTTTAAATTTATCAAAAGTGATGATAAAGACATTAATAATGTTGCAAAATATTTCAGATAAATGTTGTTCTTCTGAACTTTCTCATAAAAAAATTAAATATTCTACTCAGCTGTTTCAACATAATAATAATAATAATAATAATAATAATAAATAAATGTTTTGAGCAGCTAATCAGCATATTAGAATGATTTCTGAAGGATCACTGGAGTAATTATGTGAAAAATTCAGCTCTGAAATCACAGGAATAAACTACATTTGAAATAGTAAACATATTTCGAAATGTTACTGTTTTTGCTGTTCTTTGAATCAAATAAATGAACATTAAAAACATTCTGACAGGTAGTGTAGATAATTTTATAGTAGTTACCCTTCTTAAATAAAGTTTTGATGTAAAAAAAATAAAATAGAAAATTCCAAGAAAATTGTGTCAGTTATATATATATATTTTTTTTTACCTTGTGACACTGAAAACAACAGAATTCATAATAAACATAATATTAATAATATGAAATTAGTTAATGCATTTTTATTATCTAATAATTATTATTACAATTAAAAAACAGAACATAGTTGTTATTATTATTAGAATTGTTCCAACTTGTGTATAGTAGAGCTACAGTTATAAAAGAAACATGTCCTTTATGAAACCGCATTATTATTTTAACTGATGTGCACAAAGCATTCGTGCGCCCCTGTGTGCAAAAAACGTCAAATCTGGCAGATGGATCTTTTGTAAGGACTTTTTTCCCTGCAGTTCCTGGGTGCGTCTGAACGGGGCGGCCGTGATCCGGTCTGTCGCAGCCGGTCTGGTGTACTGCACGAGCTGCCGTAGAGTGTGTGTCACTCCCTCATCAGCGGCTCGCTGGAAACATGGCGTCAGTGCACACACGGGCGAGCCTCAACTCTGCAGACGGATAGAGAAAGAAAGTGTGCACCGGGATTCATATCACGCACCAGTCTTTGCAAAGTCGAGCTCTCTTTTCCTGGACATGTTCTGTTTCATGCACGGGTGAACGGAGAGCCATCCCGTCGATTCGGCCCCGGTTATGGAGCCTCCGGATGAAATCAGGTAAGGGAAGCGCATCAGAACCAGTGCGTGCGTCTTTGAGTCTATGTGTCTGTATGCATATATGTGTGTGTGATCACGCAACTACACAGCCGGGATTCAGGACACGCTGCCAAATAGTGCACCTATTGAGAGACCGTATTGGGTGCGACTAGAGCGCATGCGCGCTACAGCTTCAACCCGCTAGTGATGGGAAGTCCGAGTCATTTCCGCGAATCATTCGCTTCAGTATTTATGACAGACTGACACTACATACACTTCCCTTCAAAAGTTTTTTTTTTAAGAATTCTCTTCTGCTCACCAAGCCTGTATTTATTTGATCCAAAATACAGCAAAAACAGTAAAAATAAATAAATATTTTTACTATTTAAAATAACACTTTTTTAAATTTAATAATATTTTATAATGTAATTAATTTCTGTGAGCCAAGCTATATATTTAGCATGATTACTCCAGTATTTAGTGTCACAGGATCCTTCAGAAATAATTTTAATATGATGTGCTGTTCAAGAAACATTTATTATTTTTATCAATATTTAAAACAGTTGAGTACATTTTTTCAGTATTCTTTGATGAATAGAATGATGCAAAGATCAGCATTTATCTGAAATGAATCCTTTTCTTTAGCAAGGATGTTTTAAATTGATCAAAAGTGATGATAAAGACATTTAGAATGTTACAAAAGATTTCTGTTTTAGATAAATGCTGTTCTTCTAAACTTTCTATTCATCAAAGAAATAAATGCTACTGTTTTTAACATAATATTAATAATAATAATAAATGTTTTTTAAAAAGAAGCAAATCAGAATATTAGAATGATTTTTGAAGAATCGTGTCACACTTAAGACTGGTGTATTGATGTTAAAATTCAGCTTTGAAATCAAAGGAATAAATTACATTTTGAAATGTATTCAAATAGAAAACAGTTATTTTAAATAGCATAGTTCAAAATTTTACTGTTTTTGCTGTACTTTGGATCAAATAAATTCAGGCTTGGTGAGCAGAAGAGACTAAAAAACATTAAAAAACTTGTAGTATATTTCACGCTTTAAAGAAGCCCCTGTTGAAACTGATAAACATTCTTCATGTTTTAATAAAATGCTCTTTATTTAAAAAAATGATGTGTGCTGATAAAACTGGAATAGAGAAAAAAATTCAGTTAATTAGTGCACCCAGAAAGGAACATTTTGTCATCATCTATTCACCTTTAAGTTATCCCAAATCTGTGTGAGATTTTCTTTAGTGGAAGGTAAATATTGTGGGTAACATTTCACTATAAGGTTTGTTAGTTAACATTAATTAAGAATGACCAATACATCTACAGCATTTATTAATCTTAGTTAAAGTTAATTAATTTAAAGTTGTGTTTTTAACATTAGTTAATGCACTGTGACCTACCATGAAAAAACAGTGAACAACTGTATTTTCAATAACATTAACAAAGATTAATAAATAGTGTGATAAATATATTAGTTCATGTTAGTTAATACAATAACTAATGTTAACAAATGTCACCTTATTGTAGTGTTATCAGTTGCTGGTACCCACTGACAACAGAATGGAAAATGTCAATGTGAATCAGAACTGTTTGCTTAACAGCATTTTCAGAATATCGTCTTTTGTGTTCAGCAGAAGAAAAAAATCATTCATGTCTGGAACAGCTTGAAGGAGAATAAATTGTGATTTTAATTTTCAATGGACTATTCAAAACCGGTCGATTTTTGAGCGTCCAGTTCAATTCTTTGAAAAGAACCGACTCACTAGAATGATTCATTCTCGAATTAGGCATCGCTGCAACTTGCTTCCTGCCACAAAGTGATCCCGCTTTGCAGCGCAACACTAAGCAGAATTTTACATTAAAGTTGCAAACTTTTTCTACAAGGATTGAAAAACAATACCTCAAAGCAAGCGTATGCACGATTACAGCCGTTTCTGTGAGGAAAACGCAGTGTTGATGGAAACAAGCCGACCTGTGGGAAAGGTAAAGAGACTTTGCGTCTATGTGCAAGATCATTGTACTCAGCTAGCCCGCGAGTTATGTTGCGGCGTCCCTCTCTCCTTCAGTTTCTGCAGTGTGCCTTTTAAAGTTTCAGCAGTGTGTACTATTTCAGTGTATTATTGCATGGACCGATCACCGGTTGTGTGCGGTCTCGACCTCAGGGTGCGATTATCAATTTTGAGATTCAGTCGGTTCAATGTTCAAGTTTGTTTGCATCATTCCTCGAGTGCAACTTGAGTTGCAGAGAACTCTAAAAAACATCACGCACAACGGGTAAAGTTGGACATTGATCCGATAGCCGGTGTGAAGCAACAGTCGTGATTGAATATAAAATATCCAGCCGGTCCATCACGAGTCTTATGAGTCAGATTGACACACACTCCCTCGGTGAGTTGGGGAAATGTTTGATTTGCTATTCCCAGAAATCATCCGGCTGCGCTCTGCTGAGCAGGAATTCTTGGATTTGACGCGCAACATCTAATTTCTGAGTGTTGTAATCGGGGAATTTAGTTGTTTGTGTTTTTTTTTTGTTCACTGATGTTTGGAGTTCTTTTGAGACCTATGTGAACTGTACGGCTTGTTCTGGCATATTATTTTCCCCGTATCTCTTGTTGGCCTGTGGCCACATGCCTTTTTTTTTTGCAGTGCGTTATTTGTTGTCATCATTGCATATGAGTCCTTCTGTTTAAGATCAGGTGTTGTTTGCCCACTGCCATGTGCACAAGGTTTTAGCTGATAAAGCCCAGTGGAATGTTGTTGGAGTGTTTTCATAGTTTTGTCTCTTATGACCCCACGCAACTTCACCGAAAGTGTTTGCCCTGAATGCCTGGCGACAGCTTCTCAAGAATGCCTTGTTTTGTCTCTTTTCCTGCTCTCCCCACCCTTCCTAGCAATTCTTCTTGATAAACTGCTTTCATTGGTAAGTGTTAATGATAGAGATAACTTGTTTAGACCAGAGATTTGTTGTGCATGTTAGTTTTTTTTTTATTGTGCAGTTAAGGTGAACTGTAAAATCAGCTTGTAGTGGCATTTATAGGCCACTACAATTTGCTTAGTGTGTTAAGAATGTATTTTCTTGTGTGGTGACTTAAGGTCAAGTGGATGCCTCTGGAATCTTTAGTGCTTATGTCATTCAGTAATCTACCTGGCTATTCTGCAGCTATCAAGCAAGCAATTCTTCAGTATATGGTTGTTTAACTTGCAGAACTGATGTTTTGACGTTTTACGTCATTGTTGCATGCTGTAAATCCTATCCTTGATCCCTGTTCATTTATGGCCACAGGCATGCCTCAATTCCAGGATGTGGCGCACTAAAAGAATGTTGACCTCACGTCCTGGAGGCACCCATGGCTGGATCTTATTAATTTATTTCTTTGCACAGTGCGTAGTGCAATGCTTCAGATTGTGTTCAATCCCACGTCTTATCTGACTTTTGTAGAATCATCATTTCTCACGTACAGCCATTGTTGCTAAGTAGATGCATTTTAAAAGTGTGAAGTAAAACAAATGTTTTGGTCTGTTTTTGCGTTGTGAGACAATGACTTTTATCAGGGCAACTTTTGCAGGACATGTTTTGTAAAATGGATGCAGAAAAACAAAATGTTTATGGAGTTATGTGCAGTTGTGGTCAAAAGTTTACATACCTTGCAGAATCTGCAAAATGTTAATTATTTTACCAAGACAAGAGGGATCATACAAAATTCTTTTTTTTTAACCTTTTCCAACAATGTATGATTTTGTGGTCCATCTTTTCACACTGAGGACTCTATTGACAACTATTACAGAAGGTTCAAACACTCACTGATGCTCCAGAAGTACTAAATATAATATTTAGGCTAGGCAAAAATGTCCACATCTTCATTCTGTCCTCGGTATGAAAAGATGGATCTCAAAATCATAGTCATTGTTGGAAAGGGTTCAAATACACAAAAATGCTGAAATCCAAATAATTTGTGGGACCTGAAGAATTTTTCTGAAGAGCAGTGGGCAGTTTAACTGTTAAGGTCAAACAAGGGACTCATGAACAACTATCACTAAACCAGAAAAACAAAACAAACACACAGCTGTGCATCATTCAGGTAACAATACAGTATTAAGAATCAAGTATATGTAAACTTTTGAACAGGGTTTTTATGAATTTTTATACATTCGGCTCATTTTCTCTTGTATGTAAACGTCTTATGTAAAATATTTTATTCAGGTCAGTACTAAATATAAAATAACATGCATTTTGTATGATCCTCTTATTTTGTTAAAATAATTAATATTTTGCAGATTCTGCAAACTTTTGACCTCAAATGTGTATGCAAAATTTAAATAGTTTATTGGATTATTTGTATATTTGGAATGCTGAATCTTTATCTGACATTAAATAGCTTGTGAAGCTAATGTGGTAATAAATATAAATACAGCAGCAAGATATAATCAAGGCATGCTTTTTCAATATTTTTTGCCAAAATATACAAGCAGTAACAACAGTATTTACCTTATTTAGTAATGTTTAAAAGCATGCAAATGACATGCCAAATGGCATACTGAGATATCTCAGTAACCATTTTTGCATGAATCATGCAGGCAAATAGTTGAATCAGTGTTGTGAACTAAAGTTTAAAATAGAGATAATGAATATACAGATGATATTAAAAATTTAAGGAGACCTGTTATTTTCTTTTTTACAATATGTAATATAAGTTTCAGATGACCCCAGAATGTGTCTAAAGTTTCAGCTCAAAATACCTCACAGAACATTTATTATATCATTTAGAAAATCCCTATTTTGAATAGAAGCATAAACACACTGTTTTCGTGCATGTCTCTTTAAATGCAAATGAGCTGCTGCTCCCCGCCCCTTTTCTAGAATAGTACTGCACCTGTACAGCTCCTACCTTGGATACTCTGCTAAAAAACATCTATTTGGTTTTGATTATCATGTCTATCGCACTGAAATCATGCGTTTTAAACCATATTAGTTTAAACTTCTAATATAGGGTTTTCAGAAAGTGGCTGTCACGCGGCATGTGAGTACTAAACTAAGTTCTCTTACATGTCTTATAACTGTCAAATACACTCAAGTTTATGTTACAAGCACACATGAGTTACGAAAACAGTCAGTTATGTCTGTGAAGGTAAACGGCTGGGAAAGAAATTGCATCTTTATATTAGATCTGTGTGGCAGCAGTGTAATATACAGTAAATAAATCAATAAACCCACTGCTTTCTTGTCTCCTCTGAGGCTGGGTCTTTAAATCATGTTCTGTGCTTGTCTGTGCAGCCAGTGACAGAGCTGTTAGCATGCTTTGCTCAAACTACATAATGGGTGGAAACATGCAGGTTAAGGGGCGCTAATATTGTAATAAGATCCCGTAACAACGTCACCGGGGAGAGCGTTTTTTTTTTTCACATGCTTGCAGAAAAAGTCTTTCCAAAACAAATTTACTGGGTTGTCTTTTTTTTTCTGGGTTGGTAGATGCACTTGGGACCCGATTAGCGCTTAAACACAGAAAAATTCTGATTTTTATTAGATTTCACCTTTAAAGTGAATTTTCTTTAATATTACCTTTATTTAGTTTGCATTTGTGACATGAGGAGTTTGCACAGAATTGGCCTACTAGCCAAATAAATTTTCTTCTGGACACTGCCAAAATAATATTGATTTTTGCGTGAAATATTGAATATTCCTAACAGTCCTAGTAGCTCACACAGCTGTGCTCTGAAGGCACACATGATGCTTTTGTGGTTTATATGCATGTTTCTGATATTTTTTTGGTTGCGAGGTTAGTATTTTTGGCTTGTATGTTGGCCAAGCACCTGCATCTTTCTGCCCAGCAGAGCTTCAGCCCACTGTGTCCTCTTTTTGACTTGCCTTCAGGAAGGAAGTGCCGAAATGTAACACATATCATCCTAAAGCGATCGCTTGTCTAGCTAAACTCCCAAAACAGTCTTTAGTTTCTCATGTAATACCTTCCATTATGCTTTCAATTGTCCGGAGAGGGTGTGCACCAGGGGTGGAGGTTAGAATAGCAGCTTATGTTGAGTCCTCAATGCAGAGGTATCGGCTAGACAAGGTTGGTGGAGTTTCATTGGTCCCTCGTGCAACACTCAGTCTATTCTGCTCCACATGCTTATGTCTTAATGTCACCCACCCACATGCGCGCGCGCACACACACACACACACACACACACACACACACACACACACGTCATTCTGCCTTGCGGCCTCAAATGGTCATTATGTGGACACAGGAAATGATATTGTACAAATTTGTGGCATAGTGATGGGAAATAGAGCAAAGGAAGTGGCTTGTTTTAAAATTAGAGGAAGTCTGCTTTAGCATTCCTGGAACTCACTTTTCATAATGTGACTTTGTGCTGTTATCCACTTCATTCATCCACGGCCAACATCAGTCACTCCGTGCATAAGTTGTATAGGCTGCAATTATAGCAATGAATCATAGATCTAATTTGTGCCTATAGAGATCTTATTTAAGAGGCCAACCTTTAACTTAACAAGCAACATTACTTTTATGTCGTTTGAGTCATGCAATTATAGGAAATGCGTTTTCTTGCAGAATGCAAATGTATTTTTAGTGTGGAAGCATGTGTATGTTGTGATATGGAGGATGCAAATCAATAAGACCAAGACCTCAAAGTGCTGCACTTGTGCTGCTTTCACAATAAGGAAAATGTGCAGGTATGAAAGAGTTGTTCTGGATCTTGATGGGTTTGGTAATACAGTTTAGTAATGGAGTGCATCACTTTTGACTGTGCAGTAGGACATAATTCTGACAGGCCATGGAAACCAATTTACATTTGCACATTTACAGTGCATGTGTTTAGAAATGTTCACAAATATGTTATAAAGCTCTAATGTATAATTTCTGCACCAAACAAAACTGCAAATGTGACCCTGGACCACAAAACCAGTCATAAGGGTAAATCTTTTTTAAAGTTGAGGTTTATACATCATCTTGAAAGTTAAATATATATAAGCTTTCCGTTGTACGGTTTAAGAAGATTTGAACATCTGGAATCTGAGGGTGCAAAAAAAATAAAAAATAAATCGAAATATTGAGAAAATCGCCATTAAAGTTGGCCAAATGAAGTTTTTAGCAATGTATATTACTATTCAAAAATTAAGTTTTGATAGTTTACTGTAGGAAATGTACAAAATATCTTCATGGAACATGATCTTTGCTTAATATCCTAATGATTTTTGGCATGAAAGAAAAATAAATAGTTTTGACCCATACTATGTATTTTTGGGTACTTCGTGCTACTTATGACTGGTTTTGTGGTCCCATCGCAAATGTTCATCATTAGTTGATTTGGTGTTTTGTTCTCATTCAGGCTGCACGAACAAACAGCTTGCAATTGTATTTTGTGCTGCTTTCTTGATATGCAGAAATTACACATTTCGCTTTTAATTTTCTTTGCAAAAACCCAAACCAGAATCATTACACTTCCTTACACAGATTGTACCTTCTTGTCTTGTGAGGAAATATTGAATATCATTTGCATGACGACATGAGCTCAGAGAAAAACACTCAAGGGAACATCACAGGCCAGTGGAGTTGTTTACTAACAACATCTCTGGTTTTTATTTCCAGTGCTTGTGGGGAGAAAGGTCATATAGATGTAAGTTTGGTACTTTGGCTGCAAATAAAAACCTGTGAAATCAGTTTTATTTTTTCACAAATTCATTTTTTTTTTTCTGTTTTGATTTTTCTAGACTCTGTTTAATCTGTTAACTAACATTTATTTCTCAGAAAGAATGTCTAACTAATTGATTTAAAACATATTATTTAGTTTATTTATTAATTCTATATATTTTTTCAGAAATACTGTGTTGTGTATTTACATTATTGGCAGTAGTTGTACTGTCATTCCTTTGAGTAATATTCACAGTCACAGTTTCCTCAGACTAAATCAAACTTTTATTTTGACGGGTTGCTGTGAAGATTTTTTTTTAGCTTGTATAGACCAATTTGGTATTTGCAAACAGTGATGATGGAAATAAAAGAATAAAAATAAATACATTTGAGTTTGTATTTCAAAATTCTGATTTGATTTTCGCAATTCTGATAAGAAAAAACAACTTCTCTTTTTCTCCTCGGCTCAGAATCATGAGTTTATTGCCCACACTTCTGTTTTTTTCCCTCAGAATTGACAAGCTTGCAATTGTTGAATTAAATCGAGTTATAAAGTCTGAACTAGTGTTTATCCCCTGTGAACTGCATATGTGAATATCATGTAGACAAATTGTTTAAATTAAATTTATGCTTTCATAGTAGAGTAATCATAGCAGGTTTCATCCATTAGTCTGTCCGTTTAAACGTCTGTGTTTAGCTTTAAATGCTGACTTTGACGCCAGTGTTCTATAAAAATGATTTGCATTCTGATTCTGACATTCAAAGGCACACCAATACATTTTTCCTTTTATTCCATGGATTTTACCCATTTTCCTTCACTTGTTACCAGTGTTTTTCTGCCACCACAGTGCGCATGCAGTTTCCGGTGATGTAACTGTGACATCTAATCCAAATTGGTCTATGCGATATGTTGATAGTTTTTCTCAAAACGAATGGTAAAATGCTACTAAAGTGAGCAGTTCTCATGTGTTCATGAACTCATATTGAGGCGGCTGAGGCTAAAAACACAGTGAGCATCACACGAGATTCACTATGGAAACGTAATCATATGGCCCTTCAGCTTTTTTTATATCAACTAATCTGTTAGATTTTTTTTTAATCTAATTGCTGTTATGATGCATTGTTTTGCAGATACACACTACCATTTAACGTTTTTTTGGTCAGTGAGTTTTTTTCTTCTTCTTTCTTTCAAAATAAAGTAATGTTTTTCTTCAACAAGGGCAAATTACATTGATAAATGACTCTGAATACATTTATAATGTTGCAAAGATTTCTTTTTCAAATAAATGCTGTTCTTTTGAACTTTCTGTTCATCAAAGAATCCTGATAAAAACATTTCTTGGTTTCCACAAAATATTAATCACCACAGTTATTTTCAGCATTGATAATAATGAGAAGTGAGAAATGTCTGTGCGTGTCTTTGGTTACCTGTGTGTCAGTGGTGACTAATAGTGCCCAATCAGGTCTTCTTGTGTCTTGCAGGGCCTCAATCAATCAGCCGGTGGCTCAGCAGGGTTGTTGTCCGTGTGTTAGAGAAGGAAGTGTGTGAATGTGTGTGTGTGTGCACATGCCAGCAGCAGCAAAGAATTGCTTGTAAGGCCTTATGTCAAAGTTACATAAGTTTGCGGCGTGGCTTACTATTTGTTCCGTGTTGTCTGTGACATGGTGTTCTTTTGGGTTTTGGCCACATCTGTGAATGTCCTTTGTAAAACGAGTCCATTTATTGTCATTCTCTTCCAGTGTTCATTACAAGTCCTTGTTCCCTCTGGAAATTTATGTTGGTTTTTAATTTTTCCATGGAATGGAAAAATAGCAAATATATTACCTCATTATCTTATCTACCTCCTTAGGTCAATCTTAAGAAAACTGTCCCAAATATTTTTATATTTTGCCCCCAAATCAAAAGAAACTAATCAAGAAAATGTTGGTTTTATAAAAGGGGGGGGGGGGGGGGGGACATTTTTTTTAAATATTTTTTTAATGACAATTTATTACATTATGACAATTAAACTTTTTAAGGTGATTTTAGTATAAATGTGACCCTGGAGCACAAAACCAGTCATAAGGGTATTTTTTTTTTTTAAATTGAGATTTATACATCACCTGAAAGCTAGAAAGGTTATGCTATGGTGATGTTAGGTTATGACAATATTTGGATGTAATATAACTATTTGAAAATCTGAAATATGAGGGTGGAAACAAACAAATAAATAAAAAAATTGAGAAAATTGCCTTTAAAGTTGCCCAAATTAAGTCATTGGCAATGCATATTACTAATCAAAAATTAGGTTTTGATATATTTACTGTAGGAAATATACAAAATATCTTCATGGAACATGAGCTTTACTTAATATCCTAATGATTTTTGGCTTAAAAGAAAAATCTGTCATTTTGACCCATACAATATATTTTTGGCTATTGTGCAAATATACTTAAGACTACTTTTGTTCTCCAGGGTTACAAATGTGGCCACAAACAGGAGGGGTTGCATAGTTTAAGTCTCTTAAGTCTCCAAAGTGGCATTTAATTGATCAAAAATGTAGTTAAACAGTATTGTGAAATTATTATTGCTGCTTTATATTTTTGGAAACCGTGATGATGCGTATTTTTCAAGATATTTAAATTTTATAATTATTGGCTGAAAATGGCATCTTTGTAGGACTATAGATTATTTGGATAACTAGATAAAAAATAAAAAAAAATAATAAAAATATCTGATTTTGTTGCATAGAAATAACAATAATATATTGATTTTTAATATTATTATATTTTCTGTCCATTTTATTTATTTATTTATTTATTTTTTGTTATTTTCAGTAAAAGTGTGGTTATTTTATTGGCTTGTTTTTTTAAAATGTGGTATTATTCAAATTGAGTTTATTAAAAGAAGTTTCGGTTTTCAGCCAAGTGCATCCAGAATTTTCGGTTTCCGTTTCAGCCCAGAATTTTCATTTCGGTGCATCCCTAGAATTTTTTTTTATAACAGTGTCTCTTCTGTCACTTTTGATCAATTTAAGCATACTTGCTGAATAGAAGAATTTCTTTAAAAAAAAAAAAATACATATATACTGACCCCCATGATTTTTTTTTTTTCCCCTTTTGATTTGGGGAGAAAAAGTGTAACATTGCAAATTGAACTGACCAGTTTTTATGTAATTCTTTATTTAGTGGGAAACCTAATAGAGCCGGGGACAGTTTGTAAATACTAAGGGATAGTTTACCCAAAAATTAAAATTGTTGTAAACGTCAGAAACATAGCTTCGTAAAATTACTGTTGAACCACTGATGTTACGTGGACCATTTGAATGATGTTTATTACGTTTCTGTGCCTTGACCGTGATAGGACCCTTGCTGTCTGTGGAGGGTCAGAAACCTCTCGGATTTCATGAAATATGTTTTAATATGCGTGCCAAAGATGAACAGATTTTCTTAAGTGTTTGGAAAGAGGGTGAATAATTAATAACACAATTTTTATTTTTGGGTGAACTATCCCTCTGTAAAGTATATTGAATACTGTCAAAAGTATTAAAAACATGAATAATTTCAGCAATTTTATTCATTCCTGTCACTGGCTGCAACCAGCCATTACACGCCGAGACCGTTTCGTCCATGTGCCACTCGCACACAATGAAGCATCGCGGGCTGCAACAATGACTCCAGTGGCGGATGGGGTCAGAGTTCGCTGGCCTCTCTTGACTGCAGCGAGGCAGATGTGGTCAGCTCTGTTTATGGCCCTCGTCAAAGGCTGTAACATTCCTCTGCTGTATAGTTTGTTCCTGATAACCTTGGACAAGCTATTCAGTACCCCTGAGCTCCATATGCAGCCGTAAATCAACAACTTGTGTTGTTTTTGTGCGTTATGGGGTTGCACTCAGCACTGCTGTGGTGTTCCGGCGGGTTGGATGCCTTTCAGTGGGGTGATAGTACAGAGGCGGAATTCTCTAGACCTTTCCGCTCTAGTGCTCAAGCAGCGTTCAATGGAGATACGTCATGACAACCAAACAAACAGCCGGAGCCTGGGTGATTTCACCATTTCCTGTGTCATTCCTGAAGGGTTTGGTCACAGTTAGACTCTGCCCAGGGCTGCACCTTCAAACACAAACACTCTGTCAGTCTCCCAGCAAGCTTTTGAGAGTTGGACTAGGCTGTCTCAGCCTAAATTTTTCACTGAAACATCCTGCATGCGACTAGCTTGCTTTCTGCACGAATGTTATTCACATGTGAGAAAAAGTAGGAGTTATGGAAACTTTCTCATTGCTTGTGTGCTCAAGTTTTCAGAAATTATGACATTGCTACTGTGTTCATTGTTGAAAACAGACATTTGATTTGCAAGCAGTGCGTCTAAAAGTAGAGTTACACGATTGATCAAAAGTAGCTTGAACATTTTTTTTGAAATTGAGATTTATACATCATAAATAAGCTTTCCGTTGATGTATGGTTTGTTAGGATAGGACAATATTTGGCCGAAATACAACTATTTGAAAATCTGGAATCTGAGGGTGCAAAAAAATCTAAATATTGTCTTTATCGTTTTTAAAGTTGTCCAAACGAAGTTCTTAGCAATGCATATTACTAATAGAAAAAATCGATCATTTTGACCCATACAATGTATTTTTGGCAAATGCTTTTGGTTTTGACTAATGGTTTTCTGGTCCAGGGTCACATATGTACTGTATATTTGAGGAATGGCAATGTGTTTAAACACTGGCAGCTCATAATCTAGTGTTTTTTTTTTTGTTTTTTTTTTTAGTGTCTCAGAATGGTTTGATTTGCAGAAAGCGCTGCTCCTCATGAGCTCATTTCTGCATGAATTGAGTTTGGGTCGCTTGTAATGTGCATTTGGGAATGCATTGTGCTAGCAGTCTTCCCAAACTTCTAATAAGAAGCGTCTATAAACCAATAAAAGAGAAGCTCCTTGTGGCTTTTAAACCATAACAAAGTCATTTTAAAGTTTGAAAATAGAGAAAAATGAAAGGGATAGTTCACCCAAAATTCATTGAAAATTCTATCTTTAATTACATGATATTCCAAACCTGTAAGACCGTTGTTTTATCTTCGGGACACAAATTCAGATATTTTTAAAGAAATATGAAAGCTTTCTGACCCTGTATAGATGGCAAACAACTAACATGTCTAACATAGTCCATCAGTGGTTCAGTCGTAATGTTGTGAAGCTACGAGAATGTTTTGTGAGCAAACAAAACAAAAATAATGACTTTATTCAACAATTTCTCAATCACAATGGCTAAATTGTGAACCTAGAGCTTTAAAAAGCATTGCAATCACAGTTTTTTTTTTTTATCAGAAAAGCCACAATTTGATTTTTTTCACTTCCAAATTGTGCAACTATCGTAAATGGTGCCAAAATGTTGCTCTTCTAAGTGATGTGACTCAGCTAAATGTAAATGATGGGTCTTGGGGTGGTATCCATATGTTAAGTGGCGGCAGCGGTGGGGTGCAGGGTGTCAGGCGGGTTGCGTCTGAATGTTCTGGCACGAGGACCACAATACCCTGCAGCAGGTGTCTGGGAGGACTTTTGGGCTGGCTGGAGACTCCCTGGGGGATTGTGGGTGAATTTATGTATGTGTGAGGGGCAGATGGATGACTCTAGCTTTGCTCTGAGTGGTCTTTGTGAGTGGAATCACAGATTAACTCAACCAAAGTCTGACCCCACTGTGAAAGTGATCCCTTCCTCCATTGCCTGACAATGGCCCTGTATCAATATCATTTTCCTCCCACATGCACACAGAGAGACATGCACGTGTCTAAATACACCTACACACACAGTTTGTCTCAGCATGATGGCGACCAGTTAGCAAATCAGTCCTTTTTTTGTTTGCTTCATTGTCTATGGAATGAATTTCCTCTTCCGATTTGTAAAAACTACTTCTTGACAATGCTTCTTGACATTGCTGTGGATTTTTAAGTTTCTTTTATTCTAATAACAGAAATGTGGTTTAGGTTTTAGTTTTGCACTTCAGTTTCTGCTCCATAACCATATTTTGGATTGTTGTGATTTCTGTTCAGGCTCAAGGACTCGTCCAAAGATGCGCCCCAGCAGAACACTGAGGTGGATGAGTCTTGGGACGAGCCCAGCCAAGAAGAGGAGGCTCTCTACAGCACCTCCCCTCCCCGCACTCCTCGGCAGATGAAACGCATGTCCAACAAACACCAGAGAAGCAACCAGGGGTCAAAGGGCAAAGGTGAGAGCCCTTAACTTTGCAAATTTCTGAAACATATGGTGTTAGGGCCCCAGTGATGTCAGTGGTGCACGCCCATCATTCTGGATTGCCGTTGAGATCATGTTGAATGAAAATGAAACATTTGACGATTGCATGAGGAAAGCCACATTACCTCCAGCTCTGTGCACTGATATTTAATTAATAAGGGGTAAAAACAATGATTAAAAGATTATTTCATTAAAGAGTAATAACTAGGGCTGCAACTAAGCAGTTCTGCTGTGTTTGTTTGGAACTGTTTTCATTTGCAAACTTGAGCAAAACCAGACAATATTGACAATATTATGTCTACAGTTTAACTGTTGTACAAAATCAATATCACATTTGCAGTTCTTCTTTTGCTTGTTTGATATTACCATGTCTATTTCATACAATAAAAATATAGGATAGAACCCCATCCAGGGGCATTTTTGCCCTTGTATATTAAATTTTAGGTGCATTTATCGAATGCTGTAGATGCAAGGTTTAGTTTACTACACACATATGGAAGCAGGTGTGATGCTCGCAGTGGTTTCAGCATCTGTCGTCTAAATAGATGAGGACATAAACAGTTTAATTTGAGTAAAACTATCATCTCATATACACAGAAACTTAAACGTCTTTGTGGAAACACATCAAAATAAAAGTAAACATTTGAAGAAATTTTATAATTTATTACTATTGTGTAGTTGACTGTACATACTACTACTTTAATAATAAAATGATTCAAACTTACTTTTTTTAAAGGAATAATCACAAAAAATTTCTTCCATGTTTTAAATTTAATAGTAAACCCCCTTTGATTGCCAAAAAAAAGTTTGATTAAAAGATAAATTAAATTATTATGTTTTATGTCTTCATTTGAAAACCAGAAAAATGAAAATACACATCATAGAATTTCTGAAAAAACATAACCTTTCATAGGACTATTGTGAAAATAAATTGTAATAAATTAATTTGTTTTCATGCATTTAAATAATTAGACATGCTTGAACAGAATTGGCTTACAATAAAACAGAATGTGAGTAAAAAAAATAAAACATAAAACATTCAAAATTGAACCGTGGACTAAAAGGTGATTATCTTAATATTTTTGTAATTTATTTTGTAATATTTTGTAATTTTCTTTTTGCACCTCCAGATTTTCAAATAGTTGTATCTCACCAAATATTGTCCTGTCCTAACAAACCATAGTTTTTCAGTGGAAAACTTATTTAACTTGATTTATTCAACTTGATGTGTAAATCTCAGGTCCAGGGGGCGTATTACAGAAAAATCCTAACTTTAAAATCTTATCCAATCTGTTTAGTAACCATAGTACGTTCAGTTAGGACTGCATTTCGGACAAAAGCTATTACAGAACAGCACTTCCAAAGTGTGTTATCTTATCTTAACTACAGATTTATCTAGTATTACAGAAACTTCCTAACTTGACAAAACATCCTAAAAACTGTCTTAACTTTAGGACAACCCCACAGCTGTCCTAACTTCAAAATTATTTAAAAGCTAACAGAAGAAAAACACTTGCAACCGCACTACAACATGGCATTACAATTATTAATACTTGAAAATGAAGAACGGAGATGCTTAATGGCAGAAAGACTCTTGGAGGACCCTGAAGATGTGTTACATTTTGCTGACAAAACACTAATAAGTAATTACAGACTGCCACGTAACATGATTTTGCAGTTAGCACAGGAACTGCAACCAGCATTACAGAGACCAACAAAGCGTCACGGAGCATTACCGGTTATAGCGCAAGTGACTAATGCCTTACGTTTTTTTGCAAAAGGCGATTTTCAAAGTGAAGTAGCTTCTATTGCAAAAATGTCACAACCTGGTTTGTCTAAAAATCTAACAGAAGTGGCAAGGGTGATCAGTGCTTTAGCATCTACCTACATTAGGTTTCCAAGGGTTACTAATTAATTATTAGTGTTTTGTCAGCAAAATGTAACACATCTTCAGGGTCCTCCAAGAGTCTTTCTGCCATTAAACATCTTCGTTCTTACATTTTCGGCAACTCTTGCCCACTCCCTCTGTAGTGAGTGAGCGACGGTGAAAACTTGCCAAATATTATCGCCTATGCCTTTTCCACCGAACTTATCAAGTTTCAGTTTCAGCGGCACTGAAATTAAAAGCTCGCCGGTTTTGTTTTTCCATTTTGTTTACCTCCTCGGTAGCTCGCGCAGTGTTGGTTGCTTGGTAACAGACCTGAGAGTGGATTGTCGAACTTGTTGATGTGATTTAGGATTTCCTAACTAGAAATAAGATACGATTTTGTAAGATAGGATAAGAATCCCAAATCAAGTTAAGATTTGCTTCTGTAATAGAATTTACGAAAAATCCTAATTTAACATAGCATATCTTAAGTTAAGACCTAAGATAATAAACCTTCTGTAATACGGCCCCAGGGTCACAAATTTAATTTAACCTTTAAAACGGAATCCAGAAAAATTAAAAACAGAATTTAAAAAGAAATAAAACAGAATTCATAGGGCCCGATATACTATTGTATTGCTTGTAAATAATACAGTAAGTACACTGCAGACGAAGTATATATACAATTTTTTTTTTTTTTTTTGTAACCTCATTGTGATAAATGGGTTATTGTCATCTGTCACCAACTTTCATCTCTTTCATCAACAGAGAAGCTGTGTTCCTCCAGCCCGTTGTCTCAACGAGAACGTGAGGGAGCCAGATCAGCCGAACCTCCTGAAGAGCACAGCTACAAGCAAGAAAAGAAGCAGCGATTCAACCAGCGCTCCAACGAGCGGGACAACAAGAAGACGTTCGAGGGCTCCTTCATGCTGGATCCGATGTCCAAGACCAGCGCCATCGGCTCCAGAAACATGGATCCCCGCAAACCCTACCTGAGCCTGGGCATGCTGCCCGTTCGCACCCACCGTCAGACCTCGCGCACAGACTGTCCGGCGGACCGCCTCAAATTCTTCGAGACTCTGCGGCTGTTGCTTAAGCTTACCTCCATGTCGTCCAAGAAGAAGGAGAAGGAGCAGCGAGGCCTGGAGAACACGGGCCAGAACAATGAGGTCATCTGGTTGGAGTTGCAGGCCTGGCATGCCCGCCGTAGCGTCGTGGAGCAGGACCTGTACCTGTTTACTGCCCGCCAAGCCATACCTGACATCATCAACGAGGTTCTGCACTTCAAAGTGGACTATAGCAGCCTAGCCAGGCTTGAGAGCAACATCTCAGTTGAGGAGAGCAACTCCTGTCCTGGCGAAACCAATTGTAAGACTGATATGTTTAGCTTTAGCACCTGCTCCACATCCAGGGAAGAGATCGACGCCGCTGCTCCTTTTTCTTCAGCGCTGGAGTGCCGGGAGCATCTGCAAAGGCAACGAGTAGCTTTCGATCAGGTCAAGCGGGTCATGTCGCTGTTAGAGTCGGTGGAGGCTTTGTACCCCTCTCTGCAAACCTTGCAGAAGGACTACGAAAAGTACGCCGCTCGGGATTTCCAGGGCAGGGTGCAGGCGCTCTGCTTGTGGCTCAACATCACTCAGGACCTGAACCAGAAGCTGCGTGTGATGGGCACCGTGCTGGGCCTCAGGGACCTTTCCCGCATCGGCTGGCCCATCTTTGAGATCCCCTCGCCTCGGTGCTCCCGTGGCAATGAGGACGACGAGGTGGACGAGGATGAGACCGAGTCCACCGCTACCTTCACTGCTGACAACGACGGGGAGGACATGACCTTAAGCGAGGCGACCAGTGACGGGGAGCAGTCGCCTTGCGCTACGCCAAAGTTTTCACGCCTCCTGTCAGAGGAGGAGTTCCTCCCGCGGGACAATGAGACCTGCTACTGTCCCACCGCCATATACAGACCGTTTGTGGATAAGGCACTTAAACAGATGGGACTGCGTAAACTGATCCTCAGACTGCACAAGCTGATGGACCGCTCGCTGCAGAGGTCCAGAACTGCTCTGAGTCACATGCCGGCTCAAGAGGTGAGAGAGCAACTGTGGAGCTTCTGAGTGTTGGCAGTTTGGTTGTGAACGTGTGGAATATCAGAGGAAATGGGAGAACATTCCTTTTGGCTTCATGGCAGCTTGGAAAGAATGAGAAGCTGAGAAGGATTAGTTTGTCCCAAAATGAGAATACTTTCATCATTACCTCACCTTCATTTTGTTCCAAAACTGTGACGTTTCTGCTTCTGTTGAGCACAAAAGGGGGAACTGTGTTGGTTGCTCTTCCATGCAGTTGCTGTAAATAGTAACTAGATCTTTAAGCTCCAGATGGTCAAAAATTCATCTTGCAAATAATTTCTTTACGTCCATATGAGTTGTTTACCTCCGCAAATGGGTCAATGAGTCAGTGAATTAGAGAAATGGATCAGATTGGTTAATGAATCATTCCACCAGTTTTGAACCAAATCAGGAGATTTGTTTAAAAAAATGACTTTTTCAACTGTTTAACACACAAATTAATCTACATCAATACTAGATGAGATGGGTTGTCAGCATTTTATGAGACATACACTACCAGTCAAAAGTTTTTAATGTTTTTATCTTATGCTAACCAAGCCTGCATTTATTTGATCCAAAATCCAGCAAAAGCAGTAATATTGTGAAATATTTTTACTATTTAAAATATCTACTTTCTATTTGAATATATTTTAAAATGTAATTTATTCCTGTGATCAAATCGACATTTTCAGCATCATTACTCCAGTCTACTGTGTCACATGATCCTTCAAAAATAATTCTAATATGCTGATTCACTGTTCAAGAAACATTTCTTAATATTATTATCAATATTTAAAAGTTGAGTATATATATTTTTTCTTTCTTCTTTGATGAATAGAAAGATCTAAAGATCAGCATTTATCTGAAATTAAAAAAACTTTTGTAACATTATACATTATACCATTCGAAAGCTTGGAGTCAGTATCATCTTTTTATAGAAATGATAGAAACTATTACTTTATTTATTAAGGATGCTTTAAATTGATGAATAGTGATGATGAAGACATTTATAATATTACAAAAGATTTCCATTTCAAATAAATGCTGTTCTTCTAAATTTTCTATTCATTAAAGAAACCTGAAGAAAATATATACTCAGCTGTCTTCAATATAATAATAATAATAATAATAATAAATGTTTTTTGAGCAACAAATCGGCATATTAGAATAATTTCTGAAAGAGCATGTGACTGTAATAATAAAAATTCAAATTCAGAATTCAGCTTTGAAATCACAGGAATAAATTACATTTAAAATAAAATTCAAATTGAAAACAAATATTTCAGAATTGTACTGTTTTTGCTCTACTTTGGATCAAATAAGTTCAGGCTTGGTAAGCAGAAGAGACTTCATTCAAAGTCTTACTGTGCAAAAACTTTTGACTGTTAGTGTAAGGTTGTGATGTGACAGAAGTAGCAGATCTTTTCTTCTGTATAGTGGCATACATCTGAGTGAAATGAAGAACGAAAAAGTAAGATGGGGACTTCATTTAATTCATTGGTTGTTGATTGAATGAAAGCAAATCTAAATGCCAGCTGTAGTCGACTATAAGAAATGGGTAGGGTTTATGCTAACTAAATGTTTTGAGAAATCCAGCATATATCACCAGAGAAAAGTCGGTCCTTTCTTCAAAATATAACACATTTTTAATAAGAAATTGAAGTCAAAAAGGTAAAAATGAAACGCATGCATTGTTAAATTGTTTACAATAAGACCAAAAACACATTTAAGAAAATGGGGAGAAATTTACATGTCTTGCAACTTTACATTTAGGTATGTTAGGTGTGTGTATATATAGCGCAGAGGTTGTGTAGACCACTTTTTCTGGTGCTATTTTGTCATTTTGGAGCTTGACAGTCCCATTCTTCCTTTCATTTGAATATATTGAAAATAGCAGCAAGGAAATGTTTCTGAAGCTCAAAAGTGTTCTGCCAAAAGAAAGTCGTTATAAGTTTGGAACAACATGAGGGTGAAAAAATGATGACTGAATTTGAAGTTGCAAAAACTTTTTTTAAGGCATAGTTTACCCAAAAAATGTAAATTCTGTAATATTTGCTCACCCTCATATCGTTCCAAATCCATAAAATCTTCTTTTGTCTTCGGAGTACAAATTAAGATATTTTTGATATAATCCGAGAGCTTTCTGACCCTGCATAGCAACACAACTGACACGTTTGTGGCCCAAAAGGGTAGTAAGGGCATTGTTAAAACAGTCTGTGACATCAGTGGTTGAACTTTAATGTTATGAAGCTACAAGAATATTTTATGTGTGCAAAGAAAACAAAAATACGACTTTATTTAAAATGTGTCAGTCTTTGATACGCATGCGTGTGCTTTCCTTTGCTTGTAAACAAGAGTCAGAAAGCTCTTTTCAAAAAGATTTAATCAAAAATACCTTCATTGGTGTTCTGAAGATGAACAAAGGTCTTACGGATTTGGAACGACATGAGGGTAAGTAATTAATGACAGAATTTTAATTTTTGGACTATCCTTTTAAGGGATGGGTGTCAGTGCATTCTCTTTTATTCTTGTCAGTATTTCTGCAATATTTTGTGGTCAATGTCTTCTATTTTATGCTCACAACCACAATCATATACTGAATTTCATTCTCCATATTCTCATTGCTCTGTTCCTGTTAGTTGTCAGCGGTCCCAGGTTATTCTTTGCAGCACTGTGACTACCTTCCAGAGCTCTCTCGTCACGTGTCTGGTCAGGTGGAGGAGGAGGAGGCGGAGTCGGGACGAGTATCGTGGAAGGAGCTAGTGGACATGGACCTACCCTCATTCCGGCCGGCCTTCTTGGTGCTTTGCCGTGTGCTGCTAAATGTTATTCACGAGTGCCTCAAACTGCGCCTTGAGCAAAGGCCTGCAGGGGAACCGTCCCTGCTCAGCATCAAGCAGGTCATTAATTACAAAAACCTACATCTTGTATAAACACTACTGTCCAAACATTTAGGGGTTTAATGGATCAAAAGTGACAGTAAACGCATTTTATAATGTTAAAAGAGATGCATTGAGTTTTTTTTAAACTTTGTATTCTTCAAAGATGTACACTATTGCCAAAAGTATTGGGACACCCCTTCTCATGAACAGGTTTGACTACTTTAGTAATTTCCATGAGTACTAAACTTAATGTTTAAGCATATGATGATATTCTAGGAAATTGTGTTCTTTTAATTTTAATTGGAAGTGTCTAAAATGACTGTACCCATATGCACAAGTCATTGGTGTTTGGGCTGAGTTTTTGGCTCAAGGTCTGGATTTAAAATCACACCAAAGGTGTTCAGCTGGGATTAGGACTTGGCTTTATGCAGACCAGTCAAGTTCTTCCACACTGACTGAATCAAACATTTCTCTATGAACCTTGCCTTATACACAGAGGCATTGTCATGTTAAAATAAAAAAGCTTCCTTTCCAAACTTTTGCTATAAAATTAGAGGGACAGTTTTTTTATGCTTAAACATTAAGATTAGTACTCATGAAAATGACTGAAGTAGTTAAACCTGTTCATTAGAAGGGTGTTCCAATACTTTTGGCAATATAGTGTATAATAATATGACATGTTTCTTCAGCACCAAATCAGCATGTTGGAATAATTTCTGAAGGATCATGTAACACTGAAGACTGGTGTAATGGAGTAATTTGACTCTAAGACTCATAAATGGATGAAAGCATGCTTGACTAAATGAAATCCCATGAAATGATTCCTAGAGACATTAAAAATGGCTGATTTGTGCGTTTTGTCTATATTGTAGTTGGTGCGTGAGTGTAAAGAGGTTCTTAAAGGAGGGCTTCTGATGAAACAGTACTACCAGTTTATGCTGCAAGGTGTCGTCACTGACCCTCACGGTCTACAGACTAACGCCAACATCGATGAGTTTGAAGAGGATCTCCACAAAATGCTAGAGGTGGGATTAGGACTATATGGTGTTGTAATTTATTTACAGGCTTTCTTGTGCAATTACCTTTACATTCATGACAAAGTGACAGTGATTCGAAGAAGTCAATTTTGCTACACTAAACTCCAATAAATGACCCATATGAGATTTTCAACCAGAGTTCAAATGAAGTATGACCCAGATTTTGGTTGATGGTGTAGAGTCTGATGTGTATGTAGTGATAAATATGCATGACGGCCTGTAATCATCATGAATGAGGATATTAGTGACAATGCAATGTTAATGGTACAATTATTTCATCCTGACTCAATGGGAGTGGTTCTCCATATTTGATGGCTGCTAAACTGTGTCAGGGATTTTTGCTTTTTTTTGCATGATACAATTCTAAAACATCTAAAATCTTCATCTCGTTCTCATCTCCAGCATGAACAGCAATGATCTGAAATGAGCTTCATTTAGAAAAAAAGTTAACCAACAATGTTTTCTGTGTGACTGTGCATGCAGGTGTACTTTGACTACATGCGCAGCTGGATCCAGATGTTACAGCAGCTGCCTCAAGCCTCCCACAGCCTGAAGAACCTGCTGGAGGAGGAGTGGAATTTCACCAAAGTCATCACTCCATACATCCGGGGTGGAGAGGCCCAGTCTGGGAAACTCTTTTGGTTAGACTTTTACTCTTTCTATGATGTTAATTTTTATTGATGAAACAGAAAAAGATTATTGCATTGATTCTTGTTAAAATTCGAATCAGCATTCATATCAAAGTACAGTGCACAAAAAACATCACTACTTGTTTGTCTTTTCCAGTGATATTGCTGGCATGCTGCTAAAATCCACTGGAGACTTTCTGGATGCAGGGCTTCAAAAGAGCGGCAATGAGTTCTGGGAGTGTGCGGATGACAGCACTGCTTCAGATGAAATCAGGTGAGTCAGAGACGACACTTAGTGAGTAAGAAACACAGTGCTACACTTATCAAAGCCTGTGAAGCCTGTGCTCAGTGCTATGTCATCATATCTTATTCATTCTTCAAAAATGTTTTGTCATATAAAATCTGTCAAACAGTTTGGGTCATAGGGAGAATAGAATAGAGAATATATAGAATGAGATTAGAAACCAATTCTGTTTGGTGCCGTTAGTGTCAGACACAAATGTAGGTTTAATATCTCTCTAAAAATAATAGTTATTTTCAGCAGGGACACACAAAATTTATCAAAAGTGACAGTAAATACATTTATAATGTTCCAAATAATCTATTTAAAATAAATGCTGTTCTTCTGGACTTTCTGTTAATGAAAGAATCCTAAAAAAAAAAGTATTACAAATTCCACAATTTTAACTTTGATGATAGTAGGAAATGTTTCTTGAGCACCAACAAGCATGTATATTAAAATAAATTAAAATAGGAAACTATTATTTCACATAGTAATCATTTTTCACAATATTACTATTTACTGTTCTACTGTAATAAAAATGTAGCATAAAAGACATCCTAAAAAAGTGTAAGTGTATAGGTCCCTATATATATATATTTTTCCAAATAATTTTTTTTTCCGTTATAATTTTTCCATTTAAAATTTTCTAGACTCTGTTTTAATGGTTAAAAAAAATCACAAATCTAAACTTATTAACTTGTTAACTTTATTATTTTTATTTAGAAATACTATGTTGTGTATTTGCATTTTTCTGGTAAATAATTTTTCTGGTAAATATTCCTCAGAAAATAATGTTTTAATAAATGTAATAATCATTATATCATTAGGCCTACATTTAAGTAAGATATTTCTGTCATTGTTTCTTTAAGTTAAAACACACTTTTATTTTGAGGGGTTGCTTTGAAGACCTTTAAGTGTGTGTTATATGATATATATCACATTGTGGAAATCATAGGACCCTATGTGGGTATAAAAACATTTATCCCTATTTTTCTTTCCCTGTAGACGTTCGGTGATTGAGACAAGTCGCTCGCTCAAAGAGCTCTTCCATGAAGCCAGGGAGAGAGCATCTAAAGCATTAGGCTTTGCCAAGATGCTGCGCAAGGTAAGTTCATTTAGCACTATGTTTGCACTGTGGTGTGCCACTATGGCAGACAATTTTAACGTTTTGCTTTACTCCGTCCCAGGATCTTGAGATTGCTGCAGAATTCAGGTTAACCAGTGGAGTACCCTCTCTTCTCCAAGCACTGAAGGACAAGAATTATGTCAAAGTAATAAGAAGTTCCTCTATATTAATGATATTCTGCTATAGACAGACGCTCTACATGTGCTAAATATCATTGTCATTGTGTTTCTCTTTTCTTAGGTCCAAATCCCAGGACTGGAGGAACTCCAGGTGTTCGTCCCTTCTGATCTGATGGAGCAGCGGCTGGTCATCTTGCAGCTGTTAAATGCAGCAGCTGGGAAAGACTGCTCGAAAGAGCCAGACGAGAACCCAGAAGATGAGGCCTACCTGCTCATGAGCAAACATGGAGTCGGAGACTCGACCAACGATGGTGCGTGGACTGAGTGGGACAGCACTGTGCTCAAACTAGTGCCTCAGATGGAGACTGTGGACACATTACGGGCCATGAAGGTATGAAGTTCAACATTTTTTGATTTATGATTGTATGACACTAAAGACTGGAGTAGTGGCTGCTGATAATTCAGCTTTGCTATCACAGTAATAAATTACATTTAAAATATATTCAATAGAAAGCAGTTATTTTAGATTGTATTGTACAATTAAGGACAAAAGTTTACATCCCTTTTCACAATCTGCAAAATATAATAATTTTACCAAAATAGGAGGGATCATACAAAATGCATGTTATTATTTAGTACTGACCTGAATAAGATATTTCACATAAAAGATGTTTACATATAGTCCACAAGAGAAAATAATAGTTAAATTTATAAAAATGACCCTGTTCAAAAGTTTACTTTCCTTTGATTCTTAATACTGTGTTGTTACCTGAATGATCCACAGCTGTTTTTTTTGTTATTGTTGTTGTTTACTGATAGTTGTTTGTCCTGATAGTCCCTTGTTTGTCCTGAACAGTTAAACTGCCTGCTGTTCTTCAGAAAAATCCTTCAGGTCCAACAAATTCTTTGGTTTTCCAGCATTTGTGTATTTTAACCTTTTCCAACAATGACTGTATGATTTTGAGACCCATCTTTTCACACTGAGGAAAACTAAGGGACACACATGCAACTGTTACAGAAGGTTCAGACACTCACTGATGCGCCAGACAGAAAAAACATGCATTAAGGGGTGAAAACTTTTTGAATATGAGGATCAGGGTAAATGCAACTTATTATTCCTCTGGGCAGCATGTAACTATCTTCTGTAACCTCTGAAGGACAGTACTAAATACAAAAATTGATATTATGATAAAAATATGATGTACACATCTCCATTCTATTCAAAAATGTTCACCCCCAGCTCTTAATGCATTGTTTTTTCTTCTGGAGCATCAGTGAGCATTTGAACCTTTTGATACAGTTGCATATGAGTCCCTCAGTTGTCCTCAGTGTGAAAAGATGGATCTCAAAATCATACAGTCATTGTTGGAAAGGGTTCAAATATACAAAAATGCTGGAAAACCAATGAATCTGTGGGACCTGTAGGATTTTTTTTGAAGAACAGCAGGCAGTTTAAGGGACTCATGAACAACTATCACTAAACAAACAAAAACAGCTGTGGATCTTTCAGGAAAGAATGCCGTATTAAGAATCAAGGGGGTGTAAACTTTTGAACAAGGTCATTTTTTTTAAATTCAACTATTATTTTCTCTTATGGACTATATGTAAACATCTTGTATGTGGAATATCTCAGTTTGTGAGTTCCCCATTCATTACAGCTTCTAATATGTCATGATTCCTAGGTGGACAATCTGTTGCTGGTTGTAATGCAGTCTGCTCATTTGGTGACACAACGCAAAGCCTTCCAGCAGTCAATGGACGAACTTCTTACCCTCAGCCGAGAGCAGACATCCAGCCAGCCACTTATCGTCTCTGCCCTGGAACAGCTTAAGGTGATGCAGTCTAAACTTAGAAAAACAAACTATATAGTGTGCTCCCAGTTTCTGATATAACAGCTGATGTGTACTTATTTTCTGACTGTCACTGGAGTTTTTGGAGACCCACTTTCATATCACATCAAGCAAGGGTTTCAGTCTGTGTCACTTAACACTGCTGTAGCATACAGATGGAGTATAAGCGCTCCGGTCTTCAAACAATACGAATAGACATTGAAATCCCGGATTTAAGTGCAGAGACTTTCAGTTTTGCTCCATAGAGATGGGTTACATTTTATATGATGATACGAAAACCTATAATGGTGCAAAATCAGCAAACCGGATGTTTGCAAAACAATTTTGGTATGAGCTGCTCTTTTAAAGAACATTTTCTGTCCTTTCAGAATGAGGCTCTCCAGCTATGCATCAAGATCAACACCGCGATCGACCGTGTGGATTACATGTTCACATCAGAGTTTGAGGCTGAAGTGGAGGAGACCGAAAAAGCCACACTACAGCAGTATTACAGAGAGGCCATGATCCAGGGCTACAACTTTGCATTTGAGGTCTGAACCTGATAGGATTCTGTGTATGACTGCAGCACAGCACCTTAAAGTCATCATGAAATCAAAATTGCACAGAAATTAGCAAACAACACTGATCCAATTAATTCTCGATGGACAAATCAAGTCCCCCCCCACATTTTGTGCAATTTCACTATAGATGTCACACTGGGGAAAAAAAAAGGATTACATTTTCTGTTTGATGCCAACTTTAAGTGGCTTACTAATCTATTAGACATAAAAGAGTGTGATTTTTATCCCAGAACCTATCAAAAAAGTGTCACTGTTTCCTTTCTCTTCTTTTTAAGGCTGTTAATAAGAGCTTGTAATGAGGTGGTAGTGTAGTTTAGTGGTTAAATGTTTATATGGGTTTCCTGCTCCCTAAAGACTAATTAGTAGTTGCCTAATAAGCCTTAATTTTCTTCAGTGCTGTCTTTATCTGTGTTTACATTAATTAGCCATGTGAAGAGGGGAAAGGACAGGTGCAGGACTGAATCAGAAAGCATGAAAGTAAATGAGGAAAATCCTTAAAAAAACTGCAATGTTTCAATCAAAAATCTTCATCAGACAGTGTGTGGATGCAATGTTCTGTATGAAAATGTAAACATGTGTGACCCTGGACCACAAATCCAGTGGAAAGGGTACATTTACAGCAATAGCCAACAAAACATTGTATGGGTCAAAATGATCAATTTTTCTGCAATTCCAAAAATCATTAGGATATTAACTGAAGATCATGTTCCATAAAGGTATTTTGTAAATTTGCTACTGTAAATATATCACAATTTTTGATTAGTAATGTGCATTCCTGAGAACTTCATTTGGACAACTTTAAAGGCGATTAAAGGCGAAAAAAAAAAGATTTTTTTCTTGAATCAGTTCAGCACATTTTGTTTTTTTGCTCTCCTGCAGTACCATAAAGAGGTTGTGCGACTGATGTCTGGAGAGTTCAGGCGGAGGATAGGGGACCGCTACATCGCTTTTGCCCGCAAGTGGATGAATTTTGTCCTCACGAAGTGTGAAAGTGGAAGAGGGACTCGTCCAAGGTGAGCAGGCTCTGTTTAAAAAACAAATAGTGTGTCATGAAGTCTACTTCCTACATAGGCAGCTGCCTTCTAAGGCATCATTGAACCTCAAAGGCAAATGATTTGGAACACCTCACATAGGCTGCCACTCATACTCATGTCACACAAGTAGCATTATGCCCTCTCACTTGATTACGCATAGAAAACAATACACACAAATTAGTGCTATGTTCTTCATCTTAGATGGAATGCATCATAGACGTGTTGCATTTTCTGTAAAGGATATATGTAGTAATCTTAGGACCTTGCATTATCATGCTGCCTACCTTTTGGAATAGCCTTCGCAATACTGCCTCCGTAGGAAGCTCACTAGGTTTTGGAGCAGAGCCAGTGTTTCATCCCACAGAGATGCTAATGTTCAAAGAAAACATTTCCAGCTTCTTTCTCAATAAGTGATATTGCCACTTGTTCTTTTAACATGCTTACAAATGTTATTTGAGGTTACATTTTATCTTAATCTCTAGGTGGGCGACGCAAGGCTTTGATTTTCTTCAGGCAATTGAGGCTGCATTTATATCAGCCTTGCCAGAAGATGACTTTGTGGTGAGATATCCAAGCCCTGTTGTTTTCCTATGTGTTTTGGATTGCAGTTGAGTTTATAGTCATTAATCTTGTTTTGTAGAGTCTGCAAACTCTGATGAATGAATGTATCGGGCATGTTATCGGCAAACCGCACAGTCCAGTCAGTAGTATGTACTTTGGTAAGTGTTCTCTTACTTTGTGGTGTTTAAAGGAACACTCCTCTTTTTTTGAAAATAGGCTAATTTTCCAAGTTCCCTAGAGTTAAACAGATCAGTTTTACAGTTTTTGAATCCATTCATCCATTCAGCCGTCTGCTGTTAGCACTTTAGCATAGCTTAGCATAATTCACAGAATCAGATTTGACCATTAGCATCTTGTTCAAAAATGACCAAAGATTTTCAATATTTTTCTTATTTAAAACTTGACTCTTCTGTAGTTACATTGTGCACAAAGACCAACAGAAAATAAAAAAAATCTGATTTTTCAAGCTTATATGGATAGCAGCTCTTATTCTCTTATTCTTATTCTCTTATTCTGGCGTAATAATCAAGGAACTTTGCTGCCGTACCATGGGTGCAGCAGGCGCAATGATATTACGCACCGCCTGAATATAGTCTCCAGCTATTTTACTATTACCTTAGTGGCTTAGTGCTGGTCACGTTGAAAGGACTGGGGACTATTTTCAGTTCCTATCCATATCAGCCCGGAAGATCACAACTTTTCATTTTCTGTCGGTCTTAGTACACAGTGTAACTACAGTCTCAAGTTTTAAATGGGAAATATATTGAAAATATTTGGTCATTTTCTACGGTTACTTTCTACTTTCTATTGCTAACAGTCTAATCAGATTCAATGATTTATGCTAAGCTATGCTAAAAGTGCTAACGGCAGACCCGGAGATCGGCTGAATGGTTTCAAAAACAGTAAATCTCATCTGTTTAACTCTAGGGGAGTTGGAAATGGGCCTATTTTCAAAAAAAGTGGAGTGCTCCTTTAAGATCATATGCTCTTAGAATATGTAATTTCCAGTTTATGAATGAATTAAAAATGGCTTTCCTTGATGTAAATTTTCCTTTAGGCCCTCGAAACAGCCCTCGACCAGTCAAAGTCCCTCGTTGCCACAGTGACCCTCCGAACCCGTACCTCTTCATTCCTCCATCTCATTCTGAGTCCTTCAGGTAGGTCATGTCCTGGGTCTTCACCAGAAGCACATCTAGTGGCATTATAATGCTTGTGCATATGTACCTCCTATGCATGCCCTTGTGTTCTGTTTAAACTGGAGGAGGGTTTAATTAAACGAGTCACGCTGCTTTTAATGCTGTAGTTTAGATTAATGCCTTAACCACTGGCTGTGCTGCAACATAGAGCTTCATATGAGTGTGTGTGTGTTGTCTTTTGTGTTTGTATGCTGACATTAGAACATGTGTAAAGCTCTACCTTGTGTAATAAATACTTTCACACATGCACACATCATCCATAGTAGAATGCTGAGGCCGTCAAGTCTGTTTTTCCACCACAGCTCTCGGAGTCTCCCGTGTGATCTGCGTACCCAGTTGTGTCCCCCAGGTCCCCGCCCCGCCCCTCCATTACCCCCAGGGGAACACGGCCACGCCACCAAATCCTCCGGCGGCGTGCCCAATGACACCAGGTAGTTAGGACCACCCGTTCTCAACCCCAAACGGAGCTCTGCAACATTTTCAGCGTCCTAAGCATTGCATCCTTGTTAGAACAGCAGCTCTCTTGGGGTACCAGAACAGGCTGTTTTTTTCTGCACAATGTTCTGTTTTCTCACCTAAGTCCATGAGAAAAGCATCCATTTTCTGAGTAATGCTGTTTACGGAGGATGTTGTGAAATAAAAGGGGTCATATTATCAGGAATCAAATTTCCTTGAACTACTGAGAGGCACTGTGAAAACAAATTGTCACGACAACAGCTCAGTTTTTGAATAACAATAACAGTTTTTGGATTTCTTAAATCAGAAAGCCAATGTATTCAATTGAGTATTTTTAAATGGACAAGGGATGCCCCGATTCCATGAGCTGGTATGATTCTTGAGGGTCTCAATGTTCATATATAAAACAACACCCTTTTTAACCTTTTCAAAAACAGCGCTGTTCACAGTGAGCCATTACCGAATTACCATCAAAAACAAAAGTAATCCGCTGCGTTTTTGCATCCGATGTCTCCTTTAAGTGTTAACAATGCCTAATGGGTAATCAGAACAATTGTAGTTTTAAAAATAACAATAGGAGTAACATTTGTTTTGCGAATGTGAGAATGTTAATTATTGTTGCGAATGTAACAATATACATTTATAAAAACTGTACATGCATTAAAAAAACTATCATAAATGACAAAAACAATACAGCTTTAAAATTTAAATTAAATTTTTTTAATATGAAAATAAAGACTTTTTTATTAATTTTCCAAATACTTCAGTGATACTTAAAGGCATAGTTCACCCAAAAATGAAAAATCTATCATTAATTACTCACAGAATTTTCTTTTTTGGGTGAACAGCTCAATGATATTACGCAGTGCCTGAAAATAGTCCCCAGCTAGGTAACTTCCAACGTGACCAGCACTAAGCCACTAAGCTAATAGTAAAATAGCTGGGGACTATATTCAGGCGCTGCGTAATATCATTGCGCCTGCTGCACCCATGGTATGGCAGCAAAGTTCCTTGATTATTACGCCGGAATGAGAGTATAGTTCCTATCCATATCAGCCTGGAAAATCACAACTTTTCATTTTCTGTCGGTCTTAGTACACAATGTAACTACAGAAGAGTCAAGTTATAAAAATTGGAAAAATCTTTGGTCATTTTTGAGCGAGATGCTAACGCTCTAATTAGATTCAATGATTTATGCTAAGCTATGTTAACAGTGATAACGCCAGACCTGGAGATCAACTGAATGGATTCAAAAACGGTAAAACTCATCTGTTTAACTCTAGGGGAGTTGGAAAATTAGCCTATTTTCAAAAAAAAGTCAAGTGTTCCTTTAAAAAAAAGCCTGGATAGAGCACCTACTGCTCTGCATATGCTTTTAAAGGATCCCAATATTAAACATAACATTTACTTTAGATCTGAACCGTGATTGTCACAACTTAAAGATGCCATTGCCTTATTATAAAATTGGACACAATGAAACCGCAGCTCATGTGTAAGTGCAGAGAAATGCACTTCTGCTGTTTTATTTCACATGGAAATGGGGCATTATTAAGTATCAGAGAGAGGGTGAAAATCATTGTTAACGACTGAATTATTCCACTGAAAACAAAAGTGAACTTTAAAAATGAATAATAATAATTAAAAAGTATGATATGACCTCTTTTAGTTTAACACATTGAAGTACAGTAGTAGTGCTCCTCCTCAAACTCCTTGCCAGCTAGTTTGGATATATAATCAGCCCACAATAATTGTCTTGGTTCCACGTTGCTGTGCACTTCAATACTGTATGAGCCCTTAGCAGATGATTTGCTTGAATGACAAATGTGTTTGGTGAACTATGATCTTTGCAACTTTCACAGTGTCCAGCGCTTCCATATTAATAGCCTCTGTCGAGGCATGCATTAGCACGCATCATTGGCTTAAACCCCCTGTCCCGCTGCCATCAGGCACATCACTGAAACAAAAATACACATTGATCCAAGTGCATGAAGTTCTCAAAGTGCTGTTTAGGGATCAACTCACCTCTACGTCCATGTGGAATTGTTCATTAGTATATGAAAGTTTAAAATGTCAGATCTTCAACAGTACTCTGATATATTTGAAACATTTAGTTCAACTCCCAAAATTAATTGTGACGCTCAACACATACTCTTTATGAAAGCAATAAATGAATGAGGCTGCATGTTACAGTGATTCTACCACAGTGATTCACTATGGTAAAATTGCTATAATGCATGGGTGGCTAATCACTTGTAATGATAATCAGAAAAACAATTCATATATAGACTTGAAGAGTAGTTGACAGGTAACTCATTAATAAACTTTTATGTTAAAATCAGAAGCAGATGTTGTTGTATATGGTTTGAAAGAGCTTAATGCTGCTTATTGTGACTTATAACACTGCTGCGCTTTAATAGAGCTGGCTTTTCCATCTGCATTGTTTGTTGCATGCTTATCACATCTAACATTTCATTTTACTTGTTTAGTTGCATGCAGTGTTTCAACCTTTCTCTGTCTGAATGAAGGTGGTGTGACTATGTAACATTCGGCTCTATTCCGCCACACAGGGTTTCTTGCGTACATGAGAATGACCGTCTATCATCTGTGGCAGCTGAGCTGCAGTTTAAATCCCTCAGTCGCCATTCCAGCCCGACAGAGGACAGAGAAGGTAATGATGCATTAGTTGTCTTTGTGCGTCGTCTTTTGTTTTTATTAAACATATTCGGTAAGTTTTCTGTTACATTTCCAGAGCCCTCGTATCCTAAAGCGGACCCCAGCAGTACCGCCCGTCGCAGCTGGGAGCTCCGCAACTTCATCAGCCAGTCAAAAGGTAGAACAGAGAAATGAAATTATGAT
This sequence comes from Cirrhinus molitorella, assembly GCA_033026305.1. Taxonomy (NCBI): domain Eukaryota; kingdom Metazoa; phylum Chordata; class Actinopteri; order Cypriniformes; family Cyprinidae; genus Cirrhinus; species Cirrhinus molitorella. The sequence goes on along the minus strand of CM065126.1, from coordinate 33,034,540 downwards.
AAGTATATGTCATGCAAGATGACTGATGAAAATACAGCTGTGTGAAATAGCTGAAAGGGATAGTTCACCCAAAAAGGAAAATTCTGTCATTAATTACTCACCCTCGTATCGTTTCAAACCTGTAAGACCATTGTTCATTTTCGGAACACAAATGAAGATATTTTTGATGAAATCCAAGAGCTTTCTGACCCTGCATGGACATGTTCGAGACCCAGAAAGGTATTAAGGACATCATTAAAATAATCCGTGGCATCAGTGGTTCAGCTGTATTATGAAGCTATGAGAAAACTAAAATAATGACTTTATTCAACAATAATAAAATTCAACTCTATTCCGTGTCAGTCATCAAAAATATCTTAATTTGTGTTTTCCGAAGATGACATGAGGGTGAATAATTAATGACAAAATTAACATTTTTGGGTGAACTTTCCCTTTAAATCACTCTTTTTAAATGATTCCCAGTCTAACAGCTTTTTTATTTGAATTTATTATGACGATTGGCGATTATAATGTGTGTATATATATATCAACCCCTGTTCTGATTGTCCTACAGACACTGCAGCACGTCAAAGCCCTTTGGAGGCTGTCCGGCGCTCTGTACGCATCTTTGATGACAAGCACTATGCACTCATGAGACAGCGAAACATCATCGGACAGGTTTGCAACACACCCAAGTCTTACGACAACGTCATGCACGTGGGTCTGCGCAAAGTCACATTCAAATGGCAAAGAGGCAACAAGATAGGTCAGTGGTCATCAGTATGTGTACATTAAATATTAGAGGCCTTTGTTACATTTTCGTAACACTTTTTTTTTTCCGTAACAGGCGAAGGGCAGTATGGAAAGGTTTACACATGCATCAATGTGGACACTGGTGAACTGATGGCCATGAAGGAGGTATGTGCTTGAGATATATACATACATTTTAATATACTTTACAATATAATTTATTCCTGTGATGCAAAGCTGAATTTTCATCAGCTGTTACTCCAGTCTTAAGTGTCATGTGATCCTTCAGAAATCATTCTAATATGCTGATTTATTATTAGAATTATCAATGTTGGAAACAGTTGTGCTGCCAAATTTTTTTTTTGCAACCTGTGATGCTTTTTTCAGGATTCTTTGATGAATAACAAGTTAAAAAGAATGGCATTTATTCAAAATATAAAACTTTTCTAACAATGTAAATCTATGCTATCACTTTTTTAAAAAAAGAAAAGAATAAAAAAAGACCCCAGATTTTTGAACAGTAGTGTATATTATTAGGAAATCTTTCTATTTTAAATAAATGCTGTATTTTTTTTAACGTTTTATTGATCATAAAATCCAGAAAAAAGTATCACAGGTGTCAAAAAAATATTAAGCAGCGCAACTGTTTCCAGCACTGATAATAAATCAGCATATTAGAATGATTTTTGAAGGATCATGTGACACTGAAGACTGAAGTAATGATTCTGGAAATTCAACTTTAATTACAGATATAAATAAAATTTTAATGTATATTTATATAGAAAAACATTGATTTACATCGTAATAATATTTCACAATATTACTTTTTTTTTTTTTTTTGTATTTTTGATCAACTGAAAACAACCTTGATAAGCATAAGAAACTTTTTTTTGTAAAAAGAGACGGCGTGTCCAAACTTTTGACTGGTAGTATATATATATATATATATATATATATATATATATATATATATATATAGAGAGAGAGAGAGAGAGAGAGAGAGAGAGAGAGAAATATATATAGAAATGTTTTATATATATATATATATATATATATATATATATATATATATATATATATACATACACACACATATACATACACACACACACACACACACACACACACATAGACTATAGATGTTTTTGAAGTCTCTTCTGCTCACCAAGCCTACATTTATTTGATGCAAAAACAGTAATTTTTTTTCAATATTTTTACTATTTTAAGTAACTGTTGAATTTTAATATATTTAAAAATGTAATTTATTCCTGTGATTTCAAAGTGTCACATGATTCTTCAGAAATCATTCTAATATGCTGATTTGCTGCTGAAGAAGCATTTATTATATTGAAAACAGCAGAGTAGAATTTTTTTAGGTTTCTGTGCATTTATCTGAAATACAAATCTTTTGTAACATTACAAATGTCTTTATTATCACTTTTGATCAATGATCACAGGAATAAATTACATTTCAAAATATATTCAAATAGAAAGCAGTTATATAATAAAAATCACAAGTCACAATGTTACTACTTTTGCTGTATTTTAGAAATCAAATAAATGTAGGTTTGGTAAGTAGAGGAGAATTCTTTAAAAACATTAAAACTCTTACTGTCCAAAAACTTCTGACCAGTAGTCAACATATATACACACTGCAGTATAAACACTTTAACTATAACTGTATTTGCTTCCAGATTCGCTTTCAGCCCAATGACCACAAAACCATTAAGGAAACAGCGGATGAGTTGAAGATCTTTGAAGGAATCAAACATCCCAACCTTGTCCGCTACTTTGGTGTTGAGTTGCACAGGGTAAAATGTTTGGTGTGTTTGTGTTCTGTTAAGGTCTGCGTGTCTCTTCTGTACTTTTATTCCTCACTGTTCCTTGTTTGCTCTTGCAGGAAGAGATGTATATCTTTATGGAGTACTGTGATGAAGGGACCCTGGAGGAAGTGTCTAGACTGGGTCTGCAGGAACATGTCATACGCCTCTACAGCAAGCAGATCACAACGGCAATCAACGTGCTTCATGAACACGGCATTGTCCACCGTGACATTAAAGGTGTTCATTTATTGTGCCAAGATTGATTTTTCTTAGTTACTCTCTTTTTCATCAAAATGTCAGATGCCATTTTGAGATACAGATGTACAAAATGACTTTTTCATAATTAGTCCGTTAATGGGGATGTCCACTTAAGAATTTTTATATCATTGTATCTCATTTTTTTATTCTTTTACTCCCAGGAGCCAATATCTTTCTCACGTCCTCGGGCTTGATAAAGCTTGGGGACTTTGGCTGCTCTGTGAAGTTAAAGAATAATGCTCAGACGATGCCTGGAGAGGTGAACAGCACACTGGGAACAGCAGGTGAGAGACTTTAAGTTGTAGTTCCCAGGTTTAGACACCAGAGGGCATGTCAGACTTTTTGAAGATTTGGTGATGTGTCCTAAAGCCACACCTGGCATTCCGAAAACACTATCTTTATTGTAGATCACAAAGGACATGTTCTTTTCATGGTAAAACTCTGTAAAGCATGCAGGAAGTCTAGACCTTTGTTTTCAACGTTTTCTTATCACCAGTGCTGTCAAAAATTAAACAAAAGAGTATCTTATGCTTTTTGAATGGTATCATCATATTTCATGATGAAGGGTCACTTGGAAAACTAAAATGCTTCCTAGAAGACCTGAAAAGTTTTTTTGTATTATTTATATACTTCTTGTATTATTTATTAATAATTTGAATTAGCTTTTATATTTTCAGTTTTTAATTTCATTTTAGTTTTCATAAAATTTCATTTTCTCTCTAAATAACTCGTTTTTACTGAAGAACAGTTTCTGAAACATCTGAAATTATAAAGTTTGTATGTTTCAGAAATACTGAAAATAGCCATAAATATTAATTTATTTCTTTTCCATTTAGCTTTCCATTTATTTCAGTTAGTTGCCAAGACAAAAGTTTTATTAAAGTAACAGTTTTTCATATAATACTTGTACCTTATTTCTGCATTATTTAATTAAATGAAAATAAAAAAAAAGTTTTAACAATAACACACCAGTTACCTTATCACAGTTGTATCAAAGTATAAGTCTATAGTTTAACAAATGACAGTAATAGATCTCTAATAGTAATAGTTTGAAATTTAAAAAAGAAAAAGGAAATTTAAGTGTTAACTATAGCTTAAATGCAAAGTCTGTCAATCTAGCATAAGTGTTATTAACTAAAACTATTAAAAATTGTTTAAGTGAAATTAAGCTAAAATAAATACTTTGGTTAGTTAAGCAAAACTTAAATCTGAGAGAAACTATATTAAGAGTAATAAAATGACAAGCAAAAAAAAGGGAAAACTGAAACTAAGAATAAAAAAGTTAATAAATACTGTAATAGTATATAAACAAAAATAACATCTGGCATCTGTAGCATTGAGATAATTACCACAAAATACATTGTTTTCTTTTTCATTACTAGCATACATGGCTCCTGAGGTCATCACAAGAGCAAAGGGTGAAGGTCATGGTCGTGCTGCTGATATCTGGAGCCTTGGTTGTGTTCTCATAGAAATGGTCACTGGAAAGGTAAAAACCTAGTCTATGTGCTTATATTGTGGTCTATCTCTTTATTTACTCATGTACATTTGCCCAAACTGGTTTGAAGATAGCAAACTGTTGTGAAAACATGTTTGCTCTGCCTTCATTCAACACCAAATCAAAAGGAATTTTCTGGGCTTGCTTACACAGGCCTAAACAACCAAACTGATACTGCTGGATAGGGCTTCCTGAAACGTAATCAAATTTCCACCAATTACAACAAAACAAGAATCAGCTCAAATATTCACCAGTTTCAAAGTTTATTCGTCTTGTAGTAGCATCATTTAGTGACACTTTTTTAGTGTGTAAACTGTAAAAAATGTACAAACATCATGTTACTCATGTTCTATCTTGTTTGTTAATTCAGAGACCTTGGCACGAATATGAGCATAACTTCCAGATCATGTATAAAGTGGGAATGGGCCACAAACCACCCATTCCTGAAAAGCTGAGCACAGAGGGGAAGGACTTTCTGGCGCACTGCCTGGAGAGTGAACCGAAGCGGCGCTGGACCGCTAGCGCCCTGTTGGATCACCCCTTTGTCAAGGTACGAACTCCCTCTCACCTATACGGCTAGTTATCTCCTTCAGCTGATTCATAGGGTTACACACATGAAGGAGATGAGATGCTTGCTTCTGTGCCAAATTCATACAGAATGCCAAATTTCCAATCTGTTACCCAAATTAGATCCAACTAGCACTTCTAGTACATCCACATGTTACATACTTGAAAAAACATGAAAGCAGACGCTGACACAACTAAATTCTTACTTTGAGCGCTAAACACCAACAACCAATGATTAATTTTAGTGATGCACCAAAATTTGGCAAAAAATGAATTTTGGAGGGCTGAAATCATTGAGCGACAGCTTGGGTTGACGATACTGATTTCACATTTTCAATGGACATTAATTTGAATGATCTTTTTAGTCCATGCTGTTTTCACTTGACACGTGAACAAACTTCACAAAAACATTTGTAGCACGCTTAACAACCAATAAATGAATGTCTTTATTATTATTTACTCTAAACAGCTTGAATAAGTCTGTCAAGAAAGCATTATTATTATTAGTCACCCTAAGTTTATATTTCAACAATTTGGAGAAGAAACCAGTATTGTCAAATCGATTAATCGCATCCAAAGTAAATTTTTCTTGAATATAAACGTATGTTTGTGTATTTATAAATATACATAGTACACACTAGGGCTGGGCAAAATGTATTTTTTGATTAATCGTTTTTTTTAAATGACGTCGATTCGATATAGATTCTCAAATGGCGATATTTATTTCAGCAAAAATTTAAAAGGAGATCTGATTACTGTGAATCTTATCATTGGTCTTCTCCACTAGATGTCACCCTCTTATTTACATTGCACGAATACAACAGAAAGCATGTCATTCATTCAGTGCTTATGGCGGAGAAACTATTGATAAGAACAAAGGAATATGCGTGATTTGCAATGCTCATGTGAAATGCTATACTAATACTACAAATTTGCAGAAGCATTTGACATCACGCGTAAAGGCGCTATATCCGCAATGAATAAACGTCGGCTGGCATTTTGTTTACTACACATACTAAACCGTGGACGACGTTCGCTGTGTTTTCAGCTTCTGCCGTCTCTCTATACGACCATATGAAAACACAATATCATGTCCAGCTGAGTCACTTCGTTAGCATTTTACCGTTTCATTTGAGAAAACTACCGTCATATCACATAGGCCTACACAGCAGCTGCAAGTTCTTCACAGCAACCCGTCAAATTAAAAGTTTAGTTTAATGTTTACAAAAAAACTGTCAGAAATATACTAGAAATATAGCAGTCTCAAAACTTAATGTACTAACAATGCCACTACTACTACTACTGAATATTAATAAATCTTTATTTTTAAATGAGTAGTCACATTTGTTTTTTCTTTTCAATTTTTACAGTAACGTTAAACCTTGTTGTGCAACATTTTGTTTGCCCAAAAATAAGTTTATTTTCATTTGATCAGGATAAATTAAATGAATGCTTTCATCTGATTACCAGAAAAACTAAGTTGTACATATTATAGGGCCCTATTATTTAAAAAATAAAACAAAAAAAATAATAGGTTTAAAAATACAGGTCTGTGGCTCTTAATTTGTTTATTAATTCACCATTTGTAAACTGTGAACTGTTCACACACATATATATATATATATATATATACAAAAAATAAAATAAAAAAAATTATATATATATATATATATATATATATATATATATATATATATATATATATATAATATATATAATTTTTTTTTATTTTATTTTTTTGTTTTAGAAATATCAATAGCATTTGTATTTAAACTATATTCACTGAATGTGATAAAAAAAATCGAGAGCTTGACAATCAAAATCGAATTGAAACGAGACATCTGAATCGATACCCAACCCTAGTACACACACACATTATGTACACACAAACGATTATTTTGGAAGCGATTAATCGATTTGGCAGCACTAGTAGCAGCAATTATATAATTAAAAAAGCTGATAGAAAAACTTGGCTTCAGTGCAATTGTTTATACTTTTGCGTGTTGATTATCAAATAAATGTGCTGTGGTTATTAAACTTTAATTTTGGTTTTTAATTGCAATAATCACAATAAGCCTTGTGCTCTAAGTCTTAGCTTTAAAATGGTCAATTTTATAACAAAATTCAAAACATTAATGTCATTTTCTTTAATGTCTAAACAGGTTGAACATATCTGTCAAAAAACATTATTATTATTATTATTATTATTATTATTATAGTCACCCCAAGGTTGTATTTCAGCAGCAATTTGGAGTGGAAACCAGTGTTTTCAAATCGATTAATCACATCCAAAAAAAAATCCTTAAATATATGTGTATGTATTTATAAATGTGTAAATATACACACTTCACACACATATTATGTAAACACAAACTCTTATTTTGAATGTGATTTAATCGATTTGACAGCACTTGTAGAAGCAATTGCAGAATTAAAAAATGTGATGTTTATCTGATTGTTGATTATCAAACAAATGTGCTCTATTATTAAATAAACTTTAATTTTGGGTTTTAATTGTAATAATCGTAATAAGCATTGTCCTCTGTTACTTAAGTCTCAGCTTTAAAATTGTCAATTTTATAACAACATTTGGATTTTCTTTAATGTCTAAACAGTGTTGTCAAATCGATTAATCGCATCCATGTATTTCTTGAATATATACGTGTATTTATAAATACATGTAAATATACACAGTTCACACACACATTTGATATAAACAAACTTTTATTTTGGATGTGATTTAATCAGTTTGACAGCACTAGTAGAAACGAGAGATAAAAAAAGAAGCTGATATAAAAACTTGGCTTGTATGCAAATAATGTGTGCTTTATTTTTTTGGGCTAAATATAAAACTAATTTCAGTTTAGGTAAAAAATTAATCACTAATGCATCACTAATTCTCTCCACTAACCACATTCTGTCACCTGATTGGCTATTTGGATGACGCTGATGAAAATGGCACTAACATCAATCTCTTTTCAAATGCAGGTCTGCACAGATGAAGAGTGACGGAGGAAGACGTGTATTCTCTTAATGTTTACATAAATGCTAGCACTACTTCACATGACATGAGGGAGGACGAAGGAAAAAACAGACGCGCTCTGCTTGATACGAGCCCCTCGCCACGTTAAAAGCGGGGCAAGTCTTACATGTACAGTACCATGGGATGAAATGTTTGGATGAGTGCGTTATGTACATACTGTAAGAATAGGGTTAGGGTTTTCTTTGTACAAAGCATATTGTAAAGCTGAAGTTTAATAGCCACTTTGTTGGTGATTGAGTCACAGGGAATACATGTTAGGAGACTTTAATTCAAGGGACGTTCTCAGCACAAAGCATCATAATGGGAGATGGAGGGAGTTTGGCATTGACTGACTGTATGTACAATTTCAACGAGTGTTCACTGAAGAAAACGTACAAACCTGGGGCTGAAAGTCACAGTAGAGAAGGTTTTAATTTTAATTTTTTGTTTTGTTCAAATGGTATTTTTGTTTGCCTTGCTGCAGAGCCCACTGTTAACAAGTCATATTTAAGCCTATAAGTAGTTGTGCTGCGTCGGCTCAGCCTTGCGCTGGCCAATGGCGTGCCTTTACCATCTGGGTGTACAAGAGCATAATCAACCAATGAGAGGGAAGAGGCCAGTCTGACTCCGCCTTTCTGCTGCTGCACTCGGATGGGTGGACAAACATGCTCTTACACAAGCATCAACTGCTGGTTCTCTGCTCCTCCAACAGTGTTTGCAATATTTAAAAAAGAATATTAATAAACAGACAGTTTTTTTTACAATGGCCTACTTGTCTTTAAAAAAAAAAAGCCTAACATGATGTAAATCAAAACCGTTTTAAATTATTCAAAAACTTCATGTGGCAACTTCCTCAAATTTCATATATAAAGGTGGTTTCACTTGGCTAATGCAAGTTCCTGTTGTGAAAATGCCTTCATGACCGTACTGTAGCATGATCTTCTTGGCCTGGTGGATGACCATTATTCTGTCAGTCTCTCAGTTATTGTTCATTTGCATGTCTTTATTCCCGTAGTTCGAACTCTTGTCAATCTCAGTCTGTCCGATCATCCAGCGGATTCCAACTGACACTGAAAATTAAAGTGAAAATTTGTCAGCTACAACACAACAGACAATTACATTAGCATGCTTCATAAATAAACTAGGGCTACAAGCACTAAGGTTCATAATATCATTCATTAGATCAGTGGTTCTCAACCGGGGGGGTATATTATTTATCTCTATAAATTCTCTTTAGTCTAAACTTTACAATTCTAAAAGCTAAGATGTAAACTGTGACTTTTACATCTTGCAATTCTGACTTCTCAGAAGAGTGAGTTTATATCTCACAATTGCAAGAAAAAAGTTAGAATTGTATGATATTAACTCACAATTGCAAGTTTTAAAGTCAAACAGTTCTTAGAAATAGTCAATAGCACAATTCTGACTTTATAACACGCAACAGAGGAAAAAAGTCAGAATTGCGAGTTTTACACCTCAATTCAGGGGAAAAAATTGTGAGATACTAAATATTTTTTCCCCTCAAAATTAGGCTTTTTAACTCACAATTTTGAGATTATAGCTCTCAATTCTGAGGAAAAAAGTCAGATTTGTGAGATAAAAAAAAATCTGAATTGCAAGATACAGACTCAGGAAAAAAAAAAAAAAAAGGATTGTGAGATGTATACCCACAATGGCGAGAAAGTCAATCGTGATAAGTGTTTTTTTTAGTCTTTTTTTCTTCAGCCTCAAAATTGGATTTCATAACTCACAATTGTGAGTTCTGAGGAAAAAAATCTGACTTGCGAGATACAAACTCAATTCTGAGAGAAAAAAAATTAAATAGCGAGATACAAACTCGCATTTGCCGGAAGAAAAAGTTAGAATTGCAAGATGTAACCTTGAAATTCTAAAATCAGTACTTTTCCCCCTTAAAATGGGAGTTTATATCACAATTCTGAGGGGGAAAAAAAAAAGAATTTGGAGAAAAAAATGAGAATTGTGAGATACAAACTCAGTTCTGAGAAAAAGTTAGAATTGTGAGATATAAACGCAGTTCTAAGAAGTCTTTTCCCCCCTCAAAATTGGGCTTTTTAGCTCACAATTTTGTTTATATCAATTCTGAGGAAGAAAAATCTCAATGGCAAGTGTTTTTTTTTTTCCTCAAAATTGGACTTTCTCACAAAAGCGAGTTTGTATCTCACAATTTTGACTTTATTCTCGCAACTGTTTGTGTCACGGAATTATGAGAAAAAGTCAGAATTGCAGCTATATCTCGCAATTCTGACTTCATTTCTCAGAATTGCAAGGTTATATCTCTATAGTGTGAGATGATTTCCAAAAACATTTTTTTAATTCAGTGATGGAAACTTCTGAAATTATAAAAGTTTGTAAACAAGCAGGTTTTTCATAATTACAGCAAAAATGCTGAAAATAGCCTATAAAAATTGTGTTGGACAATGAGTGTGTTAGACTCAAAAAGGCTGAGAACCACATCATAATACTAGCAGGGTTCCCACGGACATGAAAAACCTAGAAATATCAGGGAATTTTAAACTTTACATTTTTTAATTTTAAACATTTCAAGTCCTAGAAATCTGTGAATGCTAGAACAATATGGATCTAGTTATGCTTGGTCATCATCCACTAGAAATGTCTCTATAAAGTCATGTTTAAAAATAGTTTTTCCTAGTAATCGTGGTCAACAGGTGTGGGAACCGTGTACTAAGTAAAGGAGAAATGAAAGGCTGAAATGAAAGCTTCATTTAAACAATCTCTAGTAGATACATGATTTCGTATAGTACATCTGAATCATGTAGTTCAAGATTTGTTTTGTGTGCATTTAGTGTTTAGATGAAACTTCAACATCTGAAATGAATCTTTAATCCTGTTCTCACATGCTGAGATAATTAAGAGCGTTTTTAAATGCATTAAAATGTGTCATTCATTCATGCGCTTATGAATTGAACAGCATGCAGTAAATCCAGATAGAAGTGGTTGATATACTTACTTCTCTAGCACCTAATTGGCCTCCGTAATATTTTTATTTTTTGAAAAAACAGAGCAGTATATAATTCCTTGTTGCTTGACGACAATAAAAAGATCATCTGCTGCTAAATTACAATTAATAGGAAATTGATGCCCTTGTCCTTTTCCCAAGTACCTGCTAGACAGAAGACAAATGTACAGACGACAGTGAAGGTGGATCCTGATAGTAGCAGTTGCAGCAGTAACATGCAGAGTGGGTAGACCAGCAAACAAACCCAGAAAAGCCAGTTCAGCAGGGCCCATAATTGGCGCGGAGGGTTTGTAATGGGACCCGGAAAACGTCCAGTTTGTCTGTAATGCTCTTGGAATTCATCCTGTGTGAGATTCACAATAAAAAAAATGAAACCTATTAAAACCTTTTCTTCAACTGAAATAAAATATAAATGTTAGAAGAAAAATAACTTATTTTGTTTGTTTCTAATTTTAGTTTAAGTACAAAAACTGAAATAAAAATAAAGCTTTATGGAAATATTTTAAAAAATGATAAATGGACCAAATCATAAAATTACTAAAATAAATAAAAGCTAATTCAAAATTGTAATACATACTATACTAAAAAACACTTACTTAAGGCAGGTAGTGCACTTACTTTTTCCTGATATAGTTTGTGAAGCCAGGCTGCGCATTCAGACTCATCCTCTGGGATTGTGTCCAGAGGTATCCGCCTAACAGACACACAAGAAAATTCATAAAGGTTTATCTTGATCTTACAACTGACAATGATTCATATAGCAAGTCATTAAAAATGTATTAATGACTGGATGATTCAGACTGCATGTTGAACTTTGTTATAGCATGAGACATTATATCAGAGCATTTAATAAACAACAGGCTGTTAAATATTGCCAAAGGGCAATATGAAGAAGATTTTTTTCCTTTCATTCCTACCTCACATATAAATCAGCGTGGTACTTTTTCCCGTTGAGCACCCCTAGTAAAGTTGGCATTTCGTTGTTTCTGAAATTAAGTGTAGAATCGTACACAGCAGTAACTACAGAGGAGACACAAACCAAGTCAGCGAGCCAAATTCTTATGGGCTACATTGGCCAAAAGTATTTCATTTGATAAACATCAACACAGTGGTTTGCTTAGTTTAGTGGAAGATCAATGAAAGCATTGTCACTACAGGTTCATCATTACTTAAAGGCCAAGAAGCTCTCACCCGTTCCCCTGAGGTTCTGGACCGTGACACAAAAGCCCTTGGTCCGAGGTAGAAGGTGGTATTTGAGTTTGGGTAGACCTTTCTTCTCTGCTACCTCCATACTAATCTTGTGCTTCTTTTCTGTGAATCGTGTGCCCTCACAGTGCAACAGGAACTATAGACACATCATAAAAATGAACATTAACCACAGTAGGAAACAGAAAAGCTAAAAATCAGGATATACAGTTGAGGTCAAAAAGTTAACATTTTGCAGATTCTGTAAAAAGAGGGATTATACAAAAATGCATGTTATTTAGTACTGACCTGAATAAGAAATTTCACACAAAATACGTTTACATACACTTGATTGACCCTGTTCAAAAGTTTACATACACTTGATTCTTAATACTGTGTTGTTACCTGAATGATCCACAGTGTTGTTGTTTTTTTTTTTTTTTTGTGATAGTCCATGAGTTCCTTGTTTGTCCTGAACAGTTAAACTGCCTGCTGTTCTTCAGAAAAATCCTTCAGGACCCACAAATTATTTGGTTTTTCAGCATTTTTGTGTATAAACCCTTTCCAACAATGACTATGATTTACTATATGACTGAGAACAACTGAGGGTCTCATATGCAACTATTACAGAAGGTTTAAATGCTCACTGATGCTTCAGAAGTAAACATGATGCATTAAAGGATTAGTTCACTTTCAGAACAAAAATCCAGGTCAATACAATTAAACTCCCATCTCGTTTTCGTCTTCAACTTCAAAATCACCCTACAATGCTGTTTTACCTTTTTTGTAAAGGGCGTTTGATCTTCTGTGTATGTTCACTTTGTAAACACTGGGCTGGTGTTTCTGCAGCGATGTAAGACGATTTTGAAGCTGAAAACGAGATGGGAGTTTTTCGACATACCAGAGATCGCAGAGACAAGACAAGACGAGCATTTGAGGTTAAAAAGTATATAAATTGTCAATTTGTTTCGAAAATGACAGATCCTTTCACTAGATAAGACCCTTCTTCCTTGGTTGGGATCATTTAGAGCTGCATTTAAACTGCATTATGGAAGTGCAGACTTGGGGGCACCATACATATCCATTATATGGATTGAAATCCTAAAATGTTTTCCTCAAAAAAACTATTTCTTTACGACTAAAGAACATGTTGGATGAAAAGGGGGTAAGTACATTATCTGTAGTTTTTTTGTTCTGAAAGTGAACTAATCCTTTAAGAGCTTGGGGTTGAAAACTTCTTGAATTTGAAGATCAGTGTAAATTTCACTTATTTTCTCTTCTGGGAAACATGTAAGTATCTTCTGTAGCTTCTGAATGGCAGTACTAAATTAAAAAAAAAAAGATATTTAGGTAAAATAATTCTGTCCAAAGGGTTACACCCCTGGGAGTGTTTGAACCTTCTGTAATAGTTGCATGAGTCCCTCAGTTGTCCTCGATGTGAAAAGATGGACGTTGGAATTGTACAGTCATTGTTGGAAAGGGTTCAAATTTGCTAAAGAATTTGTGGGACCTGAAGGATTTTTCTGAAGAACAGCAGGCAGTTTAACTGTTCAGGACAACAAGGTGTATGTAAACTTTTGACCTCAACTGTAGTGTATTTGTTAAAGGAATAGTCCAACCAAAAAAATCTACTCTTCTTTTAATGAATAAGAAATTTATTAGCACTGCTTTCATGGTGCTTTTTGGAGTGAAAACAAACTTTCATGGAAAGAGCTGCCTGAATATTTTTCAAAAATTCTCTTTTTTTTGTTCCACAGATGAGCTTTGGAACATGAGGGTCAGTAAATCATGACATAATTTTAATTTATGTGTGAATAGATTGACTATTCCTTTAACTTACTATGTGTTAAAATAAAGCAATAGAGAAACCTGAAATCTAGTAAAATCACCAGAGAGCAATGTGCATTGACATTTCACAAATTTACCCAAAATTTTTCTGGGTAATCCTGAAGGTTGCGCAGGCTTTGCACTACTGTCTTGCGATCTTCTTCCCATTTCCGTTTGCAGAAGACAATCTCTAGGAAGTACCACATCCAGCCAATCACAGGAACAAAGGAAAGTTCCTTTTTTGCCAACACCTTTGAGCTCTGAAAACAAAATATGATGAAAACAGTTCTGTGACCATTCCACAATCAATTTGATCATGACAATACTGAGTCCTAAAGAGATAAAAAAATGAAAATTCTGTCAATAATTACTCACCCTCATGTGGTTTCTAAACCCATAGACAGCAACGGTACTACCACGTTCGAAGACACACAGAAGAGAAGAAATAGCTGAAAAGGTTGTTTTCTTTGTGCACAAAAAGTATTCTCGTAGCTTCATAAAATTAAGGTTAAACCACTGATGTCACATGGACTGTTTTAACAAAGTTCTTTCTTTCTGGGCTTTGAATGTCAGTTGCGTTGCTGTCTATGCAGGGTCAAGCTCTCGGATTTCATCAAAAACATCTTAATTTGTGTTTCGAAGATGAATGAAGGTTTTACAGGTTTTGAACAACATGAGGGTGAGTATTTAATGACAGAATTTTCATTTTTCATTTTTTCTTTAAAAAAAAAAACAGTATTTCTACAAATTAAGAATCATTAAGAATCGCACACTTATGTTGTAGGAAAGTTAACCTTTCATATTTAAGTATTTGTTGTCTTACCCCTAAAACGCCAAATCTCTCACAGAAGGTCCAGCCGGTCATAAAATCGATCTCAAAGTTATGATTGAGGACAACAATTGCATTTTCTTTGCCATAGAGTTTATAGCTTTCTGGATCTGTGTAAAGTGTGCATTCTGTCCCGGACCACCACTCCAACAATGCCACCAATTCTGAAAAAAGGAAAAAATACACACTGAATTATGATGCATATATTAATAATGCAGAATGCATTTACATATTCATGAACGGGTAGTAGTCTAACAACATTTTTGTATGTATGTAAAAAGGCAAAGTGATTTGCAATATTCAAAAATACCAACTTCCTGTTTTGTTACCTCAATACTTGAGGTTTTCAAACAGGAAATAATGGTTTTAAGCTTTGTGCATACTACAGTACAATCCTAGTGCAATGCAGTCTGTCCTAAACAATCCTATCTCCACGACTGTGACAACTATTACTGACCACTTTTTAATTTGTTACTATTGTTATGTGTTTTTTGGCACTTTGTGCAGTACTTCTTTTTTAGCGCTGACAAAATAAGCACTGAAAACTTGTTGCGTCATGGTGGTTATGTCGGTATCTTTCTTTGGAAGATGTGAGCCCACATGTGACAGCTTGCAGGACTTACGGCTAGATATGGAATAACCCAATCTGCAGTTGATCTTGCGTGCAAGCTGCTTGTTAATGGGCCACAGTGGTAGAGTACAAAGCTGCAGCAGGTTGATAATAATCCCACTGACTAGGAACACATAACAGATGATGAGATGGCACAGCAACTGAGTTTTCAGCACTTGAAGGATCCCCATCCTTATCATGTAGTCCCGACTTCCCCGTTTCCACTAAAGAGAGAAGAAAAGTTAAATATAAATAACTTTGGCAGCTGTATCATATTAACCAGAAGACTGTTTATGTCACAAACACACAGAAGCCATCCTAGACTGGATTTTTTATGCATTTAAAAAAAACTGAACAGCATAGAGTAGTGGAGTGCAATATAGAGTCCATTACATTGTCAGATCATGGCCCTGTTGTTTTAAAGCTAAATCTAAGGCAGCACAAACTGGAGACTAAATGTCTCAATATTGAATAGCGTAACGCACAAAAAGGAAATACAGAGGGAATAGGAAAATTATATCAAAATAAATGATAATGGATCTGTCTCTCCTTCTGTGTTATGGGATGCTGCTGCCAAAGCAGTAATAAGGGGAAATATTACTGCACTTACATCCAGAATAAAAAAAAAGCAAAGGGAACTTAAACAATTGAAAAAAAAAAAAGGTAGAATATGAACATAAAAACACTGGAAAGATAAATTCTCTAAATCTACTGAAGCAAAATAGACAGAAATTAGATGACTTGTTAAGATATACAAGCAGAAAATATTGCGAATTTGGTAACGGGGCAAGCCGGCTGTTTGCTTTCCAGCTACGTACAGCCCAGTCTAGTAGAGCTGTCCTGAAAATTAAACATCCATGTTCGGGTATTATGACATCACAACCTAAAGAAATTGCAGAGGCATTTAAAAATTATTATTAAAAAAAATATATATGAAAAAGGATGAACAGTCAAATAAGGAAGATTTTTTTTGTCCCATTACGGAGGAGGAAAAGTATGGGTAAACTCAAGAATAATAAGTCCCTGGGAGTAGACAGCTTCCCTGCAGAATTCTATAAAGCTTTCACAAATGACTTAACCCCAATTTTGTGTCGAATGTACAATTACACATTATAGAATGGAGATCCTCCAAGGTCATGGGCTGAGGCAGTAATAACAGTTATCCATAATGCTGGAAAAGACCCCACTCAGTGCACAGGTTATAGGCCCATAAGATCTAAAAATGAAAAAACTTCAATTTTAGCAGAGAGGATTCAGCCACATATTAGAAAATTAGGGAAGCCAGATCAGACAGGATTTGTTAGTGGACACCAAGGTACTGACAATGTTAGGAGAGCTCTAAACATATAGATGATTGCAGGAAAGAGAAAGGTTCCCCTCAATGTTACTTAGTCTAGATGTGGAAAAGGCATTTGATAGAATGAATTGGATATATTTACAACAAACACTGGGGTTTCATGACACATTTATAAGGTGGATACAAATATTCTATCATAATCCTAAATCAAGAGTTAGGGTAAATGGTCACTGTTCAGAGTTCTTTGATCTAGAGGGAAACGAGACAAGGAGATGCTATGTCTCGTTCGTTCTAACCATTGAACCATTGGCTGAGAGCATAATAGAAGGAATAGCTGATGAGGGTGGTAATTGTCAAAATATTGCTGTATATGCAGACGGCATCATTATTATTTCATGAAAATCCAATTTCATCAATACCAGCTGTTCTAGATTGTCTAGAAGTATGTGAATCCATCTCTGCATATAAAATCCATTAAACTAAATCAGAAGCACTTATGATTACTGTAGTCTGGCCAGTAGAACTAAATGATATAACATCTTTTAGATGGTCTAAATTATAGGGAATTATAGGGATTTGAATAGGGATTCAAATAATTAGGAGTTAAAAATATTTGAAATTTTCACAGCTGCATCAGGCAAATTATGACAAGTTAATCCACACAATTCAAAAGTATTTACTAAAATGGGAGGTGTTACCACTTTCATTGTTCGGTAGGATTGAGACTGAATAGAAGTGAGAATTAATATTCTACCCAGACTGCTCTTCTTATTTCAGTCCCTCCCAGTATGGATTCTGGCATCTACATTTAATATGCTAGATAAACTCATATCAAAGTTCATTTGGCAGAACAGACGACCCAGAATAAAACTAAAGATGTTAATGCTGGGCAAAGATAAGGGAGGGTTGCATGTTCCTAATTTAAGACAACATTACTGGGCTGCTCAGCTCACAGCAATAGTGGCTTGGATTAACAATGATGTTGAAAAAGGGTGGGTTAACATAGAACAGATAATACACTCAACATAAAGACAAAGTGGGAGTCTGAATTTAACAAAATTGAGGATGGATGATTATTTGGGAAACCATATGTACAGAATGTCATAAGAGCATCAACAGTCATAACTGGAAAGAGTTTGACTGGAAAACAAAAAATTGGGTTTTGTTAGAACACCACTGGTGATATAAAAATTTGTTAACAGTCCTGAAGCAGAGAAATACACATATTTTGGGAATGTCCGAAAATATTTACGTTTTGGCAAGGGGTAAAGGTTAGGATTATGAAAATCCTGCATATAGACTTGCTTTTTACTCTCCTGTTTTTCTTGCTTGAAGGGATACCCCAGGATTTATGTAGTAAAAACCAGAGATATATACTCTTATTAAGTACAAGAAAAAACTATAACTTATAATTAACTGGATAAAGCCACACCCTCCAAAAATGGCCCAATGGATAGAAAAGCTTAAATCTATTTATAGAATAGAATATATGACTGCCCAACTCCAACTGAAACTGGACATTTTTATACAAAGTTGGTGCATTGAAAATTAACTGATTAGCAAGGAACCTTGATTTATTCCCTGTTGTATTATTTGACAAAGTTGTATGTCTTTTTTTTCTTATTATTTACTCAAATTCAATAAGTTTTCACCCGGCTCTTAATGCATGGTTTTTCCTTCTGGAGCATCAGTGAGCGTTTGAACCTTCTTTAATGCATATGAGTCCCTCAGTTCCCAAAGATTGATCTCAAAACCTCACAGTCATTGTTGGAAAATTTTTAAATACACAAAAATGTTGAAAAATAATTTGTTCTCAGAAGAACAGCAGGCAGTTCACAGTTTAACTGTTCAGGACAAACAAGGGACTCATGAACAACTGCCACTTGAAAAAAAAAGCTGTGGATCATTAAATGTAACAACACAGATTAAGAATCAAGTGTATGTAAACTTTTGAACAGGGTCATTTTTATAAATTCAACTATTATTTTCTCTTGTGGACTATATGTAGCGTAAACGTCTTTTATGTGAAATATCTTATTCAGGTCAGTACTAAAAAAATAACATGCATTTTGTATGATCCCTTTTATTTTGGTTAAAAATTAACATTTTACAGATTCTGCAAGTTGCATGTAAATATTTGACTACAACTATATTTGAAATATGAAAATCTACCTGAGCCAATATTCAAATAGCATGGTTGCAACAAAGAGGAATAAAGTTCAGTTTTTTTTTTCCCCCATTTTTTTTTTTTTTTTTTTTGCACATCAGCCCACTTAAATGTCATGGAAAAAATGGTTAATGGTTATATTTTATACACTGTGGTTTTACAAACTTCTACATTTTCCCAAAGGCTCTTCGTGTGATCCTGAATAGCTCACCCAAAAATGAAAATTGTGGAATTTTTTTTATTCTCCTTCATGTTATTCCAAACCAATAATATGCTGTTGGTTTTTCAGTGAAACAAAAAAGGAGACATTCTGAAGAGCCTTCGGGGTCCATAGTGACCATAAAACACCAAAACAAACAAAAATCATCAGAAAAGTTGTCCATTGTGACTCAAGAACCTGTGGAACCAGATCATTAAGCCGAGTCCAACTCTTAACCAACAGCTTCACGTCTTTGTGGGATGCGCCTTTTTCAAGAAAAACTAGTTCATTTAAGAGCAATGTTTTGTGTAAGAACTGAGAAGACCATTAGCACAAAGAGCAAGATGAAACCTGTCCCTATCATTACTGTCAGCTCTTACACATGAAAGTCTCTCAGGACACAGGGCAAAGGCTGAAACAGAAATGTCAGTGTGTTGCTTATGTTGCGGTGTGTCTACTGTGTGTTTTGGCATAAGCACATTCAGTATGAGGCTGCAATGTTTTCTACATACTCTCGGCTAGTGGTCACAAAAAAAAAAGTGTGAACTTTGTTTTAAATCAAATAGTGTTAACAGTCATATGTGTAAAAATGAACCAGATTACTACTAGGTTGATAAAATATAAGGGAGTTTTGATTCATTCCAGTTAATCAAATATTTTGCATTAGTTCATGGATTTGACTCTTTCTGCAAGTTCTCTTTTCTAGCAAATACCTGGCAACAAGTGATTCTTCAGCATTACAAATGAGTCACTGAATCATTTACTAAATTTGTTAAAGGGGCCATTGTGGCCTTGATCTTTTGGCATACAAGAGGTATTTGTCATCCTGCAAGTTTCATAGCTTAAAATGTCCTCCTCATAAACAAAGCATTTAATCAAGCTACAAAAATGGGCTTGTTTGGATCTGAGGTGCAAGATGACGTCACCCAGGTACAAACTTTTGCATAAACACTGCCTCCAGAGTTAGTATAGAACTAACGTTTGCTTTGATGCGTTTGGTTCGCATCCTTGTACATATATCAGAAGGATCCCAGCGTAAGGAACAAGTGGATAATTATTTTTAATGGAATCGTGTCTGAGGATCTATCAGAGCATTTTGTTTTTTAAACGAGGCACAGTGTCATGGAGAGTTCACAAAGAAACATTTACTGAAACATGAAGCGGTAGGCCTACTAGATCTGACTGCAGCTGCATCACAAACGGTAAGTAAAAGATTTCATAATGCTTTGTCTGGAAATGACCGTTTTTCTTCATCATGTTGTCAAAACACTCCCATGCAATAGTGAGGGGGGTGTTGATTCCGTTTCCCTTTCAATGACGTTAGCCAATCATAACAGTGGCCGATTCTTGACACGCCCCTTAAAACAGAATGAGGGTTGAAAATGATAATTTTTCTTTTTTTTTTGTGCAAGACACTTTATTAACATTATAAGTAAATCTCAAGGAACATATTAAACTAAAAAAATCAATGACCCCTTTAAAAACACTAAACTGATGGACATTAACATTCAGAAAGCAGCACTACCAATTAATAACCAGCACTAATTTCCCCCGATAAATTATCCTTATATAATTAACAAAACAATATTTAATAAAATAAATGCCTCATTTATTTGATATAGATGAATCAAACAAAGTGAAGTGTTTGTTCAGTAGTTTCAACCAATAAAAGGATCGTTCAGAATCATTCTCGAAATCTATTGAATCGTATTATAGTCAATCCACGAATTATCCAGAACAGTCACACTCTTCAAAAGCGAGAGAAGTGAAAATATGAGTCAGTGCTAGAAATATTTGTTCACTTGAAAGATCACTCACAAACACGGAGAAACGACCAATCTGTACTAGGTTTACACTAGAGGGTGCAGCTTGGTTGGACAACAAGTTCAACCTGATATAAACTTCACACTCACCGGCAGGTACCGTACAGCTGTCATTTCGCCAACAAAAAATGTCGCTTTGTTTTTTTAAAATACAGTTTCGGTTAGTAACATCTGATTTACATAAACAGTAAATCTGCTACAGTAGCAGATAAATCTCTTTTCTGGTTATTTGTGTTTCACTTAAATGTTTCGCCTTGGTATCCTAAGCATCACGAGTGAACAGATAGCCATTGAAAACACCGAGCAAAACTCGTGCATATGTCAGGCGATTTGTAAATCGGATACAAAGAACGGCGCTTTATCTTTCATCAGAAGACAAACATTACCTTTTTTTTTCCTTTGCGCGGTTAGTAGTAGTAGAGCATCCGTCTCATCATATGGAGCTAATTACAGAGCGCATGAGAGATGTGAATCTGCAGGATGTTTTAAGTTGGGCAGAACCGGCTGAGAGAAATTCCAACGTTAGTGAACGGAATACGAGACCACACCCGGCACCGAGACGCTACGCGAAGAGCACTGGAACGTGGGCAGGGACTTCAGAGGGTCATTATGTCATTTCCTCTGTCCAAAGCCAACTCTCTCTCAGTGTCCTTACACAGGCTGCTTCATACTGGTCACTTCGACCGGCAGATGAACGTAATTGCCAAGCGCGCTGCCAACTGTAGGACATCACCTAAAACGTGGTTTGCACAAACCCAATTATCAGAACGACTGCGCCCTCTTCTGGATGAGAAAAGCTTGTGGCTGGGCTTTATTTCAGAGACAAAAGAAAAACACTGTTGAAAAGAAAGCTCGTCGTTTTTCTATGAGAGAAACAGAAAGGCAGGTTTTCTTTGTTTGATAGGATATTAGTAAATATACATTTTGCATGAGTTATGTTTTGTTGCAATAGAGAAAGGATTGACATGCTTTTCTTTGTTCCTAACAAAAAGCCTCAAATGACAGCTGTCAGAATTGGCATTCAAGCACAGTGATGACCTAAATATTAGCACACAGACGCAACCTTGAGAAATACATCATATTTGTAAGGATCCAGAAACATTTCTTTTGTTTATTGAATAAATTCATGTTCTTAAATGGACAGATCACCCGAAAATTAAAGTTCTGCCATAATTTCCTCACCCACATGTCGTTCTGAACCTGTATGACTCTCTTTCTTCTGTAGAACACGAAGAGGATCATATAAAAATATTATTTTGTAAAATGTCTCTGCTCTTTCATCCGTACAGTAAAAGTCAGTGGGGTCCAGTGTTGTTTTGGACCCTTCTGACTTTCATTCCGGAGACAAAAACCTGAAGCAATAATACATTTTAATGTACAGTTGAGGTCAAGAGTTTACATACACCTTGCAGAATCTGCTAAATGTTTAATTATTTTACCAAAATAAGAGGGATCATACAAAATGCATGTTATTTTTTATTTAGTATTGGCCTAAGATATTTCACATAAAAGATGTTTACATACAGTCCATGAGAGAAAATAATAGTTGAATTTATACAAATGACCCTGTTCAAAAGTTTACATACACTTGATTTTTAATACTGTGTTGTTGTTGTTACCTGAATGATCCACAGCTGTGTTTTTTTGTTTACTGATAGTTGTTCATGAGTCCCTTGTTTGTCCTGAACAGTTAAACTGATTCTAAACTGAACAAATTCTTTGGTTTTTCAGCATTTTTGTGTATTTGAACCCTTTTCAACAATGACTGTATAATTTTGAGGTCCAACTTTTCACACTGAGGACAACTGAGGGATTATTATTACAGAACTATTATGTTCTCTTGTGGGCTATATGTAAATGTCTTTTATGTAAAATATCTTATTTAGGTCAGTACTAAATAAAAAAAAAATTGTATGATCTCTCCTATTTTGGTAAAATATTTAACAATTTGCAGATTCTGCAAAGTGTATGTAAACTTTCGACCTCAACTGTATGTGGTACCAAACAGTTAAGTCAAAGATGCAATAAAGAAGCTTTGAGATGAAACTTTGTGTTTTACTGGTGATTATTGTAAAATAAAACACTAAAAATAAGTCTATTTTTTTGAGTGTGGATTATGGTTTCATATACTTAGTAATCTAATAGACTGACGCACCAAAATAAATATTATGTGACAAAAGAGTGTGGCGCAAACAGCTTTGTAAGACAAAGATTCAACCATCAGGATCATCAAATTGTAATACAAAGGACCAGGTTCTGCCCTCCACTGATTGGACTGTGATTGAGGTCCACTTTCCACTCAAAGCTCTCAGCTTCTAGTGACATTAAAAGAGGCTCTCCACTAGCATCAAAAGACCTGTTATGACATGAAAATACATCATTTATTCAGCGATCCACAAACCATGTGGAAAGGCCATTCAAGTATGACACTCGCTACAAAAATAGTAACCTCTTCACTGGAAGGGAAATGAAATCTCTTTTTGCCTGCCATTATTCTGAATAATAGACTATTCAGATTAAATTGGCATCTTATGAAAATAGCACATGCTATTAAATTCACAATACCCTCTACATGTTACATCCAAATTCAAAACATGCACTGTATTGTACATGAAAAAACATAAGGATGCATTGAAAACCTAGGGGGTGACGAAGGGATTGAGAAAATCTGAAAATGCTCATTACTGCTAGCTTGGGGAGCAATTTGTGGTTGATAGTTTTAAATGAAGACACTGGAGAATTATGATGGTTACCATGGATGCCCTGGCTGATGTAAGCAAGAAATATGATGGGACAGAGCCACTCAGCAGAAAGATAAAGAGCATGGAAATTGTCTCTTGAGAAGATAGGATTGAAATGCATGTAGTGCATGTTAAAGAGCTTGAAATTATTAAAGGATATGATTATACATACATTTTTCCCTCTACACTGCGGTTCAAAAGTTTAGGCTCAGTAAGACTTGTAATGTTTTTAAAGAAGTCTCTTATGCTCATCAAATAATTTATTCCTGTGATGAAAAGCTGAATTTTCATCAGCCATTACTCCAGTCTTAAGTGTCACGTGATCTTTTAGAAATCATTCTCATATAATGATTTATTATTAGAAAGATCAATGCTGGAAACAGCTAACAAGTTTTTTTTAAATACTTTTTTCAGGGTTCTTTGATGAATAAAAAGTTAAAAAGAACATAACTTATAAATATAAATATTTTTTAACAATATTAACTCATACTTGCTGAATAAAAGTATTAATTTCTAAAAAAAAAAGAAAAAAAAAAGAAAAAAAAAGAAAACAACTGACTGACTTTAAACTTTTGAACGGTAGTGTATTGTAAATAAATGCTGTTCTTTTTAACTTTTTATTCATCAAATAATTTTTATTCATCACAGGTTCCAAAAAATATTAAGCAGCAAAGCTGTTTCCAACACTGACAATAAATCAGCATAGAATGATTTCTGAAAGATCATGTGACACTGAAAACTGGAGTAATGACGCTGAAAATTTGGCTTTGTTTACAGGAATAAATTAGATTTTAATATACAGTACTGTGCAAGAAACCTACACTTTGCTACAATACAAAGTTTTAGGCACTTGTGTAAAAATAAATAAATAAATAAATAAAAATAAAATGAGGATGCTGTCAAAAATAATGTCATAAGTAGATTTTATTTATCAATTAACTTCTATTAACTAAATAAAATCAACATTTGGTGTGACCATCTTTTTCAATTTAAAGTAGATTTTGCCCTAGGTGCAGTTGTGCATAGTTTTTCAGATGGCTTTGCAGGTAGGTCTCTCGAAGCATCTTGGAGACATTGCCACAGTTCTTCTGGATTTAGTCTGTCTCAGTTTGTTGTGTTTCTTCATATCATTCCAGACAAGTGATGAGGATGAGATCAGATCTATGTGTGGAGCACTGGCTGTTGTCAGACTCCTTGTACAAACAAAAATCTCACTGGATTATTACAATGAATAGCAAAATGAATGTTTGGAACTGTAAACTGATGTTTCCTACTGACACACTACAGCAAAAGATGGAAATAACTGACTTTAAAAAAATTTTTTTCTTGATGAAAATTCTAGTGGCCTAAAACTTTTGCACAATACTGTATATTAAAATAGAAAAACATGATTTGACTTTATAATAATAGATCACAATATTATTATTTTTCCCTGTATTTTTGATCAAATAAACACAGCCTTGATGCACATAAGAAACTTTTTTAAAAACATTGAATATTTTAGTGATCCCAAACTTTTGAACGGCAGTGTATGTAGATAAATTTAACAATGAATAGCTGCTATTAAATGGATTTTAACAATTCAACTGTTTTAAAAAACTACTGTATGTTTTATTTTCTTACAGGATACAAAGATACAAGATAATTAAAAATAAAAAAATATTTTAGAGGAAAAAAAATGGTAGGGATATCGTTTGAGCCCTATGTGTTGGAAAATAGTATATATATTTCGTAAAGTAGTCAAATGTAATGATTTTGCTTTATTGCCCACTGCGCCACTAAATTAAATTTATATGTATAAAAATTACATTTATAATCGTGTGTTACGGCAGTACCATGAGGACAAAACAACAACGTAAAATTAAAATAAGACGGTAGTATTTGCTTGTGACAGTATTTGCATAGTAGCCTCCACGCTGTATTGGCTGAGAGGAATTTCCGTCTGATGCCGGAAATGGACGTGGCAAGATGACAAGGTCCTGATGCGCTTCCTGTTTTAACTCTTGTCAAACTATCAGCAGTCAGTTGGCTGTTTACCGTGTTTCTGACCCTTCTTTTCCATCTGTCTCTTTCTAATGTCCCGATAGCACTCTTGGAAGCTCAGCAAGAGCGATGCGGGTGTTTTGGCGCTGTTTTTTGGGGCTGATTTGGGTCGGAGTGTGTGCAAATCGTGCAGGATCTCCTGTGTTTTCTGATGAGATCCCCTTTAAAATCAAATGGCCCGGGGCAGACTTCACCCTGGTGAGTCAAAACATATAATAAACCCAACTATTTGGCATGACAGCTGTAAATACAAACGTGTTTGTGTAACTATCAGCTTGTTGGCTGAGGTCGCTTTGTAACAGCTGGATGTGTGCTGTTTTGTTTTGAGCTGTCTTGTAGTGTGTTAATATTGTCTCTTAACAGCATTATGAAGTATGAAAGTATATTTAACGGCAAGCGGAGCTGTCTGGTTTATCTCTCTGTTGTTGTGGGCATGGATCTGTCAATTGTTATTAGCTTTTGAATAGGTTAAATATGCACTAATATGTAATAATGTCCCTTTCTCTGCAGTCAGCATCAGGCGGCCTGTACAAAGAAGATGACTATGTTATCATGACCACTGCAGAAAAAGAAAAGTACAAGTGTTTATTGCCATCTTTGTCCAGCAACCAGGAGGTGTGGTTATGCATGGCCAGTTTGAGAGTTATTATCTTAAACCATTCTGTGTATTGTTTAATTCAGTTTCATTTGATCAATTTTTTGAAGGATAATGCGAAGGAGTATAGTGGACCGAGTCCTGCTGCACTGCTGGAGCCGTTGTTCACACAGAGCAGCTGCTCCTACAGAGTGAGTTTCATGTCTCAGTTTCTGTATATGGTTTATAAATATGCTTATGCTAAAAGAGAATTAAGCTTGTGTATACAAAAGTCAGATGTTTGAACTGATGATAATGAACCAAGTAATGTTATGCTTTTTTGTTATGATGAGTCATACGATTTGCACTTATTACAACTATGACAGATCGAGTCATACTGGACATATGAAGTGTGCCACGGAAAGCATGTACGGCAGTACCATGAGGACAAGGAGACTGGGCAGGTAAAATCATTGTATATGACGTATGCTGTTAAAACAGGTCCTTATTTATTGTGATCCTTATGTCATATTAGAAATGCATACAGTACTACTCAAACGTTTGGGATTGGAAAGATTTGCAATGTTTTTAAAACAAGTTTCTTATGTTCAGCAAGGCTGTGTTTATGTTTTTTAAATATAGTAAAAGCAGTCATACTGTAAAATATCATTACAGTTTAAAATAACTGATTTCTATTTTAATATATTTTAAAATGTAGTTTATTCCTTTGGCAAAGCTGAATTTTCAGCAGCCATTGCCAAAGTCTTCAGTGTCACTTGATCCTTCAGAAAGCATTCTTATGCTGCTTAACATTTTTTGTGGAAATATTTTTTTCAGGATTCTTTGGTGACCAGAAAGTTCAAAAGAGCAGCATTTATGAAGTAGATTGTGTGGTGTTGTTTTTTTTTTTTAACTCTATAAAAGACTTTACTGTCACTCACTTTTGATAAATTTATTACCTCCTTGCTTTACAAAAGTATTAATATATTTGAAAAAAATTATTGATCCCAAACCTTAGAGTATGTGGATGGATTATATGCAGTATAAACATTTCAATAGTCTTATTTGTCCTTCAGAAGATCAACATTCAGGAATACTTTCTGGGTACCATGAAGAAAAAAGATAGTGCAGGTTGGTCACTTTTTAAGCTTAAGTTTGTAATTCTTGCTTTAAATATTCTAATAAAGTATTGCATATTTTATCAATATATTATCTGCTCCTCAGAATCAGAAACAGAAAAATCCAGCGACTCTGAAACAGAAGGATCAAACACCAACACAGAGGTTTGTCGCTATTAAATACAAAGGTAGGAAATGTGTGTCGCCTAAGTTTTTTTTTTTTTAAACTCTCTTTGTGTTCCTAGGTGCCGACAAAGAATATAGAGGGTCAGCTGACACCATACTATCCCATGGAGATGGGACATGGGACTGAATGCTCTCTGAGACAGAATGAACCTCGCTCTACCACAGTGCTGTACGTCTGCCATCCAGAAGCAAAACATGAGATCCTCACAATCGCTGAGGTCATCACCTGTCAGTATGAAGTAGTGGTGCTCACACCCCTCCTCTGTCCTCACCCAAAATACAGGTACATACACAAACAATTTCCAATTTTGTTCGTGAATATGTCATAAAATAGACACTCCTATCCCATACATACAATGTGCTTTAATGAAAAATAAATATAATACATTTTTAGTTCTTTGTGACATAATCCAACCCATATTTCCTCAGGTTCAAGTCCTCCCCAGTGAATGACATCTTTTGCCAGGCTCTGGGTAGCTCCCCTCTCAGACCTCAGAGTCTGTCCCAGCTGGATCGTGAGCAGGAAGAGCTGCGCAAACCAACGTTTAGCACAACTGGCGAAAGAGATCAGAGGGGATCCAGGGTGAGTATGCATCTACCCGAATAAGAGGGTGGTAATGAATAACTGCTTCTGTAAATACTTTGGACTCTTAAAGTTGTTCTATATTAATGGACATTACATTTTGCAAATAGTTGCCTACTTGCCGAAGTGCACAGGTAAATAATGGGTTTATGTGAAGATTGTTCATTTTTAAAGTCTAATAAATGTTAAAATTCATAGCTTATTATACTGTAATGTTGAATGGCTATAGTCAATGGTTAAATACTAGGAAAAAAAAGAATTTCCTAGCAGAGATGGGCACTCAAGATGCATTTTTATAGACTTCAGACTCGTAAATATTTTAAAAGCAACTCGAGTTATTTTTCTATCGATAACCTATGACTGTTCAAACATCTACATTTAGCATTATTAATATTTAAGCTAAGAACATTTCAAAAGTGTAATCATGTAATTATAATTGGGAAAATTGTTGTTAGATGGCTAGGATACAACTTAAACTTTGAAACTGCTGGTTAACTTTCTTTTCTGCTCAAGATGACAATGTTTTGATTATTGTAGACATTTTTAGCAGATAAAGCTCTTAAGTAAAATAAAATATTAAAATAGTATAGATTTCGGAGGAACACCCTGAACAGAAACAGTCACATGGCCTTGCATGTATGTAAATGTAAAAATACAATATATATATATTTTTTGTCCAGACCTCTGCTTGGAAGAAAATATAGAGGGCAGGCCTCTTGATCTTTAACTGAATACTCCTGACTTTATTTGTATGGTTTTGTAATATCTGTATCACATATTTCCTTATGTTTCATGATAGATAGGACTCTTATTATTTAATTTGATTACTGAAAACCTGTTTTGAACATAATGTAATGTATGTTCAAATGAAGTAAAACATATAAGTAGCAGGCTCTTTTAAAAAAAATAAAAATAAAAAAGCAGATCATAGATACATTTTGTCTATAGCCTATAAAACAGCTTCATAAATTTCACTACATGAGGATTCTGAATGGGATTTTTATTTAGTGAGCTATTAAATGATTTGAGACTTGACTCGGACTCCAGTGACAAAGACTTCAGGCTTGACTCGGACTCCAAGTTAAAGACTTGTGAACATCTCTGTTTACTAGAGCCATCAGTAATATTCAGTCATAAAAAATATTTAACAAATATTAAAAATATACTGTATTTATGTTGCTTTTACATTAATTTGAATATTAAATGTGAAATTACTGCAATATAAAAGTATTTCATGTTAAATGGGATTAATTTTAGAACAAAATGTGCAATTAATAATTTTTTTTAATCGATTGACAGCACTAAAAAATGTAATCTCCCTTGTTAAGGAGGAAGCATCTCCAATGAAGGAAGAGGCGTATACCTCTACCCATAAGCCCCTGACAGTGGGCGGGCAAGCCCAGGTCACTGTTGGTACCACTCACATCTCTCGTTTGACTGATGAGCAGCTGATCAAAGAGTTTCTGAGTGGCTCATACTGTCTGCATGGGGTAAGGATGGATGGATGGATTTCTATATCTGTAGATCATTTAGTTGGATTCTAAGTTTAACATGTTTGGTTCTGTCTAGGGTGTTGGATGGTGGAAGTATGAATTCTGTTATGGAAAGCACGTCCACCAGTATCATGAGGTAAGACGTCGCTGAATTTTTTAGAAATATTTTATATTTTATATTTTTTTAGAAAATATAACTCCCAGTATAATGGAAAGGATTGTGAGATGGTAAATTGTATTTGTGCATTTGGTTAAAGGATAAAGAACATGGGAAGAACATTGTGGTGGTGGGCAGCTGGAACACTGAGGATCATATGAACTGGGCCAAGAAAAATGTGGCACGATCTTACCATTTGAAAGACGACGGAGCACAGAAAGTCAAGTATGATTATATTTCCCTCACTTACACTACCAGTCAAAAGTTTTTAATGTGTTTTTTTTTTTTTTTTTTTTAAGAAGTCTCTTCTGCTCACCAAGCCTGCATTTATTTGATTCCAATTAGTACAGCAAAAACAGTAACATTTTAAAATATATTTTTACTATTTAAAATAACTGTTTTCCATTATAATATATTTCAAAATGTATTTTTTTCCTGCGATTTCACAGCTGAAATTTTAGCTTCATTACTCCAGTCACATGATACTTCAGAAATCATTCTAATATTCTGATTTGCTGCTTAAAAAACATTTATTATTATTATTATTATTATTATTATTATTATTATTATGTTGAAAACAGCTGAGTAGATTTTTTTTTTTTAGGTTTCATTGATGAACAGCATTTAACTGAAATAGAAATCTTTTGTAACATTATAAATGTCATTATCTTCTTGATTCTTTTGATCAAGTAAAGCATCCTTGCTTAATAAAAGTATTAATTTCTATAATTTCTTTCTCAAAAAAAAAAAAAAAAAAACTAAC
Organism: Cirrhinus molitorella; assembly: GCA_033026305.1. Taxonomy (NCBI): domain Eukaryota; kingdom Metazoa; phylum Chordata; class Actinopteri; order Cypriniformes; family Cyprinidae; genus Cirrhinus; species Cirrhinus molitorella. Next base: position 33,004,050 of record CM065126.1, on the reverse strand, counting down.
TCCAAGCTTTCGAATAGTATAATTATATAATGCTACAAAAGCTTTTTATTGCATTTCTTTCTATTATTATTCATCAAAGAATCCTGTTTTAAATATTGATGATGATGATGATGATGATGATGATGATGATGATAATAATAATAATAATAATAATAATAATAATAATAATAAAATATTTTTTTGAACAGCAAATCAGCATATTAGAATGATTTCTGAAGGATCATGTGACACTAAAGACTGGAGTAATGATGCTGAAAATGTAACTTTGATCACAGGAATAAATTACATTTTAAAACATATTCAAATATAAAAGTTATTTTAAATGGTACAAATATTTCAAATTAAATGATTGCGGGCTTAGTGGGCAGAAGAGATTTCTTTAAAAACATTAAAAATCTTACTGTTCAAAAACTTTTGACTAGAGGTGTACACTTGAATAATAAATAATAATAAAAAAAATTATATATACTAATCTTTAAAAGTTTGTAGAACACAGAATAGTAGTGTGTAGTATGTCATGTATGTTGTCTTGGTGATACCTCATCAGGGTCGTATCCCACTTCTATGGCCATGGAGACCTTTGTGACCTAACAGGGAAACCGAGACAGGTTATAGTCAAGCTCAAGTGAGTTACCCAGACTTTTTGGTGCTATGAGTTTTTTTGGGTTCTTGAATGCTGCCACTAACACCTACCTGTTCTGTCTCAGGTGTAAGGAGTCAGAGTCTCCTCATGCTGTTACAGTATACATGCTGGAACCTCAGACCTGTCAATATATTCTAGGGGTAAGTGGCAAACAAAGTGGCATGTAGTGTTTTGATGTTATGGCTTACAAAAATAACCCTTATCCTGGTTATCATTCTGCCACAGGTCGAGTCGCCCGTAATATGCAAGATCTTGGACACTGCAGATGAAAATGGACTTCTTTCAGTTCCTAGCTAGCCTACGTGGAGGAATAGTTTTTAGTTTGGAGAAAGAACAATACAGAAGAGGAAGGCAGTATGATGGTCAGAGGGAGAGTTAAAGGTCTGATGAAGTCATGGAGATAACAGACTTGCTGAACCTCAGACCTCCAAGTCCCTTGCTGACTGCACTTTCTCTTGTTTAAAGACTAAACAAGGAGGAGATTTGATGGAACTTTTAAGGACTGAATTCTCAATGTTTTATTTACAAATCTCAAACCCGTTGAAGAACCCGGCTTTTTCATGCTTTGGCACATTTAGATGGTTGGCTGTGGGGAAAAAAGTCACTTTAAAAGTTGATCAAATGATTCATTTGTTCTGTTAATCGATTGATTATACAAGTTGGTCAGCTGTTTTAAATATGCATTATTTATTTGGTCAAACCTCTGGTAGTTCAGTGCTTGCCATTATCACTGTGCAGATGGACATGTTATTATTTTGTTTTTAAAAGTGATTTAAGTAATTGTGCAATGCAAATTGCAAGGGAAAATACACTGTCTTGTGTGCAAAGGAAACTAAATGTGATTAAACTTGGAAATTGCAGATCATTGATTTGTTACACTCACTTACTTAAATGTAACCACTTCCACAATTGTACAATAATGTGTTTGGTGAAGGGCTCCCTTTAACTCCCATAAGAACAAATTTATCAAGACAAAAGATTATGGTAACACTTTACAATAAGGTGTCATTTGTTAACGTTAGTTAATGTATTAACTAACACGAGCGAATAGTGAACAATACATTTTTTACACAATTTATTCATCTTTGTTAATGTTAATTAAAATACAGTAGTTCATTGTTTCTTCTTGTTAGTTCGCAGTGCATGAACTAAAATGTGAACAAACAAAACTTGTGATTTTAAAGCATTTGTAAATGATGAAATTAACATTAACTAAGATTAATAAATGCTGTAGGAGTATTGTTCATTCTTAGTTCATGTTAACTAATGAACCTTATTGTAAAGTGTTACCTTGATGATTTCATTGCATTGCCTGTAATGCTGGTTGTTATTCAGTCAGCACATGTTCAGTTGAATAAAATCGGTTTCATGTTTCAAGTCATTTCACAAGATTCATAAAACCACCTTAATGAATACACTGGTTTTCCAGTACAAATATTTAAATATTCTTAAATCAAGACACATTTACTTCATACACAAAATGACTCAAGAAAGTCTTGTTTTGTGAAAAAATATAAAAATGACTCGTTATAATTAAAGGGTAAAAAAACGTAAAGCTTTTTTTACCTAATTGGTAGATATTTTTCTTGATTTAAGCATAAAATCACCCAATTTTGATAGTTTTTCAAAAAACAAGCTCATTGTACTGGAAAACAAAGCAAAAATGGAGAATACGTTTTTGCCCATTTATGTGTTACAATGAAAGTTAAACCAATATATTTTCCTAGATTATAACAAAGAAACAATTTCGTATGGAGAAATATACATTTGCGACTGTGCTAAACATTGAACAGTTGAACGAATTGGCCAGAAGGGTCAATTTTCCTACACTAGGTGGTGCTAGCGTCCCGTTTTGTTGATAGGTTTTGTTCACCGAGACCTAATGCTCTTACATAAAAACGTCCATCCTTAGCTTATTAATGCTTAAAGCGATAGTTCACGCAAAAATGACAATTCTGTCATTAATTACTCACCCTCACGTCGTTCACAAACCTGTAAGCCCTTCGTTCATCTTCAGAACACAAATGAAGATATTTTTGATGAAATACGAGAGCTTTCTGACCCTGCTTAGACAGCAAGGGTCCTGCCATGGTAAAGGCACAGAAATGTAGTGAGTAAGGTGTTAAAATAGTCGTGGTACTGTGCTGTGCTACTCTCAGTAATGGCAACCAACTCTCGCAGGAGAGAATATAAAATAATATTAAATAAGGTCATTATTTTCGTTTTCATGTAGCTTTATAAAATTACGGATGAACCATTGATGTCACATGGACTATTTTAACAACGTCCTTACTACGTTTCTGTGCCTACTGTCTATGGAGAGCTCTCGGATTTCATAAAAAAATATCTTAATTTGTGTTCTGAAGATGAACAAAGGTCTTATGGGTTTGGAACGACATGAGTGTGAGTAATTAATGACAGATTTTTTTTTTTTTTTGGGGTAAACTAGCCCTTCAAAGCATTTGTCTCAAATGAAAGAGATGTCAGGATACACTTGCAAAACATTTAATAAGTTCATATATAAAATGTAGGATGTTTCACAAATACATAATCTGCGTGAAGACTATTACATGAAAATGCCATGTCAATGTAAAAATAGAACATCCCTCAGTCCAGAAAACATTGAGAATACACTTTTGGGGAAAGCGACAATTAGCTAGTCCCGTTTTCTTTTTATTGGATACTCAATGATGCACATTGTCTCTTGAGCGAAACACCACTAGCGAACCACAAGCAGACACTATAAATGCTCCCCTTAGTATGAGGTTCTACAGCTCAAACTGATGGGATGGGAATCTGATGAGCCGAGGTGCTGTCAAAGTCCTGCAGCGCCTCCTGGTGGGTGTGGTAGTGCATAGCCACGTAGCTTTTGGCAAAGGCAGTGGTTTGAGAGTTGACCGGCTGCAGGCTGTTGGGGGAACTTGGGCCCGCTGACGGACTGCTGTTGTAGATGCTGTAGTAGGGCTCTATGCGTGTATTGATGGGCGTAGATGTGCTCGGGGGTCGGGGCTTGCGTCCAACAGTGGCACAGGGACTGGGCATGCTGTCCCGGGAGTGACTGGGTCCACAAGCCTGGTCCACCAGCCTCCTCTGAGGCTTCGGCGAGAGCATGTACGCAGAGTTGGTCTCGTGGTGCGAGGACTTGTTGCGGTTGACTTCCAGACTTCCTTTGCCCATTGCGTGTAGGCGTGTCTTGTGCTTGCAGCACAGGAAGCCCAAGGTCACCCACTGGAGGCAGCAGAGCACACGGCGACGCAGACCCGCGCTATTGCGCGAGTACACAAACGGGTTGATTCCAGACTTCAGGAAGATCAGGGCGAATCCGCAGAGCTCGAACTGGTAGTGGACAAAGCTGCTCTCCGGTGACACCATATCCTGCGCCAAGGATATACCTAGTGGTAGGCAGCACAGCAACACTGAGATGACGATCACTATGCATGTCACCACAGCCTTTGAATCCTTGGCTGTCGCCAGGTTAACTGTGGAGACCAACTGGCAGCAAGTTGCTCCGGTGGCAGCCCCGGGAACGAGCGGCTGGTTGGTTCTCCTGGTGAAGGAGTGCGTCTGGACATGTTGGAGCTTGTTGTAGGTCTGGTTGCGGTACAGCGAAGGCACCTGAACTGTACACTGCATGCCTTCGAAACCAGCGGCGATGAGGGGTGGATGAGAAGCAGGTGGACGTGTTGCGTCCACCGTGATGATGGGACACTTTCGTACCTGAGCGTTCTTCCTCAACGCCTGAGCGATCATGAGGTACGAGATGGACACCACACCTACACAGAAAGCAAAGTCTGCAATGTATACATACAATACTACCTTGGCCTTGTTGCCGGTAAGACCAAAGTGGGGCAGGCAAGGTCCGGAACTCCTGGGATACGCTCGTAAGGTGACCAACGCCGCTAGTGTGAAACTGGTGGTCCATAACAGTGCCGTGAGGGCCAGAGTACAGGGGAACGAGGCTGTACGGTTGGGCTGTTGACCCAGGACCATGCGTAACCGATGCAGGGCAATCACAGCCACCGTTTCGAGGGACATAATGATGAACCCCGAACTGGTGAGGTGGAAGGCGAAGCAGAAGCCCTTGGACACACCACCACTAGCGTCTCCAGCGTCCAGAAAGAGCACCAGTGCAAACATTGGCGCGGTGACGCAGCAAATGAACAGGTCGCAAAAGGATAGGTTGAGGATCATGAAGTCGAAGTTGGTGCGGAACTTGCGGAACGCCGGGTCGAAGAAGGACAAGAAGACTACCAGGTTTCCATAAGAGCCGAGACAGAAGATGAGCACCAACAGGAGGGAGCAGGAGGCGAGGGTAGCCGTGTGGATTAAGGCCCAGCCGCTCCCCGAAGCAGACTGGCTCTGGGAGCTGTTGAAGCTCCGAGGTTTCCCAAACTCAGCCAGGTCTAAAGGCCAAGCAGTGCTGTTCATGGTACACATGGGGATGCAAAGTGGTCACAGCCTCAGAGTGTTGCCCATCTTGCCTTTAGGTCACCCAAGAGCGAGCTAATACTCCCATTGTGCACATGGTTCATGGTAGACCCTCTGAATTGCTGCAAGGACGTGAGGGATAACAAATATTGATTAGTAACAGACAATATTAAGCTTTGCTTATGATAATTGTAACAGTAAATGAACAACAAATATGACAACAGCCTAACGGCTTTTTTAACCATTCGAAATATTCGTTTTAATCTGTGGTGCACAAAGTATTTTGTAATTTATTTAAAAACACAAAACATCACGATGGCTATTGTACCTTATCTCATCCATGCGCGCTCCCGTCATCCACAAATCTATCGATTAAGATAGATAGCCTGCAACAATCTGCATAGTATCTGAAGGCTTTTCTTATCCGTTAACCTCTGTTAAGAATGATATTACTGCAGGTGAATGTGCACCGACTATAAAATCGTGTCAAAAATGCATTCAGCCCCCATCTTTCAAAGAACGTATACAATAAATAGCATACATCGTTAAAACAAACGTCCGGTAAATATCTAATACATCGTTCAGTCTGTACACAAATTCGCCTGTAATAACCCTGCGGCATTCTTTCTCCACTTGCCGAAAAATGATGATTTTTCTTACCATGGATTCCCTGCGTGAGCCATATTTACGACGCCGCGTTTTCCACATTTGTACGAATCTCCGAAGTACATGAACGCTTCAAGCATCCTAGTTAGAGAAAGAGTATCACAGCCTAAGATGAGAATGAAAAACAGTGAATTTAATGCGCAGAAGGAGAGTGGGCGCGCCTCACTGGAATCATATTGAAGCCCGTGAATGGACAGCAAGCGCGTGCCCGTGAGTACAGGATGCTCACTCAGTAAGCGCAAAGAAAAAAAATTGTTTGTGATTTAATTATATGTATATATTTAATGCTTATATAGAATTATCTTTGCATTTTATTTCATTATGAAACATTTATGCAATATTATATTTAGCATATAATGAGATGTAGAATATATTATTAACGTTTTATAAATATTTTGTTAATTTGAATAGCAGAGATGTCCGCTGATGCTATTATATTAATAATCATATTTTGTTTTGAATACACACATACATGAAATTTAGTAAAATTAGTGATCGTTGTTCATGAATCCCTTGTTTGTCCTGAACAGTTAAACTGCCCACTGTTCTTCAGAAAAATCCTTCAGGTCTAACTATTGGAACTATTACAGAAGGTTCAAACGATGCTTCAGAAGGAAACACTATGGATTAAGAGCTGGGGGGTGAACACTTTTTGAATTTAATGATCAGGGTAAATTTTGTTTGTCTTGTCTTTTGGACATGTATCTTTTGTAGCTTCTGAAGGGCAGTACTAAAAGAAAAAATAAGAAGAAATTCTTAATTCTTTTCAAAGGTTTACACCCCTGGCTTTAAATGCAGTTTTTCCTTCTGGAGCATCAGTGAGCATTTGAACCTCCTGTAATAGTTGCATATGAGTCCCTAAGTTGTCCTCAGTTTTGGCAAGTAATATTATATCAAACAAATTGTTATTTGTCAGCAGCAACATGGGAGAGGCAGAAAAAAAGTCTTTACCGGCATACTTTGTCACACTTTATTACAAACATCTCTTGACTTTTGTCAAATATTTGTGAAAGGAATATCAAGGAAAAAAAAAACAAAAACAAAACAGAAACAAGTAATCAATTAGTCAAGCATTAACACAGCATTACAACATTTCTGTCTTCTAGTTTACCAACCAAATTTGAACTACACATTGGCTTATGACATGATTTGACACAGTGTAAAATTCTACTTAAATTGCAAGAAACCACTGCATTAATGTATGGTCTACAATTCTTGCTACTGACAGGCTCAGCAATGCTTGCTTACCATAAGTCTCCATCACACGGTCTCCATATTTGCTGACAGTACCTTTAAAAAGCTGATATTGGGATATGAGAACACCTAAACTAAATGCAAAGGTCAACTGAAAAGACAGACTAAAAGTTTCAATTGAATAATTAAATAAATAAACATTTACTGCCTGCAAAAATATGAACAGAGAAAAAGACGCATGAAGTGCAAGAGGGTTGTGATCATATTCAGTTTTTAGTTTAGTTCAGCTGTATTGGCATGACAACTGAAGAATAGTATCACCAAATGATTACCAATTGTTAAACTGCAGGCTTACATAACTGTTCAAGCTGCACACCGTCTCTATGCGCAGGGGGAAACATCCAGAGCTACTTCAAAAAAAGAAATTGGTACTTTTACCTCATACACACATGTAACATTTACCAGCATTACATGTGTACACATCAACACTAAATTGTAAACGCTAGTATTAAAATAAATATGCAATGCAAAGCAGTGCAGAAAACTGCTTTATATTGGGCTACAACAAACCATACTGAACTCACACAAGCAAAAATTGAAAACTGTACAAGAACGTTATAGATGCAGGTCAGCGATACCTGTAATAAAGTTCCCCTTAAATATTAAGTGTATTCAAAAATAATACAAAAGATTTTAGTAAAATATTCTAGTTATCTCGTAACTAGATGTTTGCATCTATTGCTACACTAATTGTGTTTTCATTTTCTATCCTCTAAAAAACAATCCCAGAGCAAACAAAAATTCAGGGTTCAGGTAGTTTTCCCCTTCACCAGACAGTGACATCATTCTGAAAAACAGAAAAGAAATCATCATAAGAAAACATGTCTTAACATGCACATTGGCTCCAAGTTTTACTTAGATGCTACAGTTGAGGTCAAAAGTTTACATTCCCCTTTCAGAATCTGCAAAATGTTCCTGATTTTACCAAAATAAGAGAGATCAGACAAAATGCATGTTATCGTTTATTTAGTACTGACCTGAGTAAGATATTTCACATATAGTTAACAAGAGAAAATATAGTTACATTTATAAAAATGACCCGGTTCAAAAGTTTACACCCCATTGATTCATAATGCAGTGTTGCTACCAGAATGATCCACAACTTTTTGTTTGTTTGTTTGTTTGTTTGTTTAGTGATTTTCATGAGTTCCTTGTTTGTCCTGAACAACAAAAATGCCTGCTTCTCAGGTCACACAAATTCTTTGGCTTTCCAGCATTTTTGTGTATTTAAACCCTTTCCAAAAATGACACTGATTTTGAGATTCATCTTTTACACTGAGGACAACTGACGGACTCATATGCAACTATTACATAAGGTTCAAACGCTCACTAATGCTTTAGAAGGAAAAACCATGCATTAAGAGCCAGGGGGTGAAAACTTTTGAACAGAATGGAGATGTGTACATTTTTCTTATTTTGCCTAAATATCAAAATTTATTTCATTTAGTATTGCCCTTCAGAGGCTACAGAAGATAGTTACATGTTTCCCAGAAGACAAAAGTTAAATTTACCCTGATCTTCAAATTCAAAAAGTTTTCACCCCCAGCTCTTAATGCATGGCTTTTGGCAGATTTTTCAGAAGAACAGTGGGCAGTCTAACTGTTTAGGACAAACAAGGGACTCATGCATCACAAAACAAATCAAACCAAAGAAACAGCTGTGGATCATTCAGGTAACAACACAATATTAAGAATCAAGCATATGTAAACTTGAACTTATTTTCTCTTGTGGACAATATGTGTATCTTTTATATGAAATATCTTATTCAGGTCAGTACTAAATTTTGCATTTTGTATGATCCCTCTTATTTTGGTCAAATAAATAACATTTTAAAGATTCTGAATGGGTGATGTAAACTTTTGACTGAATGCTATATCATATTATAAGGTGTCAAATATCATCAAGGTAGATGAAATGATGCAGAAAATGTTTTAATTATGCAAAGAAAGTCTACAAGAGATGTTAAAAACCAACCGTTTTACCCAGTACGTGTATGCGTTACAGTATGTATCATGTAGTAATTATACTGTAGTATTACGATCACTATTTGTATAATGTACACACTTTCTGCCTACAGTATGTAGATGTTCCAAATCAGTCATTTGTGTGGTTTCATTTCAATAAGGATGCTGTCTGTCTATGTCTACGTAGGCAGAAAGCAAAGCAGCTCACTAGGTTTTGGAATAGAGCCTGTGTGTGTGTTTATAACAGACCTAAGCGTAGTAACAGGGGGAGACCAGCAGATCTGTGAGCACCAGCAGCTGGTCATCTGTGAACTTCTGCTTGTGTTCCTGCCAGTTATCATGATGAGTGCGACGGAAATCCGACAGGGTTTTCTTCACAGTCATCTAGAGAAACAGCAAATATACATAAATATGTATAAAGATACTTGTGAGTTACTCATTTAAAGTAACTGGCTATCAGTTTAGTTAGTATTCTCAGTATTGCAGTAGCTGGAGTGCTTTTGCCATCTATACATTTTCTTCAAAATGCAATTGCAAGAGTCATGTTCAACTTTCAGAAGTGCTTTAACATTTCATCTTTGCTCAGTCAATCTCTGGCCCCCCTGCAGACTGCAATCAGCTGATCATTCCCAATCAAACCCACCCCTTCTCTCCACAGCTAACACACAGCTGTAAAGGAGAGTGAGAGCTTTACCTCTATAGGCTGTGTGTCGTTGAGGTGGGCACTCAGGTCCATGAGGATCTGGGGCATCCAGGTGGGCACATCATATGGGCTGGACAGGATGCAGGCACTCAGACCCAATACACCTGCATGTCGACGCACCAGGTCTACACATACAGGAAAAATTAAAGATTCAAGTAGAGTTATAAGGTATATAAATATATCTAGGGTGAGTTCAGGTAAAAGTGACTAAAAGAGCTAAAGTTTATCTAAATCCTAGATGTAAAATCATATAGACGTATACATACATACAGTCAGGTCAAAAAGCCTGAGACAATTATGAACATCTGAAATAATCTTTTTGACCACACTGTACTGTATAAGACAACGCTGTATAGTATGAAAAATTGAAATTCATTTTAAGATTATTCAATTATATAATATTGGATTATATATGTATACCATATACTGAATGACACTGATAAACAAAACTATGTATATACACATATATACATACACTCAATATATACTGAATGGCACTGATAATAAAATAAAATAAAAATAATGAAATTAATTAATAAAATACAAAAAATAAAATATAAACAAAAAATAAATAAATACAAATAAATATAAAATAATACAAAATAAAAAAAAAAATTAAATAAATTCAAATAAAATAATAAAACTAAATAAATAAATAAAATAATCAAAATTAAAATACAAAATAAAATATAAACAATTATAACAAACACAAAAAAATAAAAATAAAGAAATTATAATAAAATAAAAATGAAATAAATAAAATATAATAATAAAATAAAAAAATATAAACAAAAATAAATAAAAAATGAAAATACAAAAAATAAATTATAACCAATTATAACAAAATACAAACACAAAAGAAAAAAATAAACCAACAAATAAATAAAAAAATAAAAAATAAAATAAGAATTATAATAAATTAAAATAAAATAAAAAATAATATAAAAAAAATAAAATAAAAAATAAATTAAATATAAAAAAAAAACAAAAAACAAAATAAGAAATTAAAAAAAAAATAATAAAAAAAATAAATAAAATACAAAATTAAATTAAAAAAGTAAACAGTTAAGTTGTAAATACTGTATATTGTACAATATAACTGTTTTGCTGCATTTTTGATCAAGTAAATTCAGCTATGGTGAGAAAAGAAAAGAGAGATTTCTTTCAAAACATTTTTAAAAACCAATTAACCCCAAACTTAAACAGTAGTGTATGTATTGTATACTATGTGTATCAGTGTCATCATTACCAGCAGAAGGGATTGTGTCCACCACTGAGCCCAGCTCTCTCCTCTTGCGCTTGGGCAGACGGGTCTTGCTCAGGGCTTCGAAATGGGCCTGCATGGGTTCATCAATGCTGAGAAAATTACACTGCAGGAATCCACTTAGAGTGGTGGCGGCCATCTCCCTCACCTAAAAACATAGTAAACAAAAAAGATCATTACAGAAGACTGTTAGAGTTCAGGCTAACATCTTGCGGCCAAAGGTTCAGACAGTTCCCCCCCCCTCCAGTTATCTAAAGCGTAGGAAGTGCAGAGCAGGGACAGACAAGTTCTTTTGTGTCAGAAACTTTCTTTAAAGGAGGACTGAAAAAAAAAAAGTGTTGGAAATTTATGTAACATAGTTGAGCGGTGCAATCCGCATCACAGAACAAAACGCAATGTTCCAGAGGAGGACTCCAAGTCAGGCTGAAATGGGTGAATAAGCAAATTTAGAGCTTATTACTAGTATGAACTAATCATCTAGTCAGCCCTGTGCAAAAAAAAAAAAAAAAAACCTAGTTATTAAAAATACACAGACAGCCATATAAGCTGACTCAGCAATAGCAATTCTCTATGCATGTCTATGAGAGTTTAGTACTCGCATTTGTACTGACAGAAACAGCTATCTAGGCCCCATGTGCACTGATATATAACCTTGAAACACTCACTTTCACATTCTGATTGGCTAGTACTAATCAACTGGCTGTATCACATCAGCAGCCAGAGAGTCGTATGCAACCTGGAATCCAGAGTGCTTTGATTTAATAGGCTGAATTAAAGGCTGCAGTTTTCTTCCACTCATAACCCTATTCTTTTCCCTCTTTAGCCTCTTCTCTCTGTTTGCCGTCCTCTCCTCTCTGGAAATTTGAACATCTATCACCATGGAAACAGAATACTGCTGCAGCTGGGAGTTGCTATGGTAACAGTAAGAGGGATTGGAGGATAGAGTGTGTGTGTGTGTGTGTGTGAGAGAGAGGGAGAGAGGGAGAGAGAGAGAGAGAGGGAGAGAGAGAGAGAGAGAGAGAGAGAGAGAGAGAGAGAGAGAAAATAAAGGAAAACAAGAGAGTGCTACATCACTGAAAAGACAGAACGGAGAAAGAGACACTTTCACCACAGCGGCTTACGTAATTGGCTTTCGACACATTTAACCTTAGCGATTATACTCAAACACATGCGTGGACAGAAGGTCGTGTTTATTCTTAGTTGCTTCCGTTTAGACCGTCTCTCTAAAACCTCCTCAAATTTAGATAGATATATAATCTTGAATATATGTATCTATCTAATATCAGGCTTAATTTAGCAGAGTTGAGTGAGAAATGTCTTAAACATACAGATTTCGGCTTGAATTATGAGAGTGAAAGCAATATAAAAGACAGAGCTCAGCGGACAGATGTGTTGGTTTGTCTAGACTTGAGCTCTGTGTATTTATGTTATGTATTATGAGGGTCAAATCATGAGGTCTTCAAAACTGTACATTAACTACAAAAACTGTTTTCTGTTTTAAACTCTAATTTATTACCGTGATGGCAAAGCTGAATTTTCCATTACTCCAGTCTTTTGTGTTACATGAACCTTCAGAAATTATTCAGATATGCTGATGTTTCTTATTATCAGTGTTGAAAATCACTGTGCTGCTTAATATTTTTTTGTGGAAACCATTTTAGGTTTCTTTCATGAATAGAAAGTTCAAAAAGAACAGAATTTATTTAAAATTAGAATTTTTGTACTGTCACTTTGAATAAAAGTGACAATTCTGAAAGTTTTGATTTTATTTAAATGGTACAAAATTAAAAATGTATATGTATAAAGTTTTGAAATAAAAAATTATAATTTTTTTTTAATTCTAAGAATATTCATATTAACTATTTTAGGGTTATTTGATGAATAGAGAATTAAAAAAACAACAACATTTATTTGAAATATAAATATTTTGTAACATGTTGTAATAAATGTCTTTACTGTCACTTTTAATCAATTTGAAAGGTACAAAATTAAAAATGGCATAGGTATAAGGTATAAAATAAAAAATAATGTAATTTTTTAATTCCAAAAAATAGGATTTTTTGACTTTTGACAAAATTAAATATGGTATATGTAAAAAAAGTAAACAATTAACATAATGCCAATTTTTAATCCTTAATTTTATAAACTATTTTAGGGTTCTTTGATGAATAGCAAATTAAAAAAAGAACAGAATTCATTTGAAATAAAAATCTTTTGTAACATCGTAAAATATCTTTACTGTCACTTTTAATCAATTTAAAAAAGGTTGAAAATTAACAATGGTATAGGTATAATGTATGTAATAAAATAATGTTTTTTTTATTTCCAATAAAATTAATATATAAACTATTTTAGGATTCTTTGATGAATAGAAAGTAAAAAAAAAAAAAAGAAAAAAAAAAAAAAATATATAAATTATATATATATATATATATATATATATATATATATATATATATATATGAAATGCAAATCTTTTGTAACAAATGTCTTTACGGTCACTTTCAATCAATTTAAAAAGATACAAAATTAAAAATGGTATCATATACGGTATACAATTAAAAATAATGTCATTTTCAATTGTAATAAAATGTATGTATGTATGTATGTATATATATATATATATATATATATAATATTGGCATAAATGTCTTTACTGCCAATTTAATCCATTTGAAAAGTACAAAATTAAAAAAATGGTACAAGTAAAAAGTATAAAATTAAAATAATGCCAATTTTTTATTCTTTTATGTTAGCATGGTTAAAAATGCAATGCTTCATATAAGAAAAACTTTAAAAATGCCCACCCTCTCACTAGGCTATCGAAATGATTCACTCAATTAATTCACAGACAGCCAGATATTGAAATAAAAGTCTGCCAAGTTTGTTGAATAAGAGATTGTTGTGCAAATCTTCATTGGTGAGTCATTTTTTTTTCTAATGCTCTGCTGAGTGGCTGTCACAGTTAAAGCTTTGCTCATAAAGTTCATCAAATTTAATTTTTGTAATTTTAAGATGTTGATTATATAATGTTCAGTATGAAATTACTCAGCAAGTCTGTACTCTCAAATTAGGCTTGGCAGATGATTAGTTGCGCCCCACAGAAATAACGAGCCAGAGGAAACAAACCTTTATGCATGTGTATATTGGTGTGCAAGTTTATTCACACACCTCAAGTTGTTCATCCTCCAGTAGGTGCAGTACCAGCACTCTCACGTCACTGACGGCCTTGGCATCGCTGAGGAAGGTGAAAAGATTGTAGAAAACCATGATCTGCAGGTAGGTGAGAACCGTGTAACGTGCGTGCCATGAGCTGCTCCTTGAAATCTGTAACAAATAGCGCCATCTGCTGGTCAGATCACACATTAAACCCTAACATTCATACATTACTCACACTAAAAGTTAAAAAAAAGCATATTTAGTGTGTGTGAATTATGGGAACTAAAAAGTCACCTCCTCAAGTGCATTGAGGACTTGTGGGATCTGCTCCAAGTACAGCAGCCCCTGGGACATGAGAGACAGACACGTCTTAGCATCTCTCTTCATCTCATCATAGCTGTCGTCATTCTCCACGGGAGCAATCTAGAAAGACAGGGTTAAAAACATAACTTGACTTGTAGATAGTGAACTAAATCACAGACAAAATTAAAACTCACTTTAAAAAGTAGAGGGAGAAGACGAAGCTGTTCTGGAACCACAGAAGAGAAGGAGCGTCCAGCACTGGTCATCAACCACTTCAACACTATCACAAACACAAAACTATCTTTAAAATATCAGTCAAACAATCACATTCACACACAAACAAAAAGACATACAAAGTACATACCAGTTTTGAGTAATCTGATGGCTTGTGTCCTCTCATCTTGATCTCCCTCTGTGTTTTCCTCTACCACGTGGTTCTGGATCTCCTCCTCGCCCTCCGTTAAAGGCTTGAGTCTGGCCAGCACACGCTCTGTGAAGTCTGCGATGCGTGGGGATGTGGTGGGCTGAGTGTGTGGCAGGTTCACGTCAATCATAAAGATGTAGGTGAGCACACTGAGAGACAGGACAAGAATAGAGAAAGAATGAATGGCAGTTGTTGAATGTGGAACGTGAAGAAGCCACATATAATATTGACTTGATTTTTGTGTTGAAGCACATACCTGCCGATGCGTTCGCGTACGTTCTTGTAGACCTGAGTGAGTTTGGGCTCTAGATACTGTAGTAGCCTGTGAAGCAGCTCCGGGACTCTCCATTCCTGCTGAGCAAGACCTCCCTGCAGCACATACAGACGGCTGAAAAAGAGAGATGACATTGCATCCAATTTAAATGACAAACGTAGACACATTCATCATTTCCAATTTAGTACATTTAGCTTTCAAAAGGGGAAGTGTGTGGTAGTGATGTCATACCAAGCGTCCACAAATGAGCCACCTTCTCCTGTGACCGGTGATTCCATCAGCATCTCAAACAGCCAGTGCAGCTTTCTTGGGTCTCGGCTCTCCTGTATAACACACATACATACACATGAAATATGAGATTTCAATTTAATCCACAAATTAAATAGTGTGTTTTTTGAAGATACAGTGACTTGCGAAAGTATTCAAACTATTCTTTTTTTTATGTTTTGTTATACTGCAGCCTTACATTAAACCACTTTTTTCTCTATACACCATAATGACGAAATAAAAAAATCTGTGACGTTAAGTTAAAAAACTGAAATAACAAAACTGAATTAAATACATTGCATAAGTATTCATACCCTTAACACAGTGCTTATTTGAAACACCTTTAAAGCCACAAGCCTTGCACATCTGCCTATACGGCATTTTTCTCCTCGCCTCTTCACCTCTCAAGCGCTGTCAGCTTGGATGGGGGCAGATACACATTTTCAGGTTTCTCCAGAAATGTTTGATTGAGTTTAAGCCCAGGCTGTGTCACTCAAGGACTTTCACAGAGCTGTCTATAAGCCAATCTTGCTCTGTGTTTAGGGTCATCGCCCTGTTGGAAGGTGAACCTTCTGCCCAGTCTGAGGTTCTGAATGCTTTTCTAATGTTCTTTTTAAGGCTGTCTCAATATTTCAGTGCATTGGACTTTCCTTCTACTCTGACGAGTCCCTCAGTCCCTACCGCTGAAAAACAGTCCCACAACATGAGGCTGCTACCTCCATACTTTACTTTTGGGATGGTCCTGTGTAGGAGATGAGCAGTCCCTGGTTTCCTCCAAACTTGATGCTTGGAATTAAGGTTAATCAGACCAGAAAATCTTGTTTCTCACAATCTGAGAGTTCTTTAGGTGCTTTGTTGCAAATTCCAAGTGGGAAAGGATTGAGTTTGGCCGCCATACCGCCATAATGACTAATGGATTGGTGGAGTGTTGCAGTGATGTTTGTCCTTCTGTAAGTTTCTCTCATCAGCATAAATGATTATGTAGCTCAACTAGAGAGAGTCATCCCTCTAACCAAGACCCTTCTCCATCAAATGCTCAGTTTGGCCAGGAGGCCAGCTCTAGGAAGAGTCCTAGTTGTTCCAAACTTTTTCTTTATGAATAATGGAGGCTACATGATTCTGTGAACCTTTAACACAACAGATTTGTTTTTCTGCACTCTTCCCTAGATGTGTGGCTTTGCACAATCCTGTCTCTGAGCTCTACAGGCAGTTTTTTGACCTCATGGCTTGGTTTTTGCTCTGATATGCATTTTCAGCTATTATTGAGCTTTTTTTGAGTGGTGTGTGCCTTTCTAAATCATACCCCTTCAACTGAACTTGCCACAGGTTAACTTCACTCAAAGTGTAACAACATCAAGAAGCTATATGAATTCTCCTGAGCTAAATTTGAAGTGTCCCAGATAAGGGTATGAATACTTACACAATGGAATCATTTCAGATTTTTATTTCTAATAAATTTGCAAAGTTGTTACAAATATTTTTACTTTGTAATTATGGTGTATGTAGTGTAGACTGATGTGGAAAAAAGTTATTTCAAGCAGTTTAACATAAGGCTGCAAACAAAACAGTATTTGTGCAAAAGCTCTACATCTAACTAAAAGATGAGTTCATGCTCTAAAAAGAGTGACAATGGTGTTCTTACGCAGGCAGTAGCAATACAGGTGCCCCAGTCCGCATACGTCTCAATGGTGATATTGGAGAGAGCTTTACGGAGGAGTGGACATAGCAGAGCCCACAGTTTTTCCACCTGTAACAAACACATACAAACTTGAACACGTGTTTACAAAAATTCAGCTCCAAATGATGTTGAGGACGCAAATCCTTTTAACTTTGTTGAACTGCTAATACCTTGCTGTAACTCCAGTGTTTGGAGCCTCTGATGAGTCCGGAGATTATCTCTGCCACACAGCGCTGGGTGCTCTCATGGGAATCTGCAACCAGACGCTCCATATGAGGCTTCAGCAGAGGCAGGAAGGCATCATCAAAGTTCCGAAAAAGACCCTTTAAAAACACAAGACAATGTTTGGCTGGATGTCAACAATGGAACCGTACTGGTTTATAAACTTCTAGTCTATAGTCAACACTTCCATGGGTTTGAAAAACTGTAGATGCACGTCTAAAGACTCTCACCTTAAAGAGGCAAAATCGTCGCGGGCTGAATTTATCTTTCCCCTTCCTGTCCTCCAGAGACAAATACTGGATGAACTGATCTATGAACTGCTGGTCTGAGAAATGATCGTATATGATCTGTTCACTCTACAACACAGAAAACAGGCATAAACAAACCTAAGCAAACGAGGTAAAAATGAGACTGAAATAAAAAAACTAAAATGAGGTGGTAAAAGAATCTGTTAAAGGGGACATCAGAAGCAAAATTAACTTTTACATGGTGTTTGCATATAAATGCATTTTAGCAGTCTGTACAATACAATTATAATACACCCTACAATTATAAAAATGCATTCACTCCTTTTTTTAAAATCTCCAAAAAACCTAAACAGTGTCTATTATTAAGCCGTTTTGATTTTCTGAGAAATACAGTATTGTGCAAAAGTTTTAGGCCACTAGAATTTTCACTAAGAAAAAAATGGTTTAAAGTCAGTTATTTCCATCTTTTGCTGTAGTGTGTTAGTAGGAAACATCAGTTTACAGTTCCAAACATTCATTTTGCCATTAATTGTAATAATGCAGTGAGATTTTTGTTTGTACAATGAGTCTGACAACAGCCAGTGCTCCACACAGAGATCTGATCTAATCATCATCACTTGTCTGGAATGATATGAAGCAACAGAACAAAGTGAGACAGACTAAATCCAGAAGAACTGCGGCAATGTCTCCAAGATGCTTCAAGAAACCTACCTGCAAAGCCATCTGAAAAACTATGCGCAACTGCACCTAGGGCAAAAGCTACTTTAAACTGAAAAAGATGGTCACACCAAATGTTGATTTAATTTAGTTATTAGAAGTTAATTGACAAATAAAATCTACTTATGACATTATTTTTGACAGCATCCTCATTTTAATTTTTTTTACACAAGTGCCTAAAACCTTGTATTGTAAACCTTGTATAAAAATGTGGATTAGTTTGGTTTTTGATGGTAATGCGCCACTGAATACACAAAATAACAGAAGTGAGGGGTGGAATGAGCAATAGCTCATTATCATTTAAAGAGACATGCACCGAAACGGGTCACTGTGAACAGAGATGTTTTTGACAAGGTAAAATGGGATACATTTCATGATGACCCTAAAAAAAAAAAAAATCATACTAGCTTTGGTATGAGCATCCAATGTCCCCTTTAAGTTTTTCTTACGTGGTTGGGTTTAGATGTTATTTGGTTTAAATATTTGTGTACCTCATTCATCTCTTCTCTTGTTTTGCCCTGTTTAGGCTGTTCTTCAGGAGGGGCATAGAGCATCAGCTTCCTAAGAAAAATAAATAACCATGAATAAAACTGTATGTGATCTTCTGTACTGCATTGAAATTTTGTATTGGTCTTCAATCAAATGCCAAATATACACTACAGTTCAAAAAGTTGTTTTTCAACAGCCATTACGCTAGTCTTCAGTGTCACAATCTTTTCTTATAAATTATAATTTTTTGTTAATATCAATGTTGAGAACAGCTGTGCTACTTAATATTTTTTTCCAGAATTCTTTGATGTGTATAAAGTTTAAAAGAAATCTGTAATACTGAAAAGGTCTTCACTGCCACTTGTGCGTACATCAGTTTTCTTTATATTAAATCACACAAAGCTATTATTTGGCTTCGGAAGACATGATGCATGAATCATGTTTTTAAGCACTGTAAGCATGTGTACCGTGGCCATGTGGAATAGCCCCAGTGGGTTTTCTCAATGAAGCAGCATTCATCCCAGTTGTCCTGGGAGCGTGGCAACCTGCTGCTGTCATACTGCAGCCACTGATTATCAGGCCTGTCTCCTGCCAACATAGAGCCTAGAGCTTTTCCCTCACCTGCATGAAGAACAGGAAGAAATATAACAAATCTCAGAAATTCTTTGATATAGCTACTTATTGTGCGGTTAGTAAACTCACATGACTGTAGGGATGTTTTGAGCTCAGATATGTCATAGGGATTCACTGCCACTTTCTTGTGAGGTCTCTTGAGCTGCTTTAGAATTCCACTCACTGCTGATATCGCACCCTGAACAATAAATAGCACATGACAGAATGAAGTGTTTTTGTATAGCTTGTGTAAGCTCATAAGCATCACTGTGAGAGAATGCACACACAAACATACATTGCGAACTAAGAGCGAGTCGTGGTTCAGGCTCTCAACGAAAAAGAGGACTGCAGAGGAAGGCAAGGGGTGGTCATCTCTCAGCATCAGAGAGAGAAAGCCGATAGCTATCTGCTCAAACTTCCAGGGCCTGCCAAATAAACAAGCATATGACCAAATGAATTTCCATTACTTCACTATGCAGACATTTGCTGTTCATTCTAACCAGACACAATGAGTAGACATACATGTTTCGGTCGTAAAGGCAGTCCAAAAGATCCACCACTAGCTTCTCATACTTCCTGTTAGGATTGATAAAACAAATCAATATACTGCTTAACTGGATTTAACCTTGTGAAGCATATTTTTATGTGGTTTATGAATTTACTTACTGCATTGAATCTTTGTTTTTCTGTTCCTGCCTCTTTCTTCCCTCCAGTTCCTCCTGTTCAGAGGCGGCACATGGAATTGGTTCTGGTTTACTAGATTTCATGATTTTTAGAGCAACCTCCACACAACTCTCCGGGATCTGAATATGAAACAAAAATGAACAGAGTAAAGATAAATGTCACAAAAATACTAATACTTTTAATTTTGTTATAGCTTAAGCTAGTGTGCGATGTCAATAAAATAGCAAAAATAATATTTAATTTATATTGAAGTTAATACTTCAAATTCTGAACAAAGGCTTTCCTTTTACTTAAAGCTGAAGTGTACTTTTCCCCCTGATGTTTAAAGGCATAGTTCACCTAAAAATAAAATTCTGTCATTAATTACTCATGTGGTTCCAAACCTGTAAGACTTTTGTTCATCATCAGATCACAAATTAAGATATTCTAGATGAAAACAGAGAGCTTTCTGCATAAATAACAATGCAACTACCACATTCAAGGCCCAAAAAGGTAGTAAGGACATCATTAAAATAGTCCACATGACATCAGTGGTTCAACTGAAATATAATGAAGCTATGAGAAAAAAAACATTATTACCACAAGTACCACAACACATGGACTATTTAAACTACTTATCTGGGCCTTGAACATTGTAGTTGTGTTGCTGTCTATGCAGGATCAGAAAGCTCTCGAATTTCAACAAAAATGTCTTTTTTTTTTTTTGCGTTCCAAAGATGAACAAAAGTCTTACGGGTTTGGAACGACATGAGAGCGAGTAATTAATGACAATTTTTATTTTTGGATGAACTCTTTCTTTAATGTTTCTCTCTTATTTAGGCTACTATTTGCTGAACTCACAGAAAAGTCAATTCCGATGGTCTCATATTGGCGGTGGATTTTGTCAGCCAGATCATCGAAGAGCCGGACGACTGAAGGCTTCTCGAGAGACATGCAGGGGCTCATACCAGAACGTACAATGGCAGGCCATGTGAGAGCAATGCAGTCCCAGTACTGCAGGTTAGCAAGACAGATCCCACAGTGGTTCCCTAACAGACAGTACAAGGCACCCTGGAGAAGAGTAAAAAAAGGCATAGACAAAATATGATCTTATTAAATTTTCCAAAGCTGTCATGTCAGAACGAATAGGATGACAAAGATTTTTATTTTCTTTCAGTGTATATTCATCCAAGACCTACTTTGAATTGCTGCTGGGTGACGTCTGTCCTGTCTGGGTCCAGATACTTCAGCACGGCAGGGATGACGTCTCTACAGCATAAGCTGTAGGTTCCCAATGCTGTGAACAGCACAGTCTGAGCTTTACTCCTCACCTGAGTAAAACAGGGACTATTAATGGTGTATTCATTGCATTTATATGTGAATACATACATGTTTGTGTGTATAGCCTTGTCATACCTGACTGTACCTGCTGGTGGACAATCTGAGCAGGTCATTTATCATGTCCCGGTGAATACTCCTGTAGCAACATCCCTCCATGGTCAGATTTCTTAACTGAAACACACAAACACAAAAACACTTAAAACTACTAAAATCATAACAAAACAGGCTGAAGAGCCCCAAAATATGCAGTCTTATTTTATGGTACCCACAAATGGTACATATTAAAGGGTTAATCTCATGAAAACCTGCTCAATCATGTTATTTATTATTATAATTATTATGAGTTACCTCATGTTGCAACATGACTCTGTCTATGAGTAGAGCTCTAATGTGTTGTTTACTGCCATGAAGCTGGAGAGAAGAGAAAGTGTCAGTCAACTACAGTACATGGTCAAATATAATTGACATAATGTACGTAATGTATTACCTTGTTCTCCATGGACTTCTTAATAAGACTGAAACTTTTCCAGCGGGAGTCAAACTCATGTTTGTGTGAGCCTTTAAAGTGCAGCAGATCATGTATGATCTATAGAGAGAAAACACTATTTGTCAGTCGTGCCAGTGCTTATCACCAATACAATACTGTAAATATCATGTGCAGATACATAAATCTGACAGTGTTGCAAATCACCTTTATAATCAAGAAGAGGGATTTGATGTCATCCTCTGAGTGCTCTAGAGTGTGGTCTATATGGATAAACATCACAGTTGAGAGTCTTGAAAGGTACATACTGCAGCTTTCAGTTCAGTCAATAGATAACAATTGTCATTTATTCAATTAAAATGATAATATATCACACCTATAGATGTTAATAAGATTAGAAATTGATCTGCTGTATTCAACTTTAAAGTTTAAAACGAAAACAGGACTCAGTATGTTCGAGTAACTTACGTAGTAGAGGTCTAATTATCTTACAGATGTCCTCTCTGTAGTTCCCTCTAGACAAGTCTGCCATAAAAGCAATAGCCAAGCAAATAATTCATTAATCAGTGTATAGCCCCAGCACTGATTTTAAACATTAGAATGAAAATGCTGACTTACCATAGTCTACTCCAGCGTACACGCTTGTCTCGCACAGCTGAACCATACTGTTTATCCTGCAGAAGCATTGAAAAATTAAAATATTACTAAATGAAGGGCATCATATGTTTCTGTACCTGTAGTACACTGTGTGTGTGTGTGTGTGTGTGTGTGTGTGTGTGAGAGACACTCACATCTCCGGAACAGGTTCTCCATGCAGTGGGGGCAGAAGGCTGCTTGCTCCCAGAAGGCAGTTATGAACAATGGACAGACTCTGTAGAACATCATCCCTAAAGAGACACAAAACACATTAGCAAATTAGTCCTTATTTGATATTTTTTTCTTGAATATTTTTTGTAATTATATATATATATATATATATATATATATATATATATATATAGCTTAAATCAATATTAAAGGGTTAGCTCACCCAAAAATAAAAATTCTGTCATTAATTACTCTCATGAAGTTCTTAACCGATAAGACTTTCGTAATTTTTGTTTTTTTTTGCGCACAAAAGTATTCTAATAGCTTCATAAAATTAAGCTTGAACTACTGATGTCACATGGATTATTTAACAATGTCTTTACTACCTTTCTATGCTTTCAATTTGGTAGTTCCCTTGCTGTCTTATGCAGGGTCAGGAAGCTCTCGGATTTCATCAAAAATATCTTAATTTGTGTTCCAAAGATGAACAAAGGTCTTACGGGTTCGAAACGACATGAGGGTAAGTAATTAATGACAGAATTTTCATTTTTGGGTGAACTAACCCTTTAAATCATGGTGTCTAATTGTCTCTAAATCAGTAATACATTAAAATGTACCACAGGGGCCGGGGTATTTAAAAACATTCAGATTTTTGCTCACATGAAACAGAAACTTAAAATAATCTGGAAAAAAAAAAAAAAAAAAAACAGTCCCTTTTTTAAGAAAATCCAGTATAATATAAACACATCTCTGGTTTGATGTTGATGAAGGGAAACTTACTGCCAGGGCTGTGGGGGTACAATTTAAAACACGTTACTATATCCTGTGGCTGACCTGCTGATGTCTTGTTCTCCCTGTGCGTGTTTCTGCAAACGCTGGAGTTCAGGCTTTAACAGCAGATCCAGCAGGTAGAAAACAAACTCTTTCTCCTCTGTGCTGGGGACGTGCCACTGGATACCCAAGTTCAATAGGTCTCCAGGCCGACCCCAGTCCTGATCCAGAGAAAAGACAGAGACAACCAGTGGAACATCAGCCTCCATGACATGATACCCCCCCCCCCCCACAAAAACATTTAGAAATAGTGACCAGTGTTTTGTGCAATTAGGTATACTGGTGCAATGTTTAAAATAGTTCTTGCTATATCTTTCCTTGACTCACTTTTAAGACCATAAGAAAAAAAGCATTACATGGCTTTTCATAAATATAGAAAATGAGGGAGGTGTTCTGATATTCTGAGAATGCTGAGGTGGAGTCAAGTTCAAGTGAATCACGTAATAATACGTCAGACAGAGAGGAAGGGTGACGTCTGTCTGTGTAAGAAAAGGAGCTCAGGTTAACCAGTGCTAGAGACAGTGACGGGGCTCCACTAATCCATGCATTTACTCAATCATCTCATCTGTTCCTCTTTAGAGACATTTGATAGGATAAAAGTAAAGCCCACTCACAGGAGCAAACACAGAAATATATGAGTGGGAACTTCCCATTCACACACATTTTGGAATTTTTTAAAAATAATAAAAAATAAAATATTTAAGATAAATGATTAACCCGTAAATTCATTTAAATTGGGAGTAAGAGATTTTTTTTTTTTTGCTTAAATATAGTTCTTAAATTTTTTTTCCTCGCAAGAAAAAAACCCTCAGTAATCTATAATAGAAGCCCATTTCTGCCACTGAATAAAAAAAAAGGTTATGGCGACTTTTCATCTCACAATTCTGTCTGATTTTTTTCCAGAATTGCGTGATACAAACTCGCAATTCTGACTTTTTTTTGTACAATTTTGAGATATAAACTCGCAAGTGAGAGGTATAAAGTCAAAATTCTGAGAAGTATAGTCAAAATTGCGAGAATTCAAAATTTTTTCCTCAAAATCGTGATACAAACTTGCAGTTACGAGTTATAAAGTCAGAATTGCAAGATAAAACAAATAAGACTTTTTCTTGCAAATGCAAGTTTATATCTCTCAATTCTAACTTTATTTCTCAGAATTGCGACTTTATGTCTCGCAATTCTGACTTTATAACTTGCAGTTGCAATTATATCCTGAAATTCTGACGTTAACTTACTATTGCAAGTTTATATCACGTAATTATATGATAAATTCTGACTTTTTTCTTAGAATTGTAAGATTGCAATTCTGAGAAATGAGGTCAGTCACAATTACCTTTTTTTTTTTAACAAAAATTATTCAGTAGCGGCTTCTTCAGTAATCGCACACATCTTCTCTAGTGTTTAAGACGACATCTCAATATCTTTGCGTTTAGACTTGCCAAGATACCAAAGTCGAAATGTCAACAAAACCAAAACAAAGTACAAAACCAAGTGGTTAAAGTTATGCTTTTCACATTAGACAGCTCTGTAAAGAACTGTTTTCAAATGGACTCTTGGACACTCTATGGATTCTTCAGGATTATGGCATCATATTTCAGATTTATTCTAAGCAGAGCTGAGCCTCATGTCATTATGAGAGGGTTAGTGGCAAAATCGGGCATCTCTTTTTCCACTTGAGGCTGACCTTAATTGGAAGGTATGCGTCAGTGTGCTGCTGGACACCGCCAGGCATGCTGCAGTACTCTCTGGGATAGATGAGGGACATGGAGCGCAGGATGTGATAGAGCAGCTTACAGGCCAGATTGTAGCCCTGCTTACATTTCAGGTGCAGAGTTAACTGAAGAATCTGCACCAGCTGAGACCTGTAGAGCAACAGCTGATCACCATCCACACGGGTCACCTACAGACAGAGACACAGGACTGTTATTTTACACATCTCTGATATGTTTATAGTTACAGGCTTTTAGTGTGATTATATTTCTACATTTCTAGAGATAGCTAGATATCCAAGCTGTAGAATCCAGTGCTGACCTCAGACAACAGCTGGAGGTTCCACATCAGCTCTTTATCCAGCTCCTCTTCACTTAATACCTCTTCATCTGAGAACGCATGGTATATTTACATGAAACTCACAACACATGTAGCAATACAAATACAACCCTTAACACATTTTTACACAGGTGAACTTACAGGCTGAGATTTGTAGTATGGCATTACAGCAGTGAGGCAAAAAGAGTTTCAGAGCCTCTGCCGGGTGACACTGAAAGGAGAATAATCATTTAAAACTGTCAGCCAAATGTTTTGAGAAACACTGTCAGCTGTGGATGTCAGCGAGTTGAGCTCAAAACACTGACCTTGGTTGCAGCTCGGCACATGTTTGCCACCATCCGTCCAGCCACGTGAGTCTCAAAGATGTTTGTAGTGGCAAAGTTAAAGACTTTTTCCAGAGCCACCTATAAAAATGAAGGAAATATGTTCAGGTATCATCACACAGTTAAAGCACTATGGAAATACACTTCTGTTTAAAAGCTTGGGGTCTGTTAGACTTATAATTTTGAAAGAAATTGACTTTTATTCAGCAAGGATGCATTACATTGATCAAAAGTGAAAACATTTAGAATATTATAAAATACTTAAATCGTATTTCACAATATTATTGTTTTTACTGTATTTTTCATCATAGAAATATAGCCTTGGTTAGCATAAGACACTTACCAACCCCAAACAATTGAGCGATAGCATGTGTTATGACTAGGTTTAACTCTATGGTTACAGAGAGTGTGTGTTTATAATAACCTGGAATATTTCCATAGAGCATTGCATAAGGATAGTGCTGAATGTGGAGGACAGGCCCAGCTCCACTAGACTCTCCAGATGAGTCATTTTCTCTGTCTCCATCTCCTCCCGGGTCTGCTCCAGCGTACTCGTGTCGATCAGTGCAAAACACCTAAATAACACAAACATAATGAGACACAGAAAGAAATACAACACTCATGTACATTATTTAGAGACAAAAACAACAATACTCTGAGTTCTGTACCTATCAATAAATTGAAGAACAAAATACTCAAATTCTGCAGAGGCAGAACACAGCTCTTTTTCCACCTGCACAAAGACAAATGATAAAAAGATTAAGTTGCACATGAATTATGACATGTAAAAAAACTCTAATGAGAAGAAGGTGTCTCACCTGTGTGAGGTCATTTCTTGTCTGAACAGCAGCTGAACAGTCCACCAATGGCACAAGAGTAACAAAAGTCGCTAAAAACTGGAATGTTATCTGAAAAAGAATAAACACTTTAAATTACTATATGATATTCTTATCTAGGACAGGAAAATATATATTCAGTATTAATTTTAAAGTTTTTTTCCCATTTCTCTTAAAAATGTAATAAATAATAATAATAATAATAATAATAATAATAATAATAATAATAACAACAACAACAACACACACACACACAACAAGTCAAAAGTTTTTGAACAGTAATATTTTCAATGTTTTTTAAAGTCTCTTCTGCTGCATTTATTTGATCCGTTTTTACTATTTACAATTACTATTTTCTATTTGAATATTTTAAAATATAATTTATTCCTGTGATCAAAGCTAAATTTTCAGCATCATTACTGCAGTCTTCAGTGTCTGTGATCCTTCAGAAATCATTCCAATATGCTGATTTGCTGTTCAAGAAACATTTATTATTATTATTATTACTACCAATATTTATCTGAAACATAAAGCTTTTGTAACATTATACACTATACCATTTAAAAGCTTGGAGTCAGTATAATTTTTTAGTCTTTTTGGGGGAAAGAAATTATAGAAATTAATACTTTTATTTAGCAAGCATGCTTTAAATTGATCAAACTTGATGATAAAGACATTTATAATGCTACAAAATATTTCTATTTCAGATAAATGCTGTTCTTCTGAATTTTCTATTCATCAAAGAAACCTGAAAAAAAAAAATCTACTCCGCTGTTTTTAAACATAATAGTAATAATAAATATTTTCTGAGCAGCAAATCAGAATATTAGAATGATTTTTGAAGGACCATGTGACACTGAAGACTGTAATAATGATGCTATAAATTCAGCTTTGAAATCACAGGAATAAATTACATTTTAAAACAGTTATTTTAAATTGAATGTATATATAATTTTATTTCAAGTAACAAAAATAATTTTCATTAGTTCACCAATTTTCATTCCCAATAACTGTCTTGAACGGACTCTCACCATGCACTTGCTGAAGTCATTGGGGTCGACCCCAGGCAGGGCCCTCATGAGTAGTGGTAGCATGTGTGTGGGGCCCTCTGGAAACCTCTGGCCCCCAGCCACCAGGCTCCGAGCTACACCGATCATACAGCTTAGAGTGGCAGTCAGCTGGTGAGGCTCGATGAGGGTCTCCATGGCAGGATATGTCCTTAAATGAGATGAATAACAGGAGAAAAGAGCATCTTGAAAATGCTTTTATGTGATAATGTCAAGCCCATCATCCACTCATCAATTGATTATCTCAATTCTAAACTACCAAAGGTTTATTAACAAGCTGGATTGTACAAAACGTCCATAAAATGATTGTACTCTTAAAACATATTAGCATGTACATTAAAAAAAACAAACACAAACTTACTTCTCCAGCACTGGAGGAATGACTAGCTCAGGTCTAAGCAGGGCAAGGTTTTGCAGGGCCTGGGCAGCATCCAGGCTGCCAGTTTTGCTAAACATCGCCATCAGCACTGGCTGCTTCATACTTTCCACAAAGTCTGTGATGTCCTGCTCACTGAGAAGGTGGCTCTCAGGCACAGGAGTCAGCCACGTTGGCGTCCGGTAACGTTCTCGATGCAGACGCTTCACAACGCTGGCAGGTAATCGCTGAACGAGCTTCATAAGTTTCATCTAGGGATGGGAAGATAAAGCAAAACAAATAAAAAATATATATAAATTTTACATTATTGATTTTTTGTCCCATTATGACAATGAAATCACTGGGAAAAAAGGGGAAATGGACTTGAAATGGAGCTCTGACCATAATGATATTATAACAACTGGGAAACAGCTTGAATATACAAACTTAAGAACAATCCAGCACCCACATCTGTAACGGGTCTGTAATTATGAGATTTATTTAGACAACTGTGTCACTGAAGCCTAAATAAATAAAGCAAACATGGATTAAACAAAATGTTAGTTCTACTGAGCTGTCAAAAAAATTGCACCGCAACTGCCATTTGATCAAAGAGATGAATATTAACTCTGACTTCTGATTCTCATCTCATTGAGTTAGCATGTCGGACTTTGACACATTCCCTACTGCAATAAAACGTTTTGTACCCTGTGATGCCCACCACAAACCGCACATTTCATTTGCATCAAAGGAAGAACACTTTCTGTAAGCTTCTGAAAACAAATCAGATGTTCCATAGACTGCACACATCTCATCAGCAGCTCAAATGGAAAGACAAAGTAATATAGCAACAATGTGGTGACAATAAAAGGACAAAGCTTTCACAGGGTTTACTGCGGCATTTGAAACCGAGAACTAGATGCCTCCCACAGTCAAAGCAAACATGCATCCCTGGAAAGACAAACTGTCCTGTGGTCTATGAGGAGATGTTTCTAGAAAAAGAATGGCATGCATTGTTGATAGCAGCACTGTGTTTCAAACGGACACAGCTGCAAGCTCTTAAAAAACATTCTGCCAGACAGATTAGCAGCTTAAAGACCTTGTTCATTTTGATGTTCATTTTTGGTAATTAAATGGCTTATTTTAGTACAATACCTTATTCATTAATACTTATACAGTTGTAGAATTTTTTATTTTGTTAGCTTTTGTAATAAAATTTACATCCCCCTTTCAGAATCTGCAAAATGATAATTATTTTACCAAAAGAAGTTAAAAATAAAGTTTTTGTTTATTTAGTACTGACCTGAATAAGATATTTCACATAAAAAAAGATGTTTACATATTGTCCACAAGAGAAAATAATAGTTGATAGCTGGGGGTGAAAACTTTTTGAATTTGATCAAAGTAAATTTATTTATTTAGATCAGGAAAACTCATTTTGTCTTCTGGGAAACATGTTACTATCTTCTGTAGCCTCTTATGGGCAGTACTCATTGAAAAAGATATAATATTTAGGCAAAATTAGGGAGCACGTACACATCACCATTCTGTTCAAAAGTTTTCACCCCTGGCTCTTAATGCATGCTTTTTCCTAGAGCATCAGTGAGTGCTTTTTTCCTTGGAGCATCAGTGAGTGTTTGAACCCACTGTAATAGTTGCATATGAGTCCCTCAGTTGTCCTCAGTGTAAAAATATGGATCTCAAAATCATACAGTCATTGTTGGAAAGGGTTCATATACACAAAATGCTGGAAAACCAAAAACTTTGTGGGACCTGAAGAATTTTTCTGAAGAACAGCAGGACAAACAATGGACTCATGAACAACTATCACTAAAAACACAATCTTATTCAGGTCAGTACTAAATAATAACATGCATGTTTTATGATCCCTCTTATTTTTTGGTAAAATTGACAATTTGCAGATTCTTTTGACCTTAACTGTACATAATATATCATACTTGTACTTTAATACATTTCAGAATCAGAAATCTCCATGAGTAACTCACCAGCCAGCGGCCATGGTTGGAAGGGTGGAAAAATGAGGCGATACTGTTGAAAAGGCCACTGAGCTGGGTCTGGGTCTGCTTGCTGGGCCCTCCCTAAAATACATTATAAATATAAAGCAAATGTATTACATCATATCCTGATGGTTTTGGCAACTTGATGGCATTTCAATAGCAATTAGAAACATACGCGCTTCAATTTACACTGACCAGCAAAGCAGAAATCCAGATGACCACATAACTGATGTCATAGGCATTTGTCAGATATCTGGAAACCAGCATCTGACTGGATCCTACAGGAAGATTAAGACTCCTTAAGATCCTTGTGAAGATCTGAAAACAGAAACAGAATACAAACTGTATAACCAGCAATACTTTAGGATTAGTTTACTTCCAGAATAAACATTTCCTGATTATTTACTCACCCCTGTGTCCCCTATTCATATCTTTTATTCTTCAGGTGAAATTAAGGTTTTTGAGGAAAACATTCCAGGATTTTTCTCCATACAGTGGACTTTAATAATGCAACGGGTTGAAGGTCCAAATTGCAACTTCAAAGTTTCAAAGCAGCTTTAAAGGCTCAACATCTACATTTGTGATTAAAAAGTATATTAATTTGTATTTTTTTTTTTTTTAGAAAATGATTGTTTCACTAAATAACAAAATTACCAATTGTTTCGCTAGATAAGACCCTTATTCCCTGGTTGGGATCATGTAGAGCCCTTTGAAGCTGCACTGAAACTGCAATTTGAACCCTGAACCCACTGGGCACCATTGAAGTCCTCTATATGGAGAAAAATCCTGTAATGTTTTCCCCAAAAACCTTAATTTCTTTTTGACTGCAGAAAGAAAGATGTGACCATCTTGGATGACATAGGGGTAAGTAAATTATCTGAAAAATTTTATTCTGGAAGTGAATCCTTTAACCACCTCTGGATTGAATGGCTTATTGCGTATACGAAACAGCAAAGGTAAATAATTTAAACAAGAAACTTATTGCTCCGAAGCTTCCGTTTCCAGTAATGTCTCTATATGGTGGCAGTAAAGTGACCATCTTACCTTCGGTATATAAGGGTCCCAATCTATGTAACCAATGTTATCATTAGCCAGTC
The DNA here is from genome assembly GCA_033026305.1 of Cirrhinus molitorella. Classification (NCBI taxonomy): domain Eukaryota; kingdom Metazoa; phylum Chordata; class Actinopteri; order Cypriniformes; family Cyprinidae; genus Cirrhinus; species Cirrhinus molitorella. The sequence goes on along the minus strand of CM065126.1, from coordinate 32,972,864 downwards.
TTGCAAAAAGACTAACAAGATTCTGGAACAGACAAAATTGGATTAATAGTAAAATAATGAATTACCGAAGTGAGAAGAAATTAAAGTTAAAATTCGATAGTGAGACAATTGTACCCACCACTTCCCAGCTTGGAAGGTTCTGCACCGACACCCACAGGCTTATCAACTCATCAAACCAAAGTCTGCAGAAACACACAAACCAAAATACTTCATGCACCATATTTATAGCGAAGACTGGAAAAAAAAATAATTTGCATTGGATGTGTGACAGTTGCGTAATATACCGTACTGTATTTTCCAATGCAAGTTCATTTCTATGACCACAATTTTCCTTTATTTCGTTATTTTATTAATGACTATCAAACTATATTTCAAAAAATATTTTAAAAAATAACATATATAATGGTTGTTCCATTTATCTGTAATGATGCATTGTGCATTTCATCATAAATACATTTAAAGCTTAGGGAAAAGTATTACATTTTTAAAAAAAAGGAATGCTAAAAAACCATCACAAAAAATAAATAACATTTAAATATATATATATATATATATATATATATATATATATATATATATATATATATATATATATATATATATATATATATATATATATATATATATACACACACACACACACATATATATATAAAAAACATTTATTTGAAATTGTAATAATACTGTCTTACTGTTTTAGTACTCTACCTGTGATCAAATAGATGCTGTTTTGGTGAACATAAGAAACTTCTTTCAAAAATCCTACTGACAGTAGTGTGTGTGTGATTTCTTTCAAGTCCAGTATAATTACTAATAGGATTGACTGTGCAAGTGAAGGCAGAATGAAAGTGTGTCACAAGGCTCAGGCAGTGCTCACTTGAAGCCCTTATCATGCAGCTCTGGGGGGAGAGTGGTGGGCAGGAAGAGCTCAAAATATCCCATCGCCTTCTGCATTGTCACGTCAAATGGACACATCAGAGGTCTCCACTCATCCAGCATCTCCTGTGTGGCTGATTCTGGGAAATATCTGCACGCATACAAGCAAAGACACACATAGAATGGTTTTGTGAAATCCTGTTGTTGATACCTGACCTCCAGTGTTGTGCACAGATATGACAACACTAAAACTTAGTGATGTGCCATTTAAATGTCACGGTGAACTGTACGCAGTACAAGTAAACTCTTATTAACTGGATAACTGGTTAATGTGCTTTAGTTAAAGGATTACAGTCCGCCGGTCTAAGCCACATTAGGAATCCTGACATATGCCATGCAACGCTTCCGGTCAACCATTTACAGGCCCGTCCATGAGCAATCTGTAAATAGTACGTTATATATGTACAAACTGAAGGTATGGACTTCACTGACCATTATCATGACAACTTTTTCTGTAATCCCAGATGAGCTGAAGGAGCTTTGAACATGCAGCCTCACCTCACTCTAAATATCCTCCATAGAGTCCCTTCTGTGTTACAGTAGAAACAAGGCAAGCATACATTTTTCTCTTTCTATTTCAGTTAAAATGTCATAAACGATTATTATTGAACAGTATCCCCATTTGCTGGATATGATGTCCTTTTTGACCTCCTGCTAAGGAAGGGAGAGCACTGATCCTGGGAGACTCAGCGACAGAGTCAGGAAACTCCCACAAAGCCAAATTAAAAGAGCATTAAACCGGATTAACAGCTTAGAGAGAAACTAAAGATCTTTTGGGGGCACACTGTTATGTACACTACCAGTCAAACATGAGAAGTATTAATCATACTTATCCACAAAATTTTAAACGTTGCTTAAACATTTAAGCAAGAGATTTTTTTTAAGATCACGAGAAGCATACATGTGTCCAAACTTTTTACTGGTAGTGTAACTTTGATTAGCTAGCTTGAAAAATAAACCTTGCACATACTTACATAACTAATGAAATGAAAATTTTGATCAATTTACTGCATCCTTGCTGAATGAATTATTCATTTGTTTAAAAAATATGTCTTACTGAACCTAAACCTTCGATTGGTAGAGTACACTACCAGTCAAAAGTTTTTGAACAGTAAGATTTGTAATGTTTTTTAAAGGTCTCTTCTGCTCAAGCCTGCATTTATTTGATCCAAAGTACAGCAAAAACAGTAACATTTTGAAATATTTTTACTATTTAAAATAAGTGTTTTCTATTAGAATATATTTTAAAATGTAATTAATTCCTGTGATCAAAGCTAAATTTTCAGCATCATTACTCCAGACTTCAGTGCCACATGATCCTTCAGTAATAATTCTAATGTGCTGATTTACTGTTCAAGAAACATTTACTATTATTATCAATATAATACTCAAACAGTTGACTACATTTTTCCAGAATTCTTTGATTGGGGGGGGGGGGGGATTACAGAAATTATAATTTGTATTTAAATGAAAAGTGATGATAAAGACATTTATGATGTTACAAAAGATTTCTATTTAAGATAAATGCTGTTCTTCTGAACTGTCTATTCATCAAAAAAACTTGGAAAATTTTCAAATTTCAACATAATAATAATAATAATAATAATAATAATAATAATAATTAAAAATTAATAATAATAAATGTTTTTTGAGCAAATTACATTTTGAAATATATTCAAAAAGAAAACAGTTATTTTAAATAGAAAGATATTTCAAATTTGTACTGTTTTTGTTGTACTTTGAATCAAATAAATGCAGGCTTGGTGAGCAGAAGAGACACATTTAAAAAAACATTAAAAACCTTAAGGTTCAAAAACTTTTGCATCTCGCATATCGAAACTGAAGATATGTAAGAAAGTACTTACGGTCTGCAGCTCTTGATTAAAGCCTTAAGAACTGCTTCCACTGAGCTGTAAATAAAAAAAAAACACAAACTTGAAAATGATCAACACTGAATACAACAGCACATTCTAATTCCATGCAAGCAATTCTACAATGAACAAAACCAACACACTATTGTTGTTAGACCTGCTCATGCATCACAAAAACTTTCCTGCTATAAACCTAAAAAGCGGTGATGGAGCCAGTGGTAGAGGAACCTTTGGGAAACAGAGTTTTTATTGGGTTCATTTTATTTGAACACAGCTGTGCTGTGAAATGATGGACATACTGGAGACTGATCGTCCATCTGTGACCTATATCCTGCTTAAAAATTGGTCAGTGCAGCTCTTTTAAAGTTTTATCAACCCCCTTATCCTGTGCATCTAAAGTGGAAAGGTTATTTCATGAAATTCTGATGTTCAGTACCAACATCAAATCAAATCACATTCATCACTTGCACGAAACCCATCAAACACATGCACCATAAAAACCACACAGCTAAACAAATATAAACAAGCCTGTGAGTGTCCCCAAAAAACTGCAGATATGTGACACCCAGACCGGGCCTCTAAACCTGATGACCTGTTTTGAAACAGGCCAAAGTTATCTTTCGACTCTGCACTACAGAGGAAAGAATCCCTCAGTAGGGATTGACTGTTGCAGCCTGTGTAGCAGGATACTGGAATATCAGATGTCTGCATTAAAGAGCATGGGGGGAAATAGACACTACAAACATGCTCAGCACTCAGGAACAATGTACAATTGGCTGGAGCATTACAATTGAGCGCAACAGAGTGTGAGAGCAACACAAAATTGGTTTTACAGCCAGAGTCCAACAGCCTTTGTCTGGGTTTCAGTACTTTTTTTGTGCAATGTGACATGCATCTTATTGGGTAAAAGTGCACTCCATTTTTGTGTATAAGTGCACTTAATCAAGGGTAAATTTGAACATTGAACATTTGAAAGCTGAATAAATAAGTTTTCTATTGATGTATGGTAATATATTTGGTTGAGATACAACCATTTGAAAATCTGGAATTTTATTTGAGGGTGCAAAAAATCTAAATACTAAGAAAATCACCTTTAAAAATTAAGTTCTTAGCAATGCATATCACTAATTAAAAATTCATTTTGATATTTACAGTAGGAAATTTACAAAATATCTTCATTGAACATAATCTTTAATTAATATCCTAATGATTTTTGGCATAAAAAAAAAAATCTATAATTTTTACCCATACAATGCATTTTTGACTATTGCTACAAATATACCCTTTAATCTATGAATAATATTAATTGTATTTTATTACTATTATCATGATTATTATTTATTCAGCAGCTTTGGCAGTAAATGTCATTTGGCTACTTATTTTTCCTGTTTGGTATGGTCTACAATTTAAATAATATAGGATATTAAATATTTAAAAGTATACCAAAGACATCAAATGCATATTAGACACAATGTCAGACATCAATCCATTTTGGCATAATGAGTATTTCAACAGAAACAAAAAAGTCAAAGATGCTAACAGTTCAAAGTTGAATCACTCAGTTGTAATCTAATGAAATGAAGAAAAAAAAAAAAAACATTGACGATCATCAAGGAAAAAAAGGCAAACAAACATTGGTGTTGTGCACTGGCAGTGCCTAATAAACATAAATGTCATGCATTCACAGCAACAGACTTAAAGTCAAATCAAGCCAAACACAACTGGGACAAATAAAAGCCAGTGAAACATTATGGAGTGCACTTTCAAATATTGACATAGAGTAACATGGTCCTTACCACCTCTGAGCAAGTTTAACGATAATGTGTTTAGAGGAAGAACGTGGCCGCAGAGAACTGAACATGAGAGGAGAAAAAAACACAGGCTCACTCAGCACTTCATGTCTACTAAGACAACATATTTATTTGATGCTCAACATCAGCACCAGTTCTAAGATGTGTGCAGATTCCCAGAATTAAGAGGGGTGAGCATGCCTCCTGTGACACTTTTCAAAATAAGAAGCTGGGATGGATATGAGCACATTTCTTGCCTGTTTTATTGAGTAGATATGCAAAAGTGATAAAGCAAGACAGACCCCTTTAGAAACAGACAGTAGTATTTAACAGCATTATTAAATATTGTTGAGATTTTTGGGATATGCATGTACCTGGGAAACCAGTTCAGGCCAAGGTGCTCTGTTTTTGAGTACAGGATCCTGTCCTGCAACTCATAAAGGGGTCGCCATGGCAATTCTAAGTCCTCTCTTGAAAGAAGTTCCTTCTTCCTGGAAGACAAAACCATTTAAATTAGATGATTTTCTTCATGAGGTTGTTTTTTTGTAGGTGTGGGTGGATATTAAAATTTCATGAGATGCACTGTCATGCTGCAATTATAAATAATCAGTATGTAAGAAACAATGTACTGTACTGTACTGTACTGGTGTGATACACACACCAGTCAAAAGTTTTTAGTGCTTTTTTTTTTTTTTATAAGTCTCTTCTGCTCACCAAACCTGCACTTATTTGATTGAAGGTACAACAAAAACAGTAAAATTTGGAAATATTTGTACTATTTAAAACAATTATCTTCTATTTGAATATATTTAAAAATGTAATTTATTCCTGTGATCAAAGCTAATTTTTAGCATCATTACTGCAGTCTTCAGTGTCACATAATCCTTCAGAAATCATTCTAATATGCTGATTTGTTTTTATTATTATTATTATTATTATCATCAATATTTAAAACAGTTGAGTATTTTTTTTTCAGGAAAAGATTAATTCATAAAAAGCTTGGAGTATAATTGTTTTTTTTTTGGGGGGGGGGGGGGGGGTTAATTGATACTTAATACAGAAATTAATACTTTTAGCAAGGATGCTTTATATTAATCAAATGTGATTATAAAGACATTTATTATAATACAAAAATTTCTATTTCAGATAAATGCTGTTTTTCTAAACTTATTATTCATCAAAGAAAAAAAAATCTACTCAGCTGTTTTCAACATAATAATAAATTATTTTTGAAAGATCATGTGACTGGAGTAATGATGCTAAAATCTTTCAAAAAATAAATTTTTTTGCTGTACTTTGGATCAAACAAATGCAGGCATGGTGAGCAGAAGAGAAAACATTGAAAAAACATTAAAAATCTTACTGTTCAAAAACTTTTGACTGGCAGTGTAATTAACATAAAAAAATTAATTACTGAATTATTTGTATCTTAATTGTTGATTGTGCCATAATGATATAATAACAATAATTCTGTATTACTAGTATTCGTTTGCAATGCAAGTCACTTTTTTCTATAGAATATATTTAGCTACAATGTATGAGTTTGTGTATTTGCTTATTTGGATATTCTGAAGCCTCTAGTTATCTATCAAAAGGTTTATTAAGTCTTCTGAGAGTTACAACAAGGCCTTAACAGATATGCTAATGTGCACTGGTACAAAGAAAACCCTCATATTGTTTACAGAAGCCATTATACAAAAACATATATATATGTATTGATATAATGACCAATCAGATGGAAGGATTCTAGAGAGGAATTCCATAAAATAGAAAATTATTTCATAATCCTGTGTTAAGTAAATTAATCTACATAATTTAAAGAACATCAATCTTTTTGAGTTTGCAAACTACTACTGAGATGCTCTACACTAGTGACATCATCTCTGTGCTGCCACTGCCAGTGTTGTTGTCATCATCATGGGACTAAATGGACTACAAGCAGGAAGTCAATCTTACTTCAGCAGGGTGATGAGGAGACGGGAAAAGCTCTGCATCATACTGATCTCCAGTTTGGGGATGGTGACCAGCTCGTACAGCAGCTTGACAAAGAGCACATGGTCCTCTTTGCTGAACTTCCTTCCATACAGTCGCATATATCTGAAGGACAAGAATGTATTGTGGGCTTCTTAGTATTAAAATGTAAAAACTTTATTCAAACTATATTTGTCTCCCTCTGATATTAACAGTTAGGATGACAAATTGTATGGTACGAAACAGATCAGCAGTTGTCAATTCTAGAACCAATGGTGTTATTGTTCCAAATCATGAATTTCTGGCTGATTAGTGTAGTTATGTTAGATTATGGCATCAACAATGTGAATGTATGAATAAAGCAGAAAAAGAAGAACATATTTAAATTGCTCTAAAAAGGATTTGCATTTGGATGTGTTTTCAGTTGCATCACACTGAAAGGTGAAGACATCAAAGCAACATGTGATACCCAAGTAAATCGCTTTAATTAGAAGATTCAGGTCAAGCTGTCAAAGCTTGCTTTCCTATGAAAAGGAAGTTGACATGGCTGACCTGACACAATCAAATCATTTAGGTCAGACCTGGATACCACAGCTTGCATCCTTCAGATGGCAATGCCAACAGCTTGCCAAGAGGGTTTTGTTGGGATATTTTCCGGAATGGGAGTGATAAAGAAAGCCATGTCCTAAACACCCCAGGGCACACAGAGACAACAAACACGGGGACATCTCCAAACATGGACATAGCTTACATTCTGGGCTTACTAACAAGGCAGACAATCTAAAGAGAGATACAACACAACAAGAGCATTTAGTGAGGAAGTATATCATGTCTTGGTTTACGCAAATGTCTTGGGTGACATTAAGGACAATATTTCCGTGCATGTTTACTGTTTACAGAGGAGTATTGCATCTCAGAGAGTCACACGCAGTCTGACATCAGTGACTGTTTGTGCTTGTTGTGCTCTTAAAATAGCATTGAGTGGCGAAAACATGACCAAGCCATTTTGCAATCACTGACTAAATATTTGGCTTGTTAAACAGCAGTCAATTTCTTGCTTTCACCGCAATCAAGACTCAAACTAATAATATAATTGATAACACAACTAACCTAACACCAAAACGCAATGTTGCCAAAGCTAACTGTATTTGTCGACACTGGGTTCAAATAATAAACCAAATAACTCTACGTATTATACTACACGCCTTCAAAATAATCACAAAAATCGTTCCACCTGAACATTCTTGCAAAGTTTGTTTAAACAATGACGCAGGTGAAACCATGTAAGCGACTGCGCATGCGCAACAGCAGTCGGCGCGCACTCTCGATTAGCGCTCTATTTAAAACACACTGGAGATATTTTTACCATAGCCTGCTTTATCCTCCTAAATACAAAAGGGTCATTTGATGTTCCTGTGACTCTAAATAGAGCTTAACATGGAACATCACATTTCCTGTTTTTGATTTTATGATTAAAAAGGGAATGCATGATTCATGATCATTCTAACAACCTCATAATTTAATTTCGTTGGCAGACAGAACTATCCGGATGAGTCCTGTATAATGTTTGAGGAGGTAATGCCTCTTAGATACTCACGTGGAAAGTTTCCTCGTCCAAAACAAGACACCTGGCCATATCTCTCTGAGTTGGACGGCTCTGCCGAGGTTTCCTTTGATCTGTGCCAAAATTTCATTGGACTCTTCGTCTAGTTTGTCCTTGTAAGGCAAAAGTTCGTTGTAAACAATATCTTTTTGCGGAACAAACCCTAATAATTCGGTTGCTTCTTTTTTCATATTACACTCCCCCAAATGTGGCTCCTCCACTTCGATTATATTAGAGACAGTCATGAACAAAAAATATTCCAAACAGTGATGAGCTTCTGAGATTGTAAGAGAAGTAAAATACAAATTATAAAACTACAATAAATGTCAAAACCATAAACCAGTCGTGGTGTTTTCTTGTTGGAAGACGCGCGCTGTCATCGCTCGGGTCGTTTCTGAACTCTCTAGGATAATGATGACTTCTTTTAAGCAGAACCGCTTGCTGTCATGCATCGTATTTCTATACGAGCGCTCCATGTATCCGTTTCCATTCAGCTGTAACCAGCCAAACACACATGCCGCAACTCCACCCTCCTCACCTTGCGTCACTTCCACCCAACAAGTCCAAAATACCAGATCCAGGAACAGTTTATTGAGACTTGACACCGGCGAGGAAAGAATTAATTTTACTATGACGAAGGACTAGTCCATGAATAATTGCGTCATTCCGAAGTTATGATAACTCCTTATTCAGAACCATCATTTTGTAACAAAAAGGGAAAATATGTCCACTTTAGGCAATTTTAACAAATCTAGCTTACATAGGCTATAATTGAAATATTATTACACATGTTTGTTTTGCAAAAAAACAACAACAAACAATGTGGTGTTCAAACGGAATGGTGTAGTCCGGTTCACAAACGAATGACTCTTATGAACCGACTCTTTTTAGTGAATTAAAAAACATACGAGCGACTAGAGTAATGAATCCGATAGAATGATTCCTATGAGTCGGCTCTTTTTAGTGAATCGCGCTGTTCCTGAATGATTTGACTCATTTACTGAACCGCAAAACAAGTATATTTACACTACCAGTCAAAAGTAAGATTTTTTACACGTTTTTAAAATAAGTCTCTTCTGCTCACAAAGCCTGCATTTATTTGATTTAAAGTACAGCAAAACAGTACAATTATAAAATAACTGTTTTCTATTTGAATATATTTTAAAATGTAATTTATTGCTGTGATTTCAAAGCTGAACTTTTAGCATCCAGTCATGTTTTCAGATCTTTCAGAAAACATTCTAATATGCTGATTTGCGGCTTTAAAACTATTTATTATTATTATTATGTTGAAAACAGCTGAGTAGAATTTTTGATCAATAGAAAGTTCAGAATAACAGCATTTATCTGAAATAGAAATCTTTTGTAACATTATAAATGTCTTTATCATCACTTTTGATCAATTTAAAGCAACCTTGCTAAATAAAAGTATATATATATATATATATATATATATATATATATATATATATATATATATATATATATACGTTTTTTAATGGTATAGTGTATAATGTTACAGAAGCATATTATTTCAGATAAATGCTGATCTTTAGCTCTTTCTATTTATCAAAGAATCCTGAAAAAATTTACTCAGCTGTTTTAAATACTGATAATAATAATAATAATAATAATAATAAATGTTTCTTGATCAGCAAATCAGCATATTAGAGTGATTTCTGAAGGACCATGTGACACTGAAGACTGGAGTAATGATGCTGAAAATTTAGCATTGATCGCAGGAATAAATTGTAAAATATATATAAATAGAAAGCAGTTATTTTAAATATTAAAATGTATCACAATATTACTGATTTTGCTGTATAAATGCAGGCTTGGTGCGCAGAATTCTTTAAAAACAATAAAATTCTTACTGTTCAAAAACTTTTGACTGGTAGTCCTATGTATCATTTTCTATTGCGTTATGTTGATCCCTGAAATTTAAAACAATAGTACTGATTGGCTGTTCATATGAACACGTTTATATTTAGCTGAGGTAAATTATTTTTGTTATTAGAAGTAAATTAAATTAATTTCTAATTTGTTGCTTATTTCCCAGTATTTCTTATAACTAAGATTTTCATATGAATCTTAATAAAGGTTATGATGAAATCGCCTTGTGACCTTAGCTTATGAATATTAATAAGGTTATTATGCTGATGAGACTTAGTGACCTTCCAAAAGCATTGGTCATTCATATTACAACTCAAACCTTTACCATAGTAGGTTTCGTAAATTAGCCTCTCGGTTATTAAATTAAATAAATCGCGCTGCTGACACCTCTAATAGGCTACTAGACAAGAAAACATATGTATCTTTGGGGAAATATAGCCTATTTATGATTCTGGGTCGGCCAGTTAGCCATGATGTTATTAGGCAGAAGCCCTAGATCACTCTGTCACGATTGCGCAGCCATTATAATCAGATATATTTAGTCCCATCTGCGCCAAAGTGTGATTACTCAAGAGCTCAGTCCTTGATATCTGTAAACAAGAGGGTCTCAAAAAGCCCCTCAAAAGGTCAGCAGGTTTATAACAGGGCATGCGAGCCTGTGCACATGTGACTGGGGTGTACATTTAGATCTACAGTAGCTATAAAATTCTGGCTTGTTTTCATCACAAAGACGCCCCAGAAGAGTAATGACATATGACACCCAGGACCACAAACCCAGTCATAAGGGTCAATTTTTCGAAATTGAGATTTGTACATCATCTGAAAGTTAAATATATCAGCTTTCCAGCATGGTTGTTTAGGATAGGACAATATTTGGCCGAAATACAACCATTTGAAAATCTGGAATCTAAGGGTGCAAAAAATCCAAATGAAGTTCTTAGCAATGCATATTACTAATCGAAAATTAAGTTTTGATATATTAACGGTAGGAAATTTACAAAATATATTCATGGAACATGATCTTTACTTAATAGCCTAGTGATTTTTGGTATAAACTAAAAATCTATCATTTTGACCCTACAATGTATTTCTGGCTATTTCTACAAACATACCTGCGCTACTTATGACTGGTTTTGTGGTCCAGGGTCACACATTTGTAGCTGTGAAGAGTCTCCTGTTCTAAAAAGAGTTGACAAAAACCAGTATGTCCATTTTTATCATTTTATTATGTAATTGATTATACCAAAAAATATATATATTATTATTAATTAGTGTTAATAAAATGTGCTTATATTAATAACATTATTAATATAAGTGGTTAAATAAAATCTCTATATTGTATTTTTCCTTTATATTTTTTCTCTAACACACATTTATTTATTAAAGTAGTAACGGGGATATTTTCCAGTAGAGGTCGCCATTGTATAGCTCTATATATGCTTCTGTAACATATTCAGGCAATTTACTAGTTATTTCCCTTTTGAGTTATACATGAGTGCAGTTTTGTTTCATTCATCCATCTGCAACCACTGATGTTTTTTATTCAGTGTCCTCCAATTCTCTGAGGTAGTCCACCCAAAAATTTTATTTCTGTCATGATTTACTCGCTCTCATGTCATTCCAAACCTTGAATGAAGTTCTTTGTTCCGTGGAACATAAAATATTCTATAATAAAAGTAATCTATCTATCTATCTATCTATCTATCTATCTATCTATCTATCTATCTATCTGTTCTAGTGAATTGAATTTGCTTGAATTATAAAACGACACAACCATATATCGCCAGCCATTAGAGATAAAAGATATTTAATGCTTAACTGGCGACAGCAGACGGTGGGGGGACTCACAAAACTGTAACTGTGTCTAGCAGCAGGCCGTATATAAAACTGTGGTTTAGGCACAGTGGGAGGTCTGGCTTCTGTGCTGTAAAGGCACACACCCTCAGCAGTTGGAGAATCATTAAATTTTGAAAAACTGAGGGATTTGGCATGCCACACCTTTGGATTATTAATTTTTGAACATCTACAAAGTTCTGTTCTTTCCACAGAGCATGACCTGCTATTCATTGATTCATTATTAGAATTCTAACTGGGCTGTACGCATTGTGAACCTGATAAGGTCAACGGGTGAATGGAGTCGGTACAAGACATTTCAGCACCATGAGTCAATGTACGAACCTGAATGTCAAAGATAAACTCTCACGCTTTATGTAACCGAAGCGCTACAGCAGAGCTTGCAGCTGGTAAACTTAAGCAGTCACAAATGTCTGTGTCATAAAGGTGCTGGTTATGTTCTAGGAGCTGAAAGCCTTTTTTTCACATGCCTTCCAGGATACTGAACTTCCGACCTAGTCTAATGGAAACTATGTTTTCGCATTCACATGTGATTATCCAGAACACTAAAGAAACACCCTTGCCACTCCGACGTATGCTGTTTGAGCAACTCTCTGAAGCCTGCAACCATACAAGCAAATATTTCTGACGGTAAACTGAAACTCAACCAGCAATGTCAAACATAGCCACAATATTTACCCATCCTGTTGTAGGTCATAATGAAATGTCCGTTGAGCCTTTAAAAATGCCCTTTTTCTCTACAGGAGTAACTGAAGAACTTGACTGATGTCGAGTCGACTGGCTTAAGAAAAAACAAATACTTAAATGGTAGCACAACGTAGTGTTTTTTTTTCTGCAAATCAGCAAAGGCCTAAATCTGAACTTTTCATAGTCCTACATCACAATGCAGAGATCCGCCAAGGGGGAGCAAAAGTGAGAATATATCATCTGACAGCTGTATTTAATGACAGCCATAACTAGAGAGAGTACAGACTTACAAAACAGATCTATAGCCAACAAGACACTGGCTGTGGAAAATTAATCACAGCTATAATTGGCTATCAGACGCAATCATCCATCACATCTTTGTATGCAAATAATAGCCTGTAAAGGCTATTATTGTTTGTGTTTAATTCTTCAACATCAGTGAATGTTTCCACCCTTTGTAATAGTTGTGTATGAGATTATTAGTTGTTTTTAGTTTAAAAAGATCTCAATCATACCTGTTGGGAAGGGTTTCAATATGCAGAATATGCTGGAAAACCAAACAATGTTTTCTGAAGAACAATGGGCAACTGGGACTTGTGAACAACAAAAAAACAGTTGTATCATCCAGGTAACGACAACAAGGTGAACTTTATTTTTATAGAGTTAATGCATATTAAAAAGACAATCCAACACGTTGTTACCTGTGAAAGTGTATCCAGTTTCTTCAGGAATTTAAATTTAGGCGGGTTTTACAACCAGATGCCGCAAGGTTGTTGAATCTTGAAATTGATTTTTATTGTGAGTGACGACATATAGACCGTTCCAAGATGGCGGACGCGTCAAAGTGTCTGGAGCGGTCGAATAATAAAACTCAAGATGTCTGAGGTCATTTTTACTGTCTGTAACCAATAACTTATACACAAAATGGCGGAGTAGTATTTGTGGAGAACACGGTGTGATACATGACGATGCATTTCCACAGAGGAAGGTGAATATATATTATGAATATTATAATATGAAAAAATGTACATCTGCAATCAGAATCAAGTATTCCAGATACCAAGCGATGAGCTTCAGCAGAGTTGTGGATTGCTATTAAATTAATTTATTCGTTGCCCTGTTGATACTGTGCAGTGTTTAATATTCAAATTAAACAATTCAAATTCAAAATTCAAATTCAAATTATTCAGCCGTCTCATTTTCATCTGGCTTTATCTGCTCTTGTGCAGAGTCTTGTAATCATTTCAGTGTTTTCCGTGCCGAACTCTGACAAGTTATGTGTGCCTGTGGTGCTCGGCCACACTTGTTAACATTTACACCATTTGGTTAACAGCACTTGCTAACTTAATGTAATTCACTGAGAAAATTCACAGTCAGGTCTAATTAAAGAAGAATGTACCTTAATGTTTACCAAATGAGCCCAATTGCTCATAGAAAGCAACATATGGTGAAGGTCTTCTATCCAATGTATTTTCCTGTCTGTAGTGCAACAAGGCAGCAAACTGAATGAGACAGTTTAGGACTATACTTGTGAAACGTGCACAAGAGGAAGATTTAAAACGCAACAGTTAATTTCTACCATATGGTGGAAGTTGTTTTGTGAAAGAACAGTTGTTTCTGGAAAAGAACCTGGTAATGTCTCACTTAAGGTCCATGAGGAAACCCAGGTACTGTAAAAGACTTTTACTTTTGAGGACTGGCGTAGCCTACTTAGAGATCCTGGCCCGGTGCCTCTTCATTTGGTTTTAACAGCAGTAGTTGGAAATGACAGTAGTCTTTTAACTTGTTTATCTCTTAAAGCCAGTTGCTGGCTTGTTAAAATGCACATATTTACGTCTCTTTGGCCTAACCGCATTTACAACATATCAATGGTATCTTGGCTTTGACTGTAAAGCAGCTGCAAGTCCCAAATGTCAGTTTGTTTTTTAAAGCGGACTTTAAAAGTGTGCCTGCTGGAGATCACAAAAGCAAGTCTTTAAAATGTAAGCAGAAGGGATCAAAATATGTGATGAGGTTTACAAATGCCTGGCGCATGCAACTATAATGTAATCCATGGGAAAGGATGTAGCTGGATAATGCTGGGCTTTTGTCATTTCATTGCAAATTAAACACTTTCAGCAAGGATCTCATATGCTATTGTGGGATGTTTGCACAACAGTGCTCTTTATTTGGCTATTTTGGCATCAAATATTGGGGATTTAATACTCTCCGTTTGTCACCCCCTGCTGCCATTTAAAACAAAACAACAACAACAACAACAAAAACAGCGAATGTGGGAAATCATTGCTAGAATATCATCACATTGTTGAAACAACAGTCAGAGTTTAATTTTGTATTATTGTGTATACACCAGTCAGAAGATTTGTAATGTTTTTAAAGAAGTCTCTTCTGCTCACCAAGCCTGCATTTATTGGATCCAAAGAACAGCAAAAACAGTACAATTTTGAAATATTTTTACTATGTTGAAATAACACAGTTTTTTTATTTGAATATATTTTAAAAAGTAATTTATTCCAGTGATCAAAGCTAAATTTTCAGCATCAGTAATCCAGTCTTCAGTGTCAAATGAAGAAATAATTTGCTGTTCAGAACATTTTTATTATCAATATTTAGAAAGATTAGCATTTATCTGAAATAAAAAGCTTTTGTAACATTATATGCAATCCAAAATTTCTTGGAAAGAAATTATTATTTTTATTTAGCAAGGATGCTTTAAATTGATCAAAAGTGATGATAAAGACATTTATAATGTTACAAAAGATTTCTATTTCAGATAAATGTTATTTTGAACTTTCATAAAAATCATTAAAGAAAACTGAAATATTCTACTAAACAGTTTTTAACATAATAATAATAAAAAATGTTTTTTGTGCAGCAAATCAGAATGATTTCTGAAGGATCATTTGAGTGGAGTAATGATGATAAATTCAGCTTTGAAATCACAGGAATAAATTACGTTTTAAAATATATTCAAATAGAAGACAGTTATTTTAAATAGTAAAAATATTTCAAACTTTTACTGTTTTTGCTGTACTTTGGATCAAATAAATGCAGGCTTGGTGAGCAGAAGAGACTTAAAAAACATGAAAAACTGGTAGCGTAAATATGTACAGTATTTAAATGTAGTACTAGTACTAACACAAAGAGCCAAAAATCTCATTGGAGCTTTATGCCAAAAGTAAATGTTGGATTATATCAAATGTATTAAATGTTTAAAAATAAAAATATATATTTTTAAAAAATTTTGAATATTTGTAATCAAATTCACTTTTACATCTCAGTGTAGAGGTAAAACAAACAAACAAATATTAAAATATAAATTAGAAATTTTCCCTTGCTTTTTTGTGCATGAATGGTTAAAATAGGGCAGCCAAACAAATGATCTTTGAAAATCATCATTCATTTTCAAAACACCAGTCCAAACGAAAAACTGTGTCTAAACCTTTTATTAAAGAAAAAAACCTGTGACAACTGTGAGAATAACAATATTAGAAAACTTTACAAGGTTTTCTGAGGATGTGGCATAAAAATCCAAAGGCATTGCACTTTTTACAAAATATATAAAATGGTTATGAAAAAATATTTAACAAGCAAAAGAAAGACAAAACAGATGAATATTTAGGCTCAAAAGATCTGGACGATGAACGAGAGTCTCTGATACAAACAAAACTGTTTATCCTATTACGTCTTGTGCTCTCCATGACAGTTTCTTTAGTAAACAGACAAAACATAGGAAACTGAAGGAAAAAGTGGTTCAAGACCAGCAAATTTGTGTTAAATGTAACAAATGCAGTGTGGCATCACAGGACAAACAAAACGAAACAATAGCGCTCATTCTCACATTTGAAAAACACTTCTATCAAGTAAAAAAAATTATACATAGGCATGATATGCGTTATGGTTGTCTAGAAGCGCAGCAATAAAATGTACTTTTCTAATCTTTATTTCTGCAATAGTCAAATTTTGTCAGTGTAAACAAATAAATTAGTATTTACAACGTCTAGGTTCTGAAAGCATTGCCAAAATCAAAAAAACAGACATAACTTGATATTGAATTGCGAGAGTCATATAAATACTTTACACAAGTAATTATGATACAGTCTTAATATAAACATCTTCATCTCAAAGGTCATTCATCTCAAACACTTATATGCTGATCAAACCCAAAGCCCCTGTTAGAATCGAGGGTTGTAGAAAAAAGATGTCTTCATTACAACAACAAATCCAAAGGAGAACAATTCGGCACATTGTAACAATACACAGGAAGTACAAAAATCTTGTGCAGGTAAAGCGGTTGGTGTTGATAAAGATGTCAGAGAATAAAGTTTCCATTTTGTAGTCCACCAAAGTCTTTTGTGTTTTGTCAGAGAGTGTGGTAATGTGTTGTTGTGCTATAGTCTTTAAAGAGGGCCGTTTCTTCTCTTGCTCAGTTATCTGAAAAGCAGAAAAAAAAAAAATAAAGTTTTTGGCTTTGCTTTTCTGTTGTGCTATACAATATTGAACATATGCACATGAATATTAATAATGTATTTATTGTTAATTCACATAATGTAATCCAATATAATAAATTCTTTGTTCATTTATATTATATTTTAGTACATTTATTAAAAACTAAATAATTAATACTTATTTAATAATACAATATTTTACCAGGTACACATTAATAATAATGCTAATGATAATAATGATAATAATAATAATATTATATTTATTGTTAATTCACATAATATAATAGAAATTATGTGTGTTTTTACATTAATATTTACATGTATAAAAATGATAAATAATTAAAAGTTCTTAAATAAGATTTATATTATATTATATTACTAATTGGTTACTAATTATTACTGTTTGTATTTAATAATACACTGTTTTACCAGATACACATTAATAATAATAATAATAATGATAGTAGTAATATTATATTTATTGTTAATTCACATATATAATATAATATAATATAATATATTTTTTGTTTATTTACATTAACATTTACATGTATTAAAAGATAAATAATTAACACTTTATTATATTTTATTACTAATTGGTTACTAATTATTAATGTTTTTATTTATTAATAGAATATTTTAACAGGTACACGTTAATAATAATAATAAGAATAATAATAGTAATATTATATTTATTGTTAATTCACATAAAATAATATAATATAAAAATTAAATATAATAAAATATAACAATACATTTTTTGTTTATTTACATAAATATTTATGTGTATTAAAATTATAAATAATTAACACTTATTAAATAAATATTATATTATATTATTTGTGGTCTAATTATATTATATTATATTATATTATATTACTAATTGGTTACTAATTATTACTGTTTTTTATATAATAATACAATACTTTAACAGGTAATATTTAACAACAACAACAACAATAATAATAGTAATATATTTATTATATGTTAATTCACATAATATATTTTCTTTTTATTTATATTAATATTTACATTTATTAAATGGTAAATAATGTATTAAAAGGTAATTAATATTATTTAAATAACACATGAATAATAATAATAATATATTTCATGTTAACTTGCATAATATAATAACTTTTTTTTTACTTATAGGAATATTTACTTTTATTAAAAAAAACGCTAAATAATTAACACTTATTTAAATAACAATTATATTATTATTGGTTACTAATTATATATTTTTTATTTTAACAATACAATATTTCAACATACACATGAATTATAATATAAATATTATTATATTTATTGTTAATTATGACTGTTTTTTATTTGAATAATTATTTGAATAATATTTATTATTTATTTTAAACATTTAACTTTAATTTGAATATTAATATAAATGAACTAAAAATGTGTTTAAAAAATAGTGAGATTAGGGTGTAATTTAAATAGACAGCAACATTCTCACCTCGACACTCGTACTTGAGATCAGAGAAGTAAACCAGTTCTTGGGAAAACACAAACAGTCCTAATCTCCCTCCTGCAAAGGTTTGATCATAAACCGGCCCTGAGTCCGCCATGATCTGTTTCCCCTCATAAACCACCACTCTGGAGAAAAACAACATTGATCTGTTAATTCTATACACACTTAAGGGGAGACACTGCAGACAAAAACACTGTTTTTCATGCACCTGTCAAGGCTTTTTGGTTTTTTATAAAGTGTTCTTTTCAGACTGGTGAAAAGAAAACATCCAAAAGACACTGTTAGGTGTTTCTTTTATAGCACTTTATCTATTTGTGTCAATAGATGTCAATTACAATACTTAATTGTAAGGTCCATTTTGCCAAAATTTGTCAAAAATCTCCACTTCAGTAAGTTTTTTTTTTTTTTTTTTACAGAGAGATTTGTACATATATAATTTGCTTGATTATATACAACATTTTATTCCCCCCAAAATTGTGAAAAATATATTGTTTTCTGTCTGTTCTGTCTGTATTTTCTGAATTATGGCGCGAAAAAATAAAATTCCCTCTGTAAAAACATTTGACTAATATGTCAAAAAAATAAAACAAGAATTTTGAAACTGACTTCATTCAGTGTTCGATTTTTGTACTAGACGTATGCAAATTAGTGCATATTTCATTACAAAAAATGTTCGCAATTATCAATGTAATCAATCAACTGGGTAAGTAAGGTGATAACTATTGGTTAATTTTTTTTTACCATATTCACCTGCAGTGTCTCGCCACATTAATAGATCAAATTAAAGTTTAATCCTGTTAATCACCTGATGAATCCAGTCTTGGGTCTGTGGATGAGATGCCACCTGTACGCAGTGTAATCCTTCCAGCCAATATTCTTCGGGTCGTGCCACAGTGTGCGGACCTGCCAGACCATGTGCAGTTATTAGCTTCTGATGGACGCTTACAGATTACAGATGTGATATTTAATGAGCAGTCAGCCTCACCTGTCCAGGAGTGTCACCAGTGTGCCACAGGGCGTTACGCAGGTGCTCTCCTGTGCCCGTGGTAGAGTTGACCACTTTCAGAGAAACCCCTGAGATGCCAAAAGCTTTTGAAGGATTAACTTCCCAGTACGTCTGAGTTATCTGCTTCCACATTACCACATAAAATCGACTGCTGGACTGATAGCCGAACACAAACCCAGCATAATCGTCATCTCTGTCTGTGTTGACGTAGAAAGTGCCACTGAAATCCACAGCGTTGAACTCATCGAAACCTAAAGAGAGATTACTCTGTGAGATCAAACTCTAAGCCAAAAATCATGACCAGATGGGTTGCTCTGACAGCTCTCATACTCACCCACAGCAATACCAGGGTCAGAATTGGCCGTCTGAACCAACTCTTTGCCCTGATGTCTGACCACCCAGTTGGGATCAATTTGTGTAGTTCCTTTGGGGTCCAAATGCACCATCTGAAACTTCCGGAAATCAGTGCTGCTGATGGCGTCATTCTCAGGGCACACGTCCAAAAAGTCTGGAATGTTGTCATTGTCAAAGTCATCTTTGCAGGCGTCACCTCTTCCATCCCCTGTGGAGAAAGTTAGATTAGTTCAGCATTGATCTCAGTAGATTTGTTCAAATGGTTAAATCTGCCATCCTCATTTTTTTAAACAACCAAAAACACATAATCATTAATAATAATAATAATAATAATAAACTTTTTCAAATAATAAATAATATAAATGAAGTAAAAATAATATAATACAATTTAATAATAATAGCAACATTTAAATTATATAATTCATGCTTTGTTTATATTAATATTTAAATATTTAAATATAAAACTGTACATTAATAACATGAAATAAAATAAAATAAAACTGTAATAATTAACTAATTATAATAATTAAGAAAATAATAATAAACATAAACCAATAATAGTAATAATAATAACAACATTCTTCTTATTATTATAAAATCGATGTATATCGATAATAATATAGACTAAGTAAAAAAATGACAATAATTTTTAAATAATTTTAAAAACATTTTTATGATATAATATATGCTACATGCTGTTTTTATAAATATTTAGACTTATAAATTAATAATAATAATAATTATAATTATCATGATTATTTTTACATTCCTACCCACAATTCAGTATGATTATATTACATTATATTTATTATATATTTATTGGTTAATAACTATTACTGTTTTTATTTGAATAATTTATTATAATATTTATTATTCATTTACATTTTTTATTTATTTAAATATTTATATATAAACTCAAATGTTTTATATTATACTATAGTATATTATTATACGTAATACATTATTTATTGATTACTGTTTTTTATTTTAATAATTATTTCTTTCTAATATTTATTATTATATTTATTTTTAAATAATTAATTGAACAACTAATATAAATCAACTAAAAATGTTATTGCTAATGCTATAATTTAATTGTCAATCATTCTAATGCTATATTCTTGGGTACTGTGGGTAATAAAATTGTAAGCACTACACCAAAAGGAGAAATATTGTAACAAAAGTAGTAGAAAGTTCCATCTGGTATCCCAACTCTCTTCTTTAAGCGCAAAGCAATCTCAGCTGTCTTTTCATGTCACGTACATTAACATATGACTGGCTTCGAATGTGAAGCCTATTAAATCCAGACTTTAGCACTCAAATAAGAGGGAAAAGTCAAGTAGGCTTTTGCACAGATGCCAGCTCTTTGCTAATGTGTCTGTTTTTACAGTAGTTGACTTTCTTTCTTTGGAACCATCTTGACACTATCAAATAAACCAAATATAATGAGGTGTGAGAAGTACGCAAGCACCTGACAACTTCGACCTCCAACTGTAACCGTTTCCATTTTCCCACCAACACAAAAAAACAAGGCAGCCTTAACAAAATGCAGCACAGTGGGGCAAACCGCACACAACCAAATGCGAGCTGTATGAATGTGACATCATTTTCCTTGACCCTGGCTACACTTAAGGAAATTTTCCAGTTGTAAATATGTCTAAATCTCAAAGGATGCAAAAGGGGAAAAATATGGCCAAAAAAAACTTTCAACAAAATTGAACAGATTAAAGATGACTGGCTCTGGCTGCTTTAAAGTTTTGTGAAGCTAGCCGTGCAAATATATGCCCATTTTAAGGTCGCCTTTGTCTAGATATTTGAACCAATAGATTCACTCACCGTCAGAGTCTAGTTGATCTTTATTGGGCACCAGTCTGCAGTTGTCCTTGTCATCAGGGATTCCGTCATTATCGTCATCAAAATCGCAAGCGTCTCCTTTCCCATCTTTGTCATGGTCGGCCTGGTTGGCATTGGGAATGTAGGGGCAATTATCCAGGCTGTTCTGGTGGCCGTCCTCATCAATGTCCTGATTGTTGTCGCACTCGTCGCCAACTCGGTCATTATCTGAATCAGTCTGATAAAACAAACAAATTACTGTGTTAAACTGCTGCAAAACAGTCCTCCTAGTACACTTGTGCTTTTGAGTGTGTGTTTACTGGAAAGAGTTGAGCTAGAGCTTGTACCTGGGCAGGGTTGTGCAGCAAAGGACAGTTATCACACTGATCACCCACTCCATCCATATCTGTGTCCTTCTGGTCAGTATTGTACATGTAGGGGCAGTTATCATGCTCATTCAGAACCTCTGCGACACAAACAACAGCATTACACAGAGCTGAATGGACCATTTGAAAATGCAAGAAAACTGCATTTGGCTGTGGTGAGGCATTTGTATTGCTTTGTTTTAAGCCCAGCCTGGGTTTGTCCATGACAGAATCCCAAGCTTGTTAAGTGTATAAACAAAATGTGGTCGTTTCTCACCATCTCCATCAATGTCTACAGCACAGGCATCTCCCTCGCCGTTACCGTCTGTGTCGATCTGAGCGGGGTTGTGCTCGTATGGACAGTTATCGCAGCGATCACCGACAAGATCTTTATCGTAGTCAAATTGCCTGGGATTGTACAGTAGAGGACAGTTGTCCTGGGGCACAGGAGAAAAAACACAAACTTAGTTTAAATAAAACCAAAACATGACTGATTGATTTGTATTGGTATAATTAAATCCAGTTAACTTTTGGAATAAAAATGTCCTCACCCTCATGTCATCCAAGATGTTCATGTCATTTTTTCTTCGGTCAAAAGGAAATTAAGGTTTTTAAGGAAAACATTCCAGGATTTTTGTCCATATAGTGAACTTCAATGGGAGCCACGGGGTTGAAGGTCCAAAGTGCAGTTTCAATCTAGCTTCAAAGGGCTCTACACAGTCCCAGCTGAGGAATAAAGATCTTATCTAGTGAAACAACTGGTCATTTTCTAAAAAAAAAAGACTTTTAAAAATACTTTTAAACCACAAATGCTCATTCTGCACCAGCTTCGCAATGCGCATCCGCAAATTCATGTGTACTCCGGTTCAAAAGGTAGGGTAGGGCGAAAAACTTTTCTCTTTCAACTTCAAAATCATCCAACATCGATGTTTTACTTTTTTTTTAAAAGGGCATTTGACTCTCTTTACAATAATTTGTTTGCTTTGTAAACACTGGGTCGGTACTTCCACCTACTTCACGTGTGACCTTTCAAAAGTGATGACATGATGCAAGATGAGCATTTGTGGTTAAAAAGTATATACATTTTTTTTTTTTAAGTAAAGTCGCTAGATAAGACCCTTATTCCTTGGCTGGAATTGTGTAGAGCCCTTTGAAGCTGTATTGAAATTTCAGTTTGGACCTTCAAATCAATGTCCACCACTGAAGTCCACTATATGGAGAAAAATCTTTGAATGTTTTCCTCAAAAACCTTAATTTCTTTTCGACTGAAGAAGGAAGGACATGAACATCTTGGCTGACATGGGGGTGAGCAAATGATCAGGAATTTTTTTATTCTGAAAGTGAACTTCTCCTTTAAGAATCTGCCTACCGACTCATCCATGATTCCATCATTATCATCATCTTTGTCACAGGCGTCTCCTTGACCATCTTTATCAAGGTCCTCTTGGCCTGAGTTTGGAAGGTTGGGACAATTGTCCTGCACAACAAAGGGGAAAAAAAAAACACTTTCCTTAGTTTCACTTATAAAATTTAATACAGACTCTTTAATGTGTTCAAAATGAATGTATCTGAATGATTTCTGAAAGATCATGTGACACTGACTGGAGTAATGGCTGCTGAAATTTCAGCTTTGCCATCATAGGAAAATTTATATTTTACAGTATATTAAAATAGAAAACAGTCATTCTAAAGGGTAATATTTCCACCATATTATTGTTTTCACTATATTTTTGTTTAAATAAATGCAGCATTTCAAAAATGATTGTCAGTATTATTTTCAGAAGCCTTTGCGATTTAGTTGGTTACATTTGTAGATAATTCAAGAGGTAGTTGACCCAAAAACAAAAATTCTGTCATTAACTACTCACCCTCATTGTTCCAAACTTGCAAGACCTTTGTTCATCTTCGGAACAAAAATTAAGATATTTTTGATGAAATCCGAGAGCTTTTTAATCCTGCATACACAGCAACTGAACTACCGCATTAAAGACCCAGAATGGTAGTAAAGAAGGACATCGATAAAATAGTTCATGTGACTGTTCGTGGTTCACAAGAGTACCATGATGCATGCATATGCATTCCTCTGCTTGTAAACAAGGTGCATCAGCATCACTTGTATATGCTGTCACATGG
Source organism: Cirrhinus molitorella (assembly GCA_033026305.1). NCBI lineage: Eukaryota > Metazoa > Chordata > Actinopteri > Cypriniformes > Cyprinidae > Cirrhinus > Cirrhinus molitorella. The sequence goes on along the minus strand of CM065126.1, from coordinate 32,948,634 downwards.
ACTATTATTTCTGGGCCTTGAATGTGGTAGTTGCATTTCTGTCTATGGAGGATCAGAAAGCTCTTGGATTTCACCAAACATATCTTATTTTGTGTTTCGGAGATGAACAAAGGTTCATGAGGGTGAGTAATTAATGACAGAATTTTTAAAAGTCAACTTCATAACAAATGATATCTTGTAGCCACAGAAAAAACAATAACTATTACCTTTTTGCAGTGATAGGATTGGTTGGCTCCACACACCAGGTTCTGATTGGGCCAGCCATCAAGGTCAGAGTCCTCGCCGCAGATGAGGCCATCCCCAGCATAGCCGATCTTACACTCGCATTTAAACATGGGGTCACTGAAGTGGCCAAGGTAGATACACTCAGCGGACCTGTGGCAGTTGTGAGTCTTGTCTTTGCAGGGGTTTTCTTGCTCACATACCTAAAAAATAAACAGACTTCAGCAACACATTCAAATTATGGTGAATGAACTGGTTCATAGCCTGGGGAGACAACTGGGAATTATGTTGTGAAGCCCTTAAAAGACATTCGATTGATAATTTCCTACTATTTTCTTGCTTTCAGCTGTGCACAACTGGGCAGTTTATGTGAAAAGCTATTGGATCGCAGCTATAAAATGTGAGACAATTCCTTTCAGCCCTTTGTCAGTTTACTACTCTTGGGCGCTGGATCAAAGCAATGCAAGCTGGAGGTTGGTGACAAACCTATTAGCTGTGGACATTATGAAACTTTTGGACAAAAAAGCAAATGAGTCAGCTTTCCAAGAACTCTGAGTAAATTTATTGATCTGAGAGGAATGAGAGAACTAGAGCAAGATCCATATGCTTGGCCAACATTATGGGGCCAAAGGTTTTTTTTTCAGAATTTTTACTTGGACTATCACTCTGGTGTACAATCATTTCTGGGAAAGAACCGTCCAATTAGACCAGAAGAGACCAATTAACTGATATGCAATGCAACCAACCAGCTAATTTTGTTTAGTAAACATGAAGAGGCAGTTTTACATAAAATAGTTGATTTTGTGTATAATGTACATCAGACGGTTAGCAAACGGATTGGGCGGCACGTAGGCGTGCTGTCTGAGATTCAGCCAGGATAATGACACATTTATATACTTGTGCAATAACACATTTATACACTTGTGAAATAATTGATCCAATCTGTCCATAGACTACATAACTAACCTGTTTATTTAGCTTGGCAGCCTCCACTCCCATTCCAAAGGGCTGATTGCCTTTGTATCGAGGAGGGCAGGGCAAGCAGTGGAATCCTGGGTCTGTGTTGACACAGCGCTGGGATTCACCGTTTTTAAAGCAAAGATCAGGCACCATGTCACACTATAGGGAAGAAGCAAAAAACAGCGATGTTAGGAAACATGTTTGAAAAAGCAGTTTTCTATAATATTCACATTTATTGGGATTTGTGTTGAAATCAGTGTATCCTCAAGGGCTGGAGCAACATTTTTGTCTGGCTACGCTTTCAGTGTTGAATTGTGAGTAATGCAGTATAACAATTGCTTGTCACACGGCAATAACTACATTATACTTTTCCCAGCTTTCTTCCCTTTGTACCTCATTCACATCCTCACAGAATGTTCCATTGCCACGGAAACCGATGGGGCAGGGCCCGCACTCCCACGAGCCGTCAGGGGAGCTGGTGCAGTCAACACCCCCGAAACACGGGTTAGATAGACAACCATCTAAGGAAGCAAAGAATAAAAAGGGAGAGGCTTGAAGTTCTCTCACGAAGTTGAAATGCATTTCAGAACTCTCATGATGAAACTAGAGACATAATAAGCAGGACATGTCGGTCTAAATAATAGAACCCATTGATAAGATGAATTTCACATGTACGCAACAGTTCAAAGGTTTTTGAAGGAAGTCTCCTATGATAACTAAGACTGGATTTATTTGATGCAGTAAAAACAGTGATATTGTGAAATATCATTACAGTTTAAAATTAATATTTTCTATTTTAATGCTTTAAAATGTAATTTATTTCTGAGATGGCAAAGCCGAATTTTAGAAGCCATTATTCCAGTCTTCAGTGTCACGTGATTCTTCAGAAATCATTCTAATATGTGACCCTGGACCACAAAATCTTAAGTAGCACAGGTATATTTGTAGCAGTAGCCAAAATTACATTGTATGGGTAACAATTATCAATTTTTATTTTATGCCAAAAATCATTAGGATATTAAGTAAAGACCATGTTCCATGAAGATATTTTGTGCATTTCCTACCGTAAATATAGCAAAACTTAATTTTTGATAAGTAATATGCATTACTAAGAACTTTTAAAGGCATTTTAATCAATATAGTTTTTTTTTGCATCCTCAGATTCTAGATTTTCAAATATTTGTGTCTTAACCAAATATTGTCCTATCCTAACAAACCATACATCAATGGAATATTCAGCTTTCAGATGTATGAAGCTTTCATTTGAAAAAATTACCCTCATGACTGGTTTTGTGGTCCAGGATCACGTATGCAGATTCTAATTATTATTATTATTATTATTTTTTTTTTTATAATTGTCAATGTTCAAAACAGTCACTTTTGTTTAATTTAATACTTCCTTGCTTACTGATCTCAAACTTTCGAACAGTAGTGTATTACCTTGTTTAAATATTCAGCTTGCTTTTTTATTTCCCCTGTAACACCCAACTAGATGCTAATTTTGCTTTACTGTAATTTTAAGGCAATGAACAACATAGTTCTTAACAGCTGCTAGTTTTATTGTGACTGGGCTAAGCTGAGATAGAAGGTTTAATAGTGGCTCAGCAATGGTGTCGAAGAATGAGAATATGTGTGGAGTGTAGAATAACTGAATATATAGGAAGGTGACATACCAACAGGGCAGTCCTGTTTGTTGCAGGAATCATTGTCTTTGGACTCTCCTGGGCATTTCTTGCCACCATACTGTGGACGAGGGCTGTTACACACACGTGTTCGTGTCCTTGTTCCTCCCCCACAGGTGGCGGAGCAGATCGCCCAAGGAGACCATGGACCCCAGGCTCCATCAACTACAAGAAGAAGAGTGTATAGTAAAAATCTTTACAGTTTACTAATTATCCAATTGTTTTATTCCACGATCATACTATGCAAATTTCACAAGACTAAGTTTAATACATAAATAAGAAGCACAAGGCTTCCATCACTTACTCGGACAGGGTTTGGCTTCACACTTTTTCGTCTCTCTCCCGCTGCCTTCACAGTCCTTTCCTCCCAGCTGAGGGACGGGGGAATTACAGTGGCGAATTCGCGTGATCTGTCCCTCTCCACATGTCACAGAGCATGACGACCAGGGGGACCACAAACTCCAACCACCATCTTGACGGACTATAATGAAAGGCAGAGACCTGGCATGGTTATCAGAAACAATGGCGTATGCTGCCTCTGAGTCAAAAGAAAATCCTCCTCTTGAGTTTTGGAATTATGTCGGAATTATGATATGATGTGCATTCAAGTAAACATTTTTTTACTACAAAGGTGGAGTATATTTCTCTCTTCTCTCTTACACTTTATTGCCAATGTTAAAGGAATAGTTTACCCAAAAATGAAAAATCTGTCATTAATTACTCACCTTCATGTCGTTCCAAACCCGTAAGACCTTTGTTCATCTTTGTAACACAAATTAAGTTATTTTGGATGAATTCAGAGAGCTTTCTGACCCTGCAATGCAACTGACACGTTCAAAGCCCAGAAAGGTAGTATGAATATCAATAAAACAGTCCATGTGACATCAGTGGTTCAACTGTTATTTTATGAAGCTATGAGAACACTTTTTGTGCGCAAAGAAAACAAAAACAACAAATATATTCAACAATTTCTTCTCTTCCGTGTTAGTCTTTGACACATGTTCACAAAGAAACTGGATGTGCTGCACCTTGTTTACAAGGCAGATGACGCACACTGTACATAAAACGTTTCTTCGTAAACATGTCTGAAGATTTCGACAGAGCACGATTTTTTGTTTTCTTTGCGCACAGAAAGTATTCTTGTAGCTTTATAAATTTCCATTGAACCACCGATGTCACATGGACTATTTTAACAATATCCTTACTACCTTTCTGGGCTTTGAATGTGTCACTTGCGTTGCTGTCTATTAGGGGTGTGACGAGACACCCCACGAGACGAGACGAGACATGAGACGAGACAAGATTTTTTTACTTTTTCAAAGAAATCCTCAATGTATTTCAATGTATGAAATTTATAGGGAATAGTATTTTGTTTTTAACTTTTATTGAAAAGACTTTTTGCTCTTTCTGGATCAGCAGCAGTAAGAATGCAGATTTGAATGTCTTTAACACCTGTTTCATATCGTAAGCGTGAGCAGCTTTGACGTGAATCGTTGTCATTCAGGAATAAGATTGAGTAGGTGTTTGAACAGAGATTGCAATATTTTAAGGATTAATTGTACATCTCTAATGTAAACACTGCAAAATGTTTTGCAAGGATATCATCATGTCTCATGGCATGAGATCTCATCACATCCCTACTGTCTATGCAGGGTCAGAAAGCTCTCGGATTTCATCAAAAATACCTTATTTGTGTTCCGAAGATGAACAAAGGTCTTACAGGTTTGGAACAACATGATGGTAAGTAATTAATGACAGAATTTTAATTTTTGGGGTGAACTATTCCTTTAAGGTGTTTATTTAACCTTAATTCAACACAATGGAGAGCAAATAACATACATTAGATATGAATAAAGCTTTACTTGTATATATTATTAAAATAAGTTCATTTTCGTATTTTCAGCACAGAAGCCGTACAGTAATATTCATTATGAGTAAACTTAACTATGACTGAAACCTACCAATGGAAAGTTGGTGTTTATGTGCACTCATCTTATAAATACGATCATTCTAACATGACTTGAAGGGAGCATTTAAGCAGCAAACAAACCCACACAAACAATGACATCTTTCATTTATATTATTAAGTCCAGAAGCATGAGATCCAGGAATGACACAGGGCGGGACTGCCAATAAACTTAATAAACCACCTGGCCCACAATTCTGGACCAATCACCTGAACTTCTCTTTGAGATTCAGCATGGTGTATTCAGGCCAGTGGTGACACAATGAGCATTAAGTGCGCCTCCACAAACACTGTCAGCTATATTCTGTTCCCACGGCCGCATGGGTCTGAGTATACGAACTGACAAAATGAGAAGGAAAGAGAATAAAATCTAAATGTATGAGTACTTATTGTTGAGCGGTATTTGTAACAAAGGCCAGTTTGTCCATTGCTGTCCAAGATACCAGATGGTAACATTTGTCAGTTATAAAAAACCCATCTGAGTCCGCCGTAAGCCGGAGTTAGCATTGGTACACCGCAAAGAGCCATATGCCGCTCATTAAAACCTCACTGAGCATAAGTGATGAATACCAGCTCGTTCCCTCGCTGATGGAAAGGAGTTTATCTATTAGCACACGCTCCATAAATATTTACAACAGATGATGAAAGAAAACACCCATGTTGTTAGAGAATTATCCAACTGCCACGAAATCAGGTCAGGAGTGGAATGGCTTAAAATCAGTTTGGCTAATGAACATCATTTGAGTGATGTAATATTCAATCAGTAATAATAACTGATTTGATGAAATGTAGGTAAGAGGGTGCTAGCCATAGTAGTATTACAACTTACCGCTTTAGTGTTGTTCAGCCTACTGCCAATGCAAATGGCTGGCAGAGGCTTCTGTGGTTATTACAGTTGCTAAGGTCAATGATTTTTGTTTGATATGGCCCACTTTAAAGGATTAGTTGACCCCAAAATAAGTATTTTCTTACGTGGTTCCAAAACCATATGAATTTACTTCTTTTGCAGAACATAAAAAGAGAAAACTTGACAAATTGTACTGGTTGCTCTTTTCAGTGCCAATGAGTGGAGACTGAACCTTCATAAAGCATTCATAAAGGACACAAAAGCACCATAAAACAAGCATCAAAAATGATTTGTGCACTACTGTATATTCAAAGTGTTGACTTCCTCATACAAATATATTTTTTTGGTTTCAGGAAACTTCCAATATTACTTTTGTGACCAACATAAGCTCACTGGGAAAACGTACCTCAACCTACATTTTTGCACCAATACACCAAAAATGTACCTACACTACAAGTCAAGATTTTTAATGTTTTAATTTTTTTAAGTCTCTTCTGCTCACCAAGCCTGCATTCATTTGATCTAAAGTACAGCAAAAACAGTAACATTTTGAAATATTTTTACTGTTTTCTATTTGAATGCATTTTAAAATGTGATTTATTCCTGTGATTTCAAAGCTACATTTTCAGAACCATTACTACATTAACTAGAAATCAGTTTTTTTGGTGAATACAAAAAAAAACATTTTAGAATGATTTCTGAAGTATCATGTGTACACTGAAGAATGGAGTAATGATGCTGAAAATGTAGCTTTGATCACAGGAATAAATTACATTTTTAAATATATTCAAACATATTTTAAATAGTACAAATATTTCACTATTTTCTGTTTTTGCTGTATTTTGAATCAAATAAATGCAGGCTAGAAGAGACTTCTTTAAAAAAACATTAAAAATCTTGCTGTTCAAAAACTTTTGACTGGTAGTGCATACATACAATTCACCACAGTTTCCAGTTGAAATGGCCATCAGTGAGACATCAACAACTTTTATTCCTATTTATATAAATTATGATGATGATTATCAATATATAAAGCTTTTCATTTTCATTCAGTTCCTTACCAGAACTTCATTTCATTTCCAAACTGCCATGATACATACAACAGCCAACATAATACGTCTCCAGATTCACATTCATCTGTTTTGGATAAAACTAAATGTGCTTTTAGTGTTGTTTGTGACACTTTTATTATGCTTTTGTATCATATTGAAGCTTAAAAGCATCAGACCTCACTCGTTGTAATTGCATTAAAAGAGCAACCAGTACATTCTTCATTTATCTTCCATGGAAAAGTCATTCAAGTATGGAAGGACATGAGTAAATCACTGAATTTTCATTTTTGGATGAACTATTCCTTTAAAAGCTCATAACGAATTCAAAACAACAGCCAAAATAAGTATTTTTTTCTCATAAAGATTTAGAGATTTTGGCTGGAACTAACCGAGAACCAGAGTCCTGGTAAACCAATTCGTTTTCTTCAATTTTGATTATTTTTAACAGCTGTTGAGATATTGTGACAGCTGTATTTCAGATCTTTCTTTCTACTTGGTTTATTAAATACAAACCTTTAAACCTTGTCTGCTGAGACGTTATAGATGAATGCTTTACTTTTACTTATCACAATTATCTCTGATGCACCTGAAACAAATCAGTGGGAGAACAAACTGTGTGCTTGCAGTTATAGGGTGATGGACCACATTTCTTAAGGCCACAAGCAACAGGATTGAATCCACTCAAACAGCTGTTATGTGGTTTTCGTCCAAGGTTTCAGACTTTATGGAGAAAACAGACAGGAAAATGGTGTGCAAAATGTCTCTATATGACCAAAGCACAGGTGTTCAAATAAGTGTGCAGTTTATAATAGTCAAAAAAAGACTGAATGTCTCACCACGACTGTCGCATTTTCCCAAGTTGCATCTGCGGGTTTGGATGGAGGGGCCACTGCAGGGGTTACTTGTGGCATCACATGATCTGCCTCTTTGCTGGGTGCCTGTTCCACATGTAACGGTACACTCTGTCCATTCTGACCAAGGCGACCAGCCATCCTCGCTGTCTTTAGCTGTACACACATAAACGTACAAGCATATTTAAACACTGTTAACATCAGGCACAATTCACCTCGTTCTAACCCCACCACACCCATCACGGTGCTCCTTGTTGCTAGTATATTTAAAAAGCAAAGGCAACATTGTTCTTTGCCTCTGATGTTTTGGAGCTTAAGTTATACATGACATCATCTTTCTTAACCCACTTCAGAGCATGGGAACATACAGTAATGCTTGTTACTCATGGATAATAAAAATGTGTGGTTGGCAAACACAAGGCATTTTAAAACAATAACCATTCTGTATCATTAAAGAAAACAAAAGTTTGCTTCTCTGCGAAGCTGGGCTGTATAAGCTTCTGTTCAAAAGTTTTTGAAAGAACCGTCTTATGTTCACCAAGGCTGCATTTATTTGATCAAAATACAGTAAAACCGCAATATTGTGAAGTATTCATTTAATTTAACATAATGATTTTCTATTTTAATACACTTTTATGAAAATGAAATTTATGTCTGTAATGGCAAGGCTGAATTTTTAGCAGCCATTACTGTTTATTCATGATTCTTTGATGAACAGAAAGTTCGAAGAACAGCGTGTATTTGAAATAGAAATAAAAATAAAAATAAAAACATTATTACTTGACTCCCCAAAAAAGTAACTAATTACGTAACTTAATTACTTTTTATAGAAAATAATGCAGTAACATTACTTTTGCGCTATTTTTTTAAATCTGTGCAGGGCTTACTTGTTTGTTTTTAATATAAAACATTTGTTTTTAGCAAATGTAAAAGCCCTTTCACACCAAAAAGTAAAACTAATAAGCCTCAGGCTGAAGGAAAAGTAAATTTATGTCTGTAAACTAGAACCCAGGAGAAGGCAGCTCAACACTTTTCAACCATAAAAAATCAATCAAGGACAAATGTTAGATGATCTAGTATCTCAGTGATGCTCTAGAAGGAAAAGCAATGCATTAAGAGCCAGGGGGTGAAAACTTTTTGAATTTGAAGATCAGGGTAATTCAATCTATTTTGTCTTCTAGGAAACATATAACTATCTTCTGTAGCTTCTGAAGAGCAGTACTAAATGAAAAAATATGATATTTAGGCAAAACAAGAATAATGTTCAAAAGTTTTCACGCCCCGGCTCTGTAAAATTGGCATTACTTAATTGAAAAAGTAACTGCTTATGTAACTTGCTTTACCCCCAACACTGCAATTCACACAAATGGTATTACTAAAGAAAATATTTCAAAATTGAATGTGCATACATTGTATGTGATGTTATGTGAAAATGAGAAATATTACTCACGCAGACACACTGGACAGCATTCACCATCTAGGAAAGTGGGGCTGGCACAGGATACTGGAGGACATGTGATCTGATGGCATACAATCTTTGATTCCTGCAACATAAAGCCATAATACATAAAGAATCAGAACAAATGCAGACTACCATTCGCTCTTTCTCTTCCATTCATCATATGCCACCATTCTTCCTACCTGACAGGTACACTTGGTGCAGCTGTCCACAACCCAGTCCTCCTTATCCTCAAAGAGACGGCCGTCTTGCCAGCACATGCGCTTGTCTTTGATGTTTTTCATGTTCCCCAGCACCTCCTTCATCACGGTGTTCTCCTCAGTCTAACCGACAGACGCACAGCAAGACAGATGGACAAATGGTCAAGAGGAGGGAATGCTTCTGTCAATGTCTTCCACATGTAGATAAATAGAGGTGATTTAAACTGAAATGGAATGAAGACATTTCTGTATAGAAGGAGATTTATGTTCTTGACCCTAAAGAACAGGAAGCTCTGCCCTTGGAAATCTGGGATGATTTTCTCAATGTGACCTCTTGACCTGGGAAATAACTTTGGGTTTTCTGCTATCCAACTGCCACGCTTCACTTGATCTCTAATGTTAACTTGTGGGAAATGGTGAAGAACTTCTTAAGGCGCTTCTTAAGGATTTCCATGTACGCTGCTTTTTTTTTTTTTTTTTTTTTAAAGGAGTCTTTAATGCTCACCAAGTCTGCACATATTTGATCAAAAATAGAGTAAAAACAGTAATACTGTGAAATATTAAACTACAATTTCTAATAACTCTTTCTACTTTCGATATGTGTCCCTGGACCGCAAAACCAGTCATATTTGTCAATTTTTTGAAATTGAGATTTATACAAGCTGAATAAATAAGCTTTCCATTGATGTATGGTTTGTTAGGATATGATATTATTTGGCCGAGATGCAACTATTTGAAAATTTGGAATCTGAGGGTGAAAAATATTGAGAAAATCGCCTTTAAAGTTGTCCAAATAAAGTTCTTAGCAATGCATATTACTAATCAAAAATTACGTTTTGATGTTTTTACAGTAGGAAATTTACAAAATATCTTCACGGAACATGATCTTTACTTAATATCCTAATGATTTTTGGCATAAAAGAAAAATCGATAATTTTGACCCATACAATGTATTGTTGGCTATTGCTACAAGTATACCTGTGCTCCTTAAGACTGGTTTTGTGATCCAGGGTCACATATATTTTAAAATGTCATTTATTTCTATATACCCCAGTTGACATTTCTAGTTGACCATCACACAGAAGTAAAGTGTCTTCAAGTAATTACTTATCTTATGCCTATGATTTGTGCTTACAGTGTGGAGCATAAATCATCTTATTTTTCACTTCTGTAATGTTTGAATGCAACAATTCTCTTTTCAGATTTTTGTTACTTTGTTAATCTTTCCCAGTTGTTTCCATTTTCTTTCTTTTTTAAAAAGAAATTAAAAAATAACGCACAAACTACAACTTTGCAGTCATGCATTTGTGATCATGAGTAAAGAGTTGAGAAAAAGGAAAGGCACAGAACAAGAGGTTGAGGGCAGCGGAAAAAAACTAACAAGAGGAACGCAAAAGGGGGGAAAGGGTTATTAACTTCTGAAGCACACTAAGTACATACAATAACACATGCTAAAAACACAACGTGCTGTTGAATTCATTTGTGCATGTGTGAGAACAAAATGCATAGGTAGCAGTCGTGAGTGTTAGGCTGTGAAACAGAACACCACATGGTCTGGAAGAGCCTCTGGGACCCGCAGCATCCAGCGGCTGGATTTCCCAGAGATTATGCCCAGACTCCCTCATCGCTGGGAAGCTCCCAGTGGAGGATAAAGGGGCTGTTTAAACACTGCCAGACACGACTCGGTTCCTATTCACACTTCCTATCTCCCTCTAAAACAAACCATAAAACCCCAGCCCACATCTTCACGTTTTCCACTGCCTCTTTAGTCCTGTTTTCCTTTAATGGTTCTGTTTAGACTAGAAGGTTTTTTGCTTGCACGGTCAGATATTTAATCTGTAATAAAATTCTTCTAATCACACATAAGCCACCAACCTTAACAATGGGGCTTTATGAAATAAACATTCCAGAGATCAACAAAACAAACATCTTTATTCACCTGAACGTTGCTCTGTATCACTTTTAAAGAATGACAGAAGCATTTATATAGCGCTTTTAGATGATACTGTAATGTGTGCTCAAATCGCAACATTAGGATAAATTTAAGTGTCACTCTTTTCAATGCAATTACATGAATGAGAATTGAGGCTTTCAAGGTGTTTTTCTCACACAAAGCTATTGTATGACTTCAGAAGACTTGGAGTATAGCATACAAGTCGTACGGACTACTTTTATGAGATGTTTATGGTGCTGTTGTGACCTTCTTGATGCTTGAAAGCCTCAACCCCTATTCACTACAAATGCAAGCTACTCTTTCAACCCGAAACACATAGGTGACATTAAAGGTGACATATCACGAAAGTTTGACTTTTTCCAAGTTTAAGTGCTATAATCAGGTCCCCGATGCATCTACCAACCCAGTAATCTTATTATAATATAACTACCCCTTAATCTGCACGTTTCTATCCATGGTGCCGCTGACTGTTTTTGTAACTCGTGTGTTTTTAACATAAACTTGTTTGTATTTGACAGTTTAGGCGCAATAAGACATGAAAGAACCTAGTTTAGTAATCACATGCAAGAAAATGCACGTTAGACATGACAATCACCAAACAGATGCGTACCAAACAGAGTATCTAAGGTACGAGCTGAAAAAGGGGAAGCAGCAGCTCATTTGCGTTTAAAGAGACATGCACGAAAGCAGCGTTTATGCTTCTACTCAAAATAGGCAATTTCAAAATGATATAATAAATGATATGTGGAGTATTTTGAGCTGAAACGTCACAGACACATTATGGGGAAACCTGAGACTTATATTGTATCTTGTTAAAAGGGGCATAATAGGTCTTCTTTAAGTAAAGAACATTTACCACTTTCTGCAAGCCATCGATGAGATTGCCCACAACAATACGGAGGCCTTTGAGCTCCTGGACCATGTTGGTGATTTCCTCACAGGAACGCTCGCACACATCCGATGCCAGTTTCTCCTTCTGCCCAATGAAGTTGGTGGAGATGGCCGTACCCACAGACACAGTCTCCGTACTTTCATTCACCACGTTAACCTCCTCTGAGAGAGAAAAGAATGCAAAGTCGAAAAACATAATTGTTTAAATTGTATTTCATAACATAGGAAATGACCCTAAAGATGAAGAGGAAGAAAATGTACTTTAATTTGAAACAGTATACGTGAATTAAAACAATACTGAAGTGTTCCTATGAGCATTTACAATGAACAGTCAAAACACAGGAGCTATGTTTGAGATTTTATAGCGGTGCTTGGATTATAAAACACTTTACAGATTTGTAGGATATTCTACACCCCACACATTCGAGTATATCATTCTCTCACTACATTTCTGACATAAGTATAATAAATGCACAGAAGCTACCCAGATGTAACATTTAAAGAAAGATAGTGATTTTTCAAAGCGAGTCTTGGAAAACGAGGAAGGTGGTGGGGTTGGGGATACGCAACAGCAGAGGAATGCTGTTCATTATGCCAAAACTCCCATTAGATATCTGCAGCCATTTTGGGGTCATTTGCGTAAATTTTCTCCAGATTAATGGAGGACAGGAGACACTAAATCAAGAGCCATGTTGTTACCTCCAGAGGTTCCTTTGAGACTCATGCAGGGTTAGCAGCTTTTTAGAGACTGTTGAACTCGTTCAAATCTCTTGGGGGTTTCAGTCAACGCTGGGAAAATAAGCGTGTGTGCGTGTGTCTGTTCTTGTCAGGCTTTTGTGCAGTTCAGTTTAACTTTTATTTAGCAATACGTGGCACTCCTAAACTGGGGCACTAGAGAGTTTATAGAGACCTCTGTACTGGCATCCTGACATTCAGCAGCTGGCATGTATCCGTGCTGGCAATGGAAATGGAAGCCTTTTTGACTGCACATATCCTATGCATACTTATTCAATTATAATTAAAAGGAACCGAGGCAGCAGTGCTAGAGAAACGCTCACACCCGCACTTCTCACACAAGGCTTAGTTTTGTCATGGTCTAAAACTACTTATTCCAGCACAAACGTCAGCCAGCTCTAGGGATGAGTTAATTTACTAGTCACTCTCAACACACTTCTCTGCATTACACTGTACTCCAGTTAAGGGGTTTTAATCAATTTATAATATTTGACCCTGGACCACAAAACCAGCCATAAGGGTCAATTTTTTTGAAATTGAGTTTTATACATGATCTGAATACATAAACTTGTTAGGATAGGATAATATTTGAAAATTTGGAATCTGAGAGTGCAAAAAAATATATTTATTGAGAAAATCGCCTTTAAAGTTCTTTGCAATGCATATTACTAATCAAAAATAAAGTTTTGATATATTTATGGTAGGAAATTTACAAAAAATCTTCATGGAACTTGATTTTTACTTAATATCCTAATGATTTTTGGCACAAAATAGAAATCGATTTTGACCCATGCAATACATTTTAGGCTATTTCTACAAACATACCTGTGCTATTTAATTTTTTTTGGTCCAGGGTCACATATACATTTTAAAAACTAAAAAAAAAAAAAACTTGCAGCAAAAACTCAAAAAAAATCTTCATAGAAATCCAAATGTTTCCAAAGCAGTCTGCAAGGCATATAAATGGATATAGAGGAACCGTAAGATTGTCACTGGCATTGCAGCACTGGCCCACAAAGGGCAAGTGAATGTTTCATAAAACTGACCAGAAACTTTCTTTGGACCAGTGGGCCATTCTTACTGTTGAGCGCTGGAAACCAAAGCTTTTAGTCGAACCAGCCAGTTTGTGATCTTACCAAGTGTGTGCATAAAATTATGAGTATGTACTTATTCTATTTTTCCACCTTCTCTTAAAGTATGAACACCCTGCCAACGTATATTAATATGACAATCTTTATCCTCTTTATGGCATGTGCAAACTGGTTGACCCTTATACCACCACACTAACACGAGCGTTTCCCGTAAACATGATGTAATACGGTCAGAAATTTCCACAGCTCTGATCTGCAGATTTCGTGACCCACTTAGGTGAAAGCCAGAAAAGCTTAAAATGAAAACTGAATCCAACGGAAAACATACCAACCCTCTTAAAACAAATCTGATCATGAACTGCAGAGCAAATCCAATAGAGCTTCTGAAACCTAGAAGATTCAGAAGCCCATCCATTATGAGAGTCTAATCTGACCCCTAAGGCACCAAAAATAAGGTAAAGGTCATAAAAGTAGACAGTTGATTTTTCATGCTGACCCTTAAAGTTTTCACACTTCAATGAATTCTTACCAGGTTTGGCAATCTCACAACCTTTGTTTCTCAGGATGTTCTCTACAGGTGTGTCAAAAAGGAACTGTACATTCTGTAGTAAGCCCTGTAAAATAACAGAGATTATACCAGTCAATTATAATGTCAAATTGAGAACATTTATGACCATTTTCTTCAGTCAGATTTAAATTCCCACAGCTTTAGTGAATTTGTAGCATATCTACATTTTTTATAATAATAAAATATAATCAAATCATATATACAATAAAAAACTTGAATATTATTATTGTCTTGTTATATATATAGATAGAATTTGATAATTTTATTTATGAAACAGTATAGAATTTTCTTTTAGATATCTGACAAGGCTTTTCTTCCCACTTTCACAGCACATAAATTCATTATGCAGGAATTTCATAACAAGCATGGAATGAAGTACAGATGATGTTCATAGAAAAGAACTGGTCTTACCCTGAAGTGGTTTTCCCTGATAGATCCCTTAGCCACAAACATCTGAGCTCCCTCCGGCCGCAGATGCTCATAGAAAGGCTCGTCCAGGATCACACTGTCAATGAGGCTACAACCTACGTACAGGTGAGCGTTCTCTCCGTGAACGTACAGCGTAATGTTCTTCCACTGTGAATCAGACAAGTCCACGTCCTCAAAGGACACCACATTTTGAGATCCCTCAACCATGTAGACCAGATCCAGCGTGTTGGCGCGCCCATTGGACATGATCTCGAACTGACGGCTCCCACTGGGACCCTCTAGACCAATCAGGGTTCCCCTTGAGCCCTTGTCCTGTCGTATGGTGGCCGTAAACACAAAGCCCTCATTGTTCTGGACCTGCTTTAGGATCTGATGGAGAGCCGGGGTGCTCACAGAAGGAATGTGATCGAAGCGGATGAAACGGTACGCAGGCGAGTCCCAGTCGTGGCCCTTGAAGAGCTTGGCACCAATCGTCTTTCTGTTGATGCTGCTGATTTTAAAAAGGTCGAAGATGGATTCGTCTTCCACATGGCCATCTTTAAATGAGTCAATATAAGCATGAGTACAGATGATTATGAGAGACACAATACAGATTTTGTGTGATGATTAGGTAAGCCCATTAAAATTTTCAGGAAAATATTGCAAAATCTCAGGTCAAAACTTTTCGAAAGCTGTTTTGCATTGGAATACCACATAGAGACTCTGTTAATGAATCAAAAACAGATGTGCTTGGAGCCACAGAGGATCATTTCAGAACTAGATACGTGACCCTGGACCACAAAACCAGTCTTAAGTAACACAGGTATATTTGTAGCAGTAGCCAAAAATACATTATATGGGTCAAAATGATAAATGATTTTTCTTTTATGCCAAAAATCATTAGGATATTAAGTTAAGATCATGTTCCATTAAGATATTTTGTACTTTTCCTATGGTAAATATATCAAAACTTTTTTTTGACAATTTTTGATTTGTAATATGCATCGCTTAGATCTTCGTTTGGACAACTTTGAAGGCGATTTTCGAAATTGTTTCATTATTTTGCACCCTCAGATTCCAGATATTCAGATAGTTGTATCTTGGCTAAATATTGTCCTATACTAACAAACCATACATCAACCGAAAGCTTATTTATTAATTATTCACAGACGTATAATTTCAAAGTAAAATTGACCCTTTGACTGGTTTTGTGGTCCAGGGTCACACATGTGTAAGTAAACATCAATGGCAAGACAGTAAAATAGGTTAAATCTTAATTATCTATAAACAATTTAGGAACAGGTGGATCATTACCTTGAGGTAGTGCTCTGATGCATAGTAACAGCAAAGGCAGCAAGCAGAAATTTCTCCTGAGTATCATAACTCCTTTAAAATACACATATAATAAAAACATAAAATCTTATTAATCCATTTATTTCCAAATACTCCAAATGATAATCCAAAACATACGGCATACATAGTTGGGCAATATGAACCATTCGAAAGTTGCGCAAAAAAGTACATTTATTTAAAAATGTAAATAAATAAATACAATTAAATAGAATAAATGACATTTTTATGAATAAATTTTTTATCAGTCACTTTTGTGGAAAAGGTGAAAATAATACAAATATATGATTTAATGTAACAATTTCACATTCCTTGGTTTTACATGTCAGACCTTAATAAGAGATTAACAACAGAACCTAAATTTAAATATTTTATGTATCTTAATGATAACATTTAAAGGAGATTTTACATCATCTTTTAAAGAGGAAAGTGTATATGCTAATTAAGCAGACGTGGTCATGTGACTATTTAAACCAGCCATTTAAAAGTTCCCATAAAACCAAGACAGTCTGAACTTTCATTTATAGTGCACAACTCTGTCAAAATACATCAACAGCGCTTACTGACAAATCAGAGTCAAAAGTAGTTAATATCAATGAATTGATACACTATGCTTCAAACTTACATTCATGTGCACTTTGTCATTCAGAATGTTTTTTTTTTTAAGTTAAAAATGCATTAATTATTATCAGACTGACATCCCAAACACTACTGAGTGCATTAGCAATAGCGTTTAACTGCAGCAAACTAAACGAATACTTTGTGACAACTGTGACAGTCTTTCAACTTGCAAAGTAAATTAATTATTTTCACAGAGAAAATTTCAAATAGTCAAATCTATGGTGCCAAAAAGAATAAAAAGGCTCCCACATCAAAAAGACTCACCTGTTGTAATGTGCAATCCAAGTGAAACAGCACAAAATCTATATGTCCTCTACAACAAAAATGTTGAGGAAAAAAGGTCTTCCAGACAAATATGTGATACGCAAGGACTAAAATCCACAGTGCCTATAACATCCACACGCCTCCGGGTTTCAGCTGAGTGACCTGAGAACTACTGGACTGATGCCCTTTATACAGTTCAGTCCGAACCATGTCAGTCAGGTTCGGATATAAAACTGGACCTGCTGAGGGGGCTCAATTATATGATTCCCATCCTATAATGTCATGCCAGTAGCCTACCAATGCAGTGAAACCTCCTGTCCTCCCCTGCAGTGACGTCTTCGCGTTCAAATTCCGAGCCAGAGTCACTGGGAGGAGGAACATTGAGAGATGTGGAGAGAAACATGCTCCCGCAAGATGCGACAGATGCTTTAGAGACTCGAGAACACAATCACTCGTTGTCAAACACCTTGTAAGTTACAATACAAATACATATTTGTTTACATCCATTTAACAATATTTACAAACAATAACGACTGTCATTTCTACTGGATTTTATATTTTTTTTATATCTTCAGCACCCAACCTCATGTAGCATTTCATCAAATTGTGATTGTAAAAGTTTTCACAGACTGAGATTTTGATTTCACACAGTAATTAAACTTCGCTTTTATACATAAACATATTGATGTACATTGTTATATATAACAATAAGCAATATATGTTTATTTTCTCCAACAGTCCGAAAAGACGACAAAATATTTCGTTTTGCAAACAAAAAACTGTTTGAAAAGAAACTCACAGACTAAAAGGTGTTCTGGAACCACATAAATAAGTGGAGCGGAGCCTCAGGTATTCCCCTCCCCTACAAGTACTGCTCAGCTTTGAATCCACTCCGGGTTTTTTTTTATTTCACACCGCCCATCGAAGAAACCCTCCTTGGGCCATTTATTGAGAAACGCAATTTTGAGACAAACGTCCTAGCTGCTGGTAAAATCATACAAGTGAAAACACAATTAGCACCACAGCAAACACGCTCCCCACTCAATTTCCACACATTGTCATTCAGGAGAAGCCATGAACCCAAAAAAGCAGAGTGACACAATGAACTGTCTCCATGCTGTTACCAATCAAATTTAAGGACAGAAGGGGAAGAATTTATTGCCTTTTGCAATAGCATGTTTTTATAAATGTATGGGTTGTTTGTACTGTCTTATAGTACCAGTTTTTGTTTTTGAAAGAAAAAAAAAAAAGAACAGGTGAAGTCAAAAGTGTACAGAATCTAAATAATTCATTATGCATGTTATTATTTATTTAGTACTGCCCTGAATAAGATATTTCACACATTTAGATATACATTGCATTATACTATACATTTTTCTTATTTTGCCTAAATATCATATATTTTTTTCTTCAGAAGCTACAGAAGATATGTTTCCCAGAAGACAAAATAAGTTAAATTTACCCTGATTACCCAAATTCAAAAAGTTTTCACCCCCCCAGGTCTAATGCATCATGTTTCCTACTGGCGCATCAGTGAGCGGTTGAACCTTCTGTAATAGTTGCATATGAGTCCCTCAGTTTTCCTCACTTTGAACAGTGTAATTTTTATGAATTTAACTATTTCTCTTGTGTACTTTAATGTGAAATATCTTATTCAGGGCAGTACTCAATAAAAAAATAACATGCATTTTGTATGGTCCCTCTTATTTTGGTCAAATAATTAACATTTTGCAGATTCTTCTGTGTGTAAACTTTTGACCTCAACTGCATGAAAGCCGTCATCTTTAATTGAAACTACAGTGACAGAATCTATGATAAGAGATTGCACAAGCTCTAAAAGAGAACTGCAGAAAAGCTTTGAAAACATGATTTAAGTCCTATTGCGGTGCAAATCATAAAGTGCCAGTGGTCAAGGGTTATCACTCCTGTCCAATAAAATAGAGTTGCTGTAGTAACATGTCTTATATTGTAAAAAAAAAAAAAAAAAAAAAAAAGATATTTAGGCAAAATAAGAAAAATGTACACATCCTCATTCTGTTCAAAAGTCTACACCCCAGGCTCTTAATGCATTGTGTTTTCTTCTGAAGCATCAGTGAGCGTTTAAACCTTCTGTCCCTCAGTTGTCCTCAGTGTGAAAAGATGGATCTCAAAATCATACAGTCATTATTGGAAAGGGTTCAAATACACAAAAAAGTTGTGGGACCTGAAGAATTTTTATGAAGAACAGTGTGCAGTTTAACTGTTCAGGATAAACAAGGGACTCGTGAACAACTATCACTAAACAAGAAAACAAAAACAGCTGTGGATCATTCAGGTAACAACACCGTATGTAAACTTTTGAACAGGGTCATTTTTATCAATTCAACTATTATTTTCTCGTGTGGACTATATGTAAATGTCTTTTATGTGAAATATCTCATTTAGGTCAGTACGAAATGAAAAATAACGTGCATTTTGTAGAACATTTTGGTTAAAATAATTAACATTTGGCAGATTCTTCATGGTGTATGTAAACTTTTGACTTCAACTGTAACTATAATAAGATATTATGATTACTGTTAAGATTAAGTCAGACTTTCAAAAAATACATTAATGAATACCAGTCCACATCCAAGATGATTTAGAAACACTGTGCATATTTTTAATCAATAAATAGTTTGAACAAGTATTTGTTCACTTGTGTGAGTGTATATGCTTGTAAACTGAGGAAAGATTTTTTGCCATTCTGGAAGCACACTTTGGAAATAATAGTTATTGCAAAAAGGGAATAATTTATGGCTTCTTTGGTGCATGTGTCTGGAAAGTCTGGAGAAAATCCGGTTTTGTGCAGATTTCTGTGTGTGTGTCAATCCAAGATATCTCATATATTTCACTAGTTAAAAGATTCCAGGAATGTGATTTAGAGGTTTGCATGGTTTCAAACAATGGGGCTAAAATACGTCATGCAACGACATTGTTGTCTCCCGAGAACCCAGAAAGAAGGACAAACTGAGGATGACTTGATTTCTTATGTTCATACAGTGCCAAGTCCAAGCTGGAGACAAACATAACTCTCCATGTCACAATGGTAATTCAGCGCACAAGCAAAGATATTGCGTGATGAGACTTAATCATTTGAGAAAATTGGTTTGTCTTAGATACTGTGCCATCTTTCAAAAGATTTCTTCTGGAAGTACCACTTGGCCAATTCAAAATGCTTATTTAGCCATTTAATAGTAAGAGTCTGTTGGTCTCATGTGGTTCCATTCAAGCCTGAGAGAGTGATTTTTCATCCAGAGCTGAGCAAACATGCACGCTATCAAAACACATCACAGCTGAACATATTGAATATCACTTTGGATGTTGACATTAGTTCTACTAGTTTCCATACACTGAATGAATGCGTTTTAAAACTGGGTTAGTGTGACATGGATTTCCCTCAGATTCATCTCTAGAGATGCCTCTGTCATGTTAATTCTGTCTTCAGTGTGGCAATTTCTCTTGGTCCATTCTTGTGCACCCAAGAGGCCACCTGACCTTTGCACCCAATCTTTTAGCATGACAGTTGCATAAATCAATTTGTAATAGACACACATCTTCACTTGTTTACACACACACACACACACACACACACACACACACACACACACACACACATATATATATATATATATATATAAACCTTTTTTATTGGTGCATAATTGAGGTCGTTTATATCTTGCATGTGTTTTTTCTTTCAATTAAAATAAAGGTATGCTGAGGTTATGTAAGCCAGACTCCTTTAACCTGTCTTTTATTACCATCGTTCTACCTTCAGAATCTGTGGTATTCAAAAAAAAAAACAAAAAAACATAGGTTACGTAAGTTGTGGAGAACCCACAGGAGGTGGAATGTTCCGTTGTGATGCTGGAGAGATGAGAGTCAGAGCAGAGATGGAGGAATCTTACCAAAGCACAGATAAATAGACTTCTGATTTCATGCTGCTGAATATCCATCTGTCAAAATCACACAAGGTGCCATAAAACTAAGCACCAAAGTGTCTCATAAGGAACTTTTTAGATAGTGTTGGATTGTAAAATTAACCTTTTCGAGAGGGAAAAGATTCTCAGGGGGAAATCACAAAAAAGAATTTAAAGAGTGGACTGCAAAATAGCAATATCAGGATCGTGAATGAATCATTCGAGTTGGATCTTTGTAATGATTCAGTTGAACCGTTTAACGAAACTGATTGGTGTACATCTTCACGAATTGGACTGAATCTCAGCATCTCACTGACTCACTGAAACTAGAACGATTAGTAATCTGATATGCATTGAAGGATGAACCGAAAGTAAATTTTTTCTGACTATTACTGCTGAAAATGGTCATTTATTGTCATGTTTTGGGCTGTACTAATCGATCATAATGGGAAGAACATTTGGAGTACTATAGACTGCCAAAAGTTATAACAAATGAAGGAGAAGTCTCTAGCCCAAATCCGATTTTTATGCAAATCCGATCATATTTAAAAAGTCTGAAGGGCAACGAACTACAAGAAATCCGATTTGTACATTCGTATGTGGTTTGGAATCCTATTCAAATCCGATTTCTGGAAATGTGTTTCAGTCTGACCGGTCAGATCGGATTTATCTTAGCTTTTTCACGTTTTCACGCCACGTAAAACGTAAACACGTCAGACGTTTTTGTGGAAAACATAATAAATATGTTTGCAGAGACTTGCTTGTGTTGTTGCAAACTGTAAGTCAACCGGGAAAAGACAATATGGCTAGTATACGCACCTCTTTGAGTTTTGAAACCAGCAGAGACGGCAGCACAAAGTAAAGACGCACATTCTGCATTTATGTCGCTGCCTCAGAAGACGATATATCCAACTGGGTTGACAGTCTGAACGGGGCTAAAGGCGTTTGTGGTTGGCCAAACAGAACCAGAGTTTCCAGGGCAAGAATCTTGAAAACATTCATGTTTGTGCTTATAATTTCTGGTCAGGTAGGTAAAATATTAGGCTAATATCTTAACTATTACTACTCGTACATATCTTTACCATATTATCTTTAGTTGGTCAAAATATTGTGCCCTTTCCTGCTTACTAAGTCCTTCTCTATATAATTTAACTGCTTTTTCCCATGGTTTAGTTGTTTATATCCGAGTATCTCTAATATGGCCGTGCATCCAGGTAACTGACCAAAACGTAATGCAAGTACAAACCCTGTTAATAAAATTTATTAAAAACATTAGACTCCACTGAAGCATGTTATATGCCTCAGTAGGTTGTCAAGTACGATGGAATGGCGCAAACACTTAATGACATAAAAGAACGCAGAATTTTTAATTCTTAACAGCTTTAAGTTCCTCGGCGTTCACATCAGCGAGGATCTCACATGGTCTGCCCACACAGATGCAGTGCTAAAGAAGGCACATCAACGTCTCTTCTTCCTGAGACGGCTGAGGAAGTTTGGAATGAGCCCCAGCATCCTCAGAACATTCTACACCTGCACTGTGGAGAGCATCCTGACTGGCTGCATCACTGCCTGGTTTGGTAACAGCACCGCTGGCAACCGGAAAGCTCTGCAAAGAGTTGTGCGAACTGCCCGCCATATTGTTGGAGGTGAGCTTCCCTCCCTCCAGGACATATACACCAGGCGGTGTATAAGAAAAGCGCGGAGGATCATCAGTGACTCCAGCCACCCATCCCATAAACTGCTCTCTTTGTTGCCCTCAAGAAGACGCCTCCGTAGCATCCGATCCCGCACTAGCCGACTGAGGGATAGCTTTTTCCCTCAGGCTATCAGGTTAACGAACAACCAGAACTGATACACCTACAGCATACTTTCACCATACAGAATGTCATGCTACACAGTCCAACTTGGAACTACGCACACATTGCACTTCACCATACAATGCACATTCATGTCTTTACATATCCAGTGTACTTATTATTTGTATCTGTATTTATAATTTAATGCACCTTCGCATCGCTGGTTAAGATAACATATGCTTACTGCGTACTGTACTGCAACATTTGCACTGCTTCCCCACCCCCCATCTCCTTATTTGCACAATCTCCTGACAGATGTCCAACTCGTACTTGTACTGTCAACTGTACACTGTGTGTACTGAATATATGTATGTGTATATTGCACACTGCCATCTATGTAAATCTGTATATAAGGGTATTGTATTGTATATATATATTGTATATATATCGTATTGTATTGTCATATGTAAACTGTCACTGCATTGTCTGGAGCACGCTCCTAAGAATTTCACTCACCTATGCACAAGTGCTGTGGTGATGTGACAATAAAGTGATTTGATTTGATTTGATTAAATTTATTGAATGAATCGATTCACAGAATGAATGAAACTACTGTCAGCACAAAGCAGAAAACTCATGGAAATTCAAGGAGTTGCATGACAGTTCATTTTTAGTAAGGCTTTAATCTTCCATTTGCAGACTATATATCACTTACCAGCTCATAAAAAATCTGTGACACTATGTTTGCATTTTCCTACATGCACAAGTCCTTGAAAGGGTTAATTAACCAATAGGGGAACAGCTGTTCAGCATTTTCCAATTATATGCAGTATGAGACACAAAGGAGTCAAGCTGATTGGTCACACTTGTGGCCATGATACTGAATGCATCTGAATGCCATCCAGTTGTTGATTTCCTTTTTCTCCTGCACAGAAACAAAACCATGCCTGAAGAAAGGCAAAACGCTGTGGAAGGTTACTGTATTTACGAGGAACAATAGCATGATAAAATGAATCTGAGTTGGAAATTTCTGACCGTTTCAAACAAAAAAAGGCAAAAGAGAGAAAGTTAGAAAGCAAGACAGAGTGAGTAAGAGAATAGGCCGTTTCAGGAGGGAGGAGCTCTGGCCCTGGGTCCCTGGGCACAGAAGGTGCTGCAATGCTGCATTACTAACAGTCTGAATGGGAAGCACCTCTCAGCTTCATTTCCTTTTTTCTCTCTCTCTCCCCCACCTCTAAAAAAACTCTCCAAGTCTACAACACAAACGCAACACAGACGTGTTCCTCTGTCTCTCGTTCTCAGACTTTGAAGCTCCACTGCAAAAATCCACAGTACTTCCTGTCTCATTTAGGTCAAATCATGGTATTCATGTCAGATGCATACCAGCATTCAGCTGCACTTCTTCAGTGTCAAAGAGTTCAGTTCCATGATCAAATTTTGGTTTGTTCTCACTTAAAGTTTGAAGAATAAATGTCTCTTTGTTGACCACAAAACCAGTCTTAAGTAGTACAATTATATTTATAGCAATAGCCAAAAATACATTGTATGGGTCAAAATGATCAATTTTTCTTTTTTTTATGCAAAAAAATCATTAGGATATTAAGTAAAGATCATGATATTTTGTACATTTCCTACTGTAAATATATCAAAACTTAATTTTTGATTATCAATATGCATTCCTAAGAACTTATTTATTATTTATTCAGCTTTCAGACTATATATATGATGTAATTTTTAAAAAATTGACCCTTATGACTGGTTTTGTGGTCCAGGGTCAAATGTTTATCTCCCTATGAATATCTGTGAATAGCAAGTCTATAAAAAGTAAATACAGTATATGAAAGTCTTTTTCGATCTACTGTAAGTGGGTTTATATATGTAAGTATATATGTCTCCTCAAATTATTGGATAAGAAAAAAATAAACCAACGCCAATATTACAAAATATAACAGTAAACTCTATAAATCGTCGGTTTTTCCTAAAGAAACATTGTCCAACAGCGACACCAGCAGGTAAAGTTACAGCTGGAACCCTCTTTCGCCTCCCCTCTGAGCCCATTGAGTTGTAACAGACCCGAGGCAATGCCTCCATCGTGATATGAT
This sequence comes from Cirrhinus molitorella, assembly GCA_033026305.1. Lineage (NCBI taxonomy): Eukaryota > Metazoa > Chordata > Actinopteri > Cypriniformes > Cyprinidae > Cirrhinus > Cirrhinus molitorella. Next base: position 32,923,677 of record CM065126.1, on the reverse strand, counting down.
TGGATAGGACTGGCTGTGTTCGGCTGTGATTGGTTCATGCGATAAATCCCGCCTCCTGTGTTCGTGCAAGTTCTTCCGTTTGAATGAACGATATATGAAGACTAATTTAAAAAAAGTAAGTAAACAGTTCACACACTTAGATATATAACCACTTTGTTATATCAAAAGAGGACTTAAAATGGCGAGAAAACACGATCTGTGGGAGTTTTTAGTGAGTAACCATCTTAGTGAAAATTAAAGTAAATCTCTGTGGCCAATATTTGCCAAGCTTTGATGAGAAATGATACGAAAAATTTCGAAAATATTTTAAAGTTAAGTCAAAAATAGCTGTACGTAAATTCACAAACGATATATATTGTTTAAATTGTTACTATGCTATTATTTTGGAATAAATGTAAAATGCTTAAAAACACTAGCTTGATGAAATTCATACTTGGGTTTAATAAGCAGAATATTGATTACATTGTTATTGTAAAAATATGAAAATGAATAGATTTTTTTTTTTTTCTGATGGCGTAAGTAATGTTCATTTCACTAAGAAAATGTGACCAAAACATCAGTATTTTTGAAAATTATATTTTACATTGTCTATTCACAGCTTCTTTTTAAAGTTCAGTATGTTTTTCCATTGTCTCAGAATTGGATGTTAGAACTGACAAGTAGGAAAAACTTGTTGTTGGAGAGAATCTGACAAGTTTAAAAAATATTTTCTGGCAGAGGTCACACAATCAAATGACTTCAGTTACAAGAAACATCCCGCAGCTGCCTTCTGTGTACACTGACCGTACGCTTTCCCTCAGCATATGGACGATATGAATAAGAAGAACAGAAACGTTCATTGTAATTGAGTTTTGAACTCTGGGAGCTTGATGACCTAACCTCACACAACTCAATGTAAAACCACCCTAAACTAACATGCTATTATTTGAAAAGAGCAATAAAGTATCTAAGGGTCTGACTGTTTTCTCTTACAGAGGATCCAAAAGTCTGAGACCACATTGAAAGCCTGGATTGGTTTTCATTTAAACCTGGAAATAACAGAAACCTAAAGCAACAGTTCATCCAAAAATGAAAATTCTGTTATCATTTACTCACCCTTGTGTCAGTTTTTTGTCTATAGAATGAAAATCAGTGAGGCTAAATACTGTTTCCACACCAATTTCTAAAGGTAAAGTGTAAAGTGTCAGAGATAGAAAACGTCAAATGTCTTAATGATTTATTAAAAATCAATGAACTACAGGAATTAAATAATGAAATGACAACTTTAAAATCTGATTGTCTATGTGTCATTAACACACACAGACACAGACATTATGGTTATGTCTTTGTTCTGACTTCCCACATGTCAGGTTCAGCAGCTGCGTCCATCTGTTCTTAATTTGAGTGTCAGTCACTGTCTGCAGGGAAAGCAAGCAACACTGCCTGATCTAGTGTTCCGTTTGGCCGTCTGGCGATCATTTTATCAGTGTAACCCAGCATCTAGCCTTCAGAAAGTTCAGACGGTTCTCAGAGTTCTCTCCAAAGCGTCGCACACAGCATAAAGCTAAAATATCAGAACTGGTCTTCGTTAAAACTGACAAGCAGTAAATATTGTATGTTGGTGGAGAGAATCTAAAAGTGAGAGTCTTAAAAATATTTTGTGGCAGAGGTCATACAATCAAATGACTTCAGTTACGAGAAACGTCCCACAGCTGCATTCCGTGTACACTGACCGTTGTTTAGCACACCATATGCTTGATATGAATAATAATAACGGCGTCATTTTATTTGCGCAACTAGTGAAAGTCTTGTACTCTAGGAAGCTTTCTGTGACGGCTGACCTAGCCTCAGAGGGTTTATGTACATCTTAATGCAAATGAACAATATGTATCTTTTTCTTGTTTTGTCTTATTTTCCAGTATTTTTTATATACACTACATATACATATACAGTAAATATATACACTACCAGTCTTCAGTGTCACATGATCCTTCAGAAATCATTCTAACATGATGATTTGCTGTTCAAGAAAGATTTTATTATCAATATTTAAAACAGTAGAGTACATTTTTTCAGGATTCTAGGATGAATAGAAAGATCCAAAGATAAGCTTTTTATTTGAAATAAAAAGCTTTTGTAACATTATACACTATACCATTCAAAAGCTTGAAATCAGTATAATTTCTTTCTTATAGAAATTAATACTTTTATTTAGCAAGGATGCTTTAAATTGATCAAAAGTGATGATAAAGACATTGATAATGTTACAAAAAAATTCTATTTGAGATAAATGCTGTTCCTCTGAATTTTCTTTTCATCAAAGAAGCCTGAAAAAAGTCTTCTCAGCTGTTTTCAACATAATAAATAAATATAATAAATAAAAACATAAAAAATATGTTTTTGTGTGTGTGTTTTTTTTTTTTTTTTTTTTTAAGCAGATCAGAATATTAAAATAATTTCTGAAGGAACATGTTATTGGAGTAATGATGCAAAAATTCAGCTTTGAAATCACAGGAATAAATTACATTTTAAATGTATTCACATCGAAAACAGTTATTATTATTAATAGTAAAAATATTTCAAAATGTTAGTTTTTGCTGTACTTTGGATCAAATAAATGCAGGTTTGATGAGCAGAAGAGACTTCTTTAAAAAACATTAAAAATCTTATTGTCCAAAGACCTTTGACTGGTAGTATATATATATATTATTCCATGGGCAAAAAAAGAAAGAAAGAAGAATTCTGAGATGTAAACTAAAAATTGAAAGAAAAAAAAGGCACAATTTTTATATTCATTTATTTTAATACTTTTTTATCTCACAATTCAGACTTTGTTTAAGAGATGTAAACTCAAAATTCTAAGAAAAAAGTCTGAATTGTGAGATTTAAACTCTTTATTTAAATTTATAATTCTTATAATTCCTAGTTTTTAAGAATTATGAATTTACATTTCATTATAAATAATCAATAATAAAAAGGTAATTATGACTTTTACTCGTATTATATTTTAATTTACTATTCTGACTTTTTCTCACAGTTGTGAGTTTATCTTGCAATTGTGATTCTGTCCTAATTGTAAGATATAAACTCAGAATTGTAAGAAACAAAGACAGAATTGTGAAATATAGACTGAGAATGGTGAGAAGCAAAGTCTGTATTGTAAGATAAAAAGTTGCAATTACCTTTGGTGGAAATGGGCTACTATAGGCAAACAACATTTCGCAGAGCAAAATAACATATTAAATGAAAGTCACTGAATGAAATGGAGCTAGCAGTCATATATCTCACACATGAAAATGAGCTAATGAACTCGAATGGCTGTTTTTGGCAGAGTCACGCATATGCAAGCCCACACATCTTTCTCTAATCATTAATAAGTGCAGACCTCCTCTGATAAAGTGTTCCTCACTCTCCCCCATCAGCTATTTTGAAAATAAATGAATTACATCCTGTACTGACACAGGGAAGGAACATCCTTTAATATATATAATATAAAATGACAGATATAAGGCTAATGTGGGAAAGTCTATTCTTTATCCTTGAGTTTGTTAACTGGTGAGGGAATTAAAGCACCAAAAATATGTTTTACAAATTAGAAAGACCTGGAACAATCTTTTAGGCCAATCAAGTGGACAAAACAGATTTTTTTGTGACAGTGATAAGCCAGGTTTGCTTTCCATGCACTTAGGACATCTAAATATAAGTCTATAAATGGATTGAGAATGCTGAATAAGCAAAAAACAACTAAATTTTATATAAATATACAAAGGTTTTGAACAGCTCACTATGTGTCAAGAACTGGTTTATATTTTATGTTTTCCTTATTAAAAATTGTACTAAGTTCCATTGGCTGCTCTAATAAGAACGACATTGTTGCCAATTCAGTAATCTCAATTTTTTCTCCATTTGTTTTTTTGACGGCTCATTTCACACATCGCCAAAGAGAGTTTTCAGCATCCTGTCATAAACTTGGAGTCGTCAGGAGCATATTTGTAAAAATGTGGTCTCTGAAAGTAGCTCACACACAGACTTCACTAGAATTCGCTATTCACAGAAACAGGCTATCATGAGGTAGTTAAGTGCATCCATATTTGACAACACTCTGTTTACCATTAAAGTGCACAGCTTCTTTGTTTAGGAAAAGCAGCCAAACCCAATTATAAGAGAGAAACTGAAGCGTAATTGTTTTTCTTTAATTCAAAAAATAGAGATCAAACATAAAACCACTACAAAACTGCCTCAACTATTGCCTAAAGACATAGGGGTGAAAATGTTTTCCTGTAATGACTTATAACGATGAACAAAAACTGCTGAATTGTTTCCATTAACATTTAGAACTTATGCCAAAAAAAACTTTTCTTTATTTTTATCTTGATATATCATACACTTTCATATATTCAATTCATAGCATTTTTATGCAAACCTATCATTTGCTGTACATACAATTAAATATTACGGTATAACAGTAACAGTCAGGAGAGTCAATATAAACGGTTGCAAAACGTGCTTTGCTAAAGATAACCCTCTATGGGATAGTTGCTAAATGGGCAGAGAACAGAATGACCTCAGAAAAGTTATTGGTGCAGAAACGCTGCCAAGCAGTTGTAGTGGACACCACCCATCATTAAAGACTCAACATTCTTCTCTATCACTTATATGAAGCTCTTTTGGTGCCAGATAGACACAATACATGTATTGCTTTCAGATGAGCAGCCCATCTCTGATCATTTTAAAATGCAAATTTGTTCCTCAAACATCTTGCTTAGGTTTTTCTTTGAAAGCTCAAACTATATGTATAATAAACCTGTGCAAATGATTCAGCCCGAATAATGTACAGAGAACACCAAAACATATTTCTGAGCTATTTCTTTTTACCCAACCGCTGGGTTAAACCTGTTGGGTCATATGCTGGGTAGTTTTTATTCTTACTGTCAGAGCGCAGAATTTTTGCGTCCTCTACAGGAGACAACAGTTCTCAACGTTGTTTAACTGGTGGACTTCTTCATCGAAATAAAGGTTTGTATACATTCATTTATAAAGTCTTTACTGTGCTGTAAATAATATTATGCCATGGAATGTCTGGATACTGGATTCTGATCTTTTGATTATTGCTGTTGCCTCTGCCTCTGTGATTTTTATCCATATCAGCCTGGAAAATCGCAGCTTTTCATTTTCTGTCGGTCTTAGTACACAATGTAACTACAGAAGAGTCAATTTTAAATAGGAAAAATATCAAAAATATTTAGTCATTTTGGAACGAGATGCTAATGGTCTAATCAGATTCAATGATTTATGCTAAGCTATGCTAAAAGTGCTACAGACAGACCCGGAGATCGGCTGAATGGATTCAAAAATGGTAAATCCGTTTAACTCTAGGGGAGTTGGAAAATGAGCCTATTTTCAAAAGAATTGGAGTGTTCCTTTAAATAAAAACATTTAACCCAGCAAGCCAAAATTTACCCAGTGCTGGGTTGCCAAATAACCCACCAATGGGTGTTTTTAACCCAGCATTTTTTATGTGAAGTTTTGTAGATAATGTAAGTTTAGGTTGGTTGTCTAATATTGATTTTGAAAAGGTAATAGTTGTTTATAGTGTTTTACGAATTACGTTACAGCACTCATATTATGCACTAAATGGCTACTGTGAGCAGACATTGTCAATCAATGTACTGGAGAATACGACGAACATAAATGTAAAGAAACAAAGTTGCTTGTCAGATTTTCCTAACAAGCAACAATAGTGTTTTCATGGTGCGTCATCAATCAGCCACATTGGCTGCACTAAACGTAAACAATGCCACTGAACAGAACAAAACTTGCATATTTTGCTGATTATTGCTGCTGAAAATGATAAATTATTGTCATGTTTTGGGCTGTACTAATAGGTTGGACCGGGAAAAACATTTGGAGTACTATAGGCTGCCAAAAGTTATAACAAATCAAGGAGAAGAGTGCAAAAACTGTCTGAGGAACAAAAGGCGATTGAACTGGGATTTCCAGGGCAAGAATCTTGACAACATTCATGTTTGTTCTTATCATTTCCGGTCAGGTAGGTTAAAAATTAGGCTTAATGATTTAGCAGCTTCCAAACGTTTTTTTCTTTTTCTGTGGTTAAGACAGCATAAAAGTTGTGTACTATAAGCTGACTTGGCAACTCTGGGTGAGATATTTTGCTAAATAAAATGACAAATAAAATTTCAGTGAGCTTTTATGAGATTTTATGCATGGCAAGTAAAGTGAATTTAGCGTTAATTACATTGCAATATTTGCACACTTTCATACTTTTACTTACATACTGAATCGTGAGTAGTCTTGTCTTCCTTGCATACATATATTTTGTCATTGGTGAGACTGAAAAACAATGAGAATGGTAAAGTGGCATTGGTGTATAGCATTTCATTTATGCAACTCCAAACCTAAATCATAAACTCACCTTCCATCCATCTTCATTCAAAGGGGAACACTTTGAAAATGAATCATCTGGGGTCTCTTCTAAAAATAATACAAGGTCTACTTTATTATCACTTTGCTGCAAATAATATTACACATCAGATAAAAAGATGAACCTGTGCATAATGCTGCATAGTGTGTGTCCAACGTGTGTATGCAATTCAGCGCATGGGAACATGTTGCTATGTAAAGTTCAAGTGGACTTTTCTCTGAGGGTGCGTCTTTGGCTTGACAGTGAGGGCGTGAGCATGTTGTCACATCTGTAGGTTGTCAATGGCGGCTGAAATGATGAAATCACAGATCCCGTCCATGATGTAGGTCTCAGAGGTGGTACGCCAGCAGAGTAATCTCAACGTGACTGATGTAAGACTTTCATTAGTCTGCAGCATCGCTGAACTTCGGGCTGTTCGGGGGTAAATTCCACACTTAAGGGAGAAGAGATTCGGCCGGATGAAACAAAGCCAGTTTTCCATCGAGCGTTCCAGTCAACAGCTGTGAACAAAAAAAGACTTCACTCATGAAACATCCTGTCACAGCGTGAATAAGTTCATGATAAAACTGTCTATTCTAATGATGAGGTCCTGAATGATTCAAGTGAGCTGAAGTGCTTGTTTGCAGTTATTAATTCCAAAAGTGCCGTTTTAACAATCAATGGCATAGTTCAGGCAATTTCGTAATCCAATATTATTGCAAATCCACAGACGAAACAGAAACGTTACATTTCATAACAACACATCTGCCATCCTAATGATGGGGTGAAAGAGTTGATGGTTTTCATTTATTTATATTTGCCAATAAAAATGTTCTGAAACTTTTACGTCCTGCACTTTGAATTGTGCTCTCCTGAAGGCAATTAGCCATTTCGTTATGAAACCCTATTTAATCAGCAGTTTGTTTACTGGAATTCCACCAAATCCATATTTTATTTTGACTCTCTATGTCTTATGTTTTGACAGATGCAAATCAGAAGCAAAACTTCATAAGTGTGTTGTGACACGCAGGGTGAAGGATCTAACTACCACAAGGTGCCTGGAGGGTTTTAGATTTGGGGTAACGAGAATGACCTCATCGCTTTGTCATAGGTGGGAAACTGTCCAGTCAGGTTTTACAGAGTGACATGAAGCTGTTTTGGCAGCGGTCTGGACTGGGTTCTGAACAGAGAATGTCACATACCTGCCTTTACAGACACAGTAAAGTCTTTTGAAAGGCATGTAAAGACATTTGAAAGGCAAAATGACTTATACTATCTGGTCTGGTAAAAAAAACATATTTAGTTCCAGACTTTTTCAATATCACAGAATTTGATCTGATCTGAGAATGATTAGAGATAAACCATCGCAACAGAGCAAATGTGTTGTCAGTGCAATCACCTTTCAGAATCTATTGAACTCAACTCTTCCTCCAGTCTAATTTCATAGCAGTGTGTTTACATCCATGCAAAAAAAACATGATTTTCCGAGTCTCAAATTAAATATTCTACAGACTAGAAGAGTGACTTTACTATGACTTTTAGAGATTTTATTTAATTTATTAGATTTTTCAGGCCTAAAAACAATAATTTTCTCCAATATTTCCAGGTTTTTCATGAAGGTTGAAACCTTGTATCATGCCTAAAACAAAAAAGTAGTGAATTTTGAATAAACATTAAACTATTTCAACTATTAAAAATCAGTTATCTCTAACTTCTTGAATATATAAGAAAAATCACTGTGAACAAAAAAACACTTGTCACACTTTATTTTAAGGTCCAATTCTCATTATAAACTAACTATTAAATACAGAAGCCTGTTTCTACCACTGAATAAAAAAAGAAAAAAAGGTGATCATGACTTTTTATCTCACAAATCTGATTTTTCTCGTAATTGCAAGATTACATCTCGCAATTCTGACCTTTTTCTCTCAGAATTGCTTGATATAAACTTACAATTCTTACTACTTTTCTCAGAACTGCATGATGCATACTCACAATTGTGAGTTATAAAGTTAGAAATGTGAGCTAAACTTGCAGTTGCGAGGAAAAACCTCAGAATTGCGGGATTTAAACTTTCAATTATGAGAAACAAGTCACAATTGCAAGATATAAACACAATTCTGAGAAATAAAGTCATAACTGCATCATATAAACTCAAAATTGTGAGTTATAAAGTCACATTTGCAGGCAAAACTTGCAATTCTGAGAAATAAAGTCACAATTGCGAGATATAAACTTGCAATTCTGAGAAATAGTCAGAAAATACAAGATATAAACTCGCAGTTGTGAAAAATAAAACCTCAGAACTGCTGGATTTAAACTTTCAATTTTAAGAAATAGTCAAGATATAAACTCACAATTGTGAGTTATAATGTCGCAGTTATGAGAAAGTCAGAATCACGATATATAAATTCAGAATTCTGACTTCTGACTTCTTTTCTCAGAATTGCGAGTTTATATCTTGCAATTGTGAGTTTTTTCTCAGAATTGCAAGAGAAAAAAGTCAGAATTGCGGGATAAAAACTCACAACTACCCTTTTTCTTTTTATTCAGTGGCGGATACTGGCTTTTTATAGTTAACTATGACTTCTGCCTAAAAAAAAATCTTTTTTTATTTCGCTGCCTATTAACAGTTAGTAAGGTAGTTAAGTTTAACTACCTTATGTGCTAATAAACAGCCAGTATGCTAGTAAAATGCATGCTAGTTAATAGTGAGAAATGGTACTGAAAATACAGTGTACCATAAGATCAGTACAAAATATTATTGTTGCTTATTTATGAAGATATTTTCATATTTCAATGAAAAATATGAGAGTTGGATCAGTTGCATTTTGTTGTGTGGAAGAATGCAGAAAGCAGTTTCCATCATAAAATCTACATAAAAAATAATGAGTTATTAGGGAAGAATTCCCTTTCCCATGTATCCTGATCTTCTTTTCATTGAGTATTTGGACCACAGGAGTATACTTTAGCCTAAATGGTTTTACAAGCAACTTGATGATAAATCAGAATGCAAAATATCGGACTTTCTGACGCAGGTTTCATAACCTGATTTACTGCAAGGTTCACTGGCTGAAGGCTAAGGAAGGAAGAGAAACAAATCAAGAGTTCAAAAAGAAAGCTGAACGGTAAATAACTTGTAGACATGTTTACATGTTTGTTTTTAGCTCATAAGGGGATCGTTTAATATAGTTAGAATAGCCTCTTTAAGATATAAAGCCTTTTGTTGGCTATGCTTGCAGTGACCCAAGAAATCTGGGAATCGAGTGCCAGATACACTATGCTACCGACAAATATTAAGTAAAAAGCATACATTTTATGAAAACGGCAGTACCTTAGATATTGGAAATTAATACAAAAGCAAATAAATGAAAGAAAGGAACAAGTAAAGAAATCAAACATAGAGTGGTGTTCAAAAGTCCTCTCGACTTCTATTAAAAAATTCTGCATTTTCATCAAAATCCTATTAAATCTCAGATTTCCCTGAAGTCACAGAGAAAATCCACTAAGGCACCTTGAAGCTGTGGTTTCAAGACTCAATTACTCAGTTTAATTGCTCAGTTGCTCTAAACCTGTCTTTAAAAAACTGATTAGAATTATGAGAACATATAAAATGACATAAAACCTTCTTCTGCCAAATAGCGACCTGGCATACCCGTCTGAATTACTTTGAATGATCTGCACTGAATAAAGCTGTCTGCCTCAGGGCTGGTGTCAGTATATAGAGGGGTGTCTCCAAAAATGTGTAGACCTTCAGAGGGAACAGCTGAGAGCAGAGACAAAGCAAACTGACAGTGCCACTGCCACTGCCCAAAGCCACAAGAGTTATACAAGCAGGAAAATATGCCATTTTGCTGGGCTCACATTCTTATTTTACCATGGATATTAGCGTCTTACTTAGCAAAACTGGGCGAGAGGTTTTATTTAGTGTGCTTGACCATTCACTGATTCTACACAATTCATAATCATAAAGCAGTGTTGCACTGTGTATCCAAAGACTTCTTTTTAATACATTAACACATGGCTCTATTACCGTTACAGCCCAAAAGCTGCCCAAAAGCCTCCAAAACAGTCAAGAATAGCTCATTTTCCAGACACATTCAAAAGCAACCTCAAAACAGAGCTCTTTAGGTCATATCACTATCACTGTCCTCACATGAATCCCTTATTTAAACTTAAGTCAAAAGTTTACATACACCTTGCAGAATCTGCAACATTTGAATTATTTTACCAAAATAAGAGGGATCATACAAAATGCATGTTATATTTATTAAGTGCTGACCTGAATAAGATATTCACATAGGGTTGGGAATCGAAAATCGATTCCGATTCTGGAATCGGATACTTAAGATTAAGAATCGGATACTTGTTATAAAATAAAAATTTCGATTCCTCTTATCGATTCCTGTGCGCATTTTTTTCACCTGGCAATCTGCCAGGACCTTCCGCGGGTCCAATCTGCCAGGACTTTATGGTAACCTAAACATCAGTTTACATAATGGACCACGGAAAGCGCTCAAAAGTGTGGCTACACTTTGTAAAAACTGAAGACAAAGCTAATTGTAATTACTGTAATAAACTAATATGTTGCAAGCAAGGTGTCACGACCAACATGACTAAGCATCTTTCGTTTTTTATTACTTTAATTTAGAAAAACGTTTGGAGCATTTTTTGTTTGTTAAATATAAGTTTTCTTTTTTAAAGGATCGAACAGCAGCCAGTGGAAGACTGTTCATAGTCTGTTTGATCAAATTACCTTCTCAAATCATCACGACTTGTCTAAAATAAACTAAATAAAAAATAAAAATAAAAAAACGCTTTGCAGGACACGGAGCAGCCAGCGCGATCATTTGCATTTTTTCAGTGGAAACAATTTTAAATTATCTGTCAGTTTTGCTCACAAAGGTAAGAGTAATACATCATTCAAAATGTAAAGGGTCTACTTTTATTTGTGTGCACTCACAATATCAAAAAAAAAACAAACAAACAAAAAAAAACAACAAAGGCAAGAAAACAAACATGGCTTTCTGGCGTCTTGTACTTGAATAGGAATGCAAAACTAAAATGAACAAGCATGATACATATATAAACAGAAAGCTTTAAATTATTACTTAACGAAATGAAACAAATAAATAAACTTTTTCATTATGTAATCTAAAGATGCATTTCTCTCTGTGTGTCCAAAGATAGATTGCAATCAGGGTCTTTGCAACACTATCTCAGAATACACTAGTTAATTAATGAATCACTCAGATATTTTCTTAATGTTTCCCCCGAAACATTCATTGTAATTACTATTGCCGGTGCTTTGTGGCAAGATGGTGTTGTGTTGCGTCTTTCAGATGTGCGTTGTGGCCGTCTTGCTCATATGCTGTTCTTATCGTTATGTTCTGCTTATAATGACATACAGGCTTATGATTTGATTAAACGGTGGCACAGAAAATAAACATGTTTGATATATTAATGTTTGACTTTTGTTATTGTTGTTTACCACACTGTAATCGAAACTGGGAATCGATAAGAATCGGAATCGATAAAATTCAAATGATACCCAACCCTATATTCACATAAAAGTTTAGTCCACATGAGAAAATAATAGTTGAATTTATAAAAATTACCCTGTTCAAAAGTTTACATACACTTTATTCTTAATACTGTGGTTGTTACCTAAATGATCCACAGCTGTTTTTTTTGTTTTGTTGTTGTTTAGTGATAGTTGTTCATGAGTCCCATGTTTGTCCTGAACAGTTAAACTGCCCGCTGTTCTTCACAAAAATCCTTCAGGTCCCACAAATTCTTTGTTTTTTCAGCATTTTGTGTATTTAAACCCTTTCCAATAATGACTGTATGATTTTTAGATCCATCTTTTCACACTGAGGACAACTGAGGGACTCTACGACGGCATTTTAGTGCCATGTAAAAAAAAAAAAAAATCTAAAATTCCTAGATTAAAGTCGAAACTCCGAGATTAAAGTCGAAACTCCGAGATTAAAGTCGAAATACTTCGAGAATAAAGTCGAAATACTTCGAGAATAAAGTCGAAATATTCCGAGAATAAAGTCGAAATATTCCGAAATACTTCCGTGCGGAAACAAAGGCCGTTGTGACGGTGACCTGCTTGATTTATTAGCCTAATGTTTATTTGATGTCTGTTTTTAAAAGCACGGAAGATAATTTGTGCTGTTCTGTTTATGCATTTAGAAACGGAACATAACAAAACATAACGTTTAGATATTGTTTCAGCTATTAAAACAGTTCCGTTTTGTATGTATGGCATTTCGTTTCTGTTTTAAGTTACCGCAGTAAAGATAGTTTGCGGTTTGATAGGATATTCAGATTTCGTGTGTCTATAATTACACCGTGCGCTGTCATAGACATGAAAATAAAACTGAATGCCATTCTCCATGATTTATGAATTCAGGTGACGGCGTCCTCCTGGCCGAAATAATGTTTTAATCATTGATACTTTTAATTGTATAATGCCTATCGCTCAGAAAGTTGGACACTTAGAAGATTGAAACTGTCATTTTCATCAGCTTGATTTGTGAATTTTTTTGCAGCAAAGCTCTTGTCCGTAAACCCCTTGGTAAGTCCGCCAGGAAGGAATGTGAAAGATAGGTGTTCTATATCAATAAACACGCAGGCTTCTCGAATACAAAAACATTGTTTTTAGGTCAAACCTGAATTGTGAAAAGTTTTTATCGCTTGTCTTTGCACTGCTCCCATTTTCTTGTATCATAATGTTTGCCATTCCAGTGAATAACGGTTTCCAAGCCATTGATGTATCATATCCAGCTCTGATAGACTGACTATTGTGACTATCGCGATTTGTATTTTGATTGTGAACTTCCACAGTTTGATTGTTATAGGCTTTCCTTAAGTCCTTGGGTTCTATTTTCTGATAAAGGTTATAATTAAGTATAATTTTGTCAGTAAACCCTTTCCTGTGTCACTAACATCGCTATTCTGATCTGTAAAAACTTAACTCACAGTTAAATGTTTAAGATAGCGGAATTTTCATATTTATTTGATTCCACAGTGTTTGCTGATTTGTATTTGTTAAAACGATAGGCTATACGTTATTTTATATTATACTAGTCTACATCAAGGTGTATTCCTTGTAAATAACAAATTTGTCGGAGGGTAAGGGGACATTTGAATTATTTATGAATAAACTAGTGTATTCTGAATCAGTGTCGCAAATATCCTGACTAGAAATCTCCACTTTGAAATGCATCTTTACAGATTAGCTACATTATGAAAGAGTTTTTGGTTTTGATTTGTTTTAATTCGTTAAGTAATAATTTAAAGCTCTCCATATATGTTTTTATCATGCCTGAGGCATGTATTGTTTTGATGGATAATTTTAAATTGTTTCCACTGGAAAAAAGTGCAAGTGATGGCGCTGGCGCCTGCATGCCTTTAGCTTCCACTCTCCGCACAAACGAATGGATATGCGCATAGAACACGATATTTAACGTTTAAACCAACATTGTTTTATACTTTAACTGTTTTATATCTATAGACTTTATTTTAGTCATTAGTCATTAGTTCGTGATGATTTGAGAAGGCAAAATGATCAAACAAACAGTCTTCTGCTGGCAGCTGTTCGTTACTTAAAAAAAAAAAAAACATTTATATTTGACAAAAAATCCTCCCAACAACATTCCAACTTAACTTAATAAAAACAGAAACGAAATCACTTTGCCATACATACACAACGGAACAGTTTTAATAGCTGAAACAATATCTAAACGTTATGTTTTGTTATGTTCTGTCTCTAAATGCATACAGAACAGCACAAATTATCTTCTGTGCTTTTAAAAACAGACATCAAATAAACATTAGGCTAATAAATCAAGCAGGTCACCGTCACAGCGGCCTTTGTTTCCGCACGGAAGTATTTCGGAACATTTCGACTTTATTCTCGGAATATTTCGACTTTATTCTCGGAACATTTCGACTTTATTCTCGGAGTTTCGACTTTAATCTCGGAATCTTAGATTTTTTTTCTTTTTTTTACATGGCACTAAAACGCCGTCGTAGGACTCAAATTTGCAAATTTAACTTGAACTTATTCAATTTAACTTATTTTGTCTTTTGGGAAACATGTTCACCTTCTGTAGCTTCTGAAGGGCAGTACTACAAGAAAAAATATGAAATTTAGGTAAAATAAGAAAAGTATACACATCATATCTTTATTCTGTTCTATCATTAAACAAAACAACAACAACAACAAAACAGCTGTGGGTCATTCAGGAAACAACACAGTATTAGGAATACAGTATATGTAAACTTTTGAACAGGGTCATTTGTATAAATTCAAAAATTATTTTCTCTTGTGGACTATATGTACATGTCTTTTATGTGAAATATTTTATTCAGGAAAATACTAATAAAAATGAACATGCATTTTGTATGATCCCTCTTATTTTGATAATATAATTAACATTTTGCAGATTCTGTAAACTTTTGACCTCAACTGTATATACATAATAATAATAATAATAATAATAATATTTTGATTTGATAATGGTTTACAGGGATAGTTTTCCCAAAAATGAAAATCACTCATGATTTACTCACCCTTAAGTCATAAGTATATACGATTTTTTGAACGCAATTAGAGTTATTAAAAAATGTCCTGGCTCTTCCATGCTTTAAAATGGCAGTGAATGGGTGTTAAGATTTTGAAACCCAAAAAAGTGCATCCACCCATTATAAAAAGTATTCCAACTGCTCCAAGGGGTTAATAAAGACCTTCTGAAGTGTAAGTGTAAGACAATTATCCATATTTAAAACTTTATAAACTGTAATCTCTAGCTTCTGCTAACTGTCATACGCATGTTCACAAGAAAGTGAAATTCCAGCGCATGATGTAGGATGTGAGCATAGCATAAGCTCCAGTGAGAATATGCTAGTCTCTTGAGAACCAAGTTTTGTTTACAGCAAAGGAAAACCAGTCTCCTCTTGGCTTATATCAAAATCCTCAAACATTTTTCTTTTCAAATCCTTGTTTTGTACTTCTAATTCAAGACGGGTGTATTTTTTTCTCTCTCCTCTGTGCTTCCACGTTCGTCACTTCTAACCAGAGTTTTTCAAAGTGCACGATAAATTAAAAATAACAAGTTACTGTCTTCCAAAATAAAGAACATCCTAAATGAGTAATTAGTAATTCGTCAGGCTAACACATTTGTATAATTCCTGCCTATGTTCTACGTTGGCTGGCTGCGAACAACTTGGCCCATCCTCAAACACGTAATTTTACTAACGAGTGCTTCTCTAATCATGGGGATCCGGATTTACAAAAAGCTTGCTCTTGAAAGAGCTCAGTACCTGGTTTATTTGAATTAGCTGGCTCCACGGAATCACAACCTGTAGGAATGATAAATAATATAGGTTTACATTTTCTAGCGAGCATTCAAAATACGGAACTATGACAATGAGCATATTGTTTCCAGCATGCGCTGTACGCAGTAGACCAATCACAACAGACTGGGCCATATGACAAATCAGAGCAGATTAGGCTCATGGAAAGGAGGGGTTTAGAGAGACTAAATCTTTGAACTGTTTCAAATGAATCCTTTGAGGATGGTTGTAAAATGAGATGATACTAAATGCATATTTTGAGAAAACAGCAAAAAGGTGTTGTGTTGTTTTGACCTTGCATGCATGTAAACCTATTGTAGGTGACTCCAAAAACAATATTAGGAAGGCTAGTTCACCCAAAAATGAAAATTTCCTTTTTTAATTACTCACCCTCATGTTGTTCCAAACCCGTAAGACCTTCGTTCATCTTTGGAACATAAATTAGGATATTTTTGATGAAATCTGAGAGCTCTTTAACCCTCCATAGACAGCAAAGGTTTTACCACAGTCAAGGTCCAGAAAGGAACCAAGAACATCGACAAAATAGTCCATGTGACATCAGTGGTTCAACTGTAATTCAATGAAGTTACATACTTTTTGTGAGCAATATGCGCATGCATGCGTCATGATAATCTCCAATATGGCACTAGGGTGATGCAGAGGAGAAGTATTGTTGACTAAAGTCATTTTTGATGTCACATGGACTACTTGGTTGATGTTCTTTGTACCTTTCTGGACCTTGAACATGGAAGGACCCTTGCTGACTCTGGAGAGTCAGAAAGCTCTTGATATTATCAAAAATATCTTAATTTGTGTTCCAAAGATGAACAAAGGTCTTATGGGTTTGGAATGACATGAGGGTATGTAATAAATGACAGAATTTTCATTTTTTGGTGAACTATCCCTTTAAAAATGTCATAATAGGGGCACTTTAAAAGTATGCAGACTTTTTGCAGGTTCTCAAAAGTATGGTGCTAGCAACTCTTCTGAAGAACGAAGAAGCTGCACAGAAGACATCTGTTAATGTCACAGAAGGGTCACACCTCGGCACTAACTTCCACAGGAACATCTCAGACTTGGCTTATGGGTAATGTCTGCCTGAACGGAAAGTCTCTCTCACTCTTTCTCAAGTCAGGTGGTCACTGTGAGCATTTGAAGAAGGAGAAATCAAGGCCAACTTATCAAGGAATTATACTTTCAGAATTACACATAGTAGTTAAGCTATTTGGACACACACACACACACACACACACACACACACACACACACACACACACACACACACACACTGATATCTTCATGTGTGCAAACCACTGTTTAAATGACTTAATTCTTTTTACCTTCTTCATCTGCCAGTAATGACTCACCCTAATAACACAAAAGCCAGTGTTTTGAAAAGAGGAACTTGACTTAAATAATTGAATTAAATATGATACACAGTGACCATTCACAATAGGAACTTCTGTAAGTATAACAAGCTGAAAAACAAACAAAAGTAGGTTACAGAGGCTGACTGCAATATCTCCCCTTGTGTTATGATGTGAATAATAGGTCTAAAATATACACAAAAAGCTACTTTTTGACATCACATAGCTTAACATTACAAAAGCAAGTAAGATGGAAAATCGAATTATCAGAGGAAAAACCTAGTGCTGGGAGAATTTTACACCTGAAATACATTAAAAAGGGGAATGTCTTGGAATGAGGATGACATCTACTTTGGCAGACACCATTGAAGCATTACAGACAGCATCTGCAGTGCAAAGAGGGATGATAACCTCATTTTGAATGCTATAAAGTGCCCAGTACACTATGATGCCAAGGGCCAATGGCTGACCAAATATTTTGTGAAAGGTTGAACAGGTTGAAATGATGACCTTCAGATTTTGTATTATGTTATACAAAATGGCTTCCATAGCACTGAACGTCTCTCCAAACGCAGGAGCAAAAAGCAGCCAAGAGATACAGCTACAGCTGTTTATGCAATAAAATCCATCCTGTCTAAGGATATAACTCTTTCTCGTCACACATAGCTTCCAAAATCCATGTGCTACAACTTAAAGACAAATACCGCTGAATGTGCAGAAATAATATAGAGTGACCTCAAAAAGTATTTGGACACTCAAGTCATAAAAACGTCCGAATGCCTTTGTGTTATATAACAAAATATCAAAGCAAGTGGCATCTGCAACCAAATGCTGCTCCGGGTGGTTACAAAATTAAATTCAATTTTCTGAGCCATTTGACTTTCTTTTATAGTTTACTCACCAAGGCTGAATTTACTTGATTAAAAACAGGATTGCGAAACATTGTTACAGTTTAAATGAACTGCTTCTCTTTGAAAAGATTTTAAAATGCAATTTATTCCTGTGATGCAAAGCCACATTTTCAGCAGTCATTACTCCAGTCTTCAGTGTCACATGTTCCTTCAGAAATCATTCTGATATGCTGACCAGGTGATCAAGAAACATTTCTTAATGTTTTAGACATTCAGACATTTTTAGTGCATTTTTTAACAAACTAGTCTAAAGATCATTTTTATTGTATGTATGAATTAAGACAAGTGTAGTTAATTATATATGCTCACACTTACGGTTGACAGCTATAGACCAATTATCAGTTTGTAAACATTCGGGATGCGCGCGCAGCATGGTTGCAGAAAACCCAGATAGCCTTTACTGCTAGAGAATTACACAGATATGGCACAAAGATTTAAAATGATTACAGATTATATTGATTAGATGTCATTTTCAAAATGTTCTCCACATATTACAAGAACGTGTCACCCAGTGATAAGCACTGTTATTCAGTTAGATCATGGGATAGTCTCACAGATCTGAAACAGGGATGATGTTTTTTGTGGGTGGTTCAGTGGCAGTCTAGTCTATGGAGCCATGGATTAAAAGGTAAATTTGATTTTATATTTCAAAATTCTGACTTTATTTTCGCAATTCTGAGATTATATCTCACAACTCTAATAAGGAAAAACAACTCGTCATTCTCTCTTTTACTCACACTTTTGGCTTTTGTTCCCTCAGAATTAACAAACTTTTTGTTAAATTGAGTTATAAAGTCCGAATTAGGAGATATAAACTTGCATTTGCGAGGAAAAAAAAGTCTGAATTGTGAGAGAAAATAAATAAATGTTATGTAAAAATGTTAACAGTAATAGGTTTAAATAATATTTCATGCTGTAACTGTAGGGCTAATACAATACTTCCCTATGAACAGCATATGTGAACATTATGTAGACCTATTGTTTAAATCAAACTTATATTGTCCATTTAATATAAGTTAACGTCTGCGTTTAGCTCCAAATGGTGTCTTTGACTACAGTATTTTATAAAAATTATTTGCATTCTGATTTTGACATCAAAAGGCACAAAAATATTTTTTTTTCTCTTATTCCATGGATTTTACCCATTTACCTCCACTTGTTACCAGTGTTTTTCTGCAACCACTATGCGCGTGCAGCTGCAACTGATGTCACTGTGACGTCTACTGATAATTGGTCTATAAAATGCACAAATGTTTTTTTCTTAACTTTAAACAGTGTATCTATTTTTTATTATTCAAAAGCCAGCAAACCTGATTAAACAGGAAATCTTTTTGCTTGTAAAGTGCACCTAATTCAATGACACGAGACTGAGTGAATGCATGTTGACTTATGGACTGAGCTTTTAAACTTCACAGATCTCTGTATCTGATCCAGTACAACAGCGACCACTAAGACTTTCCACTTCCAGACTTGGAAATCTGAATGAATAAGAGCTTGGAACAGAACAAAGAAAAAGAGCAAAACAGTGAATGCAAATCCAAAGGCCATATGCATATCGATACCAGCTCAAAACACAAGGACCAATTCACACTGGAGAATGTAAGACACAATATGTGACTGGATGTGATTACACCTATCAAAAGGAATGAACACTGAACCACTTTGTGGACCAGAGAGCGGCAAAATAAGAACGGCCAAAGATGCATGTTGACATTTTTCCACAAAACAGCATTTGTTGGTCTCATAATGGGGAAATAAGCTTAAAAAAATAGCACAAAAGCACCATAAAAGTCTTCAAAACAGCTTTGTGTGAGACAAATCTGGACCTAGTTACTGATAATCTTGCCCTTCAGTGAGCTGTTGAAAAGATTCTACTTAAAAGAATGTTTCATTCATGAATGAGTTTAATTTCAGTTTGTTCTTGATCAACCTATTGTGATGCTTCAGAAGAATTTTATGTTGCAGCTGCATCCTTTTTTAGCTCGAAAGCTTCAGTTCCCATTCACTGCAATCACATTGAAATGAGAATGAAAAATAGTCTTCAAAACGTCTCTTTTGTGTCCTGTGGAAGAATAAAAAAAACATACCACTTTGGAACAACATGAGGGTGACAAAATTTGGGGTGAATTATTCCTTTAAGTGATAAATTTGGAGTTGTGTCTGGAGACTTTTTCCAGAGGACACTTCATTTCCTTTTCGAGAACAGACAGGCTGCACTTGAACATCTGCTGTGTGTGCTTGAATAATAAAGACTACTAAGCAAAACAAGCCATTTATGGTCCAGATAATGGCCTGATCAGCCATGATGTAGTGAACAGCCAAAGCCAAGATCCTGATATTCAACTGCCATCCACACTTAAAAAGCAATAGCTAAGTAGACTTTGTTAGGTTAGAGATGACACTATAGATATGTGCCATAGGTACATCCTACATTAGCTGAATGGACACTACTCAAATAAAAAAAAACAGCAAAACACTGCATTTAAAGGATTAGTTAACATCCAGAATAGTAAATTCCTGATAATTTACTCACCATAATGTCATCCAAGATGATCATGTCTTTCTTTCTACAGTCAAAAATAAATTCCAGGATTGTTCTCCATATGGTGGACTTCAATGGGGATAAGGGGGTATATATACTTTTAAACCACGAATGCTTGTCTTGCACTAGCTTGACTTCACACAATATGTTTTCATGTTGAGGTAAAACAACGATGTTGGACGATTTTGAAGTTGGAGGACAAAATAAGATGGAACTTTTCATCCTATTCTATCTTTGTGGAATGAAGTACACAGACGAAGAACTAACTAGAGCCCTGCATGAGCCTCAAAAATAGGCCCTAGCCTGGCCCTGGTCTGAGGCGCTCAAGCCCTAGCCTGGCCCTTGTCCGACAGCTTATTAAAATTCTCGGCCTAAATCCAACCTGAGCCTGTCTTTTTTCCCAGTTCACACAAAACAGCTTATACTACTGTTTTGTTACTATTAAAATAGTTCAGTTTTGTATGTAATGGCAAAGTGATTATATTTTGTTTAGTTTTTTTATTAAGTTAATTTAGAACACGCTTGAAGCATTTTTTGTTCGTTAAATGTACGTTTTTGTGTTTGGTCAATTGCCTTCTCAAATCATCACGACTTGCCTAAAATAAAAACTACAGATATAAAACAGTTCAAGTATAAAACAATATTAGATTAAATGTTAAACCTAGATAAATGTGCACTATTAGGCGCATATCCAATCTTTTGTGCAGAGAGTGTAAGCTGAAGCCGCTTTGCAGGACATGGAGGTGCCAGCATTTTTTCAGTGGAAACAATTTAAAATTGCTCGTCATTTTTGCTCACAAAGGTAAGAGTAATACATCACAAAGAGTTTATTTGTGTACATGCACAATATCAACAAAATGTTAGAAACAGTGCTTTTATAAAATAAAGAAAACAAATATGATGCGCTTTCTGCTGTCTCATTCTTGAACAGGAGTGCTTCACAAAAATTAACTGAAATTCAGTGAATACATGCCTCACAGACATGATAAATATATATATATATATATATATATATATATATATATGAAGAGTTCAGATGCAAAACGAGCTAAAAGCCATCTCGGTCAAAAATTAAATAATGATTCTGAATGAATGCTCTCGACACACATTATACATCCATCAAATACCTTTACTTCAAACTCGCTAAAATCCCACCCATCAGAAGTACCAGTATTTACATGATGTCAGATGGATTTAGAGGCTTTTGCATCTGAACTCTTCATATATAGAAAGCTTTAAATTATTACTTAACAAAATAAAATAAATTGAAAACAAAAACTCTTTTTCATTTCTCTCTAAAGGCCCTTCCAAAGACGAGACTGCGAGTCAGGATCTTGCGACTCAGAATACACTAGTTTATTTATAAATAATTCAAATATTAATAAATAATTCAAATATCCCGTCTCCTTACTATTTCCCCCAGACACATTTATTGTTGCTTTATGGCAAGTGTCAGCCTATTGCTTCCGTTTAAACATGGATCTCTCTGCTGGTGGCTGAGACACTAAATGCCGTCCGAGCCGGTCTTGAAAGTGAAGGCGAAGTCTTGTGTTTTTTCTACCAGCACAGCAATTTTTTTCATCACCATAATTGATGGATGTATAAAATATAAAAATAAGGAGAAACCTAAAACTAAACTATGATGTGAAAATTGGCCCTAGGGACATAAAAAAGTCAGGGCCCATTGGGCTCGGGCTGAAATGCAGGGCTCTAGAACTAACTGTGCGTGACATTTCTAACATGAATATGTTATACGTAAAGTTGCAGATGCACATTGTAGAGTTAGTGCAAGGCTAGGATTTGTGGTTTAAAAGTATAAACACTCTTAAAAATAAAGTTTTCAAAAGGGTGTTTTTGCAGTTATTAAAAGAATCATTTTGAAGAACATTTAAAAAAAATCTAAAGAACCTTTTCTGCATTTGAAATGTTGGATGTTCAAGGTTCTTCATGGAACCATCAATGCCAATAAAGAACCTTTATTTTTATTTTTTTTAGCTACATAAGACTCCTTTTTATCAGCTGGGATCGTGTAGAGACCTTTGAAGCTGCATTGAAACTGCAAATTGTACCTTTAACCCATTGGCCACCATTGAAGTCCACTATATGGAGGAAAATCCTGGAATGTTTTCCTAAAAAAAAACTTAACTCCCTAATTGTCACCCGTCCTGCCTAAGTTTACTTCACCATTTTACAAATAAATTTAATCATGACAAATTATATATCGTTGGGAAGGTCTAAGACTCCTAAATAGACATTTCACCATTTTTTGTGCGTTACAAATTATGTACGAAAAGTAATATATTAATTTATGATAAGAGTGCACCTCAAAAATCTACTTCATAACAGGAGTTCTGACCTTTGTCACAAAAAGACTTTCTTCGTTGCCTTTTTCCCCTATCACGCTTTAGAAATCATAAGAAATTATATATCACTTGAAAACTTAAAATCTCAAAATTCATCATTTGAAACCCATTTTAAAATCAGACACTGCACTATGATGGAAAATGTACATCAAAATCAAATCACAAAATGTTTCCTTCATGAATTCTAAAAAATTAAGTTTAAATACTGCATTTTAACGTCTATGTTCAAAAATTTCTTTTTGACTGAAATTTTCATTTAGGAAGTGAACTAATCATTTAATTAGGCCATGGACCTTTTTAGTGGAGAGACTGTGACATATTATATAAAAACATATAAAGTATAAAATAATAATTAATAACTAATAACTAATAAATAACTAATAAATAAAAGTATAAAATTGAATGTTGCATTTTAATCCTGCCTACAATATGCATAATTCTACATTAAAGCATTTCTTTTTAAATTGCAGTGCCTTTAAAATAATCACCTAAGAGTCATTTATTTAAAATACACTTAGGTTTCACAATACTGTTCACAGGTTTAAGGGTCAGAAAGATTTTAAAAATGTTTTTGAAAGCAGTGTCTTATGCTCACCAAGGCTACATTTATTCTATCAAAACACTGTAAAACTGTAATGCTGTGAAATATTATTACAATTTAAAATAACTGCTTTCTATTTGAAAGGATTTTAAAATGTCATTTATCCCTGTGAAGGCAAAGTTGAATTTTCAGCATCATTACTCCAGTCTTCTGTGTCACATGATTATTCAGAAATCAGTCAAACAGCCTTTGGTACAGTAGTGTATGTTTAAAAAATGAGTTTGTGGAGCTTCTGCAGCACCACTATGGGTCCTATTTGATGACCCCTGACCTAAAAAAAAAGGTTGTTTTAATAATGCTATATATTAACTAAAGTCCTTTCATACATCCAAAGGGACATCATTCCAAAACTATACTGAAGTGTTAAGCACCTAATGCAGAGCAGGTGCATGACATTGTCTTTTGTCAGGGCTAATACATTACCATGACACTAGAGTCCGTACTTCAGTATGGAAGGGTTTTTCAAGGCCATCTCCACGAAATATGATGCTGCATCTGTTTCTGGCTTCAGACAAGTAATTCTTTCAAAAGCTCAAGCTGGTCATTTAAAGTGCTACATCCTGACCTCCTACACACTCCAACCGATAAACAGATGCGCCAATGGATCACTGAGAGCATGCGCTGTCAAAGCCTGTAATTCAGTTTTATATTTTCTATGTGCTAACATGAAACTGAGATAAATCATTTGGGGATCTCTGATAAAATGACATGATGTGGCTTTGTACAAGACTCAGAGTCGTATTTACAATGCAGACAACCCAGAAAGACGTGATTGGTGCGACCAATTAATGTCATCTACACAACCGCAATGTTTATAAATCATTTACAGGGGTTTTCAATCATTAATCCAGGATGATTTCAGCCTGATGTGTGGTCACGCGTTTGACGGACTGCACACAAAAGTTCTCATTTTTCACAAAGACAAATTTTGACCCAGATTTGGACTTGATTTTCTATTCTCATTATCTTTCTCAGACTATAATCCTCCTGCTTTAATGAATTTTCCAGAACAATATGCCTTAGGGAATAATAAAAACAGGCTTTTAAATCATTTACAATAAATCCTCTCATACATCTTATTCAAAACCAAAAAGCAGCCATGTACAAATATTATCTGTTTTTCTTGTTTGCAGGGTAACATCAGAAAAAATAACTCAATGCCTTCAGCCTTCTGGAATGTCTTCCATAAAAGCCACTGGATCTACAGTGAGGTGTTTGCAATGACCCTTAAAAACAATAAAATAACTCTGACATCCAATTAAACATTACAAATATTATCTATGAAGCAAATAAATTATAGTTAGCCCAGTGGAAAATTACTATGTGGTTTTTGTTCCGTGTTGACATTCATCATATGGGCAAAACATTTGAAACTAAGAAACTCATAAAGTCAGCATCATGTCTCGAACACCACATTGCTTCTCAGGAAAGCCTGTTTGTTATTCTGTTCCGACAACTGCTCATCTCTTAAAGATTCCCCATTCCTTATTTCTAAACAGTGCAGTTGAGATGAGCACACACTTTTTCCACTCTGATAAGGAATGCTCTGTAGACGACAGATAGTTGAGTTACGGCGCAGAGGTACTGGCACAACAACTAATGCTGGGAATCCAAAAGGTGTCCGTTTGAGTCCAAGACGCTTTGGGAAGCCGTGAGATGGACAGAGGAAGAATTCAAGTTCTACAAAATGATTAAGAAGTGCTAAAGGCGTTGAGCTAAGGCACAGGGTTCAGAAGGTCAAGAATTGAGACAGCCAGAGTGAATAAGATGGGCTATTTTAAAGCACTTATAGGAAAAGCTAATTAAATAAAGCTAGAGAACAAAATAAAATATGTGTTCCAAACCCAAATGCTGTTATTTTTTCAGTGGTAACACTGAATTTAATATTACAAATCTTCATATATACAATGCCAAAATTCTGGGATCAGTAAGATTTTTTTATGTTTTTTTAAAGAAGATAATAAATAAATGTCAAAATATTTAAAAATGTAATTTATTCCTGTGACACAAAGCTGAATTTTCAGCATCATTACTCTAATCTTCAGTGTCTCATGATTTTTCAGAAATCATTCTAAAATGCTGATTTATTATCAGTGTTGAAAACAGTTGTGCTGCTTAATATTTTGCTGGAACCTGTAATACTTTTTTCAGGATTTTTTTTAATAAATAAAAAGTAAAAAAGAACAGCATTTATTTAAAATAGTAATCTTTTGTAACAATATAAACTACCATTTAATAATTTGTGGTCAGTAAATTTTTATTCTTTATTTTTCTGAAAGAAATTAATACTTTTATTCAGCAAGGATGTGTTAAATTGATAAAAAGTGATAGCAAAGACTCGTTGTTAGAAAAGATTTCCATTTTGAATAAATGCTGTTCTTTTGAACTTTTTATTCATCGAAGAGAATCAAAAGAATCACAGGTTCCAACATTAATAATAAAAGTAATTAATCAGCATATTAGAATGATTTCTGAAGGATCATGTGATGCTAAAGTAAGGGCTAATGAAAATTCAGCTTTGCCATTTCCGGTATAAATTACATTTTCAAATAGCTAAATATTAAAACATTATTTTTTTTTTTGTAGTAATATTTCACAATATCTACCGTTTCTATTGTATTTTTTAATCAAATAAATACAGCTTTGGTAAGCATAAGATCTTACCAACCCCAAACTTTTGAACAGTAGTGCATATTAGATTAAAAAAAATGTTTATTTATATCTATTTTTTTAAATAACAGCATACAGATTTTGAAAGACATAATGGTTAATAAATGATGACTGCATTTTCCTTTTTTTTTGAGTATAACATTCTTTAAGCCACTATTAAAAATATATGAATGACATTGCTATTTTTTTTTCACATAAGAGTGGCCATTTGTAAATTTTATGGGTTCCGATGTCATCCATGTCCAGCTATTGTTAGCTGTACAAAACAGCATTTTTTTGCTGCTTGATATTGCATATTGGTGTGTCTTACCATATTATTTTAATGTATTATATTAATTATGAACACACTGGTTTGTAGTGCAAACAGTTTTACTGTTTACTGCACATTGTTTTTCTTCTCGTTATTTCCCTAGAGCGACTAATAAACCATATTCACACCAATAAGCTTACTTCTGTGTTGAAGAAAAAGGTAGATAGATAAAATAATAAACCAAGTGCCATTTATTTGAAAGAAAAAGCATAAGCAAAACAGTTTTCCAAGCTAAAAGGTTCATTTTGGGAGCAGTTGGAAACCACTGCAAAAAAAAAAAAAAGCTTTAAACAAGTAAAGTTAGTTCTGAGATCTAGCTTCATTTGTTTGTAGACACCTTTTGGTTTGCGATTGTAATTTTGGTTTATTTTTGTAGTGTATCTGAGATACTCTAAAGTCTCAATTTGAGATATCCAAGAGCAAGAAACATTCCTTTATTACTGTAACAGAAAGTTTGTGTAAAATATGTACCTGTAGATGTTGGTAAAGTATTTGATATGATTGTTTAAATCACTAGTGTTTGCCTGCCAAAGATGTCATAGCCCTAGGGTTTCAATGCACCGAAGCCCTTAATGGAAAGCACAAAAGTCTTTCAGTGAACTGTTTGCTCAAGGGCCAAAGACAAGGCAAGACTTCAGACAGCTTCAGCTCCTCCGTTGATATACTGACCAGATGATAACCGAGCATCTATTTCCCATCAAGGAAGATCTCCCTCCCGATCACATCTCTCTCATGGCCCAGAGAATCAGAGGCGCGAGCACACGCTGAGCTCACTTATAAATCCCACACATTTGCAATGCATGAATCACACTTTCCTTCGCAAAAACGTCCTGTAGCACTAAACCAAAGAATACATTTTACAGCCCTGTAAATTACCACTCACCCTTCACTGCATTCCACTGTCCAAGGTTACAGCACGTTCGCATCCACCACTGATCAAAAACAGTTACCGTGAGACTGCTAATTTGTAGCTTAAAGACCCCAAAATTAAGGTCCTGTCATGTTGTTCCAAACACACATGACTTTCTTTTGTCAATTAAATTAGAATGAATGGAGAACACAATGAATTATCAAGGAATAATGACTTAAATGTTCATCTATTTGTCACACAAAGATATTATATTACTTAAGAAGATTTACTTCATGACTCTTTTATGGTGGTTTTGCATCCTTTTTGAAACCTCAAAGCCTCAGGCCTGATTCATTTCAACTGCATGGAAAACTTCAACAAAAACTTTCTTTTGTTCCACATGCACTCCAACAAACGTCTTTGTTTGATTCTCATGTTAACGAAACATTGCATCTTTAATGTTCCACAAAAGAAGGCCATACAACCTGAGGGTGAATAAACAAAGGCAGAATTGAATTTTTGGGTAAGATGTTCTTTTAAAGACTACTTGAAAGGGAATTTCATCCTGTCTATTTTTTTTTAAATGCATGCTGTTAAAGAGATGGTTCACCCAAAAATGAAAATTCTGTCATCAGTTATTCAGTTACAAACCCATAAGACCAATACAGAGCACAAATGAAGATATTTTTGATGAAATCCAAGAGCTTTCTGACGCTCCATAGACAGCAACAGAATTACCACCTTTCTGGGCCTTAACCTTTTAACTGTCACCTGTCGCCTCAGTGGGTTTACTTCACCCTTTTACAAATAAATCCTATTTTAATCATGACAACCTATATTGTTGGAAAGGACTCCTAAATAGATATTTTACCATTTTTTACTACAAAATGTAGGAAAGTAATAGATTAATTTATGACAAGAGTGCACCTCAAAAATCTACTTCATAACAGGAGTTTTGACCTTTGTCACAAAACGAATTGCTTTGTTGCCTTTTTCCCTATCACGCTTTAGAAATTATATATCAGTTGAAAACTTTAAATCTCAAAACTCACCCTTTGAAAACCATTTTAAAATCAGACATTGCACTACCATGGAAAACGTACATCAAAATCATATTACAAAATGTTTTTGTTCATGAATTATAAAAAATTAAGTTTGAATACTGCATTTTCATGTCCATGTTCAAAAATGAAAGTGACAGTTAAAGGGTTAAACATGGTAGTTGCCTTGCTGTCTATGCAGGGTCAGAAAGCTTTCGGATTTCATCAAAAATACCATAAATCCCGGCCCTTCTTAAAGCCAACTGCAAGCTTGCATTTAGAACAGTCTCCATCCAACCAACAACCATGCACTGAACCAATTTTACGCCCTACATTTTTTTCTTTTTAATAATACGTTTCACCTGGATGCATGTCACAATACAGAAGAAAAGATCTGTTGCTAATTCTGTAACACTGCAACTATATTGCTCAATCCATAGTTACTAAATCATGACCGACTTGAACCTGCTGGAGTCTTCAACCTTTGAAAAAGTTGCATTAAGGTCCTTTTAGAGCTCTCCTGTGTCTAAAATATCAACCTCAGCAGAGTACATACACTTGATTCACAGTCCTCCATTCACCCAGAAACACAACACATAATATCTCCAACATTACTCAAAGAATATACCAAAAAAACAACAACAGTTCCTTCCACAAAGTGCACCTTTAGCACAGTTGGCGAAGATGTCCATGTAAACATGAGAATGAAACAAAGACATTGTTGGAGTGCATATACGCAAGCGATATGAGGACTGTTTATTAAAACAGCAGTATGATGGCTGTAACAGGCCGACGTGAGTGATGTGTTGAGTTGCATCGGAGACCAGGGACAGAGGTGAGGACACACTGGACCGAGCGAGGGGTGTAGAGGCTCGTGCTGTGTATCACTGTGATCTCCCCACACAAGCTTTGATTTGCCGCTTGAAACCCCCTGCGAAAACATTTTCTGTGGATTCATTTAACTGTGAAAGGAAGATGGGGTTCCCCATAGGTCCCACAGCAAGGCAGCGGGACAAAACACACACTGTAAAACATATTCAGCTGCACTCAACAAGATAAGCTGTAATAAAAGAATCCCATTCAGTAGTCTTTTCAGTACCTTCTTACCTTATGCTATTGTAATCTATGTCATACTTGAGATGGAAGAGAACCCATCTCTCATTTATACCCTTTGTAGTTGTAAGCAAAATTAAAGAGCACAAAACAATAAAAGGAAGTACACAAAGAAGTATGAAATGTATAGAGGGGCTCTGTTCAAAAATTGAGTGATCTGACAGAGGTAGCATTTTTAAGACACCATAAACACTCTTCCAACACAAAGGCTGTTTCAAAAGGTATCTGGTTTCGCCCTAAATGTTCTGGTTTCAGGCACAACTATTCAGGGACCTTTTGTGAGTAAAATCTAGGCATTTCAACATGAACAAGAATATTTCCCCATGCAGATTTTGTCGCACAAATTTGCCACGTTGGCTAACAGAAAGCTGCTTTGTGGTCTACACTGCTGACAAAGGACATTTTTTGCCTTGAAAATTTCATTGAAATTTTGCAGATGTTACCACATCTATTTCTAATTAAAGCAGGGCAGCATGTATCCTTTGTTGGGAGGGCAATTCCAGAATTCACCAAAGTGAAAGAAGTGCAGAATGTAAATTAAAGGGATAGCTCACCCCAAAAAAATTTAAATTCTGTCATTAATTATTCACCCTCATGTCATTCGTTCATCTTCAGAACACAAATCAAAATGTTTTTGATGAAATACTTTTACTACTTACAAAACTTTATTCAACACCATCTTCTCTAACGCATTTTAACAATGTCCTAACTACCTATCTTGCGTTGCTGTCTATGCAGGGTCAAAAAGCTTTTGGGTTTCAACAAAAATATCTTCATTTGTGTTCCAAAGATAAACAAATGTCCTACAGGTTTGGAACGACATGAGGGTGAGTAAATAATGACAAAAAATGTATTTTTAAGCAAACTATCCCTTTAAAATTAAATTGGATTCTTTTACCCTGGATCCTAATGTCAAACATAACTGACATCAGTAATGAGTCAAATCTCCCATGCACTTTGTGTAAGAAGCTTCCAAATTAGTCACTTAGGCGGTTCCTTGACGGTTAGGATGTTAGGATGCAAAGCATTGTATTTTACTGTATTGATATTTGTTCTAATATCCTAATGTATTAAATGTTTAATTCTTATAACTGAAACCTATAATTAATTCAACTCAAAGTAGTTAATATACAAACAGTTCTGTAGATAATTTCCATCTTTTAGGTTGTGTGATTTGGTTTTTTTATACCTACTGGCAGACAAAATAAATGCAGTTGGTGACTAAAATCATTTTAGCACTAAAATGACCTAACACATTAATACTAGTCATTAGCTACACTGGTATTATATTGTACAGTATAATGAGTTGTTTTAGACTAATTGTTTAATGAGTTTTTACCTCTGGATTGGCAGGGTTGAAAGCCACATTCACAACCGTTTCAGAGTGTCTCGGGAGCTTATGGAGGAAGTTGCTGCTGCGCATGTCATATATATAGGCCTGGAAGAAAGGTTAAAAAACAAAGTCTCAGCACAGCACATGAAACACATTATTAACATTAATATTAACTAGTTCACTAGTGTGTTCCTTTTTACAAATTCATACACTTAGTAAAATCATAGAAGCCTTCACATACTGTCTTTAGCTTCAGTGTCTGAGAGACTTCTTTCAAAAACTTTACAAAAAGTGTATTTGTTCTTTGACAAGGATTTAAATAGCATATTATTTACAGCTTTAACAAATGAATGAGAAAATCAACTATATCTGTCATTAACGAGATAATCGCTGGAGATGTATCTCAGCAGGCTGGTTGGATTCCTCCATATGTTTTTTATTCAGGCCTCTTAGGAAATACACTGAGGATGTTCTGTGGAAGACACAGGTCTCAGTGCCAGAAAGAAGCCAAAGATCGCTAACAGGTTTTTGCAACATTCAATTATGTGTATATTTAAGGCATTTAGCAGACGGCCTTATCTAGAACAACTTACAAATCAACTTCAGCTTGCTTTAGCTTCACATGGAAAACTGAATGTTCAACAGATTCAACACTTTGTCCAAACAAGCAACAAAGGAACAATCAATTAAAGCTCTTTCCTGTTCAAGTTTTATCCAAACCAGCTACCAATAACATTTGTCAATGTTTGTTTTTTTTGGTTGCTGTGTATTGATGGGTATTTCCAACCACAGTGAAATCGAATTGCTAAAGTTTTCTTACATTCAACCACTTACTTTTGCTCATAAATAGACAGTTCACCTAAAATTCTATCATGTGTTTCTTTATCATATAGTTTCAAAAGTGAATGTATCTCTATCTTCTATGGAACATTAAAGAAGAATAAAAAAAAACATCTCTTTGTTTTTTTGTCCATACAATCCTTTCTCATGGTATGTTTCACAGAAGAAATTGACAACAACGGTGCATAAATGATGACTGGATTTTTTAAAGGGGGGTGGGGGTGGGGGTAAACCATTCCCTTAAACTGCTTCTGATAAGTAATGGCAACACAGATGGTTAAAAGTTTAGGAAAATAGCACAACTTGCCATGTTTTCCATGTACCCCATCCTAGATGTGGTCAAAATCAGTCACTTTTTGTTGATCATACTTGTATTTGTTGCTTATGGCTTAATGTGGCTGGGAATTAATGCAGTAATGGGGTGATGATAGAGCTCCTTTTTCTGTGATTGTCTTGTGAAATATAAAATGCATCAACAAATTCATCTGGCTTATGACTGTCTCAAGACTGCCACAAATAACAGCATAGCAGCATAGTAGCTCACTACTGTTGTCTCCGTTCGGCTTCCAAGAAACACTGGAAATCGGGCGGTGCTGTGGAGATCTCCTCAAAACTGTCCTGCTTTACCCAGTACCGACGATTAATAACAGCTATCAACACGCACATATTATTCCACTGACTTGAGCAAAGACTAAACACACATACACAAACAGAGCAAAGACAGCAGTCCTCCCACATTGATGGAGTGAATGGTGACACATATGGAAAAGTCATTGTTCAGAGAAACTAAAAATATTTTTGTTCAAAATTTGGATTCTAATAAAAAATATAGGCTAAGATATATGTACATTAATGACAGCAGCACAGCTTCATGAACTCCACAAGTTTGTGTAAAATCTAATGATCCTGATGTAAGAATAAACCAAACAGCATCTTGTGCTCCATTGGAAGCAAGGACATCTGACCATTTGTATAACAACATCTACATAATCAATTTTACTTGAAACTAATCAAATTGTGTTCAATTGACCTAGAAATAGTGCCAGTGTTCTCTGTGAAAACCTAAATCTAGGTCATTCATAAGCGTTCGCATGAGACAAAATCCACTATCGCGATTCATTTTTCATTAAATTGAGTAACATCCACAGTTTTTTTTCCCTAGGTCATTAGGACAACAGCTCTGTAGAAGATACTTTTTCTCAGAGATCTTTTAACAACAGAACACCATGAAAGTATGGATATCCCACTGTTTTCCTCATATGAGCGAATTGTTTTGACAATTCTGGCAAAAGACACAAGACATGGAGAAGCTCAGCAGTAAATGTGATGCAGCTGCTGGATATGATAAGACATACTCAGAGAGAAAACTAAGGAGGTCAACGGAAAAAAGTGGTCCAGCGAAACAGAGATGATTGTAGGTTCCTCTCAAACTACCCATCTAGACAGCATTTGTGGTGTAAATTTAATGCGCAGTTTAATGCAGTCTTTCCAACTTGTCATCTATCTATCTATCTATCTATCTATCTATCTATCTATCTATCTCTCTCTCTCTCTCTCTCTCTCAAACTTTGTAATTTCATTTGGTGAAGAAATTGCTGAATAAAGTTATTTTTCAAATAGCATCATCCAATTCCAGTTAAATCACTGATGTCACATGGACTATTTTAACAATGTCCTTACTACCTTTCTGGGCCTTAAACGTGGTAGTTGCGTTGCTGTCTATGCATGGTCAGAAAGCTCAGATTTCATAAAAAAAATCTTAATTTGTGTTCTGAAGATGAACGAAGGTCTTGCAGGTTTGAAACAACAGGAGGGTGAATCATTTCTGACAGGGTTTTTAATTTTTAAAGGGTTACTCCACCCCAAAATGAAACGCGAAGAAAACAAAAATAAGACTTTATTCAACAATTTGTCTCCTCCGCGTCAACGTAGTGCTATTTTGGAGAGTATCCACTGGATGCAAACGGCGTACGCTGTTCTCTGTCAGCTCTGTCATGCAGATACACTGTTTTCATTCGAATCAAAAGTAGAAAATGTATCCATGTGCTGCGACTGACAGAGAACAACATACGCTGTATGCGTCCAGTGGATACTCTCCAAAATGGTGCTACGTTTACGTGGAGGAGACGAATTGTTGAATAAAGTTGTTAATTTGGTTTTCTTTGCATACAAAAAGTATTCTCATAGCTTTGTAAAATTATGGTTGAACCACTGATGGCAGATGGACTATTTTGACGACGACTTTTCTGGGCCTTGACAGTGTTATTTACACGCCAGTCAATGGGACAGCCACAAAGCTCCCGGTTTTCATCCAAAATATCTTAAATTGTGTTCCGAAGAAGAATGCAGCTTTTACGGGTTTGGAGCAACATGGGGGTAAGTGATTAATCATTCATTTCATTTTGGGGTGGAGTAACCCTTTAAGGCTGTGGATCCAGAATATTGTCTATATTTGACACTGTCTTTACAGATTCAACTCCATTAAGAGATAAAAGGAAAACCTGTTCTTACCTATAATGTGAGAAATGTGGTATTCAGCAGTCCTGAATGGCGGTTTTATTACCACTGTCAAGATACACAGGCTTATACTGGGCCAGAACAGGATTATCTGATTTACAACTATTTTGTACATTCTGAACAATGCTTGTAAAAGTGTGGAGGAACTATGAATTATTGGTCTTATGAATTCTATTACACCTAGTGACACCATAAAACACTCCACTAAAACAAGCAGAAGCTATTCTCAATAAACACAAGGAGAGGAAACAGAGACAAAGCTTACAGGACATTGTAGCAGGAGATATATTACTGTAAATGTACTCACAGAATGGTCCTCTGAGCCAGTAGCTATGAAGCGACCGCAGGGTGAGAAAGACGCAGTGCAATGGTGACAGCGGTTAACATGGCCCTCATAGCGGCGAACACACCTGACAGAGATGGACAAAAAGAAAGATAATGAACTAAAGATTAGTTACGTTATGTGAATAATTCTTTTTTTCTTTTGGCTATGTAAACTGGTTTGCAGGCACTTTGTGAATAATACACATAGGGTTCACATGAAATACCATTTGCTAAAGTGACTCAGTGTTGCCCTTTATGCTTTACTTCAAATATTTATCCATTAGGATGCACTTTTTTGTCTGTCAAGCAGCTGGAAAATACATACACCTAGATTAAATAACATGCAGTATAAATGACTATTACCAAATTTGGACACGTTTGCATTGTACACAATCGCAATATTCACATTTGACTCAACCCACTCAGGAAAGTAAAGTCTCTGGCATGAAAAACAAAAGGGTCATCCATTTTTAAAGCAAATCTGTTTAAAACCAGCTTTTCCATGGCTAATTTTGGCTTTCTTTGTAGACATGACCTCCTTTAGTATGTAAATATTCATTGAGCGGACACTATTTATTCAAAGCAACATACAGCAGATAGGAACCATCTTCTGGAACACTGTGATGACTAAGAAGACATCAAGTATGTCCAAAACCACAGAATAATGTTCACTGGAGAAGGACCACACATCTGGAGGCCGTGTTTTCTTCATGAAGGTGCTATCAAATAGTCAGGATCCATGTTTCATCAGACTCCAATGTGTTCCAGAGGGACAAAGTAAACTAATGTGGGAAGAAACTTTAGAAAGCACATGAGACGATGCTACTCTTCATTACTCCCATGAATGGATGGGGGTTGTGTTTTCCATTTCCCTGCATTTTTCTAGTTTATACTTAATGATGGAGATAACGTTACATACTTGGAAAAGCTTGAAGTGAAAAGAAATATAAAGCCATTGTAAAACAAATTCGATTTCAGGAAAGCCTTCTACTTCTCCAAGGTAATGAGTGCTCCATAAAGCTCTGTATGTAGTATTTCAAGTGGCCAGGTAGTGGCCAAAAGTGATCCACATTTTTGTGGATGTGTCTTCTTTGGGTGAGAAGTAATAACACTGAATTTAAACAAACATGTGCTCATTCGTTGGGAATTTAGGGTCTGCACTTTAAGCATCCACAATTTAAAAAGTGCTTTTTAAAAATCCACAGAGGGGAAATTGCCCTTAGTGCTTAACCCTAAACTTTTTACAAATATAAACTATGATTTGTGCCTAATGAGATCATTATGCCATTAAGAAGTCACAAAATGGGCATATAAAGTGATTTAATGCTAGCCCACCTCTTATCGTCTGCCTTTATGGACCAGCACAACCATATAATAAATTAACTCTTTTAATGAGACTGCATAGGTTGCCAAAGCATGCTGCAAACAAACAAATAAACAAACAAAAAACCTGGCCCAGACGCAAGCAGACAACCAGAGAAATATTTATAAAGGTCAAAATATACTGCACTGCAACAAGAGACGAAAAACATCATCGAACAGCTTGCCTGAGGTTCCTGCTCATCACATGAGTGGATCTGGTTGTTGTGTTCAGTCTGATTGCTTTGCACGCCTTTATGAATCTACGGTGATTTTCTGAGGGTTTGGGTCTTGATTCACATCCTGTGCGAGCCAGGTTAATCTGCTTCTCATTAGCTAAAAAGATTATGCTTTAAAGAAAAGCATAAACAAATTTATTGTGTAAAGCCCACATATTTTCTTCGTATTTAGTCAACCACCAGAGCGGAAACGAGCAACATGCCAACCGGAGAACCACCAGAGAGGCTGTTGTATTATGCCATGGCAAAATTCAGCTATGAGTATCTATAAATACTGTATAAGCTGTGGCATGTAATCACAGGTGTGCTATTACTTTTGAATAAGATCTTGATAAGAGGAGCAAAAAACATCCCATAACCACCATGCAACACCTAGAACGCTCTAGCAACTGCATAGCACGTTCATAACAGCATTTTCTTGTCACTGTGGTTATTCCCCATTCAATGACATATGAATGACGTTAAAAAAGCTGTTTGGAGACGATCCCAAAAAGAACCGATTCTCTGATTCACTTGTTGATTCTTTCTGTACATCACTTTGGATCAAATAAATGCAGGCTTGGTGAGCAGAGACTTAAAAACTTACTGTTCAAAAACTTTTGACTGGTATTGTATGTGTTGGGTCTCACCAGCAGTGCCCTGACCTCCTGTGCAGCTGAAGACACAGTGATGTTTCAGAGAGGAGTTTTTAGAAAGTCTTTAGAAAGCACTTTAGGATCTGTTGCCAGTATTTCTCATCCATAATTCAAAATCCACAGGGCTGCTGCTCTCCTCTTAGCCTGAAGTTCAATATACTACTTTATACCTGAAAGGAAGCATTTTAATTGTGATATGCAAAACATACAGTCCCAGAACAGAAGATGAGAAGATGTTCCATAAGCATCAGTCTTCCACAGCTCCTTGGCTTTTGGCTTAGGGTTTTGTCTTGGCCGGTGGACTGATGTCACTTGTGTTTTAAATGAAGTCTGGGGGGAGATAAAGCCATTTCACGTGCCTGAAGTCGGAGCACTGTCAAAGAGCCAGCCATTGGAAAAATGGAAAAATACACATAAAATGGCCTGTGCTGAAAGACACTGCTGCCAGACCTCAGTTTGTCAATGACTGCAGGCAAATGATGTCACTAATTCTCACATACGCTCCCGTCCATGTTTCCCATGTTTGACCTGCATTTATCTTTAGCTTTCTGTCTTAAGTGTTTTTCATGATTTCTTCTCTTTGACAACTTTCCTTTCTCTTTTCCACTGGAACTAATCCTTCAGAGAAGTGAAAAAAATAAGCTGTCCTGCAAGGTTGTTTCAGCCAGTCGTTGTAATGATGCTATTTTTCTGTAACTCAAGAGAGATCAATCTCATGGTTTTTATAGCTAATGTGACACTTTGTGGTCCCGTGTGCAAAGATGGCAAAATTCAACTTCAGGGGGGTCGTGCAGCAGCTAAAAAACTGCCACTGAGATGAATGGCAAAGCTAACGGATAGCTTTCTCTAGATATTATAGACCTCCTTGGGGAGGAAACTGTCAGTTGTGAAACTTACAGTATGTTTACATAATATATCGAACTTTATTTTAAAACAGAGAATTCATGCTTCGATGAAGCTGTTGGTTTCTGCAGGGATGGATGAAGTTGTTAAACGCTCCTGACCAGAACTCGACCTGGAACTCGGTGCAAATATTTATCAAGGCACGTAAAAGGTATTCAACACTTTCTGGAATTTGAAAGTAGGACCAGGACGATCTCCAAGCAAAATAGGATGCAGGATGTGTAAGCATAGAAGCAATTCACACCATTTCACAAAGTGGGGGAATAAAAGAAGGCCAAGATATATTTCATCCATTCCTTCTGCTGCCCTTATAAGGTAAATGGAACTAAATGAAAAGTTCATGTGCGGAATATCTATACAGACATGAAATATCACTAAGTTCGGAGAAAAATATGTTCAGAGTCTGGAACTTTCCGCACAGATTCCTGTACCTGTAGTTGCTGTCTCTGTTCTAGTTCTGTTTCTACTTTCATAGGAGGATAGACAGGTCCAAAATACTTTTTCCACTCTGATGCATTCACAGAGTGTTCTTAAAGGAATAGTTGACTCTCTCTAGATTGTTTCCAAAGCCCTGTGACTTATTTTCTGATGTAAAACATAAAATATGATTTATTTTTAAGGAAAATCCTGGCTACTGTTTTCCATATAAAGAAAATGGAAGGGGAATGGCTGTTAAGCTCCAAATAAACAAACATAAACACTATAAAAGTAACATAAAAATATATTTTACAAAAGACTTGATTGCTAAGAAGGTGGTTAGTTAATAGAATAAAATAAAATTAAAGAAGCCTTTTCTGCTTATGAAGGCTGCATTTATTTGATTCAAATACAACAAAAAAAATTATATATATATTGTGAAATATTGCAATTTAAAATAGTGGTTTTCTATTTTAGTATACTTTAAAATATAATTTATTCCTGTGATGCAAAGCTGAATTTTCAGCATCATTACTCTAGTCATCAGTGTCACATGATCCTTCAGAAATTATTCTAATATGCTGATTTATTATCAATTGTTCTGCCTAATTAAAAAAAAAAAAAAAAATTATATATATATATATATATATATATCTGTAACAAAAGTTTGGGGTCAGTAAGACTTGCAATTTTTTTTTTTATGAAGTCAAGGCTGCATTTATTTTATAAAAAATACAGAAAATAAACTGTAATATTACAAAATGTTATTACAATAGAAAATAATGGTTTTTATTTTCATATCATTTAAAATATAATTTATTCCTGTGATGCAATGCTGATTTTTCATCAGCTGTTACTCAGTTACCCAGGCTTAAGTGTCACATGATCTCTCAGAAATCATTCTGATATTCTGAATTATTAGTAGAATTATCAGTTTTGGAAACAGTTGTGCCAGTGTTTTTTTTTGAAGCTGTATTTTTTTCTTTCAAGAACAACATTTATTCAAACTATAAATCTTTTCTAGCAATGTAAATCTATTATGTCACTTTTTATTAATGTAACAATTTATTCATTTCTTTAAAAAAAAAAAAAAAGAATGAATAAACATTTACTGACCCCAAACTTTTATTTTATATTATTATAATATTATATTATCATGCATGTGTTGATTATACACTACCGTTCAAAGTTTGGGGTCAGTAATTTTTTTTCTTTGTTCCTTTCTTTGAAAGAAGGATGTGTTAAATTGTTAAAAAGTGATAGTAAAGACTTACATTGTTAGAAATAGATTTCTATTTTGAATAAATGCTGTTCTTTTGAACTTTTTATTCATCAAAGTATCCTGAAAAAAGTATCACAGGTTCCAAAAAATATTTTAGGCAAAACTTTTTCTAACATTAATAATAAATCAGCATATTAGAATGATTTCTGAAAGATCGTGTGACATGATCAAAATTCAGCTATGCATCACAGAAATAAATTATATTTTAAAAAGTATTAAAATAGAAATTTTAAATTGCAATAGTATTTTATAATATTACTTTCTTCTGTATTGTTGATCTAATAAATGGAACTTTGATGAGCATAAGAGATGATTTGAACAGCATGAGTGTTCAAATGATGAGAAATTTGGGCAAACTGTTACTTTAAGAACACTCTGTTGAAAGAAAAAACATTTTGTACTAATCTGTCTTTCTATGAAGAATGAAACAATACCAAACAGAGACAGAAACTACAGGTAGAAGAATGTCCTGAACGTTCCAGACTCTCCAGACTGAAAAGTATGTGTTCATCATCTTGTGGGTGAATAGATGATCTTCTACAGATTTCAACTGATAAATGGATAAGAAAACATGTTCACCTTCACCTTGAATCAAACAAGCATAAATTAATTTTGAACTAGAACTAATTGAATTAAGATTCAATTTAAAATTTATGAGCAGGTTTATTTTTCAAATTCCTTTTGGTGTTGGTGTATATTTAACATGAGCTTATACAGAACAGCGAGGGGCTGCGAAAGAAACAGCATTGCTGTATTCGCTCAGTGTCCAGCTGAAGCAAAGTGGTTACTGTTAGGTCAACTGCAGAGAGGGAATTCTTTCCAAAGCCCTGTTGGCTGAGGTCCGGCCGAGGCTTAGCTTTGAGAGAATCTGGAAATTTTGGATTCTTAGTTTAAATGATATATGTACCTTTCTGACTAAACCTAATCCTGGATCTTAACGATCTTATGGGTATTATGTAATGGTAGTATCCCGCAAGCTTATAAACACCCTGGGATTTGACCGTTATTCACTTTTCTGAAGGACAGGTTATCAGTGCTTTAGTGAGGTGAGTGCTTGACAATGTATGCTAGGCTGAGCATCATACAGGATGTAGAAGGTCACTGCAGCTAACTAAATCATACAAATATTGTAACATTCATCAAAAGATAATCTGCACAAGATACTGAATATTCAACATTTAGGTCTAAAAATGGAAATTTACCCTAAACTTAGCATTTTTTTTCTGTTTAAAGGTTTCCGAAAACCAGGAGATCAAGGGACCTACCTTGCAGTGCGCAGGTCCCACAATTTCAGACCATCTGTTATAGCGCTGCTCAGGAAGAGATTGTACGATTCCAAAGCCTGTGTACAGAATGGGGATCCCTGGATAAAAGAAGGAAATCAATGATCCTAAATATAATTTAGCACCAATTATTTCAGTCTTTAGTGTCACATAATCCTTTTAGATATTATATATATATATATATATATATATATTATATATATATACACACACACAATGTGACCCTGGACCACAAAACCAGTCATAAGTCGCTGGGGTATATTTGTAGCAATAGCCAAAAATACATTGTATCTGTCATAATTATAGATTTTTCTTTTATGCCAAAAATCATTAGGATATTAAGAAAAAATCATGTTCCATGAAGATGTTGTGTACATTTCCTACCGTAAATATATAAAAACTTATTTTTTATAAAAAAGTAATATGCATTGCTAAGAACTTAATTTGCACAACTTTAAAGGCGATTTTCTCAATATTTAGATTTTTTTGCACCCTCAGAGTCAAGATTTTCAAATAGTTGTATCTCGGGCCAAATATTGCCATATCATAACATTATCATAATATTACTTTTTTTGTATTTTTGATCAAATAAATGGAGCTTTGATGAGCAAAGAAAAAACATTACAAAAAAAAACATTACAAATCTTACTGATCCCAAACTTTTGAATGACATTGTGTACATATACTGTGTATACATTACAGCATGAGTGTTCAAATGATGAGAACCATACATCAATGGAAAGCTTATATATATATATATATATAAAAGTAGCAATCATAAGAAGACATTACGGTTCCCAAAACTTTTGGATGTTAGTATTCCTGAATTGCATGAAAAATGAGCATACAAAATTTATTTGCTCCAAAGCATCTCATTCATGTAAAATTACTATCCTTAATAAATGGGTATTTAGTTATCATGTTGACCAATCACAAAGAGACTCAAATCTAGTGGGAAACTGCAAACAATCTGCACGTGCATGCTGAAAGTGTGCAGACTTTCCAGAACTGAAATTATCCCAAAAAAAGTCCACCGAATGGAAATGTTTGTCATACATTGTGGAAGACCGGTGAAACCATCTCTCTCTCACCCTAACACAAATACAGATGGTTTAAGGTATCCTGCATGGCTACTCACACACAATTAGATATTCATCAAAAATATTCCCTATGAATGTGGCTTTAGAAAGTGGAACATGTTGTCTACGGTGGAGAATGTAGAGCAGCTGAGAAGTGAAAAGGCTCATTCACAGCTGGCAAGAATTCCCAGTGATCAGCTCTCTTGATCCCTCTAGGCGTCTGTAATGCGTGGGCTTCTTGTTGGAGGATCCCAAATGTACGTAAGAGCCAGGTTGTGTTATTGTGAAAAGATCAGACTCACAAGTACAGCAGACAATGTGTAGCGTGACTGGAGACTGGTATGCTGGTATGGAAAGTGGCCACTCAGGGAACGTGGGAGAGTGCCTGCTAGCTAAAGCCATTATACTGTGTTAGATCAGTTAATCCAGTCCACTGTCCACTTGTATACCCAACTAATCTCAGCTGACCCTCACAAACTAGGGAGAATCTGGGTCAACGAAACCACAAAACACGTGATCACTGCTCTCACGTCATAGGTATTAGTAAAGACTTACATTGTTACAAAGAAGGCTGAAGAAATGTAGTATGGTTTCCACTAAAATATTAAGCAGCACAACCATTTTTTCGAATGGTTTTCTGTTTTGCGACCACCAAATCAGCACATCAGAATAAGTTCATAAGTTCATTTTTTGTTTGTAACTTATTTCAAAAACTAAAACGTTCATATATTCTAGATTCATTACATGCAAAGTAAAATATTTCAAAAGTTTTTTTGGTTTAATTTTGATGATTAGAGCTTACAGTAGACGTCTTGGCACCCCAAATCATTACTGACTTCAGAAACTTCACACTGGACTGCTTGAGCTTGGATTCTGTGCCTCTCCAGTCTTCCTTCAGACTCTGGGAACGTGATTTCAACATGAAATGCAAAATTTACTTTTATTTGAAAAGAGGACTTTGGACCATTGAGCAACAGTCCAGTTCTTTTTCTCCTTAGCCCAGGTAAGATGCTTCTGATGTTGTTTCTGTTGCAGAAGTGGCTTGGTAGTCCTTTTCCTGAAGACGTCTGAGTGTGGTGACTCTTGATGTTCTGACTCCGGCTTCATTCTACTCCTTGTGAAGCTCTCCCAAGTGTTTGAATCAGCTTTATTTGACAATATTCTCAAGCTTGGAGTCATCCCTGTTCCTTGCGCACCTTTGCATACTCAATTTCTTCCTTCCAGTCAACTTTGCATTTAATATGCTTTGATACATCACTCTACAACAGCCACCCCATTCAGTAATGACCTTCTGTGACTTACTCTCTTTGTGGAGGGTGTCAGTGATTGTCTCCTGGACCATTGCCAAGTCAGCAGTCTTCCCCATTAGTGTGGTTTCAAAGAACAAGAGATACCCAGAATACTATAGGGATGGTCATCTAATGAAACTCAAATGTAAATATTATAATAGTTTGAGATAATGGATTTTTGACTATCATGAGTTGTACGCTCTAATCATCAAAATTAAAACCCCAAAAACTTTTGAAATGTTTTACTTTACATGTAATGAATCTAGAATATATGAAAGTTTCATTTTTTAAAATTAGTTACAATAAAAAGAATGAACGTTTTCACAATATTCTAATTTTTGGAGATGATCATTTATTGGGTACTTTCATTTGAGAGGCGGCTGTCCCTAATCCCTAAACTTCATTTTATGGATATGAGATATTGCTGAAATAATTTTGAATTTTTTTTCCATTGTTGTTTTTAAAAGTATCTGAAGCAAAAAAAAAAAAAATTATATATATATATATATATATATATATATATATATATATATATTATATTATATATTATATATTTCCTTTGTATATTTTCTTTTCTTTGTTTTGGTAATGACATTTTTGGTTTTTTTGGGTGCTATGCCATAAAAATATCACAACCAAAACATGTCATCATTGTTTTAGTAGTTACAAAAGGGAACACATAATTAAAAATAAACAAAATTTTTGTACAGTTATAATTTTTTTTTTTGTATTTTAGTATGTTACTTTTTTAGTATACAAGTTAAAATTCTGTAATGTGATGTGGTCGCTACCAAAGTATTACTGCCACTACCGAAACATGGGGTATTTTGTCAAAAATAAAATATACCGGATTATCAACTAAGATATTATGATAGTTTTTGGTTCAATGTATATTCAAACTATACATATCAGTAAGATCAATGTTTTGCCTTAAGAACTGAAAATACAACAAATATCAAAATTACACTTAAAAAAATGTTCTAAATGCGATTGTTCTGAAAATATGTTCATAAATTTGCAAAAAAATTATATTTACAATGTAGATGTACGCAAAATCTTAATAGGTCAATCTAACCCCTCTTATTAAATTATTATTACTGTGTTTCAATAGTGACAAATTTGGGACCTGGATTAGTGGATGGAGTGTAATGGTGAAGTCCATGTTGATTCAAGACAATCTGACAAATGAAAAGGGACAATATGCAGACATTCGTAAAACATCACCCTCTACGGATGGAATGTGCTTACCCAACATGCTTGGCTTAAGTCAGATCCTCCCTCAACTTATTTCATGTATCTGTCCTAATCTGCAAACCTGAGGGATTTGGAGCAAGATACTGAGCAAGACAAATGGGACACGTGAGACCTACAACTTAGGCCCACCTTGGAAAACCTCACACAACTGTGGTTTGGATTGTCACTAAAACGGTGAACTTTTATCCTTAAAAGAAGAAGACATCATATCTTGCATAACGTTCAGAGAGGCCTTATATAATGGGAGGAAGGGAGTGCCAAACTGCAGAGAAAATTTGGTTTGGACAGGCGATTTGTTAAGCAACTCCAACGCGAGCTGAATCCGTTCATTTGCTTTCACTTCCTTCAAGGTTGAAAGCACATTAAAGTTGAGGTTAAACTTGGATATTCAGAGCCATCTACTTCTTCCTGACTACAGCCTGAATAGACTAATATCTGGGAGCCCCTTTCTCCTCTCAGTATGATTTCCCAGCGAACAAAACTCGTAC
This sequence comes from Cirrhinus molitorella, assembly GCA_033026305.1. NCBI lineage: Eukaryota > Metazoa > Chordata > Actinopteri > Cypriniformes > Cyprinidae > Cirrhinus > Cirrhinus molitorella. The sequence goes on along the minus strand of CM065126.1, from coordinate 32,878,899 downwards.
AATCAGCTTCATTAACTATAATTATCTTTAAGATGTTGGCTCAGTCAGCATTTCCTTGGTATTGTTTCTGAAAGTGACTTCATCATGGTTGCCATGCATGAGAGGTTAAACCAAGAGCAAAGTGAGTCAGAAACAAAGTGCCTTAGTTTGGGTTTACAACAAACCCAGAGCACAGTCCAGCCTCACAATAAAAATACATACACTACCCACAAACAGCTTAAGTGGTTTGTAATTCCAATTTTAGTGTTGTAGCTCAATGGCCACCACCAGTATTGAGTTGTGTGCACCTTGTAAATGACCACAGAGGTCAGAAAAATCTGAGTGAAAACAGCACTGGTTTCTCGCAGCATGAACGTCACTACATTGTTTTTAAAAACAAGTTTTAGGGGCCGGAGAAAAAGGTTGGTTGTGAATACCTGCCATTAATATAAAAAACACAGCCATTCAAAAATACAAAGATTTGGTGTTAGTAAAATTTTCAATGTTGTTGAAAGAAGTCTCATGCTCATCAAGGCCATCACTTCATTCTTCAGTGTCACATTACCTGGGTTTCCATCTAAAGTTTTGAATTTAACTTATGCTCAAAATTTGAATATTGGCAAACACACACTGTTTCCTTCCAATGGGTCAAAGAGAACAAAATTGTCACATCCTGATAAACTGGCAATAAATATCACTAAGAATGAAGCCACTGAATATAATGACTTCCATATATAATATATTATTTGCGCCTCAGACCGGGTAGACGAAACAAAAAAAGCTATACAGAAATACTTTGACGGCAGACTTTTCTTGGGCATTTTAGAATGACCATAACATTTTAGATCTAGATTTAGATTTTAGATTTTTTTTTTTAAATGACATTGAATCCGTGAATCAATCTTTTCTGGTTTTTATTACAGAAAACATTTAAAACAAGATCTGATTAATGTGAATCGTATCATTGGTCCTCTCCACTAGATGTCACCCTCTTATTTGCCTTGCACTAATACAACTTGTCATTCATTCAGTGCTTATGGCGGAGATACTCCCTGCGTTCCATTCAGATTCTGTGCAAAGGGCCCTTTGAAGTGGCAAGTTTTGAGCACTTCAGTTTGGACCGGTTTGGAAGTGCTCTTCATAGGGCAATATATCCTGTTCGGAACACACTGACACACTACAAATCTTCAGAAGCATTTGACATCACGCGCAAAGGCGCCATTTCCGCAATGAATAAATGAATAAACAGCGTGACGCACTGTTTTGTTTACTACACACATAAAGTAACAACCCATCAAAATAAAAGTTTAGTTTAACATTAAAAAACGGTCAGAAAAATATTACTATTTAACAGTCTTAAGAGTTCATGCAACAACAATGCTACTACTACTATGACTTCTAATAAATATTACTAAATCTTCATTTTTAAATGAGTAATCACATTTGTTTTCTTTTGAATTTTTACAGTAAACCTGTGCAGCACTTTATTTGCCCCAAAAATAAAAGGGATTAATTTTCATTTGATCGGGATAAATTAAATCAGTGATTTATGCCTTCATCTGATTACCAGAAAAATTAAGACGTACATTTTATAGGGCCCTATTATTGTTTGAAAAAAGGACCCTATACATAAAAAAGAATAAGTTTAAAATACAGGCCTGTGGCCCTTAATTTCTTTTTATGAATTCACCATTTGTAAACTGATGATAACTGTTAAATTTGTAGAAATATCAGTAGCATTTGTATTAAAACTATATTCACTGAATGTAATAAAAAAAAAAGCGAGAATCGAATCGAGAGCTCGCAAATCAAAATCGAGTAGAATCAGGACATCTGAATCAATACCCAGTCCTAGTTATGTTTCCATCACCCTGTTTTTATGTGCATTTTAAAGTATTGCATAAGAAATGACCGACAAGGTGCGTTTCCATTACAGATTTATACAAAACTTTGCCAATATTTTATAAATGTTGATAAAAAAATGACAATGTTTCCATTAACCAATGCTATGTGACTAAACTGTAATTTTTTTCCTGTCACGCCAAGTCATGATGACCGCTGTTGGTAGGTTTATGTATATCGCAGTCACTGCACTAGCCATTGTTTTTAATCAAAGAAAGCAAAGCAGTGTCATGTGCTATAGGATGGCATAACCTAACAAATCAGCGATCTTGTTGTACAGCATCTGAAATGTTATGGTTATCCTGAAATGCCAGAGCAGAGTCTGCCGTCAAAGTATTTCTTTATAATTCCCTCCCAGAACTGTCTCACATAACTGCATTCCCAAACAGAATGCATCCACCTCTGAAAACAATGGCTGGATTTATTGCAAGTAGGTGCAAGTAATTAATTATATATGAAAATTTGTATATTCAGTGGCCTCTCCTACTTCTCTTAGTGATATTTATTACCAGTTTATCAGGAAGTGATGATTTTCTCTTTGATTTGTTTGTATGGAAATGGTGCCTATTCGCAAATGTTTTATGTAATATTCCAGTTTTGCGAATAAGTTAAAGGAGCATTTCTCCCGGAAAAGCAGATGGTAAGTGAAACAACATCAAAACAGTCTGTTTTATTGGCAATCCTAACACAAGTGATTGTCGAACTTAGCTCTGCCCACGGTGCGCCTCCAGAAGTTCGGAAAGCTGTATTTTTCTTTTATAAATATGATAAAACTAAAGACTTTTTGGAGATATTAAGGATACATTACAACTCTATAGGTACTCAGGATTAACATGAGGTTAGGTGAAACTGTGTATGTTATGTACCATTTATAAATAAACAGTTTTCTCTTTACTGCAGAAGTACATATAGGAGCAAATTTCAGGCACAGGGGGCCTTGCATCCCAATTTTTTCAACATTAATATTTTAATATAACATTATAGTCATTATGGCCTTTAAAAATGTTTTTTTGAGGAGGTGGGGTAGTGCACAATAGGCCCCTGTGGTGCGGCCCAAGCTTTTGTCCTTAATGGCATTTTTTTCCTTACATTACTTTTACTTTTGTACTTTAAGTAGTTTTGAAACCAATACTTTTACACTTTTACTTGAGTAAAAAGCTTGAGTTGATACTTCAACTTCTACAGAAGTATTTTTAAACCCTAGTATCTATACTTCTACCTGAGTATTGAATGTGAATACTTTTGACACCAGTGCATTTCACATCGTATTACAGCCACAATCTAATCTATGGCTATATTCTGAGGTTTGTGTGACACAGCGTGAAACTAGACTTCTTCAGCCCAACATAAAGCATATTTACACTGTCTGAATTATTCCCTATCCCCTGTATAATGCACTGCTTGTCATTCACCATACAGAAAATACAAATTCTGTGAACAAGTGACCGATTCAGCTGCAGATTTAGCGTGTAGAGGGTGGGATGCTTCGGATTCTAGAGAACATTTGATTTGACAGGAAGTTGAGAAGCTGAAGTGTTAGTGGAATCGTTGTTCCATATTGGCGGAAGTTAGAGACTGTAAGTTTTGAATGCTTACATCTTCTAAATGCTAAATTTGTCATTGTTTTGGAGAACACTATCTTATACACAGCAAAAAATGCTTTTCTTACTTACATTATTTGTCTTGTTTTCAGCCAAAATATCTAAAAATTCTTAAATCAAGAAGGACTTTCTAGGCAAGTAAAAATTATTGTCTTGTTTTCAGAAAAAAGAAGTCACAATTAAGTGAGTTTTTGCTTAAAACAAGCAAAATAATCTGCCAATGGTGTAAGCAAAAAAATCTTATTTAAAGCAGAAAACTAGATTATTTATCTTACCCCATTGGCAGATTAAAAAACAAGACAATAATTTTTACTTGTCTAGAAAATCCTTCTTAATTTAAGAATTTTTAAGATATTTTGTCTGAAAACAAGACAAAAAAAGTCTAAGCAAGAAAAGCATTTTTGAAGTGTAGATAACCTTCAGGCTGACATACTCATACTAATAGCCAAAAACATACATTTTGATTACATGGGGACTTTAAATTCTTTGGATGGAAACCCAGCTATTGATCCATCAGGAGCAATGGTGGGAATCCACTGGTCTACATAGTATATCAGTCCCTTATTTTAAAGGAGCAAGAAAAATCCTAGCCGACATCATGTGCTCTCATTTGTCTTACCTTGTTCTGGGTAAGGTGGTGGGCAGCTCGACAATGGGCATCAGGGATCTGAGCGGCCATACAGCCCTGGTTCATATCAAACACCTGAATGGTGCGGTCAGCGCCAGCAGCCAAAACGATATCTGACACACTGCGGTTAAAGAGTTAAACACTTCAGCTTGTGTCCTGTCATCTTGAATGAAATCCAGTACTGTTATATAACCGTTTTCTGAATAGTTCTTATAACTTATAACTTTTATAGCCTACCAATGAGATTACCCTCTATATTACATTATACTCTGTAAAAGCAGTATTTCATAGTAAACGCAGGACAAACTATAACAAAGTTACAGAGGAAAATCTTATTATTAAGCGAATGTGTTCCACCGCATGTGTTGCCAAATCAGGCTGCCGCATTACCTCACGTAAGGATAAGATGAGCTCAATGAGTTATTAACAAACTGCGGAGTTCAGAACATGTATTGCTTAGTAAATTACATGTAAAAGATTAAAGGATAAAAGATGAAGACATAGCTGGATATCAGACAGATATGAATCAATTTTGCACACTTGACTGAATTTATGTTTATCAAGAGCTTAAAAACCTTTCAATTTAAAAGCTTAAATGTTGACGAATATAAAAGTGTTTGGTATAGTTATGTAAAATATTGAAGATGCAAAATATTCGGAATAAGCCTGTGTGTCATTTATAGCCAAAGACATGATTAAAATTTAACAGGAATACTGTACTACTCATGCAATGATACTTTCAGCTATTGCTGAATTGTGCAAAGTCAGGTGTTTTAGGATACAAGAGTAGAAGTCATTGATGGCTGACACTGAAGTGATGTCCGTTCCTGACTTCATGCTAAATTTACTGGTCAATTTAAACTTGCTTCTTTGTTTATACCTGTGAAAAGTAAAATTAAAGACATTCCATAAATTCAAACTTATTTTAAATAATTTCTATGGATTATAAAAAAGCATTGCAGTAGAAGCTGTGTGGACATGAACCTGATGTGCAAAATACATATGGAACATTTTACAGAAATATGGAAAAAAAGAAGAATCTAGGTGTAGAGATTTTCTATAACCTTACATAATGCTGAAAAGGGGCTTCTGCACATAATTATTCTCTGTAAAAGGCACAGATGTTCCATCATGAATAGAATATGATGTGCAATATCTGGCTCATGTCTCCTATGTATCCTTTACAGGACCTTCCCAACACTTGTGTTTAGATACACAGTATAAAGACTGCGATTCTTCTCTGATTCTTAAGAAATGATCCACGGATTCTCCACAGACGAGTGCTTACCCCTCTAGCCCTCTAGACATATATATTGTATTACACCGACAAAAATATATACAGAAATTCTACACATCTTCCTGCCTTAGAATATGAAGTATGTGGTTGTTAAATTAAACAGTGCTGACTAGAGGTTAAATTAGGATTTTTGAGATGAGGCACCCTAAAATCTGATATCTTGGCATACTCCCAGTTTTTACAAGCCCTTGAAACTGAACCTTTCTTTTGGCAGAAGGTCCCCAACACACTGCGTTTATTGTTACTTGCTCATTGTCCATTAACTGCTTGTACCTCTTGATGTCATCTCTTGTGGTGTCCAGATGGTAAAGGTACAGCATTAGATTTGATCCCGACGCCAGCAGTAAAAACTTGTCCAGATAATAAAACTGAGCACTTCTGATGGGATTTGCGAACTGGTCATCTCCCTGGAGAACCATGAAGTTAAACAAACAGTGCATAAACAGACAGTCAGTAAGTCACATCAACATCACAGTTTATTAATAGCCTTTAAATAAGTGCTAAGTGCATTCATGTCACAGCACATAAAATACAGCACCATATCAGCCTAAAATATCACAATCTCATCCATTCTCTCTTTTTTTTACCAAAGATGGAGTGTGAAGAGATAAATGAGGATAGAGGAACATAGGAATGTTGTTTTTCTGTCTGGCTAATATGAGACTAATGAAAGTCAAGGAGAGACAATTTGGTGAGTGGAATATGAGCGCTACTGGATATTTAATGTACTTGTTATATAAGAGTATTTTTACGCATTATTGTCTTTCAAAATGAGTGCAATTATAGTGCATCACTTTTACCACCTTAGAGTAAACTGTCTGCTTTTATTATGCTGCTTTTGAATGAATAATTATTATTTATTATTCGTACTGTTCATGCTACCAGCCCTGTTTATTATTGCAGACTGAGGATTTTCTCTTTAACATAAATGACACAAACACTGATGCATTGGGTCATATTTGGCTCCAGATGCACACACAGATGCACAGGTCTAGGAGGCTGGGTGGGAAGACACCAGAAAGAGACCCTGAGCCAGAATGTGACTGAAGAAAACTGATTTGAATGAACTTCAGTTGCGTTGGGGGTTCTGGGAAAGAGGAAAATTAGGGTTTAGAGAGGTCTGCAAGTGTTTAGAGCACTGATGTGCTGACCAGGGGCCTGTACAGATGCCTTTGACGTTCCAACAGAGGAACACTGCCAAGAGAAACACTTCCCACAGGCGTACGCATTCAAATGCAAATGAATTTTTCTGAATCTTAAAACTTTTCTTCACGTACCTCGCTTATTGGTTCACTCTGAGCTGGACTTGACGATAATTGTAGGTACTGCGTAAGCTCAGAACTAATAGCACTTTTTAAATTGCTCATGTCAGTGCATGGGCTGTATTTGGTTTAATTGTTGATACGTTACCATGGTCAGAACAGGTTCAGAAGCATTCGTGGCCCAGATGCAAAGGGTGGGGTCATCGGAGGTACTCAAAAACCACCGCTTACTGTGACTCCAGCATACAGAGTTCACAGCCTTACTGTGCCCTGCAAAAAGAAAACAACAGAGCCACAATTTTAAAGCCAAGGATCACAAAAATGATGATCACCTTGCAAGGAACCCCCAACATTCCAGGACTTTTTCTCCATGTAGAGGACTTCAGTGGGAGACAACGGGTTGAATGTCCAAATTGCGGTTTCAATGCAGCTTCAAAGGACACAATTCCAGCCAAGGAATACGAAACGATCAGTCATTTTCTACAAAAAATGTATATGCTTTTTAACCACAAATGCTTGTCTTGCACTAATTTGACAAATTACGTAATCACATTGGAAAGATAATGCATGGTTAGCTCTTCGTCTGTGTACTCCAGTAAAGAAACCCATCTCATTTTCTCCTCCAACTTCAAAACTGTCCAACATCTTTTTTTTGAAAAGGGCGTTTGACTTTCTTTGCACATTTAGTTTGTAAACACTGGGTCGGTACTTCCTTGACCTTTCCAACATGACTACATAATGCATTAAGTCGAGCTAGTGCAAGACAAGCATTTGTAGTTAAAGAAAAGAAAAAGTTCACTAGATAGGTCCCTTATTCCTTGAATGGGATCGTCTAGAGCCCTTTGAAGCTGCAATGAAACTGCAGTTTGGACTTTTAACACATTAGCTTCCATTGAAGTCCACTATATGGAGAAAAATCCTGGATTTTTTTCCTCAAAAACCTTCATTTCTTTTCGACTGAAGAAAGAAAGACATGCTGCAAAGGTATTTTAAACTTCTTTTTACCCCTAAGCGAAGAACGAAAAAGAACTTTGCTGTGAGTATCAGGGCCATGGCATCTATTTCATGGACAGGAAGTGCCTCCAAATGTAAGTATTCCCCAACTGTCAGTTTAAGCTGTCAGTATCAAGTGCTGTCAGAATGGCATGCAAAAATTCGAATACTGAATCAATTCCTTTGTGCCACTCATTCAGGAAATGAAAATAAGAGACATGCAAAGGAATTTTACAAAAATAAACACTACAGATTTGAAGCTCTCCCACTACCTGTGTAGACAGCTGGGTTGCCGGTGAGTGAAGAGTTATACAACAAAACAGAACCGTCTCCAAGACCACACACAATCTGCTTTCCATCTCCTAGACACAAAAATAGAAAGTTAACAGACACAAACGAAGGAATAAATAGTTCAAAAATGACGCTCCTCAGGCGTAAGTCAAAAATAACAATCACAGCACTCTTAAAAACAGCTGTACACAACTTTATTGTGTTTAACTCCAGGAGTCTACCCTTGTTTGCTGTTGGTGCTACAGTATTGAGCCTTTATGTGAGACCACAGGAGAACCAAAAATGCAAATAATCAACAGGCAAATGACTGTTAGCCACGGCTATTAAGTGCTGTTGATCGTGCATAAAGTTGGAAAAGAAACTGTTTGCTATGCAATGTAAGCCAATGAAATTACAGCAGGATACTACAGTGCTACAAGGCTGCACCTTGTGTAGAAATCTGACCTAATTTGACCTAATGCATTTTACATGTTGAATGTATTATTATTTGTTACGTTTTATGTTTTATTAAAAAAATGAATGAAAAAATAAGTGACCTTACTTGTGACCCTTAAGTCTTAAGTAGCACAGGTATATTTGTAGCAATAGCCAAAAATACATTGTATGGGTCAAAATGATCGATTTTTTATTTATGGCAAAAATCTTTAGGATTTTTAACTTTAAGGCAATTTTTTCAGTATTTTGATTTTTTTGCATCCTCAGATTCTAGATTGTTAAATAGTTGTATCTTGGCCAAATATTGTTTTATCCTTACAAACTATACATCAATGGAAGCTTATTTATTCAGCTTTCAGATGATGTATAAATCTCAATTTTAAAAAAACTGACCCTTTTGACTGGTTTTGTGGTCCTGGGTTACATATATTTTTATTTAATGCATTTTACATTTTTAATGTATAAGTATTACTTGTTATTGTTGTTTTATTAAAAAGGACTCCTAGAGTGTGACATTATTTCTGGTTTTGCGGTGCACAGAAATTTCACGTTTATAGCCTAGTGTGATCATACCATGTTACCAGTGTTGCCAAGTCTGCGGGGTGAAGCAGCCCCAATAATGTGATATTTAGCCCCTTAAATGCAAATTTTACCAGGGGAACCCAGCCAAAAAATTTTTATTTTACCCCCAGAATGTGATTTTTACCAGTTTACCCCCACAAAACACAACTGGGGTGGCAACCCTGACTGTTACTCACCTGAGTACTGTAGAGAACTGACTGGGGTTGGAGTTGTGGAAACTGTCAAATGAGTGTAAGGCATGCTTGGTGCTTCAAACTGTGATGGATACTCACTTAAGAGGCCTTTCCTGTTGAAAAACAGTGCATAGATTTCAGCACAAGCTACAGTGGTCTTATTCAGTACCACTGCATTCTTGAGACTCTGTACTGAGACTGACAGAATACTTACGTATTTGTGTTAGTTGTTGAGGTTGAGTGGCTTTTCTTCTTAGCGTTGGTCTTTGGTCTAAACATAGTCCTACTGTAAAACAGATCCACGTAATAGCTTATAGTCTTGAAAAGTCCAAGAGAACATATCCTAGTTTTTCATAGACAGGCTAATTGACTTGGCCACAGGTAGATGCAGCAAAAACATTTGTAATGTGCTTTAAGATGATTGCGATTCTACAGTGACAGACCACATAAGCCTCAAAGACCTCATGAAGGTCCCCTTGTACCTTCACTACATAATTTTGAAGCAAAATATCTTACAATAAAAAAAACTTTCAGTAATGTGAGTCTAAGCAGGCCTGTAGGCTCCATGGAAACAGAATTAAACAGTGTTTAAATGAATATTATGCTAGTGACCTCAGATTAAACTTCAAAGTTACAGCATGGAAGATATTAGGTGAGCACAATTAGAGTAATTTACTTTAAGTCGTTTAAAAATGCTACCAGAACACAGCCTGAGTAATAAGCTGCTTTGTCTATTAATTTACTAAATTTGACATACAATATGCAGCATTCTATAAATGTCTAACTCTTTCATTACACACGCTAAAAATGTGCACTCAAACGACATAATGTCACTGTTGCACATTTAAAGGGACAGTTCACCCAAAAATGAATGTTGAATAAAGTCGTTATTTTTGTTTTCTTTGTGCACAAACAATATTATCTTGCTGCTTATGAAGGGTCGGAGAGCTCTCTGATTTCATCTAAAATATCTTAATTTGTGTTCTGAAAATGAACAAAGGTCCTACAGTTTTAGAACGACGTGAGGGTGAGTAATTAATGTCAGAATTATCATTTTTGGGTGAACTACCTCTGTAACTCGCCAGTTTTACAACTCTCAAAGCCTAAAACCATGTGAACCATATGAATGTAAACCTGAAACCATAAAGCTGTTACACTGCTGACCCTAAAATGCATTTCTCTGTGTGGTCTACTGACTTACTGAGGAGCTGTATTGTATCCTGATGACTTCACTTGTGTGTGAAAAACCAAAGGCTGATCCTTTACACTCTTCTGATAGCTCACACCTAGAAGACAAAAAGAGAACAGGTCAGTCTCATAATTAAGCTCTGCCTGTATGTGGTCTGAATTCATCATAACTGTATGCCACTAACACTATAATTTGAAATAAGCTTGATATAATAATATCAGTTACATTACTACACACTTGAGTAACCGTTTTGCTGATAATATATCAAGCTTATTTCAAATTATAGTGTTAGTGGCATACAATTATGATATTTTCTGCATAGCTATTTTCATGACTGATATATCACTCTGGAGTCTCTTTCTGCAAACATAATCAAATAATTTCAACTCAAACCCATATATTTATTTATTTGGTAAAGCTTGATACTGTACAATCAGCTGGTCATTATTGTAAAATATACCCTTTCAGGATGATCTGATTGAGGTTTATTTTTCAATACCGAGCAGCTGACTGCACATTATACCTTTTTAAGGGTTATTGACACCACCTTTATACAAGTAAGAACTAGAAAGTCATATTACAGTAAAAAGATGTTATATGATACAACCTGAAGAACTGACAATTTTCCGAGTTTCCTTCACTTTAGTGAGCTAATTTTTTCCAGCTCCATTAAAACTAATGCACACGTTTCCAAAAACGGTTCCCCTGCCAACCACAGACTAAATGTATATTCTGAAAAGTGGCTAATAAATGCAACTACTTCCTAAAGGAGAGGTGTCCAATCCTGCTCCTGGAGGGCCAATGTCCTGCTGAGTTTAGTTCTAATCTGCCCCAACACACTTGCCTGAAGGTTTTTAGCAATCCTGAAAATGTTGATTAGCTAGTTCAGGTATGTTTAATGAGTACTGGAGCTAAACTCCGCAAGATAGTGGCCTTCTAAGAGCAGGACTGGACACATCACATCTGTAAAATCAGTAAAAATCATTAGATGCTATTTATTTTTGAGGTTTGAACTCAGTTTTTGGTTTTGATGTTTTCTTAGGAAACACTTCCAAACAACTTATTAAATGACTATTTAAAATTAAAAGATACCAGATTTGAAGCAAGACTGGGCCAAGAGCTCTTTTGTGACTAAATTCCACCACATATTGAGCACAATCATTATTGTAATAACTTTAATAACACTAACACAAATTAGTGCTGATGTTACAAATACAATCACTATATGTAAAATCTTCCAAGGAAAAAAAATAACTCTATGCTCCTTGGACAACATAAAAAAAGTTCCTATCATGAGTTCAATCAATAAGAAATCATGTAGTCTTTCATAGATCATACGCATTACTGTGGTATCCAAAATTATTTCAGCTGACACTGGCAAAAAGTACTGAAACAGTGTATTGAACAGAGGTAGCAGTTTCTGGTCATTGCAACAAACCACATCCTGACATAACCCATTATTCAAGAATATGTCACACTGTTCTGAGATCAGCCTGTTATCAGACCTTCAATCACAGCCCCTAAACTGCTGGATCCCGACTTTAAGAGCATGTCAAAGCCCAGCAGTATGAAGAAAATAAGTTGTCCTAGTTATGGTATTGACTTAGGCCCCAGAAAAAGCTATGGAATAAATTTAAACCTCTGAGGATGTGTAACTCTAGCAAGGAAGAGAAATAATGCCCAGTTGGAGATGGAAGAAGAGCCTCCCTTAAGGGAAAGAGAAAAAGAAATAATGATGATAGATTGCTTTTACATCCATGAAACATAAAAGACAAAAAAAAAAAATCATTATGGAGTTAAAACACACACTCAAAAAAAGAAAAAGCATATAAGGGAAATGAAAGAGGTCTAAAAAGTATTTTGTAATTCATTCTTTTAATCAAAAACAAGAAGATCTTACCGACCCCAATCTTTTGAATTGTAGTGTAGCTTACAGTATAAGTGAAGATTGTCAGTGTATTTTCATGGGCACATTTTTGTCTTTGGAAAATATGCAGTGATGAATCATGCAAATTAAGACCAAGATCTTGTGCTAAGAAAATAAATAGGTTACATTTTGATTTAGCACTGAATTTTTGTGATGCGGTCTGTTCCTCGTCTCTCTACTCTGTGGTTATCAAAACCCTGTATCGTTGTGATCTCAGAGACCAGATGGCATCAGACTGTTTTAAAAAGAGGGACAGTTTCATTGGATGCTTTTCTTTCCATGTATTTCAAAAGTATTTCAAACTACAGTGTATTAAGAATTCTGCTGTGCCTAATGACAAGTTTCTTTTGAAAAGCTGTAATGTGGTACACTCCTCTACAAGGCCAGAAAGACTAACATCTTGGACGCGTCAGCATCGTAAATATTACCATAGGGGGTCAATGACATTGTAATGCAAGTTAATCCAAAGGTGTTTTTTTTTGGCAGCAAGAAGTGTGCGTGTGTGGTTTTGTAAACTCCAACCTAATTTTCTCTGAGGTTTTGAACCATGTTTTGTCAGCTCAGCATTCAGAGGGGACATAGTCATCAGAGGAGAACTGAAAATAAAGGAAAAGACAACATAAATAGACTTCTATTACTGGAAATAATAAAATACAGCATTTTCCATTGTGGTAGTTGACTCATCAAAAATAAGGTTAACAGTCTATGACAGAGAATACGTCTACTGAAGACAATTCTGGCTAAAACCAAAATCAAACATTGGGTAAATTATTCTTGGATAGGGCTTACAATGGCATCCTGCATGTTCTTAATCCAAGCACCACCTGGCCAGGATCGGCAGCCTCATAAAGACTGAAAGAGGAGTTTTGTTACCTGGGCACAACTGAAAGTTGTTTGTCCACAGAGAAGCCTGTCGCCATCCGAAAACAGAGCTCATCCAGCTTGACACTAGTAACCTCTAAAAGGGCTACTGAAGTCCCAAATAGAGAAGTCACCAAACAGCACATCTAAAAAGAGAGAAGCTGAGGGTAGTCTTCATGTCATACCGTCTCACACAGACTACTTTCCTCCCAAAACACAAACCACAGCCAAACCTTGTAAAAGCTTTACATCTTAAATAATCCTGGCTTTGTGAAACCATAAACTGCTAATTGCAGGGCTGTAAAAATACCAAAGGTGCTATACATGTGAACTCTACAGCGGCTTAAGGTTAACGATAGGGATCAATCTGTCAAAAAATATATTAAAAATATTGTATTCGTATACATATTGCACAGAAGGCCTAGAAGTTAGAGTTTAGCGCAGTACTCACATTGCCACCAAGTCCATTAGAGATGGCCCATGATCCTGTCATTGAAATGCTTAGATCACCTGTCAGGGAAAAAATAGCCACTTTCAAGATCGAAAACAAATGTAAGAGTTTTAGAGATAGCCAGACAAATATTTAAATACTACAGTAATTATTTCTCATAGCCATGAATTGAAACAAACACTGGGGAAAACATTGTAATGTCTCAGAACTTGATTTTGGTTTGGAATAAATGAGTGTTTAACCAGGAAGAATTCAAAAAATGTAAAACTAAACAGTCACTCTTAAACTTCAAAAACCCAGACAATGGCAACATGCTGGCATACTGATGGTGTATTTTCCCCTTCTTAAAGTATTTCTAGGAAGCCATTTGTTATAATGAAAATCATGATGTTTATGCATATTTTTGAGGTGAATTTTGAGGCTGTAAGATTTAGCCAATGTTATCATTAAGTGTACAAGGATATGCCCTGACTGTCTGCCACTCTCTAAAGTATCATAATCCTGGAATATTTCAAGCTGGAAGACTGAATCCTTATCTTGTTATCACACAGAAGCCTACTTACACTCTGTAAAGTTTTGTTGACCACTAAGGCCACTGTTGCATTTATTTGTATCATAATTTTTTTATGTGTTAAATCAGATACATTTGAACTTAAAACATGTTTATGTTTAAGAGTTAATTAAATACTTATGTTGCCTTTGAGTCGAAGAATCATGAGAAGCTCTGATGTATCCAGGCGAAGCAGGTACAGCCCATCAGAACTTCCGATCCACACACAACATCCTCTATGGAGAAACAAAGAAGACACTGTTTACAAAAAGACACTACAAAGAACTAAGGCCTGGTTAAGGCAAAAGGGTACAACAGAAAAAAAAGAAAAGAAAAGAAAAGAAAAAAGAAAATTCACACCCACATTGCCACAAAGCCACTATAGAGAATATCTACAGTCCACAAGAAAAAATTATATTTGAATATTTAAAAAATGGACCTGTTTAAAAGTTTGCATACACTTTATACTGTGTTGTTGCCTGAATGATCCACAGCTGTGTTTTATTTTTTTGTTTTATTGTTAATGAGTCAGTTGTTTGTCCAGAACAGTTAAACTGCCAGCTGTTCTTTAGAAAAATCCTCTCAGGTCCCACACATTCTTTGGTTTTTTAGCGTTTTTGTGTATTTGAACCCTTTCCAACAATGATTGGATGATTATGAGATCCAACAAGGACAACTGAGGGACTCATATTGAACTATTACAGAAGGTTCAAATACTCACTGATGCTCTAGAAGGAAAAACTATGCATTAAGAGCCAGGGGTGTAAACTTTTGAACAGAATGAAGATGTGTACATTTTTCTTATTTTGCCTAAATATCATATATATTTTTTTCATTTAGTACTGGCCTTCAGAAGCTACAGAAGATAGGTACATGTCTCCCAGAAGACAAAATAAGTTAAATTTACCCTGATCTTCAAATTTAAAAAGTTTGCATCGTGTTTCCTTCCGTAATAGTTGCATATGAGTCCCTCAGTTGTTTTTAGTTTAAAAGATGAATCTTACAATCATACAGTCATTGTTGGAAAGGGTTCAAACACACAAAAATTATGAAAAACCAAAGAATTTGGTTTCAGGACAAACAAGGACTCATGAACAACTATCACTAAACAAAAAACACTGCTGTGGATCATTCAGGTAACAACACAGTATTAAGAATCAAGTGTATGTAAACTTTTGAACAGGGTATTTTTTTATAAATTCACCTATTATTTTCTCTTGTGGACTATATGTAAACATCTTTTATATGAAATATCTTCTTCAGGTCAGTACTAAATAAAAAATAACATGCATTTTGTATGATCCCTCTTATTTTGGTCAAATAATTAACATTTTGCAGATTCCTCTGTGTGTAAACTTTTGACCTCAGCTGTATGAAAGCCTGTCATCTTTAATTGAAAATACAGTGGCAGAAGCTATGATAAGAGATTGCACAAGCTTACTCTAAGAGAACTGCAGAAAAGCTTTGAAAACCTAATTTAAGTCATATTGCAGTGCCCATCATAAAGTGGCAGAGGTCAAGGGTTATCACTCATGTCCAATAAACTAGAGTTGTTGTAGTAACATGTAAAATTCAAAACAAAGTGATTTTTGTGCATTTGCCTCTTCCTTTGCCTTCTTTACTTTCTGGGTCTGCAGGCCTTTCTCCACCAGCGTTTACAACATATGATATTACAAATTACAGCATATAATGACATGTTTTGCAAAAGTATTCAGGTCAGGTCTTGCCATAGCTGTAACTGCTGTTTGGATAGCATAAAACCATAAATAGGAGTATAATAACTTCCTAATTGAAAGTTTCTTGCCATGACCATAGAAATATCCGGTGAAGACACTTCCTACACATTTGTGAAGACAGATGCCACCACAACTTTACAATGTCATGACTACTACAGTAATGACTGTTATCATGTATACTATGTGCTTGAGAATACATTTTGTCTGCTGTACAAAAAAAAGCAAGATAAAGGTGAACAACAATAATAGACCAAATAGAATACCTCTGCTGTAGGCCAGCATGACTGGACTGCAGTTTCTGTGCCCAGATTCTCAGAACAGGCTTTTCTGTCTCCACAGTTCCTTTCGCATCATTACGAGTCATTCCTAGAAAAGCCCACAGATAAAGCTCAGTGAGATCTTTTTGACTTGAAGCAGATGTATCGTTTTCCACAGTGAGGTAGGCACATGAAAAACACTAGTTATACGCAGTCTGAATTGTGGTTTGTGGGTTTTCTCTAACCATCTGGTCTATTTTGAGGTGAGCTGGGTTTTCTTAGGCTTCTCTCATGCTTCTGCTCAAGCTTTGAAAGGTCCAGTTTTGTCACCAGTCGACATTTGTGGTCCACAGGAAGAGTGTAGCACCAAAGCTTAAATCACAAAAGCGATTCCAACATAAACAAAGTGATATAAAGAATACACAAGAGAAGTTGAAACTGTGTGTGTGTGTCTGTGTTACTCACCTGTCCATCACCAGACCCTGTGATGAACTGACTGTTTTGCTCCATGAAGAACAGACTAAGCAATGGATACGCTGTGAAGCAAAAACATCAGCAACTTCATATATACATATTCTCTACATTTACAAACTATAAGTACAGAACTTTAAATTCTGTTGCATGAATATTGGTGTTAATAACTATAAACCAACCTGATAGGACAGCAGATTCAAAAAGGATATCTCCCTTCCTCACATCCCAAATCTAATACAAAAAAGAATAAGTCATACATATATCATTGTCAAACCAAAGTTTATTCAGACACCTTCAACATTTCTCACATTATCACAGTATATATATATATATATATATATGTATGTGTGTGTGTGTGTGTGTGTGTGTGTGTAGATATGTATGGTATCTGTACCTTAAATGTTCTGTCTTCTGATGTTGAGATGAGAAGATTATTGTCCCAAGGACAGAACTCTGATGCAGTAACAGGACCCAGATGAGCTTTCAAAACTCCAAGCACTTCCTCTTTCTATAGGAAACACATATCCAGTGGCCCCACATTTTAGGTCTTTATTTAAAAATATGTTCATTTTTCAGAATTTGACTGAAATGTGTTATATTACATAATGCTTTTTTTATGACTTAAGCAGACAAATACTTTTTGAGTGTGATATGGCTATTTATTTCTGATACAAAAGACAGAAGCCAACAAGAGGCTTATTCTGATTTTTTCATACACTAATTTACTGCTGAGCATTTCAGTGTTATCGCTCATCTTTATGGGCTGGTCAATCACAGTCTGAGTAACGGAATGTTCTCCATGCAGACTTTGTTGCCGTTTCATCTGGAGACGGGTCAAAGCAGGCATTTGTTTCCTTTTTACTGTTTCAGCAGAACTGCTTTTATTTTCTATTCACTGAATAGAATTTGTGTGTATCTTATTTCATACCTCTGCATTTAATAGAAACACTCTGGAGCCTGAACATGCGGCCACTTTCGCACTCAGCGGACACAGTGACAGATGCACCACCCTGCCGATCAATGTGCCAACAACTCTACCTGAGGCAATTCCACCTGGAACACAGATGTCATGTTTGGGAAATGAGACAAAAAATGACTTACAGAGAATAATGGATACATGCTATTCCAGATTAGAGCATTGTTAAGTGTTGCAGTTTTATATTTTTGGATGGATTTAACTCCAGACGAGCAGTCTATTTTTGAGTCAAAGTCTTTGGATGAGTATTACCTTTTTTGAACTGTCTGTAGCAGTGATTAATGTCCCAGATGATAACATAATCTTCAGAAGCGCTACAGAGGACGAGCCGATCTCTCATTGTCCCAAACACCATGGCAGACACATGACTGTGGTGGCCAGTGAGTTCCAAGGGAGGCTGCAGGAAACATTAAAATAACTATTTAGGTTTATTAAATGTTAAAAATGATGGTACAAATGTTACTGTAATGTTGAATGGCCATATTTACTCTTTTATTTCCAGAAATTAATCTTAATAGAGCCATTATTGGTATCAGTGATCAGAGTAAAAAGACTCCACTTAACAAATATTTAAAATACACCATGTTTGTGTTTGTGATTTCTATATTTACAATCACAATTTATAATGTTAGGTGCCATTAATCATTATTAATTATGCTACCAGTTTTTGGACAGTAGGATTTTTAAGGTTTTTTATTTTTATTTATTTATTTATTTATTTTTAAAGTCTAATTTATTATTATTATTATTATTATTATGTTGAAAACAGCTGAGTCAAATTTTTTCAAGTTTTTTTTGATGAATAGAAAGATCAGAAAAACACCATTTATCTGAAATAGAAATTTCTATAATTTCCTGGGAAAGAATAAAATGTTAAAAAATCTAAGCTGTTTCAATAGTATAGTGTATAACGTTACAAAACTTTTTATTTCAGATAAATGCTGATTTTTGGATCTTTCTACTCATCAAAGAATTCTAAAACATACTCAACTGTTTTAAATATTGAGAATATTTGGAGAATATTCAGCTTTCTGAAGGATCATGTGACAATGAAGGCTGGAGTAATGTTGCTGAAAATGTAGCTTTGATCACAGGAATAAATTACATTGTAAAATATATTCACATAGACAGCAGTTTTTTAATAATAATAATAATAATAATAATAATAATAATAATAATAATAATAATAATTCACAATAATACTGCTTTTGCTGTATTTTGGATTAAATAAATGCAGGTTTGGCGAGCAGAAGAGACTTTAAAAAAACATAAAAATCTGTCCAAAAACTTTTGACAGGTAGTGTAAATACATATATATATTTGTTTGTTAAAAACAGATATAGATGAACAAAAACCTCCAGGTTGTTGTTTTCATAAATCCTTATATTCTTGTTCAGCCATGGAACTGCACAGTGAGAAGGACAGCAGGCCAGCTGCAGGTGGGACACTGGCTTGTCCAACGTCACAGAGAACCTCTCAATAAAATACTGCACCGAAGTCACAGCAGCCATGGAGACCCCAATAGTCCCCTGTAACAACACACAATAAGAAAGTCTGAATAGAAAACGGTGCTTGAATGTTCAGCAGGGCAAGATGACATCAAACTGGCCCAGTTAATGAGCACATTCCAGGAACACAGTGAACAATGCTTTTTTTAAGCATCAGTGAATAAGATATCCACTATACTAAAAAAGTATATATATATATATATATATATATATATATATATATATATATAGTTTTAATTGTATGCTACATGCATGTTTATCAATAACTAACTATACACTACTAAACCAGTCCCAAACTATCTACCCTCTAGTCAGCTTAATTTAAGACGGAACCGCAGTTCTTCTGAAGGTTACGCACCTGCTTTTACTGACCGTCTGTTGAAAACTAGCACTATGTTGTTTTAGTGTTAGGCCTTGTTTTGTGGAAAGTGCCAGTGACATCAGCTGCAAAAGTATTCGGTTCATCCCCTGAAAGTAAAATGTATTGCTGTTTAAGTATTACAAATGTAACCCATATACACTTCTATAGTATATGTAGTCAGTAAAAGAAATATATTCGTGTGTTTCAGTTTTTGGCCTGTGAACCAGCAAGTAATTGCGTCCTTGTTGCTTTGGAAACGGAACTTTTCGGGACGGCACACCAGAAGGGACAATTGCTAACGTTTGTACCAAAGTCCCTAAGGTGTTGTACTGTTGGTTTGCGAGTTTGGGCATTTAGCTGTTTACATATATATTTTTGTGAGTACAGTGTACAGAAAAAATATACATGCGGACACGATACAGAAGAATTGTGGGAATTTCTCTCTCTCTCTCTCTCTCTCTCTTTTTCTGCAAAGATATTGTTATGTCTATAACAACCATTAGTATTGGTAAAGTCTAACATAAAGAAAAGTAACTGATGACCTGACTGATTGATTTCCATACTATTATACATCCATATTATTCGAAGAGCAGCAGATCTATTGCCTTTGGTTTATTATTTACACAAACTGTCCAACTAACGCAAACTTTCAGGACCTTCAACAGTACTAGTTAAAAAGGACTGGTAAATAATTTTCTATACAACGATGCCCTCTGGTGGTAAACTGCAGTCATCAGTCAAGTCAGTCAGAATGTACATTGAAATTGAACTACAATTAACATTTACTATAATAATAATAATTGTTATTATTATTATTATTATTATTATTATTATTATTATAACAACGTCGACGTGGTGATAAATTATTCTTGTAAATGATATATACACTGCCAGTCAGGTTTTTGAACAGTAAGATTTTTAAATAATTATTTTCTGCACACCAAACTTGCATTTATTTGATACAAAGTACAGCAAAAACTGTACAATCTTAAAATATTTGTACTATTTAAAATAACTGTTTTTTTATTTGAATATATTTTAAAATCTAATTTATTCCTGTGGTTTCAAAGCTACATTTTTAGAATCATTATTCCATTCACATGATCATACAGAAATCATTCTGTTTTGATTTGCTGCTCAAAAAACATTTTTCATTGTTATGTTGAAAACAGCTGAGTAGAATTTTTTCGGGTGTCTTTGATGAATAGAAAGTTCAGAAGAACAGCATTTATTGAAATAAAAATCTTTTGAGATCTTTGTCTTTATCATCATTTTAAAGCATCTTTAATAAAAATAAAAGTATTCTAGAATGAATATAAAAATGAAGTTTTAGCATGCTGTCAATGTTTTAACAAACGACGTTTTAACAAAGTTAAAGAGATGTGAAATTTTTCCAAAGCGTTAAATTAGAGACATAATGACTCTTTTATCGTTTTACTTTATAAATCATATATTTCTTCAACACCAAAAGTGTCTTTAATCCTATGTGAATGTTTTCACGAACGAAGCCATCGGCGAGTCCACGCCCACATCTGTTTCCTCCAATGAGTGTCAGCCAAACACACTGAGCTCTCCAATCACAAAAGCGATATCTACATATGCATCTTTTTGGAAACGCCCCATATCCTAATCGACCAATCAGTCTTTCGCTTTGGTCAGTCAATCAACTTTTACCCGCCCATTTTTTCTGACAGAACGGAAGCCGAGATGGGCCAAACCAGCCCATCCGGATAACAGAGACAAACTTGGCAGCGAGCGGATGAACTGGTCGGATCTTTGTTCTTCACAGCCAGACTGTCAACCTCTTTATATTTTTGCGTATCGCCACTTATATGTCTCACGTTTATACCAAGATTATATAAAATACTCCTTCCCTGGGCACGCAGCTTCAGCACAGGCATATACTTTTTGAGCTAGCATATTTTCCTAGTGTTTTTAGTTCATTCTTCCCCCCACCGACGAGGTTTTATTGGACCAAGATAGGCGGCGCGGGCACCAAGATGTCGAACCGGATGGTGTGCAGAGAAGCGAGCCACGCCGGCAGCTGGTACACGGCCTCAGGTAGAGCCAGAGACCCGAGAGCGGCCCGGGCCTGAGGTCCGGTGTGCTGCTTACACCAGTGTGTGTGTCTGGCAGTGTCTCAAAACCTAGTGAGCTGCCTACTTAGACAGCATTTTCAGGACGTTTAGCTCTCTCAAAAATGCTGCCTAGGTAGGCAGCTCACTTTGTTTTTAGACACAGCCTGTGCGATCAGCTGGGAATTATTAAATAGCTGTGCCTGAAATGGTTTAAAGACCACAGGGCGAGTTTCGTTATATTTGTGCCTTTTTTCCTGAACTGACGGTGTTTTAAAAACTAACTTTATTTAAAATGCCGACTATAACGTGTAAGCTTTATTTTGTTGGAAAATCACTTTAATGTGATTTCTGTTTAGTGATTAATCTAAATCTACAAAAAGTGGACATGGTTCCTAAAATGTCGTTTAATTTAGATGATTATTTGATTATTTTGATATCTATCAGTTACTTTAAGTGTTTTTGAATAATTATTTCTGTTTTTCATTGAGCAAACTAGAACAGCTTGCTTTTAAATTCAACGGCCATTATTTAAATCGACCAGACTGTGTGTTTCTCTCATATTTGTCTCATGTTGTTGTCTATTTTTGTGTTTCTATTGAATATGTGTAGCGTGTGTGTGTAATAGCAGCTGAGAACAAAAACAGGCCAACAGTTAGCTGGTTAGCTTATAGCCGGTGTGTGTGTGTGAATCTCTCACACGCCAACTACACAAACTAATACCACAGATTAATAAACCATCAACGCTAACTTTACCCAGCCCTGCTTTACCGGATCAGTAAATCCAGATAGATTAACTTCACTGTCGTAATTCAGAAGACTGGATTTACCCTGCTAACGGCTAAAGCTATTTAATGAAGTTCATATGACAGCTGTACATGACAGCTGTGTTTTCATAGGGAATAAAACCATGTTTTTCATTATTATTGATGTCAAGTGATAGTGTGTTTATTGTTCTATCGGTCAGCATTTATATGCAGCTCCATTCCAGTAAATACAGTGAGCACAGTCA
This sequence comes from Cirrhinus molitorella, assembly GCA_033026305.1. Lineage (NCBI taxonomy): Eukaryota > Metazoa > Chordata > Actinopteri > Cypriniformes > Cyprinidae > Cirrhinus > Cirrhinus molitorella. The sequence continues at coordinate 32,856,379 of CM065126.1, read as the reverse complement.
GCACATGAAAGTCTTTAGAGGGCCGGTGGTGTTTTTTTCCTTTCATGCAGTAACAAAGGATGTATGACAAAAGCCCAGTGCTGCACACACACAGACACACTAGATCACAGATTTACACTGTACAGAAGTCAGTCTGTTGGGCTTTACGTGGTGGTCTGCATTCTGTAAGCTGCCACTATCTTAAAGCTCTTGTTTTGTCCAAAACACATATTTATTTTAGAAGGCCTGTCTTCAGCTAATAATGTAATGTAATGAAAAAGTCTGGTGAGTTCTGTTTTTTTGATGATTTTCCCCTTTATGTCTTCAGTTACAGTTTTCATATTATGACTAGTTATTATTCAAATTGCAGACATAAGTCTGGCCAGGAGTGTGTTAGTTGGACAAATTGTACAGACAATGTCAATGAATAATGGCAATTGTATGTATAATATTCTAAAATATATAATTTATTCCTGTGATCAGATCTAAAATTTCAGCATCATTACTCCAGTCTTTAGTGTCTCATGATCCTTCAGAAATCATAATAATATGCTGATTTGCTTATCAAGAAGCATTACTGTTATTATTGTTATCAATGTCAATATTTAAAACAGTTGAGTAAATTTATTCAGGATTCTTTGATGAATAGAATGATCCAAAGATAAGCATTTATCTGAAATAAAAAGCTTTTGTAACATCATACACTATACCATTCAAAAGCTTGGAGTAAATTGATCAAAAGTGATAATACAAACCTAAAAAAATCTGCTCAGCTGTTTTCAACATAATAATAATAATAATAATAATAATAATAATACATATTTGCTTTGAAATCACAATAAATTACAGTTTAAAATATATTCAAATAGAAAAGTTATTTTAAATGGTAAAAACATTTCAAAATTGTATTGCTTTTTCTGTACTTTGGATCAAATAAATGCAGGCTTGGTGAGCAAAGCAAAAGAGACTTTAAAAAAAAACAAAACATTTGTACTGTTCAAAAAGGTCTCTTTTTAGCATTTGTTTTTTTTTTGTATAAATTTGTTATATTTATTCATCTTTATTCTTCATATAGCCTGTGTGCTAGAATAAATGATCTCACTCTGCATTATATAAAAACAGCACTATAACCACAATCAAATAGCTAACCCTATATATATTAATGCACCCATCAGCCATAATAATCTACATCAGTCAGACACTAAAATAAATGCATTTGCACAAATATTCATACCAGACTGCTTTTTGTAATATCATTAGTGATGTAATGGTATGATTCATTACAGTGTAGAGATTTGATTAACAACTGCTAAAATTTGATCAAATTGGTTGTATTCTTCTTTACAGAATCAGCTGAAGTCCATCTGTTCACTGGTTCTCAAAACTGTTATCTTGTCCTGTCAGACTCGGATAAAAAAAGTCATTAGAAATGGCACAATGGCACAGTCTGAGTCTGAAATATTGCTGAAATCAACATTCAGGACAGCCGTTTCACCTGTTACGTCATTGTTTGTTTGACTGATTTATAATTAGAAGAGAAATCCACAGATGAATGCTTGATTATAAGATCTTTTCGCATGATGTGGTACTGAGGTGATACTGTGATGAATATTTTTTTTCAGCATTGTTGTAATGAGATTTAGAAAGATACAAGAAGATACAAAGGGAAGTAAAATGCGCTTAATGGCAAGTACATTTTCATAGTGCTGCTTTTATATACACTATATTGCCAAAAGTATTGGGACACCCCCTTCTAATGAACAGGTTTGACTACTTTAGTCATTTCCATGAGTACTAATCTTAATGTTTAAGCATATGATATTCTAGGAAATTGTGTCCTCCTAATTTTTATAGCAAAAGTTAGGACAGGACCCTTTTTTAGTTTAACATGAAAATGCCTCTGTGTATAAGGCAAGGTTCATAGAGAAATGTTTGATTCAGTCAGTGTGAAAGAACTTGACTGGTCTGCATAAAGCCAAGTCCTAATCCCAGCTGAACACCTCTGGTGTGACTTTAAAGCAGACCTTGAGCCAAAAACTCAAACCAAACACCAATGACTTGTGCATATGGGCACAGCCATTTTAGACACTTCCAAAACTGAAACAACAGAGATGGAAATACAATATTTAAATACATGATTATGCTTCCATTTTGTTGCTAAAGTTTTGGAAGGGCATTTTTCTGTTCTAAGTAAGGGGGTGTCACCATACTTTTGTCCATATAGTGTATGTACAAGTCATTGGTGATTGGTGATGAGTTTTTGGCTCAAGGTCTGCATTTAAAGGCACACCAAAGGTGTTCAGCAGGAATTAGAGCTTATGCAGACCAGTCAAGTTCTTCCACACTGACCGAATCAAACATTTCTCTATGAACCTTGCCTTATACACAGAGGCATTGTCAAGTTAGAATAAAAAAAGGATCCTGTCAAAACCTAGAATACCATTATATGCTTAAACATTAAGATTAGTATATTTGTAATATTTGTCCTGAAAATAATGCTAAAATAGGCTTCATTTTCTTCATTTCTGTAATCTTGCAGTACTACATAATGATCATGGTCTTTTTATGTTTTAGATTATAAAGGGTGGCTTGAAATACTTCTACATAGTGAAAATTTGGAACTACGTAGTGCTACATTTGGAAGACATTCAAATTATATTCCCAGCTGAAGTGTCAAAGTTGTAAAACTGTGTCTGCATCTCATATTTGCTAATGGCATTTTTCTCTGTCTTAGGATCCCAGCTTAACGCACAACTCGAGGGCTGGTTATCTCAAGCACAATCTACAGCTGGTCCAGCTAGAGCCATAATAGCACCGTATGTGGAGTGAAAGCAGACAAACATGTTTTTTCTCCCCCCTTCTTTCACTTGTGTTTTTCCATTCTTAAACCACTGTCTTTTGCAGGCACGCTGGCTACACTTACTGCGGCGCGTGTGCCGCCCACGCCTACAAGCAGGTGGACCCCTCTATCACGTAAGTGCCTCTCCTGTCATCAGAGCTGCTTTAAATTCTCTTGAAGTAGAGTTTGCCGTGGGGAGAGAGGTAACCGCAGCACTTTCTTATTCATCAGTCGGAGGGTGTTCATTCTCGGCCCCTCTCACCATGTGCCGCTGTCTCGTTGTGCCCTCTCCCCCGCCGAGGTCTACAGAACGCCACTGTATGACCTGAGGATCGACCAGAAGGGTAAGAAATCGAATGATCTCCCTTAGCAGGATTAAACGCTGATTGAATAACAATGCACAGAAAGATGTTTTATCCCTGGCTCAGTTGCTCTCAAACTAAGATTTGATTGCAACATTTTCAAGTTGTAAATGATTGTATTTGATATTATTCTATAGTGTTCTTGCTATAAAAATGATGAATGTGTAACAAAGAAATGTGAGAGATAATCTTGATTTGATGGTGTCCTTATTAGCAAGGCGTTGTGTAAAGTCATTTCCACTGCCCCATCTTTTTCTCCGACAGTTTATGCTGATCTGTGGAAAACAGGCATGTTTGAGAGGATGAGTCTGCAGACAGATGAAGACGAACACAGCATTGAGATGCACCTGCCTTATACCGCTAAAGCCATGGAGAGGTAACAACCAGACATTGAACATCTTCATCTGGACTGTTAAAGGAACAGTTTATCCAAAAGTGGAAATGCTGTAATTAATTACCGTAATGTTGTTACAAACCTGTATGTGACTTACTTTCTTCTGTGGAACACAAATGAAGATACTTTACAAAATATCCCATTGTTTTCCCTTTTTTTCCTCAAAACAAGTCAAAGGTGGTTCAGTGTTGTTGGTCCCTATTGACTTCAATTAAGTGGACCTTATTGACTTCCATTATGTGCACAATTTCTTCAAAATATCAGAAATAATTTTGTGTTCCACTGAAAAAAGTCAGAGAGGTTTGAAAAAACATGAATTATCCATTGAATACTTTGGATTCTGGAAAGACTCAATACTTTAAACATTTGAAAAACACTAACACTGCCATTCAAAAGTTTAGGGTCTGTAATTTATTTTATTTTATTTTTTACATTGTTACAAAAATAGATATTTCAAATAAATGCATTTTTAACTTCTTGTTCATCAAAGAATCCTGAAGAATCCACCACAATATTAATACTATTTTCAGTGTTGATAATAATAATCAGCATATTAGCATGATTTTGGAAGGATCCTGTGACTCCAAAGACAAAAAAAATTGTCTTCACAAGACTGTATTACTTTTTAAAATGTACTTAAGTATAACAGTTATTCCTAAGTGTAATAATATTTCACAGTATTACTCTTTTATATGTGCTGTTTTTAAGTAAATGTAACCCTGGTGAGCATATGAGACTTATTTCAAAGTAAACATCTTACAGGCCTAAAGCTTTTAAATGTGTATTAAAATTTATTTAGGAAATAAAAGAACAAATGTTAGTGGTTTCTCTGAAGGAACCAAGAATATTATTGGTACTTGATAAATGTACGTATATTACAACATCACAGGTGTTACAAGCAAAGTCTGACCTTTGATTTTTAACTTTGCGTCAGTGTTGCGTTATAACAAAACAATATGGGCCATTCAAAAAAATTGGTTCAAAGTCAGAGAAATGTCTTGGGAAAAAAATATTTTTCCAAAATATTTGTATGTATTAAGTTTTGGAATATTTGTCCTCTCCTCAAATTTGTCATTACCGAAACAGTAATTATAATTAGAAGGGTTATATTCATCTATTAAGATTACATTTAGATTGCAAATATGTTTTTTCTATTTTAATAAACATTTTTTCAGAGGTAAATCCATAACAATTACATTTTTAACAATATTTCAAGTGTAATTTATGAGATTTGTTGTATTTTGAATCCAATTTTTTTTTGTAAAAGGCAAAAAGTTGATCATACTGATTTCAAAGTTGAGGATTCATTAGTTTGAATATACATTGAACAAAAACTATCATAGCATCTTAGCTGATAATTCACGGTAATACTTTGGTAGCCACCACATTACATTCCAGATTTTTAACTTGCATACTAAAACATTCTAAAATGCCAAAATTGCATAACTGTACTAAAATTTTGTTTATTTTCCCCAAATATGAGGATTATGTGTTCCCTTTTGTCACTACGGAAACAATGATGACTTGTTTTGGTCATGACTGTTACGGTAATGACAATCTATGGGATAACATCCAAAAAACAAAGATGTCACTACCGAATCTCCATCAGATGTTTCAGTAGTGACTGTTTCGGTAGTGACAGTTTTAGATGCTTTTGAACAAAGATGCTAATCAGCACATGGTTAACTAGCACAGTTCTGAAAAGTTGAACACACATAAAAAACTAAATGTTATGGAATAACTCTCAAAAAAGTGTGCTTAATTGCAGAAAAAATGTGTTTTGTAGTGACGTTCCTTAAAGTTACACACAGATTTTTCAGACTTTTGAACACATTTACCTGTCTACTTACACCTTGTAGCTATTAAAGATGGGGACACAGGAATATTTCCTGATCATTCCTGATCACTTTTTAAAAGAATCAAAAAGTTGGGTTAGGGTTATTGTTTGGGACAGCCACCTCCCAATTGAAAGTGCCCAATAAATCATGATTTATATATATGTATATATTAAGCCTACTAATATTTTAAATATTATTGTAGGTTTCAGTAGATAATAGAAGGATCTTAATAAACATCTAAGACTTGAATAATTAAATGCTTTTTAAATTAGTTTTTTGGTTGTGGGACCCAACCAAAAAACCCATATATGATACAGCCTTTTGTAGTTTCCTTTAATTATCTTATTTGGCTACCTGCTGTAGTCTTTCTATAAGGCATACACGTCCTTCTTTAGGACAGAATCTGCCCAGGGAAAGAATGTTAATGCAAAGAGAAGGAAAAAGGATATATCAAGGTTTCACCTCATCTCTATGCAGAGGCCATGAGCAGCGTTATTGACCCATAGTTGCACTCTCATGCTCATTCATCTCTGCCAGAACCACTAATTATGTTGTCAGGATCTGTTTACCTAGTGCTGTGCCTCTAATTAGTTTGCCGTGATGGATGTTCTGTTGTTGTTTTTGTTTTTTTTGTTTTTTTGGTGGTTGTTGTTGTTTTTTAATATTAATGCAGGAGCCACTAACCGCTTCTGTTATTCCATTAAAACAGTACTGTATGTGGGCATAGGAAAGTTAACATTACCCCAATTTGTTTGATTAGACTTTTTTTTTTCCCCAACCAGAGCAATTAGTTGCTGAGCAACTGTAATATTTTAGGTTTTCAGGGTATTTTTTTTGTTTTGCACCACATTTTATTCTAACACCTCAGCAATTTGGGAAGCTGAAAACATTTATAGAGCTATTGATTTGACATGGCCACGAGATGCAAAACTCATTGACGAAGGAATATTTATGAACACACAAATGTCAAATCTGCATCTGGCACTTGACAAATGATTCTGTTCTCTGCTTTGTTTTTCAAAAACAGCCATAAAGATGAGTTCAGCATCGTCCCTGTGCTGGTTGGAGCTCTGAGTGAATCTAAAGAGCAGGAATATGGCAAGCTGCTTAGCAAATACCTGGCTGACCCTTCTAATCTTTTCATCATCTCCTCTGACTTCTGCCACTGGGGTTTGTGTCCACTCACACACTTTAATTTTTCAACTGTCAAAAAACGGAAAATGGTTAATATCAATTATGCTCAGTAATCGGTAAGGAATTTCCTGTTTGTTCAAATGAGACATAGTGCAGACAAGATGCTTTCATCTTGTCAACAGTAAATCTACTATGGCTTAGTTCTGGAACTAGTCAAGACATTGGATCTGTGTTGATTAATCACATGACTTTCGGTAGTTCTTGTATGTATGATTTTGTTTTTTATCTATCTATCTATCTATCTATCTATCTGTCTATCTATCTGTCTGTCTGTCTGTCTGTCTGTCTGTCACTGGTGTTCTGAAATGAGGATGCAAAGTCCTCAGATTTTACATTTTTATTGTTTAAATTCATGTCCAAGTCATGTCCATAATTGAATTGTGTTCAAAATAAATATAATAAATGATACATCATGAATCCAAGTATAAATCTAATCAGTTTAGTGTTTTTAAGCATTTTACATCTCAAAATAATAACTCAAGGCAATCATCAGAGCTTGGTAAACACTGGTCACTGACATAAAGATGTACCATTAATTTCAACAAGCTAATTGCTCACTAAAAAACCTACAGATCATGTTTTCAGGCCATTTAAAGTTTGACAAAGCGGTGATATACAAGTGTGAGAGTTGTTTACTTACTTTTTACTTTTTCTTCCTATTAACACCATTATATTGTTCATTCAGGCTGATTCGCAAACGCAAATTGCGCACAAACATAAGGCGGGATTTACTTTAGAAAACTTACTTTTTATAAAAGACTTTTTTTTTTTTTTTTGTGCTATGAATTTTTTCTCATCCATTTTTTTTTTTTTGAGGAGACACTGCCTCACTTGCCTCCATGGAGAAATATGTTTTAGTGTATTATTATATATTATATGTGACCCTGGACCACAAAACCTGGCATAAGTAGCAAGGGTATGTCTGTAGCAATAGTCAACAACACTTTGTATGGGTAAAAATTTCCAAAAATGCCAAAATTAATTAAGATATTAAGTAAAGATTACGTATGAAGATATTTTGTAAATTTCCTAACGTAAATACAGTTGAAGTCAAAAGAATCTGCAAAATGTTAATTCTTTTAGCAAAATAAGAGCGATCATACAAAATGCATGTTATTTTTTTATTTAGTACTAACCTGAATAAGATATTTCACATAACAGACATTTACATACAGTCCACAGGAGTAAATAATAGTTGATTTTATAAAAATGACCCTGTTCAAAAGTTTACATACGCTTGATTGTTAATACTGTGTTGTTACCTGAATGATCCACAGCTGTCTTTTTTGTTAAGTGATAATTGTTCATCAGTTTGTCCTGAACAGTTAAACTGCCTGCTGTTCGTCAGAAAAATCATTCAGGTCCCACAGATTCAAGAAGACAAAATTAGTTAAATTTACCATGATCTTCAAATTCAAATACACAAAAATGCTGAAAAACCAAAGAATTTGTGGGATCCGAAGGATTTTTTTCTGAAGAACAGCGGGCAGTTTAACTGTTCAGGACAAACAAGGGGACTCATGTACATCTATCACTAAACAAAAACAAACAAACAAACAAAAAAAAACAGCTGTGGATCATTCAGGTAACAACACAGTATTAAGAATCAAGCGTGTGTAAACTTTTGAACATGGTCATTTTTATAAATTTAACTCTTATATTTTCTTGTGGACTATATGTGAATGTCTTTTATTTGAAATATCTTATTCAGGTCAGATAAAAATAAAAAATAACATGCATTTTGCATGATCCTTCTTATTTTGCTAAAATAATTGACATTTTGCAGATTCTGCAAGGTGTATGCAAACTTTTGACTTCAACGGTATATCAAAACTTAATTTTTGATTAGTAATATGCATTGCTGAGAACTTCATTTGGACAACTTTAAAGTCGATTTTTCTCAATATTTAAATTTTCTTGCACCCTCACAATTCCAAAAAAAAATGTACCCTTATGACTGGTTTTGGGGTCCAGGGTCACATATATATTAATTTCCAGTCATCGGAACGTAAAGACATGACATTGGTTTGGTACACCTTAGTGAGTGTTTTGCAACGCTCACTATAAGTAGAAACCCATACAAATACTCCTAATAAAGTTTTTTTTTTTTTTTGTTGCTTCCTCATGGTTAAATGCTTAATTTGAACCCTTTTTTTTGTCTTCTCTGCAGGTCAACGTTTCCGTTACACCTACTACGATGAAAGTCAAGGGGAGATCTACAGATCTATCGAGCACCTTGACAAAATGGTAAACCTGTTTCTATCCCCCTTTTCCTTCTGGTAACTCACTTAATGCCTGACATATGAGGTTTACATGCAAGTGGCCAATTCTGGTTTGGGATACACAATGTGCTAATCCTATCGGTGGTTCTCGAAAAAAAAGGTGAGGAATTTTTCTCTGAGCTAAAGAGTCATTGTTATGGTTACTGTGACGTGGAAGCCGGTGATTCAAAGACCGACTTTAATACTTTCCACCCATGACAGTCTGTCAAATAGCAGATGTTCTTAGCAACCCAAACCTCATTAAAGGCTTACCAACTGGGCAGAGTATTTTTGCCTCTGTAGGGTATTTTACTGGACAAGGAGCGTGTTTGATCTGGAACACCTTTTAGGAAATATCCATTCATTATCATGTTACTGAAAATCCATCTTGCTTTTGGAAAGTTGAAGATGTTGTGTTGTGCAGTTAAACTCCACCAGATGTCAAATGCAAAAGTCATAAATAAAATCACATTATTAATGCCAGCAATGATGTTGATGTTAGTGAAATGTATGCATGCTAATTTCCTTTTTTTTTTTGTTAGGGAATGGGAATTATAGAACAGTTGGACCCCATCTCCTTTAGCAATTATTTGAAGAAATATCATAATACTATTTGTGGTCGCCATCCCATCGGCGTTCTGCTAAATGTAAGTACCTAATGAATGATTCATATGAACGACTTTCCACTGAGACATTTTATTTAGCGAACCGCTGTTGACTCAATAAAGCGAAATAATACAAATAATGGCTAGCCGGTAAGCATGGTAATTAGCCTAGCACTTAACTATTGCAGAGCTTTTATTAATGCCATGCTTTCCCTCCAACTAATGTCTTCCTGCTCTTTCATTATGAAGCTTTTAAGATTACAGTTGTCGGTCTAAAAGCATCTCTTTAGTGTTGACTCTCCATTGATTCTCCTCACCCCATCAGGCCGTGGCAGAACTGAAAAAGAACGGCATAGACATGAACTTCTCTTTCCTAAACTATGCGCAGTCGAGCCAGTGCCGAAACTGGTCAGACAGCTCTGTGAGTTACGCTGCTGGAGCGCTCGTCGTTCATTGAGGTGAACTTTCCCCGGAGCAACGGAAGCCTCCTAGAAGACCCCCAAAACCCGCCCACCTGTCCCGTTCCTGACCACGTATCCCTATCCTCCCCCGCCTCTTCTGTAGGAAGGACATACGAAGCTTGTTCGCAGCTGGGAATCCTCATACATACCCCAAATCCAGATGTAACGTTAGATACTAACCTCCTCCTCCTACAACTTTCCCTGTACCCCGTTTTCCACGTGAGGCAACTTGGATGATGCTATAGCTTGAAGTACAGCCGCAGTTTTTTGGGTGTTGCAAGGTCAGATTTTTGGTTGTTTTTTCTTTATCTTGTTTGTTGGAGGGTCTTAATGAGGCAAAATCTGCTTTTGACCCTCCAAGGACGTCCGAAGAGCCCTTGTGTAATTTAAGACACATTTAAAGTTTAAATAAAAGAAGTAAAACCATTGACATTGCACTGTTTACGCAAGTCTGCATATATAATCTACATACGTCTCACCTAATGATAATTAACGAGAAGGAGGAAGTTGACAGACTGCAACATGCTATGTCCATGTACACCCTGAGAATTGTAGTAATAGCTACTGCGTTGGTCCTGTTGTAGTTTTTAAAGGGCTACACAAAACCCACTAACCCTCCACTGTTCTGGATATACCAAAAAATATCTAATCTTTTATTGTAGTCAAATTAAAGTTTTTTTTTTTTTCTGATTCTTATATTCTGTTCTGTTTATTTTCTCTTTGTGATTACATTATTTAGCTTTCTAGTTTTACTATGCGTTTGACATCATATAATCTAAAAGTGTGGAAGCATTTAGTAGTGTTTGAAGTCTACAGGAAGTGCAGTACTGGTGGACCCCTTTCAGACTGCCTCAAAATTTGGTTTATTTGAAACTTTTTTTAGTTTCTCACGCAAGTTAGCAGCCATGTTTAACAGCTGACTAGTAGTTAGTGATGCACACCCGTATCGAGGAACCGCCAGAGGTGGATTTTCTGAACGGCGTAGGCATTTATCTGGCTTTTCCTCCTTCATCTACTTCCAAAGAGCACAACGCAGCAAGATTTTTCCTGAGTAACCATCAGAAGGAAAACGGCAAGGCTCCTGTACATCCCCATCAAGGTTTGAATGTCTCAAACCAGATCCTCAAACGGAAAACAGACAAAGCATGTCACCATGCAGATGTGCCTTGGGTCAGTGTTAAACATGTTTTTATTTTTGGTCCTGTGCTTTTCACCCACTAAAAAAAAAGCCTTGATTTAGTCTGTCTTGAATCAGTTCTTACCGTTTTCAAAGTAGGGGAAGAGATTCATCAGCTTCACCCAGCACAACACCTGTTCTTGTACTGTTAGAGTCGTTTCAAATTTTTTTATGTTAGTAACGTTTATTATTATTCTAACTATTATTGCGTAGAAATGAACCGTTCACACGTTGTCAAACCTATGTCGAAATTAATTGAAGCGCTCCTTAGCGGAGTCATTTTTGAATCTCAGGTTACATTGAAGCATTACAGAATTCTCGCCAGATATGACAAGGGTCATGGCTGATGTTGCAAAGAAACAATAAAGTGTAATGACAAACGTTACTAAGCTGTGGTGTTTCTTTTACTTGTCTTCTTGTTTGCAATTCCTTTCTGTGTTTGACATGTTTATGAGCAGTTGCTGAGTTATTGGAGTCAGAGTTGGCCAAGATTAATTTAAAATGCAGTATATTATAACAAAAATCATGTGCTTCTCTCCTAAGATGTAGTCTCTCTGTCATTCCTTTTTAATTGAAGGACAGCGGAATCACGGATCTGTGAGTGTAAACCGCATTTAATTCTGTAGTAAGTGAAATAAATTAAACGTTTAAGGTTTTTTGGCTAGTAAAAGAAATCCTCAACATGTTTCACAGTCATTATGAGGATGTTAACAGCATCCATATACAGCATTACATATACGGGCCATTCTACAGAATTGGTTCCAAGTCAGAGTTGGAAACGTCTTGGGGAAAAAAACCCATCTTTTTCTACAAATTTTGTATGTATGCAAATTAATTTGCTAGGTACACATTTCTAGTAATTGTGCAGTTAATTCTCATGGTATTTTTTATAAAGTTTTGGAATATTTTTCCTCTCCCCAAATTTGTCACTACTGAAACACAGTAATATAGAATTGAATAAGGGTTATATTGACCTATAAAGGTTTTGCTTACATCTTCCTTATAAATATATATATATATATATATATATATATATATATATATATATATATATTTTTTTTTTTTTTTCTATTTTATTAAAAGTTTTCAGAGGTAAATCAATAGCAATTACAATTTTAACAATATTTCAAGTGTGATTTATGAGATTTGTTGTAGTTTAAATCCAAAAAGTTGATCATACTGATTTCAAACTAAAGGATTCATTAGTTTAAATTAGTGGTGTCAATTGATATATATATATATATATATATATATATATATATATATTTTTTTTTTTAACTAATTAATCACACATTTTTCCTTTCGTGATTAATCGTGATTAATCCTACCTGACATTAAAGTTTTTGATTATACGTTTATATTGCAATAATTTCACATTCATGATTCAAATTAATGTAGATACAACAAAGTATGTATATATTTATAATATTTGTTTAATGCCATCATTTTTATGACTGAATGCAAGCATCACTGATTCCAACTGATGTCTCTATTTTCCCCCCTAAATATATAACCATTGAATATAACCATTCAACATTGCAATATAATTGAGAGCTATCACTTTAACGTTTATTAGACTTAAAAAAAAAAACTTCTAATTTGAGTGAACTTGAAACAATCTTCACATAAAACCATTATAATAAATGTCATATAGGCTAGCTACCTGTGCCCTTCAACAAAAAAATATAGCGTAAAGTTATCAAACGCTAAATTATCTAAAATTTGAAATTATAAAGATAAAGCTTAAACTACAGACGTTTTAAGTAATTTCCTCCTTTTAATTTTGTTGTTTGATTAACAGACATCACAGCAGTTGGTTATTAGGATATTTTGGCTGCTGTTACTCTAAAAGCTGCTGCTGCTGACACTGCTTTAAATGTGACCTATAAATAATAAATACTTACATGCACAGTTTTAAGGCAGCTTTAATCTCCTTTTTTTGTAACTTAAAATGTCTTAACAGACGGCATGACATAACTACGACATTGCATACTCGCAGTTTCATTTGGGTTTGAATATGATACATCGCTTTATTATAGGCCTAATACAGTGCCCACCGGAATTTGTGCGTGCACTAGAAGAGCGCGCGCTACGATCACAGTATAAAGGCTGACAGGACAGGTAAATTCGTTTTTACCGACATATGGCCTGACAACATCTCATCTGACCGCAGTTCACTTATGTTCTACTGAAGCTCCTCGTCACCGGTACCGGTACTGAAGTGAAGTTGGAGCGCGCATCTGAAAAGTCTCCCGTTTGATGTGCTCGTAAAGACGCTCTGCACATCTAAATAAACGCAATTCTTTAGAAGTTGTGAGTGCCTAGCCCCGCCCATGCGTTAATTGCGTTAAATGTTTTTAACGCCTTAAAATGAAAAAAATTAATCGCCTGCGCTAATAACGCGCTAATTTTGACACCACTAGTTTAAACATACATTGAACCAAACATTAACATCTGTAGCTGATAATTCAGTATACTTTATTTTTGATAAAACATCCTATGTTTTGGCTGTGACAGGACATTTTTGGTAGTGACAGTAATGTTTTGGTATCGACCACATACTAAAAACACTACTAAAACATACTAAGATAAAAAAAAAAACGTTGCATAACTACTAGATTTTTGTTTATTTCTCCCAAATAAAGGAATATGTATTCCCTTTTGTCACTACCGAAATGATGACATTTATGAAAACATAGATGTCACAACCAAAAGTTCACCTCCCAATTAAAAGTACCCACTAAATGATGATTATATATACAGGTCCTTCTCAAAAAATTAGCATATTGTGATAAAGTTCATTATTTTCTGTAATGTACTGATAAACATTAGACTTTCATATATTTTAGATTCATTACACACAACTGAAGTAGTTCAAGCCTTTTTTTTTGTTTTAATATTGATGATTTTGGTATACAGCTCATGAAAACCCAAAATTCCTATCTCAAAAAATTAGCATATTTCATCCGACCAATAAAAGAAAAGTGTTTTTAATACAAAAAAAGTCAACCTTCAAATAATTATGTTCAGTTATGCACTCAATACTTGGTCGGGAATCCTTTGCAGAAATGACTGCTTCAATGCGGCGTGGCATGGAGGCAATCAGCCTGTGGCACTGCTGAGGTGTTATGGAGGCCCAGGATGCTTCGATAGCGGCCTTAAGCTCATCCAGAGTGTTGGGTCTTGCGTCTCTCAACTTTCTCTTCACAATATCCCACAGATTCTCTATGGGGTTCAGGTCAGGAGAGTTGGCAGGCCAATTGAGCACAGTAATACCATGGTCAGTAAACCATTTACCAGTGGTTTTGGCACTGTGAGCAGGTGCCAGGTCGTGCTGAAAAATGAAATCTTCATCTCCATAAAGCTTTTCAGCAGATGGAAGCATGAAGTGCTCCAAAATCTCCTGATAGCTAGCTGCATTGACCTTGCCCTTGATAAAACACAGTGGACCAACACCAGCAGCTGACATGGCACCCCAGACCATCACTGACTGTGGGTACTTGACACTGGACTTCAGGCATTTTGGCATTTCCCTCTCCCCAGTCTTCCTCCAGACTCTGGCACCTTGATTTCCGAATGACATGCAAAATTTGCTTTCATCCGAAAAAAGTACTTTGGACCACTGAGCAACAGTCCAGTGCTGCTTCTCTGTAGCCCAGGTCAGGTGCTTCTGCCGCTGTTTCTGGTTCAAAAGTGGCTTGACCTGGGGAATGCGGCACCTGTAGCCCATTTCCTGCACACGCCTGTACACGGTGGCTCTGGATGTTTCTACTCCAGACTCAGTCCACTGCTTCCGCAGGTCCCCCTCTCGTTGTGCAGCGTTTTCTGCCACACTTTTTCCTTCCCACAGACTTCCCACTGAGGTGCCTTGATACAGCACTCTGGGAACAGCCTATTCGTTCAGAAATTTCTTTCTGTGTCTTACCCTCTTGCTTGAGGGTGTCAATGATGGCCTTCTGGACAGCAGTCAGGTCGGCAGTCTTACCCATTATTGCGGTTTTGAGTAATGAACCAGGCTGGGAGTTTTTAAAAGCCTCAGGAATCCTTTGCAGGTATTTAGAGTTAATTAGTTGATTCAGATGTTTAGGTTAATAGCTCGTTTAGAGAACCTTTTCATGATATGCTAATTTTTTGAGATAGGAATTTTGGGTTTTCATGAGCTGTATGCCAAAATCATCAATATTAAAACAAAAAAAAAGGCTTGAACTACTTCAGTTGTGTGTAATGAATCTAAAATATATGAAAGTCTAATGTTTATCAGTACATTACAGAAAATAATGAACTTTATCACAATATGCTAATTTTTTGAGAAGGACCTGTATATATATATATATATATATATATATATATTAAGCTTTCTGATATTTAAATATTATGGGTTTTAATAGATAATAAAAGGATTTTGGTAAGCATGATTTGAATAACTGCTTTTCAAATGTGTTTTTTGGTTGTGGGACAGCAGTTTGCACCAATTCTCTAGAATGGCCTATATATTAAAATAGGAAACAGTTATTTGAAATTGCAAAAATATTTCACAATATTACAGTTTTTCCAGTATTTTTGATCAAATAAATGCAGAGGTTTCTTTAAAAAAATGTTTTGAATGGTAGTGTTAAGGCTTAAATTAATAAAAGCACACATATGAATTGCTTTTGCAGGAGTACTTTTATATTGAAAACAGACCTGTCATGCATTGCTTTGCCAGCCTCATGCAATCGTCACATTATCGTGCATGTACTTTAAATAGGAAGAGCATGCAGGGCAGTGCATCTGCATGGCAGACCAGTTTACCTTTTAATTTTGTGTGCTTTGCAGAAAAAATCCTGTAGGATGAGAACTTCCTGTTTATCCTTGGTTTATTTCTTTAGATAGACATTGACTGCTTTAGATATCAAAGGTCACAAACAATCCCAGGCTCCTTATTAGTAATTAAGGATGTAGATTTTGACTGAAGCAAGGATTTAGGAAATTAAAACCTGTTTTATTGTTGTGTAGCTAGTACCTTCAAACTGCAGCTCACACAGTTGTCTCTGACTTTTTGTTTTAGGTTAGAGTTTGAATTCTAATTATTTTTCTATTTCTTCAACCCTTCTTTAAAATTTGATGTGTGGTTAGAATTTATTCTGTATTAAAACGTTCACATATTTAAGACAGGGAACAAGAGACGGTGGTACTCATTAATTGGCCCAGCTCAACAAATATCACTTCATCAATCTGTTCTCAAGTTTGGCAGCGTTGACATTTCAAATCTCCTGAGCCATTTCAGGTTGCACTGAACACATTCGGGTGAAGTGAACATTGCTGCGAATTCGTTTGGACACAGGTGTCAGCTGTGGTGACCACAAGTTTCGCCTCCAGAAATGACTTCAGTGTTGGTTCCCACAGTTTACATCATAATCTCAAACAAAATGGAAAACTCGTTAATTGGGTTAATCTGTTTTGAAACCCAATACTGGTCTAATTTTTATTGCCGTCTTTGTTTTCATTTTTGCAGAGCAGGTAAATACGCTTTTATAAATCAGCGTCAAAATTAAGTACCTTAATGTTCACTGTTGTTGTTTGTTTTTTTTATTGAAATAATGTTAGTGGGTTATATTTATAGATCCATTTATCAGTAGTCAGGCTGTAAAATTGTATTCTTCTCAGCGTTTCCTTGGAAACAATTTGAAGACTTGGATTTCTTGAGCCCCCTGTTGTTTTAAGTGACTTTTAGTGAGTGACTGCTTTTTACTGGGGACATAAACACTGAAAAGTTATTGGTAATATGGATAAATGGTGCAAGGGGAAATACTTCCTGCTGTTTGATGTAGTTCTCTACATACACACCATTCATACGTTCATCAGCGTGCTCAGCAGGTTCTTGCTTAATTACAGGAAACAAACCTTTTGCGAGCTATAGAGGCAGACATGTGCTTTTCTGAAAGTCAGCTGAATTAATCATACATTAATAACCTCAGGGATGTATGATCTGGAAATACTTTTTCCAAATGTTGGAAATAGTCTGAACTTGCTGTCTAATGATCATGCCACAGTGTTAAGGGAAATAAACCTTTTTCACTTTTCACTGTAAAAATATAAGATTTTAAAGCTTCATTAGATAATTACACTGGAGAAACCTCCTGGTGAACCTCTAGGAACAACGATGTCTACAGTGAAACATCACGATGAACGAAGACATTCTACGGAGCCACTAAAAGGAATTTGGTTAGCTGCTTGCTACTGGAAGCCTGTTACATTACAGTACATAAAATTTCACTTACCACATAAACAGAGTAAAGAGAGTTGACTGATAGGACAATGGCGAATGATTTGCAGATCGTGAGCACCACTGACAAACATCTAATCTTGTAAAATGTGTGGTAAGTACTGCCGCTCCTTAGTATTGTGTTTTCATGACGCGTCATCAATCGGACATATTGGCTGCACTGAACATAAACAATGCCACTAAAGTGAACAAAGTATTTTCTCTCATATTTTGCTGATTAGTGCTGCTAAAATGGTCAATTATTGTAATGTTTTGGACTGTACCAATCAGTCAGACCGGGAAAAAACATTTGGAGTACTATAGACTGCCAAGTTCAAACTAGAAGAAGAGTGCAAAAAACTGAGGAACATAAGGCGTTTGTGGTTGGCCAAACTTAACCAGGATTTCCAGGGCAAAAATTTTGACAACATTTATGTTTGTTCTTATCATTTCCAATCAGGTAGGTGCAGGGGCGTCAGACGGGTTAATAGTGGAACAGTCTTAGGTGTTTTATGAGTGTTGTGAGGGGCCCACCTCCTTGGTTGTGTGACTGGGGCCCAACATTTGGTGCTACACCCCTGGGTAGGTGAAATATTAGGCTCATGTCTTAATTAATGCTTGTATGTATCTTTACCACCTATTAACCAGAGGTGGGACCAAGTCATTGTTTTGCAAGTCACAAGTAAGTCTCAAGTCTTTGCATTCAAGTCTCAGGTCAAGTCCCGAGTCACGACAGACAAGACACACAAGTCAAGTCCCGAGTCAAGACGGGCAAGTCCAAGTTGAGTTGCAAGTCCTCAACTTTAAGCTTCAAGTCCTAAACAAGTCATTAGTGCTGTTTGCCTAAATTAGTGTCTCTGTATTAATTACTACAGTAAATTTAAAGTCAATAATAGTCTATAGTAAGAATAATTGCAAAGATACAATAATTAGTGGTGAATTAATCATTGTTTGTTAACAAAAATAGGCCTAATTGAATGTATAATTTATTTTAAGTCCACTGTTTCATTTGTTTATGATTCCGTAAATTGAATGAATCAATTGAATATGTCATTTCCATACCAAATCTACATACAGTCACCGCTTTGTAGATTGATTATACACACAGATAAATAGCTTCTTACCACAGTGGCCATCCCTCACAAAACTAATATCTACCACAGTTTTATCACAGGTAGAATGTAAAATGTTTCAGTACAAGCATTTTAGTCAAATCGAATTCATGCAATATTTCAAACTTTTAACCCACGTGAGAAAATCAACCCGCAGCAACAGAAAAAATGCGGACTTGGCAGCCCTACATCCAACATGAGCTGCATCCAAAGCTATTTAAATACTCCGCACACTGATAGTGACTCCGTGATGCGTGAAAATTATACATGTTTGCGGGAGCGGGATAAGAAAACAGTCCCACGCAGGCGCGTCGCTAGGACTAACCATTAGGGGCTCGAGCCCTTGAGCTGTTTCCATTCATAATTTCACCTATTGCGCAAATTATAGTAGCCGGTATTGTATTTATGCTATAGATTTAGATACATGATTAAGTGATATTCATGAACAGGTGCAGTTGTATTTTAAAATTATTATTTTTCTGATTAAGAATTTATTAGACTGTATTGGAAATAGGAATGTTCATTTCGTTTTCTTTTTAATTATAATTAAATATTAAATATATTTAGGCCTATTTGTCCCTAATCGACAACCGACGGTCGTTACGCCATAACCGTTAACCGACAAGATTACAAATAAATTACACGGTTGTGAGGCATTAAAATACCTACATTGGTTTTCCAGGGATTCATTTTATACACGCAAAAAAAACAGCATAAACAACAGAAAGTGAGAATGGTCATCAGGCACCTGCAGCGTTTTTGCTAACGGAGAATAAATAAATAAAGCTATAAAATAAATAAATTGGCTTATATGTGAAATCTACTTTTTTTCTAAATAAATAATAAATTATCAAAACGAAAGAAAAAAATCTGCAACAAATACCAGCCTATATGCAGAATTTCGTTAATTTTTTGATGTACTCTTGAGAAAACGGCATCCTGTTCGTGTCCTTCCTTATAAAAGCATGTTTTGTTTTTATTGTGGATGTAGGCCTACACAAATAAAATAAATATTTAAAATAGTTTCGAATAATGTCTTACTCCTATATATGACCACAAAAGAAGGACTATATGGAAGTTTTCTTCTGTTATGAGGGGAAAAGTCAAGTGATGTTGCCGGCGCCTCTGGCGCGCAGTTAAGCATTATTAACTCAACAACGAAGACTGTTCATATAGTCATAATAAAATACAGTCAGCCAAACATATTGAAAAAACATGCTATTTTACTTTGCCTTAATTCTTTAAATGTACAGCAGAACAGAACTGAGAACAAAACAAGAATGAAATGAAATGAAATTTTAATAGCTAAACTAACAAGCCAAAACGAATTAATACATCATTTTTGTACAAAATGATTACATTTAAACTTGCAAAGTACTAAAGGAACATAAAGATATATATATTTGAAAGGTAATTTTTCTAATCTTATAAAATAAATATGAATACAGAGAAACTGTGCTTGACACCACATTTATTTGAGTTAAAGCTCATTTCTCGACAAAAAAAAAGTGTTTCCAAAAATTTCTTTGCGATATTTGAACTATCGATATTTATGCGCTAAAGTTAAACGGAAAAATACTGTGTCGACAAATGAGAAATTTTATCAATAAATGGCATTTCATTTTTTTGCCGCTCGCCATTCTCAAACAACGGTTTTCGATATTAGCAGATGCTCTTTTATATGTTAATGATATTAATTAGTGGGTGTTTACAAGGTGGAGATCTGACACCAGTCAGCTACGCACAATTTCAAGATCATTTGCGATTTATAAATGTCACATCTGGAAGAGAGGAGTAAGCACGTGTTTTTGTGCGCACGTTCGTTTTCTCTGAATCGCACTTACGCACTTTTGAAAAATTATCTTAGAACAAATTTTGGACGATTTATACGCAACTTTTTATAAATGAGGCCCATACACTGTTAGAAATTTTCCTGTATTTTTACAGTAAGTTACTGGCAGCAAGGTTGCCAGCAAGTTACTGTATTTTGTTTTACAGCACTGTACTGTAAAACAAAATACAGTAACTTGCTGGCAACCTTGCTGCCAGTAACTTACTGTAAAAATACAGTATTTTTACAGTAATTTATAATTTGTTTCTACTGTAATTTGCTATTGTGTAATTATTATTGATTATTGTGTAGTTGGAATAGCACATACATAAAGTTATAACATACAATTGTGATACTACTATAATTCAGATTAACATTACAAACTAAAAGACAATCCAAACATATTTACAAAAGTATTTTTATTAAAAGTTTTAAAACATTTCAGTATGGTGTTTGCCACCCAGAGTACAGTGCATCAACGATTTACAGCCATGAAAGCATTTTAAGTAGAATATAAATGAAACAAACACATGCATCTTGAGAGCTGAATTGGCAATCAATGTCCTAAGAGAGAACTTGATTTTTCTTAAAACTATCTAAAAGTTAAACTATCTTAAAATTAGCAAAAACAACAAGAAGTGTTTCATAACCATCGTCCCTAAATGCAGGGCATGTGGGTGGTGGCAAACAGGCCACTGTCCCTCTCTGTGAAGTCCACCTTTTAAACAAATCATTTTGGATTGAATGAAGCTGTTGACATGCAGAGTTGATGACCATCACTGCGCCACTGTCCTGATCTTCTGCTCACTCCATGTCTGGCAGTTTATTTATTCCCATCAGTGGTAAAACTGAAACACAGTCATGAAACACACACAAAGACAAAAAATATTATTCATAGAACCAAGAAAAATGAACAGACACCATGGGGAAAATAATGAATGAAAATTCTGTAGCATAGATGAAAAATAAATAAATCAATACAGTTGAAAATTCAGAATGTGCAAAATTTATAAGAGGGATATAACAGATAAAATGCATGTTATTGTATATTTAGTACTGACCCGAATAAGATATTTCACATAAAAGATATTTACATATAGTCCACAAAACAAAATAATAGTTTAATTTATAAAAAGTATCTATTCAAAAGTTTACATACCCTTGATTCTTAATACTGTGTTATTACCTGAATGATCCACAGTGATCAGTTTGTGATAGATTGTTTAGTGATAGTCATGAGTCCCTTGTTTGTCCTGAACATCCTGCTCACAGTTCTTTAGAAAAATCCTTCAGTTCGCAAAAATTGCTTGGCTTTCCAGATTTTTTTGTATTTGAACCCTTTCCAACAATGGCTGCATGATTTTGAGATCCATCTTTTCACACTGAGGACAACTGAGGGACTCATATGCAACTATTACAGAAGATTCAAACTCACTGATGCTCCAGAAGGAAACATGACGCATTGCAACTATAAAATCAGAAGATCAGGGTAAATTTAACTTTAAATGCTGTCTTTTGCTAAACATTTAAGTACAGTATCTTCTGTAGCTTCTGAAGGGCAGTACTAAATAAAAAAATATATATATTTAGGCAAAATAAGAAAAATTTACACATCTTCATGCTGTTCAAAAGTTTTTAATGGATTGTGTTTCCTTCTGGAGCATCAGTGAGTGTTTGAACCTTCTGTAATAGTTGCATATGAGTCCCGCAGTTGTCCTCAGTGTGAAAAGATGGATCTCATCATACAGTCAAAATTATATAATTATAAATTCAGCTATTATTTTCTCTTTTGTGGACTATATATAAACATCTTTTATGTGAAATATCTTATTCAGGTCAGTACTAAATAAAAATAACGTATTCTGTATGATCCTTTTATTTTGGTAAATAATTAACATTTTGCAGATTCTGCAAGGTGTATGTAAACTTTTTAATTCAACTGTAAATAAAATGTTATTAATTTAAATAATACTTACAAAAAAATAGACTGCCTTGTGACAGCATTCTTTCTCCGCAGGGTGCACAGACAAGTGGACCACACTGTATGTCTGCAAAAAAATCAAATAAATTTGATTCAGTAATGTGTTAGCCTACTTGTTGATAATGTATAGGCTAAAGTCACATAGACTGATGCCTATACATGAGTATTTCATACACTCCAACAATACATCAGAGTTGTTTAAAAAAGCATTATGTTTGACATTGCTGAAGATTTTGGCATGCATTTTATTTGTCTTTGTTGACTTATTGATCGTTATACACAGCTACAAAACTGATCTCCCGCCTAAATAATGTTAATAAACTGTAACATTACCAACATCTCTGACCCCAAACCACACATGTACATCTGCAAGTGAAATTATATTTATATTTATATATACTATGTCCAGTATTAACCGCGACCGTGAAGCGAACCGCAAATATATATATATTGCACACCATAAACTTATATTAAAACGTGCTCGTGTTTGTCAATGGCATACTCGAATTGGGCAACACTGTAAAAGGGATCCCTATAGACAATTAGACAATTGACAAGATAGACAATTGTTTAATCGTAACAAATATCCCTTTTGTTTAAACACAAACTGCCGTTTATCGGTCTTTGTCATTGACAAACACGGTCATTTTACGGTCATTTTACCTCACATATGTTACCACAGTAAAGCAAGCTTCGTTCAAACTCGACAGAAACCGAACAAAACTTACCAAAACGGACTCGGTTTGCCTTTCCACAGTTCTAGCAAGCATTGACTCTAGTTTTGATCAAAATAAACCATAAACTAATTCGCTAGATATGGAAATGTTGTGATTCGTGAAGGCAGCGGGAGATTCGACTCACAGAGTTTACAGCACTGAGAAAAAAGATTATAACGACCGCGGCTAAACTTGCGGTTTCATTACACACTAAAAACCATGTACACTATATGATAAAAACCTGATATTAAATTTAACTTACCGAACTTGCAGAAATCTTCCGTTCTGCTTCTCTCTCCGGTCAGCAGCAGTTGTGTTCTGTCTGTGTGATCTGACCACAGGTGGCGCCGGCGCGCTATTTACAGCAGTATTGCGTGGCGTATTAAAGTTAGGCTACAGCAAGGTTACAGCAACACTAAAATGTACTGTAAAATATTCCCGCCGAATCAAAATAACCCATAATGCAATATAAATTACAGTATTTTACTGTAATATATAAATGTGGTATCGTACTGTAGGTTTTTACAGTAATGTGCTGCTAAATCTACAGTGATTTCTAACAGTGTAGTCTTTTGCATCACATAAATGCTTCTTCTTTGTACAGTGATCAGAATGCATCGGATCGTCAACAGAAGTTTTTCAAAAATGAGTTTTGAGTTAAAATGATTTTAAAAGTCTTTAATGCTGATAATGGTATTCCGCGGCGCTGACACTCTCCAACAAGGCACGGTCAAGCATTGGAAGTGACTGTGGAAACGGCATATAGTACCAGCACACTATTGTGCTATTTGTGGAAATCCAATGTAATTTAATGTTAACCACTAGATGCCCGTATAGCACCCATAAACAGTCATAAGCATTTACAGATATATGATCATTTTGTGTGTGTATATGCTTGTGCCAAGTAAATAAAAAATCTCAAGACATCAGCTGCAGAGTCATATTACTTTCATAAGTAATAGGAAGAGTACTGTTTTAAGTTTGATGCTTAACTTTCCAGGATGGCAGAGGTGGCAGTGTCACAGATGTCAGTAGAGATGACCAGCAACAGGTTCAGTTAGAATTGGGTGAGTGAGTGAGTGTGTGTGTGTGTGTGTGTGTGTGTGTGTGTGTGTGTGTGTGTGTGTGTGAGTGAGTGCTCTTGCAAATCATTATCACCCACCCCAGCCCCTGATGTTTCAGCCTCAGCCCCTGATGTTTTTAAAACCTAGAAACGCCCCTGGTCCCACGCAAGGCTTTAATAAAAAAACGCACACAATGAATGGAGACTGTAGAAAGCAAAAGCCAAATCCCGGACATTTTGGGTGATTTAGGAATCCCGGCCGGACGCATTTTTCAAGTTCAAAAAGAGGACGTAAGGTCACCCTAATTATGTGGATAAAAAAAATACAAGAGCTCACTTGGTGAGTCCCTCTCCGGCTCAGTGCCAAAACCTGCGCTAGTCATTGTAAAAATACGCTTCAGTAACCAGCCTATATCGATCAGAACTGTTGTTTGTTTGTTGTTTGACTTGCCGAGTCACGTGGTCCATGTCAAGTCACTGCTGTCAAAGTCTAAATCACACGAGACTTGAGACTTGACTCAAGTCTTCTTTGATTATGTCGAGTAAAGTCCGAGTCAAGTCTTAAATCATACAACTCGAGTCCACAACTCTGCTATTAACTTTAGTTTGCCAAGATATTGCTCCCTTTCCTGCTTATTAAGTCCTTCTCTATATGATTTAGCAGCTTCCACACATTTTTTCTGCGGTGTAGACAGCATAAATTAGAAGAACAACGTATTCAGTAGTACGTTAACCATGCAGTCCATGCTGTTGTTTACATATGAGTATCTCCAATATGGCCATGCATCCGGGTTAACTGACCAAACCATGATGTAAGTGCAAACCCTCTATATTATATTACATAAAATTTCACTTACCAACATAAACTGAGTAAGGAGAGATGACTGATATGGGGATGGTGATTGATTTGCAGATCCTGAGCACCTCTGACAAAAATCTAATCTTGTAAAATGTGAGGTAAGTACTGCCGTACTCCACAGTATACACAGAGTATGTATCGGGAATCTCGAAAATGAATGCAAGCGTGTGCAAATTCAAAAGCAATTTCAATGCTCCGCATTTTAATAGCATTTCCCTGATGCCCGGAATTTATATATAGTGTAAATACCCGACAATATAATTGCAAAAGAAAAATATATTTTTTCCCTCCCATCTCGTATTTATTCCCTTTAGGGGATCCGCAGTACACGTCATTTCCATTCTGAATAAGGTATTCGGATTCGGCGGGTTGCGGGAGGGATCACGATGCCGGCTCAACGGCTGCATCTAAAAACTTAAGCTGCTAACTTGTTGTCTAGCTGCCTTATCCGGCAATGACTTCGCAGGCAGCGTTTGTGCATAAAGGCACCTCACAAAACTGATTTCGATAATGCTTCTGAGGCACCGTAACGGTTCAATGGTCTACAATTAATTACTTTAATTACTATAATACTGATTTCTCCTACCTGGTCTCATGATGAAACGTACCTGTGGGAACGCAAGACACAAAATTTGTACCAATGAATACATATCAGTGCAGATTTCAACAAAAATTAAGAGTAGAGGGAGTAAAACAGCAAGCACTTGTAATTGTTTTTGTATACAGTTATGGTTATAGCTCAATAGTTACTGTTTTTGCGTTATTGTAAAGACATTAATAAAACAAAATATAATAGGTAGAAAGTTTAATTTGTTGTTATTTGCTTTCCAGAGATAACAAGCCTGCTCGATAGCTCAGCCGGCACAGAATTGGACTTCGGATGTGGAATCCTAGGGTACGAATCTTGTGAAAAACATGACTCAGGATGAAAGAGCTGAAAGATGAGAGATTGAAAAACAAGCTAAAACAGCTGCCTTCAAAAATCGTCCAGATGAAAGTATCTCAGGAGGCAGGAAGTGAAGCTAACATTGAATTCGAACATGCCTTGATGCCTATCTTGAAACATGTCCTTCAAAGGCAGCATTTTCCACTTTTTGGATACAGCCATTGGTGATGGACGATGGACATTGTCTATTGGCCTAATCCTAATAAGTACACAGGAAATGTATATTTTTAAATATGAAAAAGAAATTTAAATGATCTTCCGAATATTTAAATACTGCTATCTCAATATTAATATTAAATAATATAATAATTAAAAAGATTTAACTGTGAAATTCCTTCAAAAGGGGCCTAAAGGTTCCCCAAATGATTCCAGTGTGGAAATGTAAGGTAAGCCAAATGGTGCCTGAGGTATCTTTGAATTTTTTTTTACAGTCTGAGAGGAGATTTCCTTTCGAAAAGTATTAATATATATGCCAAAACAAGCATAAAACGGAAATATGATGTTACTCAAAAGAATTAGCCCTTTCTCCTAGTTTTTCATGCTTCGATTTGTGTAAACATGTTGATGAAAGAAGAACAGACTGGATAATTGCTCTTGTAAAATACTGACAAACTAATCTCTCTGTTCATCTTTCCGAACATAAATATACAGAATCAGGCATGTGGTGGGTAAACATCAACACAATCCTTTTTTCTGGTGGCAAAAGACTCGCCGGGATGCACAAAAAACAGACATGCTTGTGTTTCTAGTCTAATTTGTCATAAGCTGATGCTCCCCACCACTGTATTAGTGAGAAAAAAAACAAAAAAACTCAGTATGTCAAAAAGGAAATCTCTTTGAAAAAGGCATTCTCACATTTCAGCTGGGTGCATGCTGTAGCATGGTCAGGATTCAGCTCTCCCTCCGCTTTTGGGGAGGAGCTGCTCTGAGGCGCTGTGTTTGCAGAACTCTGGTGAGGGGTTAAGAGGGGAGATACAGCATTAGACTCAAACCTGGTCTGGAACTGGATAGAACGGCAACCTCCATGCAGTGCCAGGAGCTCCTTGTGCAGGGCCTGAGCGTGGCGATGATCCTGGGTGGGGTATTGCACTTTATTTGTCTAATGAAGTCTCACGCTGCCTACGGCCGCTACGTGGACACCTCGGGCAGCTCCATGATGGTGCCCGCAAGGCTAGCTTGGCTCCTCCAGGAGCTTCCAGCTCTTCTGGTTCCCCTGCTTTTGATGCTGACCACAGATGGAAATGACGGCATCGGGAGACACCTGATGCTCTGGACCTTCTGCCTGCACTACTTCCAAAGGTAAGTCCTGATGGGAAAATGTGGGAGATCGTTGGTGGGGAAAGATCACCAGTATAAAATGCAAACAGGCCAGAGCAAACGGATCATATCTTTCAAAATACAATGGCATATCATTACAGCGTTTTTTTTGCTACAATTTACTTGTTTATTTAGTATGCAAGGAACCCAAGTTCAGTTACACCATTTCACAAACCTGAATGTGTTTGTTATCTAGCTCACCCAGAACAAATGAGGAAAAAATACCCTTAATCCGAAGACAAAAGGGTAACGCACTGGGTGGAATGTTCTAGATTCCTGTTTCTTTAGACAATCCTGCTGTGCTGACAATTAATCAAGGCTGCAGAAATGTAACAACAGAAATCTATTTATATTTATTTCATTTGAGTATTTACACATAACTGGGGCATAAGCAGGTGAATGAAGTGAGAAATGTTTGAATAATTTGACAGATGTGTGATCTGGATAAAACACGACAGGTTTGTGAACAGGTGTTGGATTACAAAAACACATAATAAGAGTGGAAGTGTAGGCTAATGTACTGTGGGCAGATGTCCAAAAGACGCCATTTGATATGTATCAACATTCTGGTTTCCAGGAGCTGCATCTACTCCCTGCTGACCAAAGGGCGGCCGTATCCGCTTAATATCATGCTGTCAGGGGCGGTGTTTTGCTCTATTAATGGCTTCCTGCAGGCACACTATCTGCTGCACTGTGCTACATATCACAGCACGTGGTTTTCTGATGCCTGTTTACTAGCCGGTAAAACTTGTTTACTACAAGAATTGTTATTATACAGGGTTGTGTGCTATTGAAAATTGAATAGCATTTAAATTGAGGTGTTCAATTTTCAGTTGTATTTGTATTTAAGTATGAACTACCATATTTCATTTTATAAACTAATCTGAAGACTGTAATAGACATTTTAGGTGCTGTATGAAAAATTTAAATATGTAAGTATGGCTTTGTTAATTGTTATAACGCTGAACTTTTTACTACCATCAAAGAAAACATATTGAATCAAGCTGAGATACAGCTGAAGTCAAAATTTTACTTACACCTTGCAGAATCTGCAAAATGTCAATTCTTTTACCAAAATAAGGGGAATCATACAAAATGCATTTTTTTTTATTTAGTACTGACCTGAATAAGATATTTCACATAAAAGACATTTACATATAGTCCACAAGAAAAAATAATAAAGTTGAATTTATAAAAATGACCCTGTTCAAAAGTTTGTTACCTGAATGATTCACAGCTGTGTTTTTGTTTTGTTTTGTTTAGTGATAGTTGTTCATGAGCTCCTTGTTTGGCCAGAGCAGTTAAACTGCCTGCTGTTCTTCAGAAAAATCCTACAAATTTTATTTTTTTCAGCATTTTTTGTGTATTTGATCCCATTCCAAAAATGATTTTGAGATCCATCTTTTCACACTGAGGACAACTGAGGGACTCATATTCAACTAAAGAAGGTTCAAACGGTCAATGATGCTCCAAAAGAAAACACAATACATTAAGTGCCGGGGGAAGAAAACTTTTTGAATTTGAAGATCAGGGTAAATATAACTTACTTTGTCTTCTGGGAAACATGCAAGTATCTTCCGTAGCTTCTGAAAGGCAGTACTAACTGTAAAAAAAAGATATTTAGGCAAAATAAGAAAAAAGTACAGATCTTCATTCTGTTAAAAAGTTTACACCCTGGCTCTTAATGCACCGTTTTTACTTCTGAAGCATTAGTGGGCATTTGAAGCTTATGTAATAGAAAAGATGAATAAAAATAAAATAAAATAAAAGATGAATCTCAAAACCATACAGTCATTGTTGGAAAGGGTTCAAATACACAAAAATGCTGGGACGAAGGATTTTTCAGAAGAACAGCAGGCAGTTTAACTGCTCAGGGCAAACAAGGTGCTCATGAACACTAAAAAAAACAAACAGCTGTGGATCATTCAGGTACCAACACAGTATTAAGAATCAAGTGTATGTAAACTTTTGAACAGGGTCATTTTTATAAATTCAACTCTTTTCTTGTGGATTATATGTAATTTTTTTATGTGAAATATCTTATTCAGGTCAGTACTAAATAATAAAAAAATAACATGCATTTTTGTATGATCCCTCTTATTTTGGTAAAATAATTAGCATGTTGCAGATTCTGCAAAGTGTATGTAAACTTTTGACTTATTCTACATAGGGTATCAATATGCATATGCTGAAAAGTAATGTCATTTTTCATATATATATATATATATATATATTTTTTTTTTTAATTATTATTTGGCACAAAGCTTTTGTTGGACTAATGAAAACCATTACATCTGCTGACCAATTCATTTCAAATTACAACTTATGAATTGAAAAGAGATCATTCTTAAATGTTAATGCCAAATAACTGCACTTAAATTAAGGTTCCAAAAGTGGGTTTTTGCAGCAACATCATAGAAGAAACATTTTTGGAATTTTCATCTATGGAACCTTAAGAACCTTCCAGTGAACAGTTCTTAAAAATTAATCTTTATTTTTAAAAGTGTAAAGTATTGGAGCTTGGAGGAGTTGCTTAATAATAGAGGAATTGCTTAATGATGTTTACATAAAGTTGCACATGTTTATACAATGTTTTTTTTTTTTATGTATTTCTTTATTTTTCTAGGTCTGATAATATTTTTCATAGGAATGGGAATCAATATTCACAGTGACTACATTCTTCGCAGCCTGAGAAAGCCTGGAGATATTTCCTATAAAATCCCAAGAGGTACTGATATTTTAGGGTCTTTTTAATGTTAGCAGCACTCCTCATTTATTATCTTTATCTCAGTCTCTGTAAGCAAACTGCAATTAGCTTCACTGAATAAATGCTAAGCTGATTTATGTGTTTGTTTTAACTGTAGGTGGTTTGTTTGAGTATGTGTCTGGAGCAAATTTCTTTGGGGAGATTGTAGAGTGGCTGGGCTACGCGGTTGCTACCTGGTCTTTACCCACATTTGCTTTCGCTTTTTTCACAATTTGCTTCATAGGCCCGAGAGCCTATCACCATCACAGGTAAAGTAAAAATTATAAATGATGAATTTAAAACATTACTTACAGAAATTTTCATCTGGTATATCATTAATTCAGGAAACTGGGTTTTGAGAGTAAAATGCAATGATGCACTGAAAAATACATTTCAGTTTTTGGTTTTTCTAATGTGTTCCAGGTTCTATAAAGAGAAGTTCAAAGATTTCCCCAGATCAAGAAAATCTCTCATACCCTTCATTTTCTGAAGAGCCGTGACAGATAAATGGAGTTTTGTCCTGACAGGAAAGAATTAATCTTCCTAATTGCTGTGGTGTACACCTGTATTTTTTAGGTTTGTTTTTATAACCTAATTTAGCATACAGTATGCAGGAAAGACTCTACAATTTATGACTTTATCATGTTACCAGATTGTTTGTCGTGGTTTTGTAATGGCTTAATCACAACAGGACATTTTACTACAGCCTAGTCTTTTTATTCTTTGTAAAGTATGTTATTGCAGTTGTTAGTGTATTTGTGTGTGTAATTTTTAAAAATACTTTCTTCTATCGCAGCTTAATATATAGAGAAAAGGCTGATTTGTCCAAAAAGTGTAAACACTGTGTGGCTATGTGGTGTAACTACAACATGAGCATCTTAACTAGTTTGTCACAACAGGGTTGACTTATTTTGGGGTTGGGGTTGTGTTTTTGCTAAACTGTGATGGACAGTGTTTGGTAAACCTGAAAAATAGCCTAATAAGAAATGTGCTATTAAACTGTGGCGATGCTAACGATCCTGTATTCCTCTTCATATTTAATGTAAAACTAAATATATATATAACTAAATCGAATAATATGTTTATGTTAATATTAAAAGTGGTTTTAAGATCAACTTTTCCATCAAGGGAAAATAATAGGAAGAAGATATAACTTTTATAATGAAATGTCTATTCAATCCAATCTGGTTCTTATTGCATCAGCATCACATGAATAACTAAGCATGTTTCACTGACTCTTAAGATTATCAATTGTATTTCATAAGGCATAAAACTGTGTCAGTAGACTTTCTGGAAAGTTTGTGGACAAATCAGAACGTGTACTATCAAAAGCTGTAAACAAGCAGAAAGAGCTGTACCATTGCCGTCTATGGCATCATAAAAGACATTTAGAGAAATTATAGTATACAGTGTGCAAACACAAATATTTACCTCACTCCTCCTTAGCCCTCCATTTTGGACGAATATGTGACAAACTCCTAAATTATCCATTATAAAAACCATTTTGTTGTAGGCTATTACTTATGTACGAGAGATGTCCGATTTGTGAACTGTTTATTTATTTATTTATTTTTTCAGTTGAACCTGTTTTTAAAACCGGCCCGAGTGATTAATTCGCGAATCGTAGGATACTAAATCCTTAGCCCTCCATTGTGGAAAGGTTTGTGACAAAATCCTAAATTTTCTATGATAAAAACCGTTTTGTTGTAGGCAACTAGCTATGTATATACGAGAGATGTCCGATTTGTGAACGGATCGTTGTTTTGATTTGAATCAGTTGAATCGGTTCATTAAACCTGTCTGGTGATTCATTCGCAAATCGGGCTGAATTCGATTAGGTGATTAAGCCCGGGAACCGTCCTTTTTGGGCACGTTTGATTCGTAAGGAACATAAAATCATTGAAGGAACTGACATTTGACTGATGAAGCGAAATGATACTTATAATAGCCAAATTAAATAGCAGAAATGTTAACACACTTGAAGGATCAAAGACTACACCTAGTGTAGAAACCTTTATCTACAAAATACACACCCCTTGTTCTTTCTTACAATATATAATTTCCTTCAGAGTGCATTCTTCTATGTAGCAATTTAGCAGAGGTTTTTATCCTTGCAGTGCACTAATTACAGGAACATCAGCCTTGGAGCTACCTGGGGATAAGTGCCTTGCTCACAGGCACAATGCGGATGACTCAAGGCAGGGTTCAAAATTACCCTTTCACCACAACTGTCAAATATGGATGAACTGAGAAAATGTACCTACCATAAATACATTTTACTAACCATGAAACTTTAATATAAAGAATATTTAACATGTATGTTGCCACATGCAGTTCTGAGGAAGAAAAAGTCTACAACCTTTATTCAAAGCACAGCTTTTCATTCATCACAATTCAATTGATATCCTTAATTATATATTTCACATCAAGAACAAAATTAGCCATCTCGACAGCCACATTCAAAGCATTGAGCTTGGCAGAAAATGAATCTAATATTCTGGGCTGATTGTCAGGGCTGTTTTTCAAGGAAACAGGTGAGAAAGTGTGGTAAGCTGTATTTAGAGGGGTCTTCTCCAGGTTAGATCTGTCCTCCACCAAGCCACAGCCACAGGTTTTGGAGTATATATCTGGGACCCAGCGATGAGCATATGTCAGGTCAATGAGACAGTCCTGTCCATCATGCTCTAAGGAAAGAGCCACAGATTGCAGAGAGCTGCAAAATGCCTCAACTGCCATGAGGAACTCAGATTGAGAGACACACAGAGCTGCAGCTGTTGTTGCGGCACTGGACTCATTCTGTGAAGTAAGTGATGAAAAATTAAATATAGCAGCAAGCAGAAATTACAGGGTACATCAATGGCCTGTCCATTTTAATGCTGAGTAGATTTGTTTGATCATAGCTCCCCTAGTGGTCATTTTAGGTCATTTTAAATGGGTATGAGTAGATTTGCTACTAATTACTACTAAATTATTATAATTAAATAAGTTAAATTGGCATTTTGTGAATACCAGTCGGTATATGATCTTAGCCAGTTATTATAAAGATTCATAAACATGTCAGATTTGTTTAATAACTTTTGACTAGCATGGCCTCAACATGGTTTTAAATGAATATTAATAAAAAAGAAACCAAACATTTTATTTCAACCAAGAACAATGTTTTGACCAGATTTCAGTGTTGTTTATTGTTGCTTTTGAACTTTGGATATGCACACCTTTTTTTGTTGCTCAAAATGATTTAACCTAAAATTGGGGATGATTAAACAAAAGTTGTAAGGTATCATAAAGCAAAACCAAAAAATATATCAAATCAGAAAGTTTTAAAAATCTAGTCAGGCATAAATGTGGCGTTTGGCATGCCTTGGAAATAAATTTCACACTTAATCCCTCTGAAAAAGGAATGCATAATGCATGAAGTGGAACTTTATAATCAACACAGTAGAAATGCAAGTGAAAGTGATGTGTAACTCAGTGGAATAGAATACCATGTGTGTGATGTGGGTGGCCAGCAGTGTCTCCGTGCAGCCTCCTCCAAGCAGGGCGTAGGGCTCCCTCAGAGTCAGTCGCAACACATGTTCTGCTCTTTGGCATGTCATCTGTCCAACAAATGGAACAAATGTTCATCATATGAGAGAAGTGAAAGAGGGAATTAATGCAATAAATTTGAATTAATAAAATCCAGTAAATCTGGAAAATTGGAACTTAAAAATACAAGAAACTAAATAAATAGCTTGGAGAGCTAACAAAGAGGCAAGAATGCACTTAAAATACACCCAACAGAATGAGTGCGAAGACAGCATAAACAAGGATTATTAATAGAGCAGGGGAATACATTGCACATTCACGATTTATCTGTGCTGATCTTACTGACAATATAAAAGTAAGCACTGCGAATATTCTGATGATTTTTTTATTTGGCCATCAAGTTTCCTAAAGACTGTATCATTAGTCTAGATTCTTCCTTGTCTCATAACTTGAGAGTACAAGAACATTAAAACAGATGTTTTTAAACACATCTAAGACAGATGTTTTACATTTTAGCAGAAAAATGCCGTTAGAGTTTTGTGTTTTAATTAATCAAAATATAAACTCTTATGTTGGAGCATTTAAAGTATAGTTCACCCCAAAATGAAAACTACTGTATGATTTACTCATCCTCAAGCCATCTTAGGTGTATAGGACTTGCTTCTTTCAGACAAATACAATTGGGGAAAATATCCTGGGTCTTCCAAGCTTTATAATGGCTGTGAATGGCTCTTGAGATTTTGAAGTCCAATAAGGTGCATCCATCCATCATAAAAAGTGCTCTACACGGCTATGTGTGGTCAATAAAGACTATGCATTTGTGTAAGAAAAATATCCATATTTAAAACTTTATAAACTGCAATCTCTAGCCTCTGCTAACTGTTATATACACCTTCACGAGCAGGGTTGCCAGGTTTTCACAACAAAACCTGCCCAATCGCTACTCAAAAGTAGCCCAATCGCGTTTTGAGGGGGGTCCCTCTGTAAAAATTGCATTCCAGGGGGTAAAATACATGTTTTTTGGTGGGGTTCCTCTGGAAAAATTAGCATTCTAAGGGCTAAATATTACGTTATTTGGGTCGCTTCAACCCGCACACATGAAAGACAACCCACGGCAACAGTATGAAAGTAGCCCAATTCCGCTGGAAAACCGCAGACTTGGCAACACTGTTC
The DNA here is from genome assembly GCA_033026305.1 of Cirrhinus molitorella. Classification (NCBI taxonomy): domain Eukaryota; kingdom Metazoa; phylum Chordata; class Actinopteri; order Cypriniformes; family Cyprinidae; genus Cirrhinus; species Cirrhinus molitorella. Next base: position 32,821,756 of record CM065126.1, on the reverse strand, counting down.
ACGAGAGAGCAAAACACAACACTTTTCAAGATTTTAGAAGTTCAAAATGAGTATATGTAAAGAAAAATATCACAGGATTTTGATATAAACCAAGAGGAGACTGGTTTTCCTTTGCTGTAAACAAAACTTGGTTCTTAAGAGACTAGCGTTTTCTTATCGGAGCTTAAGCTTCGCCTACGTCATTCACTGGAACGCCACTTTCTCTTGAATGCGCGTAGGATAGTTAGTGTAGTGATAGTTAGAGTTTAATACAACTCTGATTGTATTTGTCTGAAAAAATAAAGTCATATACACCTAGGATGGCTTGAGGATGAGTAAATCATGGGGTAATTTCCATCTTTGGGTGAACTAATCCTTTAAATGAAAATAACTAAAATGATCAAATGAACACATAAAGATGTCTACTTTAACATTTTAACAAACCTTCAGTTCTTCCAGCATAGTTTCATTTCTGTGGCAGAGAACCATGGTGCTAACTGCAGTATCTTTAGAAGGAAGAATCTGGAGGAGCTCTCTGGATCCACATGACCGGAAACAGATTTCTTTAACCATCCCATAAGCTTCCGTCGGGACCAAAGAGCAAACGGAAGCAACAGCCTGAGCACCTGAAATATTAAACCCAGAGATAAATGAAACCTATATGAGTGTAGTCTGCCATTTCTTTTTAATACTACTCTCTTATATATATATATATATATATATATATATATATATATATATATTCAGACGCGATATCATGCGCATCTCATCAGTAATGCCGGTTCTCTGATTAGTCGTAAATCTCATTCACCTGTTCATTCATGCAGCCGCGTTTACTACACAGAGCCGTAGTTCACTGACAAGCTACGCAAGTATCGCCTTCAGTATCGCAGGCGATACATATCGATTCTGCACGTGAAACTGCGTAGCTTGTCAGCGAACTACGGCTCTGTGTAGTAAGCACGGCTGCATGAATGAACAGGTGAATAAGATTTAGGCTAATCAGAGAACCGGCATTACTGACAAGATACGCATTATAATTCGCGTCCTAATATCGGCACAGCCCTAATATATATATATATATATATATATATGGTATTATATATTGTTATGATGTTATACATTAATCAAAAAAGGCATGGCTTTAAATATTAAGTAAATGCATACATACATTATACATACATACATACAGTACCATTCAAATATTTGGGGTCAACAAAGAAATAGTATAAATAGTAATATTGTACAATATCATTACAACTGTTTTCTATTGTACTTTATTTTCAAATGTAATTTATTAATTTGATAGCTAAGCTTTTCAGCAATCATTACTCCAGTCTCACATGATCCATCAGAAATCATTCTAATATGCTTATTTGCAGCTTTTTTTTCTTCAATTTTGAGATTTTTTTTTTCCAAAAGTTTTATTATTAATGTTGAAAACAGATGTGCTGCTTAATATTTTCAGTGAAAATCATGATAGAATGTTCAAAAATCATTTATTTGAAATAGATGATAGATCAATTTAATGTGTCCTCACCAAATAAAAGTATTCCTTAAAAATATTAATAAAATAATATAAATATTAATAAATAAATAATAAAATGTAACTGTAGTGTAAATAACTGCACATTTTTGTAGTTTTGATTTTTAAAAATGCGTAAAAACATTACTTTAATTAATTCTTTGTCTTTTTTATATACATATTTAAAATGTATATTACGTATTTTCTTAAAAAAATATACATATATTGCATATTTTTATTTACAAAAAAGTTTTTAGTTTTTCCCAGTAATTGCGTTTAAACCTATATTAAACTCCATAACAGCTATACATTTATATTCAATATGTGTGTATCTGAATAAGTAAGCTTCCACTGATGTATGGTTTGTTAGGATAGAACAATATCTGGCCAAGATACAACTATTTGAAAATCTAAAATCTGTGCAAAAACATCTTCAGTATTGAGAAAATCACCTTTAAAGTTGTCCAAATGAAGTTCTTAGCAATGCATATTACTAATCAAAAAATAAGTTTTGATATATTCATATATTCATGGTAGGAAATTTACAAAATATCGTCATCTATTCTCCTAATGGTTTTTGGCTTAAAAGAAATATTGATAATTTGGACCCATACAATGTCTTTTTGGCTACTGCTACAAATACACATGCTATTTAACACTGGTTTTGTTGTCCAGTGACCTCCATACTGTTGTTAAATATTTACCTGTTATCTGGACAAACGGTTCTATCAGAGCAAGTCCCAGCCTCTCTATCACGACCACTCCATGTTTCCTCAAGTAGTGCTGCAGAATTGGATGTACAACTTTTTGGCACGCAAATAATCGTACTTTTTCCTTAACAACTTGTTCCCCAAGCTTGAGGAGCTGCTTAAGGAGATCACGCTCTGGGTCCACTCCCCTATGGATCTCCAAAGTTACATCTCCAACCTCGGAGATATCACCAGAAAGTGATACGTTAAAAAGCACCACCCTAAATGGACCAGATCCCAGTCTCTCAACATCTGCAGGGTGAAGCATCTCAGGAACATCCACCAGGAGTCCTGGGAAAACCGAAGAATCGCTCACAGATTGGCCCTCAATGCCGATAGTGACTGTCCTTCCAAAGCAGGTCACACCAGAAGAGTTGCAAGGGATGGAATACAAGAAGGCCTGTGCGATCAGTGAACTGATATGCTGCGTTTCCCTGCTATTCAACATACAGGCTGGCTTGCTGGTGATCATACTGCAGGCCAGTGCAATGAGTGAATCACAGCTGGTTAAATCCACTGGCACTTTACAACCACAAGAGTCTCCTTTAAGATACGCGTTGCACTCTTCCACAAGGTATTTGTATACCTTGGCTGCTGTAATTGTCCTGAGATTATATTTTTGAGTGTTTTCAATAAGCCCGAGCATGAAAATTCCCATAAACATCCCACAGTCACTGTAACGTGCGGTGTGATGTTGAACAGCAGTTGAGATCATTTTGAGAAGTGGCTCAGACATATCAACTCGTCTGAGCAGGGCTGTAGAGGTTGAAGTTGTCAAGACGTGGCCTCCGACATTGTTGTGTATTTGTTTCAGTCTGCCAGTAGGTCCATAGGCAGTACTGAGTATATTTCTAAACAGAAAAATCTTTTGGCAGATGTTACTGTTGGAAAGCGGTTCATCTGTGCACACAGCAGGTTTCTTCTTACAAATGCGAGACATACTGTGGTTTTATTCAGAGAAATTTGGTAAAGGTTATCGATGCAGGTCAGTTACTTTTCAACCAGAAATGTATAGATCACATAGTTAACAGTACGATATTATGGATGATTTTTGGTATGAATTAATCAATCTTAGAGAAGCGTAAAATATAAACACAACATATAATAATTTTTTAAAAATCAACATTAACATTTTAAGTTACAATAGAAAGTTTTCACGGCGCGTCACCAATTGGCCATATTGGCGGCACTGAATGTGAACAATGCCACTAAACCGATCGTAACTTGCATATTTAGCTGATTATTGCTGCAGATTATTGTTTTGGGCTGTACTGCTGAAAGTTACAACAAATCAAGAAGAGTGCAAAAAACTGTCTGAGGAACAAAAGATGGTTGGCCAGACTGAACCAGGATTTCCAGGTCAAGAATCTTGACAACATTCGTGTTTGTTCTTATAATTTCTGGTCAGGTAGGTGAAATATCAGGCTAATATCTTAATTAATACTGCTTGTATGTATCTTTACCACCTACTAACTTTAGTTTTTCAAAATATTGCGCCCTTTCCTGCTTACCAAGTCCTTCTCTATATGATTTAGCAGCTTCCACATGTTCTTTTTTTTTACATGGTTTAAATTAGCAGAACAACATATTCAGTAGTACATTAACCATGCAGTCCATGCTGTCATTTACATCCGAGTATCTCCAATATGGCCACACATCTGGGCAACTGACTTTATATAAATGCATTTCTTTGCATTCACCAGCTCATTTTAAATGACCCCGTGGTGTGAAAAATATATTTTAAAAAGTATAAATATTCAATGTTGTCATCCAATATGAGGTTTTGACAACGGCATGCATTGTAAATGTAAAACAATCAGTACAACCTTGTTTTGAATTTTAGCATGCAAGTACATTTACATCTACTTTCCATTAAAATTACTTGTGATTACAATCATATGAAAAATGTTTGCTGATGTCTATTCAAAACAAACGCAGTATCTTATAAAACGTGAAGAGACAATGTACCATGTGAGCTTCGTACATACCCCAAAGTTAAGCTTATTGTTCAACTAACTAAAGAATAAAAAACAAATACCTTAAGAACTTAAAACCTTACGGTAAAAGCCAAACGGATGGTGTTTACGTCTTACACATGCTCTCATATGGTGACCGAAACATGCCAGTTATAAATTACTTAACAACAGAAATCCATAAAACATACGCGATTTTAATTCGCAAAGATTATACATTTAATGCGTGACTGTAGCTTTGTTTAGCGATATATCATTATGGATATTTCACAATTTACTTGGAATAACGAACGCTAGTGTCTGGCAAAGTATACAGCCTCCTACATCCGACTGCGTCTCCGTGACAACCGCAAGCGCCGGGGTCCTAACGTGACAGGAGGGCAAGTTTCAAATCATCGGCGGGAGAAAATGATTAAAGCTTCTTTCATTACCGTTATTTTATTGTTATACTCGAGTCGTTTTAATTAAAAATATCGATTGTATATCGTCAATTATATTTAAACAACCCAGGAATATTGTAAGGAAAGTCTGTGAGCGCTATTTTACCGTCCCTTCCTGCTTTGTGTATTTATTTTGGCTTTTTACAACTTCATCCAACTGCATCTGTCACAAACACGTGAGTATTTCATGATATGGATTTAAGTTTTATCATCATATACTATGTTTTGCTGTAGTGTGCCAGTAGGAAACATCAGTTTACATGTCCAAACATTCATTTTGCCATTAATTGTACGCTACTGTACTGTTAAAAGTTTTAGTAAAATGCGTAAAAATGCTGTAAAATGAGGATGCTGTCGAAAGTAATGTCATAAATAGAATTTCTTAATCAATTAACTTATAATAACTAAATTAAATCAACATTTGGTGTGACCATTCTTTGCGTTTAAAGCAGCTTTTCCCTAGGTGCACTTGTAGGTAACTTTGCAGGTACGTTTCTTGAAGCATCTTGGAGACGTTGCCATAGTTCTTCTGGATTTATTTCGTCTCGGTTTGTTTTGTTTCTTCGTGTCATTCCAGACAAACTGGATGATGATAATAAGATCAGATCTCTGTGTGGATCTCACTATTACAACTAATGGCAAAATGAATGTTTGGAAATGTAAACTGATATTTCCTACTGACACAATACAGCAAATAACTTCAAACATTTTTAGGTGGTGAAAATACTAGTGTTCTAATAATTTTTATATATTTAGGGTTTCTCTAGAAGTGCGATTGTGACCATTTTTTGTTTATGGTTGTTCAATGCATTTTCTTTTTTTCAGTGTTTCATCAGAATGCAGTCTTCTAAATTTGTAGTCAAGGTATGTAAACATATTTAATTTTTCTGTTGATTGTAGAAACTTGGCCATTGCTGTAGTATTTTGTGTTGACATCATTGTCTTTCACTGTGATTAAATTAAATATGCAAGGCCATTTCCGCCACATAAAATAATAAATCATAATTTAAAAAATAAATGGTAATTATGGCATAAAAAGTCAGAATTAAGGCAGCTTTTTATGCCATTGTCTATTGTCATAATTATGACAAAAGAATTTCGACTTTTATCATTTTTATCTTTTTATGTCAGAATTTTTTACTTTTTATGACATTTTGACTTGCATGTAATGATTCTGATTTGTTTTCTCATCATTTTCAATTTAACATTTTTTTTTTTTAATGTTTTGTCCTATAATTTATATTATATTTTTATTATTCTATATATGTAGTACACCTCTTTGTATTTATAAGGAACCTGAAGAAAACATATGAAGACTTAAAGGGATAGTTCACCCAAAAATTACAATTCTGTCATTAATTACTCACCCTCATGTCGTTCCAAACCTTCATTTCAAAGATCTTCATTCCAAATCCAAGAGCTCCCTGACCCTCCATAGACAGCAAGGGTCCTAACACGTTCGAGGTCTAGAAAGGTACCAACAACATCAACAAAACAGTTCATGTGACATTAGTGTTTCAACCATAATTTTATTAAGCTATGAGAATACTTTTTGTTGCGCAAAAAATCTAAAATAGCAACTTTTATCATCAATTCTTCTCCTCCGCCTCAGCAATGAGTGCTATCAGGTAGTGTTGTAGTCAAGACTACATGTTTCTTTTGCTCACCAAAACAGCATTTATTTGATAAAAATACAGTAAGACATTAATACGGTACAATTTTATTACAGTTTAAAATAATTCAAAATTATTCAGTAATAATAATTAAGTATTTAATAATAATTGAGCTCTAAATCAGCATATTAGAATGATTTCTGAAGGATTGTGTGACTGGAGTTATGATGCTGAAACTTCAGCTTTGATAACAGAAATAAATTACATTTTAAAATGTATTAAAAGAGAAACCATTTATTTAAATTGTAATAATGTGTCACAATAATACAATTTTTACTGTATTCCTGATCAAATAAATACAACCTTGGTGAGCAAGAGACTCCTTTCAGAAATATGAAAAATCTTAATTATTCTAAACTTTTGACCCCCAGTGTATATAAATACCCAGAGAACTCCTGCAACAAAACAGTAGAATAATTACACTTTATGTGAAATATTTTGGCTCATGAACAGTCACTGAGAGTCTGAACTGCATACAAGTGTTTTAACTTCATTTAGTGACCTAACTGTGACTCATCTAATTTGTTTAATTGGGAGCTGTTTAAACAAACTGCAGTGACGAAACATGATGATCTCATGATGTTCACAAAGACAATGCACTTGCAATTTAGTGATATCCACACAGTTGTGGTCTTGACCAGTCTTTAAGTAAAATCCAGAGTCCTCTTAATCTGAGACCAAGACAAGACCGAGTCCAAATGCAGTTGAGACCGAGACAACACCAAGACCATCAAAAATGGTCTTTAAGACCAGTCTCAAGTACTACAACACTACTATCAGGTAATACAACAGCATTAAACTGCCTGAATGTATTCATCATGTGGTTTACTGAACATAGCTCCTACTTTTTCATGACGTCTGTTTGTACTCATTAGTTGTTCAGCCAGCATTTTGTTACAAATCATGCAAAAAAACACCCTAGTGCCATTTTGGAGAGTATCACGAGGCATGCGTTATTTATGTGCATATCAAAGCATGTGCATGCATTTCTCCAAAACGAACCTTGAACTTCTTAATTTGTGTTCCGAAGATGAACAAAGGTCTTATGGGTTTGGAACGACATGAGGCTGAATAATTAATGACAGAATTAAAATTTTTGGGTGAACTATTCCTTTAAGACGAAAGTTAATGAATTGGTGTTCAGAGCAGTTGAAAAAAAAAAACCAACCTGTATTTCACTTTCTTAACGCTAGAGGGGGTGGTCGCCTCAGCAATGAGTGCTATCAGGTAGTACAACAGCATTGAGATGTCTGAATGTATTCATTATGTAGTTTACAGAACATAGCTCCTACTTTTTCATTTGTACTCGGTACTTCATATTTCATTGGAATGTTAGAGTTGCATTATATTTTCCATACCGCCTCAGTCGCTTCCTTTTACTTTGCATCCCATTAGGATGTTTTTATAATCATGCATGTATCTATCCAGCTGAATGTCTCTGCCATGTTTCTCGGCAGTGCAGACGCTGGACCGGCCCTGTCTATTCATCCACAGGCCAGATGAATGAATGTCATTCCTAATGCATGTCAGATGTTTCTATTAAGCACTAAAAAGCCCCAGGACTCTTTCTTTGTTGATGTTTCATATAGTGAAGGCTTTAACTCTAGTTCCTGGACGCTGCTGTGGATCACACACATCCGCGTTTTGTGCCAGACTCTGGCTGCATATTTCTCTCTTTCTGTCTTTCTCACTCATCATCTCTCCCGTCTTTCTGTTTTTCATTGTGGGAGAGCACCACTCACCAACTTCACCCTCCCAGTCTGCACATAATGATACTGTTATATATGTTGCTCTCCCTGAGAAAGGAACTGTCATGCCCAACACTGTGACCACAGGGAGACATTTAAAAATGGGGAAGCAAACAATACCATCAGCTGGCCCAGTTCTTAGATTTTGCTTCGGCTAAAACAAACTGTTCTAGCGTAAGAACTGTGTCATTGTTTAGATATTAAAATATTTTATTTCATGCCACGTGAAAGAGATTCCAAAAAGTTTTATTCTGTGATTTCATGTTGTTTTAAACCTGTATGACTTTCTTTTTGCAGTGGAACACAACAGAATATTTTTGAAAGAATTTTCAACTTTTTGTCCACATAATAAAAGTCATATGCATAAAAATGCCATACAGGTTTGGAACAGCATGATGAATTTTATTATTGGGATAACATTTTTTTTCTTATTAAAGGGATATTTCACCCCAAAATGAAAATGGAAAAAAACTAATAATAAAAAATAATAATGATAAAGAAATAAAATAAACTTTAGACTTTAAACTTTTTAAAATTCATTACCTCACTCAACCATGGATCCTCTAAAATGAATGGGTGCCGTCATAATAAGTCACTATAACAACAAGAAGTAATCAACACAACTCTTGTGAAGAGTCTTGTGAAGTGAAAAGTTGCATCTTTGTAATAAATCGGTCATGGCATTTTTAACTTTAAACCTCTGTCCATAATATTGCAATGAAAATGTCTTGTCTGAATCAGGAAAGAAGCAGATCTATAATATATACAGCTCAAACACAGTTTACAAGCAAAAATACAGTCCAAAACAATTCTAAACAAATATGTATGTGAATTTTGATATGTGAGAGGACAACAGAGGATGGACGTTTTTAGGGGAAGCATTATAATAAATTATGAATGGTATTTTGGATGTAATTGACCAGAACAGAAGTAACAATAACAATAATTTTGTAATTTTTTTGTGAACACAGCTTTTCAGTTTTTCACTTTACCTGATGGTGAGTAAATTTTCAGCAGATTTTCATTTTGGGGTGAACTATTCCATTAAAACACCTGGTAAAGCTTTACAAACAATTGAACAATTTCAGAAAGATCCGAAGAATTCTAGTAAAAAGGAAGTATCAGAACACAGTACAATATAAGTACACTGTAAGAGGAAATCTGTAGAAAAATGGCAGATGGATACATTTCTGCCAGGACATTTCGCTTTCATTCAAAATACAGGTAAAACAATTGTATGTGTGATTCATAAATTGATTGTTTGATGATCCCGACCAGCCTGACACAGCACTATTAATTTGGATGTCATGTTTCCACTGCGCATTGCAGTTTTTGTGGGCGATGAGATACTCCCTCGTAAGTTGACTCATGCTACAAGTCGAGGCCCTGACTTTCTCCTTAACGCCTCAGAAGACACTGAATATTTACACAAGACCTGCCACGCCACTCTGCTGTTATACCCATCTGGTGTAGGAGATGGTGGGAGAGCGCGATTCTTGTTTTTGAGTATGAACGTTAAGTGCTGGGTAGTATGACAGATGTCTTGGCTCTGGTTTATGTGCTAGGTCGACTTCCCTGGTAGATACAGACCACACACTTGGACCTCCAAGCATCCTGTTACTGTCATCGTATCAAGGAAATATGTTGTCATTTCTGAAACACAGAGGAAAAACTAGGATAGATGCAGCTTAACAGACATGGGAGGATGTAACGGAATTATGTATTGTGTTTTTAGATCATGTCCAAGATTTTTCATTGGGTGTATTACTGCAGATGTTTAGATTTACAAACTTAATGTAGTATAGCAATAGTTCTGTAAACTACAGTTTTTCCTGTCTTCCAATACTTCCTTTTTACTAGAATTCTTGGGATCTTTCTGATATTGTTCAATTGTTTGTTAAGCTTTACCAGGTGATATTCCTGCCTGTTCTTGCTGTTGGAATTTCGCTTCTGGGTTGTGTCCTCGCGTATGGAAAAAACAGTAACTCCATTCAGGTGTGCTAACATCCAGAGATTAACTCAGAGAGCACTTCAGAGTTCCTAGAAATAAAGACCAGCTTAGTCATAATCACACTGATTTATTAGTGGTTTGTGTTAAGGTTTTCAAAACCCCTGACCCTAAGCAGTGGCTCCAGACTGAAAAATGATTAGGGATTTATTGGCCCCTGTAATAAACATTGGCTTTTAAACAAATTGCTTTAATTTAGCAAATTGCTTTTCTGGAAATACAGAATTGCCAAATAATGTTTTTACTTTTTTTTTTAAATACAGTATAATTTGTTGCCAAAAAATGCTCTGTAATGGTTTGTTTAGAATCACATAGCCGAAAAATGACTTCTGGTTTAGTGAGGGAAGGAGTCCATTTTTAAGTAATGCCTCTGATTGATTTAATGCTGAGTGAATTTGATTCAAACTGATAATCAAGTCTGATTATTTTGGGGATATGTCTAAACAATTTGTTTAAAAGATAATTTGTTAACAAACCAGACATCACAACTCTTGTGGTTGTTGGTCCATGCAGCAAACATCAGCACACACTCTAAATACGTAAAGAACACCACTTCATGATGTCAAGATGATATCTGACAAAACCACATGCCTTTATAGATTTTTTTTCTATAACATAGTAAAAAAATACTGTCAAATGTATGTTTTTCACAAGTAAAAACTATTACTATATAATTTAGAGCAAAGAACAGTAAAAGGACATTTCCTAAGTGACAGACACATTACTTATGACCAGATTTTATGTAAAAAAATTAGTATTTCTTCTTATTTTTGTTATTAGCATTTATTAGTATAGTACATTAGGGTGTTTGATATTGCATGATATGTGTTATTTAGTTAAAGGGACAGTTCACCCAAAAATTAAATTCTGTCATTAATTGCTCACCCTCATTTCGTTTCAAAATTGTAAAACCTTTGATCATCTTCAGAACACAAATTAAAACATTTTGATGAAATCCAAGAGCTTTCTGAGGCTGCATAGACAGCAACGCAGCTATCATGTTAAAATAGTCCATGTGACGTCTGTGGTTCAACCTTAGGTGCAAGAATACTTTTTGTGCACAAAGAAAACAAAAATAATGACTTTATTCAACAATTGTTTCTCTTTCGTGTCAGTCATCGTTGCCCATTCACGACAGTACCACAGTGCATGGATATAATCTAAAGTCATTTGGTTTATTGAAGAGAGAACACCTTAGCAACCCCAAAGCAACATCCTGGCAACCACCCAAAACACACTAGTATCGTGGTGCTGAGTTTTGCTTTTAAAAATCTAGTTAAACTTGTTTGTGTCTTATGCTCTCTTGCTGTTTTAGATTGACAGCACTAATGTCGACCCTCTCGGGAACGGCAAGTGACTCACGCCACACAAAATCAGCAAGTCAAGACCAAAGATTTAAACTTTTAACAGGCAACACCCATAGATCTAAAGAATTCCCTGAGGCTCCGGAGACTGTTCGTCGACCTGCGACGTTCTTACAAAGACAAAGACGGAGCTAGACGAAGGGGGGAGTTTTATTGAGTGAGACTGCTTCTGCTGCCCTCTGTCTCTCATTCTCTCTCTCGCTCGTTCTCTCTCCCCCAGCATAAACATCTGTGGCTGGTTAATGTTAGCCCCGGAGCTAAGTGCAGAGAAAGGGGGTCTGGTTCTCACAGCAGCGATAGCAGTGGTAAAAGGGCAGGGAGGTGTGGTGGCAAACAGGCAACTGCTGCACAAACACTCCTGGGCCGACTGCCCGACACTAATCAGAGTGAGGGCAAGAGAAAGCGCAGCTAGGGAGGGTGAAACTGATAAGGGAAGGTAACAAGGGAGCATCTTGGGAACTGCAAGTGATGTAGAGCAGAGCCAGGAATCCAAAAAAGCCGAAAGCGACCCGGTTTGTCTCATGTGTTTTCTCAGCGATCTGGAGTTGAAAATAGCATGACTTAGCTGTGGACTTTGGTCAGAGCGGCGGGGACTGATTTGGTACTGTTCTGTTTTATTGTTTGTTTGGTTTCAAGGCCTTTGTAGTGCAGTTTTGGCAGGTCATTCTGATCTGATAAAGACTGAAAGGTAAGAACGAGTTTATTCAGGAGGCTATTGACCCACAGGAAGCCTCAGGTGTATTCAACGCGGATCAACAAACCTCGAGCCCTATATACAATAATTTATATAGTGAAGATTAAGGAAACCTTGTATGATCCTATCTGCAAAGGGTTTCCTGAAGACAGTATCACTCTTCCTCTAGAATGTGACAAAGAGCTGTCAAGACTTTCATTGCACAACATTGAAGGATTTGTTCAAACCATTGCAGGTGTTTAACATAAGCAGACTAATAAATCACACATGGATGAAAAATAAACCAGTGCATGCAAAAGTAACTCCGCAAACAAAAGAAACTCCGCAAACAAACCTAGATTACATTTCGGAGAAATTTCATGTATCTGCCGGGGATTGTTTAACAGAGGTTGTGTAGCGGCTAAGGTCAGAGATCACCTCTCGGTTCAGCTGTTTTCTGACAGGTTTTTTTTTCTAAAAGGAATTTCTGTTAGACATTCAACAAAACCATTGCAAAAGTAACCGTTGCGAAACTTTTAATACCGATCTCCAAGGATTTTCTTGTTTATTGGCATAATAACACACTTTGGATGGCTGTAGTGTTTGTTATTGTGAAGTTTTGCAATTGAACTATTTTGAGACTCAACAAATCTCACACACAACAAATATGAATGCAAATCTGTAGATCTCTTTTATTGTAGCTTGGTAATGCAACATTGTTTAACTTGCTTGTTTTCATGCAAACAGGATGGTCAGAGTGGCGTCTGTCTGGCTTTTCCATCCAGTCAAATAGCCATCTTTCATTGTTTAACCACAATGAAAATTCTGTCACCATTTGCTCACTTGCTTCTGTTTAACCATTTTTCATTGCCCATGCAATGAAAGTCAGAACTTGTCCAAACAACAGTTTTGGCAGAACCCTTTAACTCCAATTGGACTAATTCTTCATGAACCAACCCTCGTCAGTTAAATTAACTCTGCACATTTAAAGACAGACCCCCATATTAGGCAAATCCAGTTTACAGTTTCTCCCTGTCCCATAGTCGCACAGGGCCTGGAAAAGCCGAGCGAACATGCCTCGCTAACACTGGGAACATTCCTACAGTCTTCTGTAATGGCATATTTTGGATTTCGAAAAGAAAGTGGAGAAAAACAGAACGGCATGCGATAACGTGGTGGTTCCAGAGGCAGCGTACGAAGACACATTATGGGACCATCGAAGCCGAGCTCCTTTTCACCGCCTGATTGACAGTTCCCGTCCATCCCCTCCAATGCTTTCCCACGCCAGGGTAATTGTGGAAGGCAGTCAGCCGAAACCACTGGTCAGTCACAGAATGGCCACAGCACAAAGACGTGAAGAGAAAGCCGCCCAGTGTTTTCTAAAGGATCTGCTGTCCTCTGCATACACACATACATAAGGATGCCTCTGTTTCTTCTTTTAGCTCTTGTCTCGGCTTGCCCGCAAAGGATTAACTCTTTCTTGGCTTCAAAGAGCTCATCGGATAAGATTTATCATGGATGATGGGGTGAATGTATCTGTAATGATCTCAAAGAAATGAAAACAGCCTTGACATATATCCTAACACAGTTGTCTCATGTGTCACCACCTATATATAGCCACTTATCCTGAAAAAAAAAGACTTCCGTAGTCTAACACAAGGGGGCAGACTGTCCCTCAAGTTCAGCAGGGCTGCCACCAAACTCACTCTCATGTACACAAAGCAGCAATTAGAGGAAAATATGCTTTCATGTCAAAAACAAAGCTATTTGGCAGCACGATTTGGCCTGTCTGTGTGCTAATAACGTGCCGTAATCCTGCTTGACTGGAGATGAATTCGGAGGTTAGAAGCCAAACGAGAATGCTGGAGACGTTTTATTTACTCAGTCGCTGTAGATTCCTCCGGTATGGGGAGGGATAAATCATCACTTATGGGACGAGAGAGTAGAAGACAGAGGAGATGTAAAGAGAGAGAAAATGAGTGTAGCCAGAGAGCAGTGCTAAACAATGGGCTTTACCCAACACACCCTTCTAATTCACTCTCACATCATTCCTTCCCAGCTGGCCTTGGAGAACCCAGAACATTACTGCCTGGCCCGGGCCACTTTAGGACTTCTCCAAGGCCCACTAAAATGCACACTCGCTCTTTTTTGTTCTATCAGGGTTTTATCAGGCACTCTGGAAGTGCTCTAGAATGTGTTCTGGACTGTGTCTTGAAAAGGGGAATTTCTTCTTTGAGTCTGCTCCCCTATGATGTCATCAGCTCGTTTCCCCCCCAGCGTCAATCAAGTTTGCGTTCCCGCGGCATCACATCTTGCTTTGAGCTCAGGTGCTGACATGCTTCTTCTCCGTCCTCTTGCGGGTGGTCCTGGAAAGGCCTACCAGAGTGGACAGAAGCACAGTGACAGGCTTGCTCTTGCGCTCATGTGTAAAACATAATCAGGCCGGTATGGAGCGGAGATGTAACGATTGCCTAAATGGCCGCGACGGCTCTGGCTCTCCTACTCCGCTGTGACTTATTGTCCCTGACGTGCTGACGCAGCGCTTCAAAAATCCCACTCTTCACATACAGCCTCCCCAAATCTGGCCCTATTCTCGTCACATTTCCATAAACTAACAGGTTAGCGAGGCCATCCTTTACTAAGGCTGCAAATCCTTTGCTGTGTCAGTCCTCCGCACGGCTTTGGTTTTAACACCACTGTCTTTGAGATCAAGTGTATCTGGTTACTGACATAATGCTAATGAGGTGCGCTTACAAAGCTTGTAAAACTGGTGTGCAGAGAGGGGGGAAGCAAAAGGCACAAAGACAAGAGGAAGGGGATGGAGTGACTTGCCTTCAGCTATGGATTTGAAGGTGTCATTCAATCAGCTCAGTGATGACTTCTTTTTGTTGTGTTTAAGCCCCCCATCTCTCTTTCTTTCTCTCTCAAAGTGTGGGAACTTCGCCGTGCTGGTCGATCTTCACATATTGCCCTTAGGCGGCCAAGACGATGCCAGCTGGTTCTCTCCAGAACACAGGAAGGTACGGGAATGAGGGTGTGTTTCTGTTTGTTTGTGTATGTCCTCTTACACTTCAAAAGACTGATACTGCAGGAATCTGGAATTTGGATCTACTCTTGGGGATCCCCCCCATCCCTTTTCTGCCTTTATAAGATATATGTTTTCATTGGCCCACGCAGCCGAAAGGCTTCGAATGATTTTCCCTCCCAGGTTTAACTCTAGATGCAGCACTTCTAGTTAAATTTGAGCTCCATATAAAAAGTTTAGGACGAATGTCACCTTGAGAGGTTTGTCTTTGTTTCCAAAAATGTGTGCAAACTCTAATGTGTTTGTATGCACAGGAAGTGGGCTCTCTCATTAGAGATGCTTTGGAGCTGAGGGTGAGGCAGTTCCAAGAGGCTAGATACCAGAAGATCCAACCCAAACAGAGGAAGGATCTCACCCTGACTGCTCCGCTCTGTCTCGAAGGTATAGCACACATGGACTCTGTTCATAAACCTAACCAAATCCAATTATTTTAGAGTGTTCATTAGATACGCACTTCAGAATTTCAGCAGAAGTAGTAGGACATCTTGGTACTCTTCACTGACAGTTTTATGAATACTATGAATTCGGACATACTACTATATAGTAGGGAAGTAGAAATAGTCGGGCCCAGGGTTAGTAACATGCATACATAGGCAGCATTTCATTTCTAGTGTTGTTGCTGTTTATTTGGCAATGTTAGTTATCTAACTGCATCATTTAGTTTAAGCCATTGGCATGTGTTTAGAAGACAGTGGTGTACATACCCATCCCTTAGGTTCAATAATGTCTACTAATGTTTAACTATACTGATTTATGTATTTTTGTTTTACCCATTTGAACCACAAATACCACTTCACTCTTCCAATACAATGCCAAACGTACGTGTCAAGATATGTGAAATATCTGTTACACCTGCATATTTGACAATTTGCTATAGGCTATTGAAATATATAATTACCAATGATCAAGCTGCAAGTGAAGACCTGCGTCCTTCCCTCACACCCACTTTAGAAACGATCTCTCCTTCATAAACATGAAACGTGTCACACTGCTTCGCAGCTCGAGCACTCTTTACATGGTTGTCCCACAGCAGGAAGTGAAAGATTTCAAAACAAAGTGGCGAAATTGAGGCTATACCTGCATGCCAGCAAGAATAAAAACTAGTTGAGACTAGGTAGCACTCCCCAGGAGTGTCTCCACCGCCCCCATAGAAATGTGGTGAATGTGTTTGACTTGGCTTCTTCTGCAGTATATACGCAGGCCACCTCAGTTTCTTCATATTCTCTTTTTGTGTTTTGAAGGATTTTTCTGGTAGTTTACTCTCCCCCATGTCATCCAAGATGTTCATGGCTTTCTTTCTTCAGTTGAAAATAAATTTTGAGGAAAACATTCCTGGATTTTTCTTTATATTGTGGAATTCAATGCGGATCAATGGGTTAAAGGTCCAAACTGGAGTTTCAATGCAGCTTCAAAGGGCTCTACACAACCCCAGCTGAGGAATAAGGATCATATCTAGTGAAACGATCGGTAATAAAAAAAAAAAATATATATATATATATATACTTTGTAACCACAAATGCTCGTCTTGCACTGTGATGTGCATCTACAACTTTACGCATTACGCAGTCACAATGGAAAGGTCATGCGAGGTTATTTCTTTGGCTGTGTTTTCTACTCCAACTAAATTGTCCAACATTGTTGTTTTACCTTTATTTTTTGTAAAGAGGAGTTAACTTAGCCTTCACATGTTCATTTTGTAAACACCTTTCCAACATGACTATGTAATGTGTGAAATTGTGGACACAGAGCTAGTGCAAGACAAGCATTTATGGTTAAAAAGTATAGATTTTTTTCTTTTTTTTGGAAAACAACAGATCGTTTTCCTAGATAAGACCCTTATTCCTCGGTTTGGACTGTGTAGAGCCCTTCAAAACTGCATTGAATCTTTAACTCAGTTTTAACTTTAACTCGCTGATTCTAACTGAAGTCCACTATGTGGAGAAAAATCCTGGAAAGTTTTCCTCAAAACTTAATTGCTTAAACTTTTTGACTGAAAGTAGACAGATCTGAATGACATCTTGGATGACATAGGGGTGAGTAAATTATCAGGAAATTTAAATTCTGGAGTGAACTAATAATTTAACCATAATGTGTTTTAACTGTATGTTCACTAAGGATGTTAATTTTTTTTTTTATTAATTTCGGAACTTCATTTGAACAACCCTAAAATAAGCTTTTAAAATCCCAAAGTCAAACTTTTACTCTATACTTGTTGTCAACAGATGTGTAAAAAGTAAGTATTTGTGCAGCATTTTCCATCTTTCAGATCCTATGAGAACTTTTTTTGTTTTGTTTGAACTTGCTTAATTTTCTTGATATTTCAGTAATTAGAGAGTTTCCTGTATTAGTAGTTTCTGCAGCATTTGTAATTATTATTCATGGATAAATAACTGTTAAGAGCCAGTTATTTCTAGTGAATAAATTTGTTTAATGAACAAATTCAATTCATTTTCATCAGTTAATTTACAGCATTGGCAAAGAGGGAATGAACAGTCAACACTCAAATGATTCAGAGTCAAGTTGAATTGAAATCTAATCAAATTGAGTCATAAGAACGTGTGATTCAATATCAAATCGGAAGGAGATATCTGCTATTCAGTTATTAAAAGATAGTTCAAAGGATGGCTGGGAATTGGCACAGAATTTACAGATAAATTCAAATTTTGTTTCACAAACTGGTGGTTTCATTAAATTCCGATAAGAATTTAATGAGTTCTTTTTACACACTATTAAAAAAAAATTATTGGCATCAATGGTTCAATGGAACCTTTCAAACTCAGAAAAGGTTATTTTTAATGGAAAAACTTAAAAAAAAAAAAAAAAAACTCTTTAGATTTTTAAAATGTTCTTCAAAATGGTTCTTTGGGGAACCAGAAATGTTTTTTCTATGGTATCACTGCAAAAAACACCATTTTGGAACCTCGCACTATGTCCATTGTGTTGCGTCGTCTCACGTTGCAAGTCCATTATGTGAGAAGTAGTGCAGACAAATGGAATACGTCATAAACAGTACAAGACATTGGTTCAGAGTCCCACTGGATCATGCCACAACACATCCAGTGGATGGATTTCTGATTAAAATGTGTTTTATTATCTTTAGTTGCATCACGGTACTCGCATCCTGTGTAGACACTGTGTTAGTGTTACAGCGTGAAAAAAATACAGCGTGATCAGTTTAACCTGATTCACGAAACAAATTATCCTTCTGAGCTGGCTAGATTTAATTTAAAATGACGTCACATTTGTACTTCGGTTTTGCTTGAACTGTATTGGGGCCTTAAGGGAGGTGGTTCTTTTTTGCACAGGTAGCACTTAAAGCCAGTAAAAGGCTGACTCACTGCATGAGCCAGGTCCCGCTGAGAGAGGTAGATTACAGGGCAGTTAAGCTCATAAAAAGAAATTTCTCCTCTTTAGATGTTGCTGCCCCTCTCACGGTACGTCAAGGCACGGCTGCACTGTTGCAGAGGTGCTCATCTCTCTCTGTTCTTGCTTAGGTCTAGTATTACATGCAGTTTTGCTTGTTTTACTCATTTCCTTTTGCTCCTGGGATAAAAGTCAAAGAACAAGATAAAAAAAAAGCAATGAGGTGGATTGTTTATACTCTGGCGCTGAATATTGGGATTTTTAGATAAAGATTGACTTACCTCAACTTTCACCCTTGACACAGTGTATGTGTCCAGAACCTTTCATTAGAGATTGATTTCAGATATGTCATTAGTTAATCTGATGAGCACACCATGAATCACTGCTCACTGTGTATATAGCGGCTGTGAGAAATGCGATGTCTCGCCCTTGGGCCAGGTGAGAACAGGGTTATTGTCTAATATATCAAAAAGACTGACTCATTATCTCTGACAGATAAGCATAACAAATGATGAAACACTCACAGGGTGTGTGCATGGACAGACTGTCTTCTTCACTTGTGTCCATAAACATAGAAGTTTAGAGTATTTTTAGGCCTCCGGCAGGAAATGGAGCTGGACTGTGACTGGGAAATACATGCAAGGGTCACATGCTCAGTGTTGTAGAGGTCAAACACTAAACCTGCTGATATCCTTCCCACAGATATACACATGTAAGAGTGCTCACCCAACAGATATGCATTATCTATGGCCCATTTTTGTCTCTTATGGGAATGTATATAAGAGTGAAGACTGGAGTAATGGCTGCTAAAAATGCAGCTTTGCCATCACAGGAATAAATTGAATTTAAAATGTATTGAAACAGAGCATATTGTTCACAATATTCACAATTATTCATACAATTACAGTTATTTATTGTTTTTATTGTATTTTCTGTTGAACAAATGCATTCTTGGTGAACAACATAAGAGACTTCTTTCAAAAGCATAAAATAAAATCGTAATTGTGTATATAATAGGGCACTGTGATTTCCGTGATGCGAAAAACGCAGGCGAAATCATGGAATGCAGTCGTAAAAATATGCATAACATGGAATGTTATGGAATTAGCAAAATTTTGAGTGAATAAATCAAAAGTAGCATAGTTTAGTACACTTAAATCACAGCATGTTATGTGTCTGTGTATATTAAACTGTAAAAATACTGTTTAAATATGAATCCTTAATTTCTAGAACTGCACTGAAAGTCACGTCATGAGCATTTTACCATTTCTTTTGAGAAAATTATCTTTATATCGTATACAAACAGAAACTTAAAGGTCTTCACAGCAACTTATATAAAACACAGAATTTGGTAAACTGAATTTGAGAAAAACAATAAAACATATTTCATAGGGCTTGTACTAAATTGCTATTAAATTGTTTAAGTTTCATGATTTCAATTAATTACCATTAAAACAGTTTAGAAAAATTTAGACAGGAAAAAAAGAAAAAAAAAAGAAAAGAGAATTATCTGTCTGTCTGTCTGTCTGTCTGTCTGTCTGTCTATCTGTCTGCCTGTTTTGAAAAAAATAAGAGAATTATCTGTCTGTCTGTCTGTCTATCTATCTGTCTATCTATTTTTCTCACTGTCTATAATGTACATGATCCCTACGATTTGAAATTCCAGTAAAACTGACAGAATACCTTGCAAAGTCCACTTTGCAGCACACTTTCAGGCGTTTGGCACATACCCAAAGAGTTCTGTGATTTCCCAGTCAGAGAACATGTGACCACTCCAGCTGTCGGCTATCAACAGCTATTAACTCTCCCCAGATCCTTTTGTGTGAACTCACTCATACACTCGAGGCATTTTTTCCCCCCTCTCTTGTATGTGTCGGCCTACTTGGTTATATGGTTTCATCATGCATACATCAAGCGTGGTGCTTTGTGTTAATTCCCAGCATAGATGTGTCTATTGTCAACCTGTGTGTGGCGGTTTGTGCGTGCATGTCACATTTATCACATCCAGCGAGCGCGTCACATGCCGACACATTTTCTGAGCAGTCTGCTCTCAGCTGCAAAGGCCATTTTCCAAATGTCAGACCTTGTAGCTTCTCTCTGACTGGCTACCTCATGCTTCCCCATTAGCTCATAGTGAGTTGATTTATTTATGCTTTGGAGAGGGCGGGAAAGGGGGAACTTTTCCCACCAAATGTCTTGGCTTGGTGCAAGCACGAGCCGGACTCTTGGCACACTAACCAAGGAAATGTTTTCTGCTGGAAGACAGAAAATTGTGTTGTTTTATGTGGACATGTGTAGAAGCATATCTGCCCTGAAAAGGGCAAAAGTAACTGACTTTTCCTCCTTTTTAAGAAATAATGTTCTTTAGAGTAAGATGAACGGTATACTGTTAGCACTCCTTCCTGATTTTTCCCGTTTTTTTAAGAAAGAATTCCCTGTAGCCCCTTATGACCCTGTCTGCTACCCAGAGAGTCTGTTTGTTTCTACATTACAAGTACTTTAATGTAATCTCTGATGGTGCAATTTCATAATAGAGTTATTAGTTTTAAACATGAGAACATGAGCTAATTAGATTACTGTTTAAAATGTCTGCCAAAGAACTTTTTGAAAGATGGAGCTAAATCAACTCACTGTCTTTCGCTGCAAGAATGATAAGAGAACCTTGTTTTCTTTTTCTTTACTCTCACCTTATTTTTCCATGAGTACATTTACTGAGAAAACCCATGAATTAAAAGATCAGTATCTGGCAACAGAGTTTACAAAAGCGACCCAGTTTTGACTGAATATACACTCATTTGAGAACTAAATGAATGAATCACTTTGCAATCTTTCAGTTTGGAATGCAAGTAATTTGTGTGAAATCAATTTTGCGTGGATCAGTGTATCGAATTTGGGCACTAGCAGTGATTTTGATAGACTAAACATTGGGATACTGATGACTCAATCATCAGTTGCAATGTGGTTACGCATTAAAGCATCACTGGCATTATCAACAACGTTGCTATATAACAAACGGGTGACGAATGTTGGTCCTGGAAAGCTGCAGGCCTGCTGAGTTTTGCTTCAACCCTACTCAAGCACACCTGAACAAGCTAATCATGATCTGAAGGGTTTCTAGGAAGCTACAGGCAGGTGAGTTTTGATTAGGGTTGGAGCTAAACTCTGCAGGGCTGCATGTGGCTCTCCAGGACCGGAGTTTGCCACCCCTGCTATATAACATGCCAGGACCCTAGTAGAAATCCTGGTACTATTTGTTTTGTTTATAGTGCATCTTCAATAACTGTTAAAACTAACTGTCATCATGCAATATGCACTCTTCCTTCTTTTATATCAGCTTGAGAGACTGGTGAAAACATGTCATTTTCATTAAGTTAACCTGGAAGTAATTTCTTCTTCAAGCAGCATATAAATATTTCTGTCATTTTTAGGGATGCATCAGTAAAAGGGATGCAACAATATTAAAATTCTATATACTACAGGGCCACTGAATGCTTAAATCTGATGGCTGAAGAACATTCTAAAGTGTGCAAATTTTTTTCAGATAAATACATGGCTAACGTAGTTCCAGGCAGGTCTTGACCACATTACATGTCTATATTACTTTGCCACATGATTTCAGTTATTTCAAAGGTCCTTACAACCTAAAACAGCAAAACAACCAAACCCCACAATAACGCTGACCAAACAAAAGAAATACAATAGACAATAGGATAAAAAAGACAGATTATTTCCATGTTTTTGCCTCAAAATACACATAAAACTCAACTCTCTTACAGACACACACACACATACAGTTTGCACACACTTTAACATACATGCTAATGTTGTTAGCACTGCTCTGGTGATTTTTATCAATAACATAGTTTAACGATTTGAACTACATGACATTTCTCACAAGCAAGGTAACAGCAGTGCTGTTCCTGAAAAAAACAGAACTTAAAGTTTTCACTATTAGTAGAGTCGCTGTTGCCGATCACTTTTGAGAGATGCACAGACTCACAGAGGTAATTCACATGCTTAAAGGAGTAGTTCACTTAAAAAGCAAAAATGTACAGATAATGTACTCACCCCCTTGTCATCCAAGATGTTCATGTCTTTCTTGCTTCAGTCGTAAAGAAATTGTTTTTTGTCGAAAACATTTTAGGATTTCTGTCCATATAATGGGCTTTTATGGTGCCCCCGAATTTGAACTTCCAAAATGCAGTTTAAATCAGCTTCAAAGGGCTCTAAATAATCCCAGCCGAGGGAAAAGGGTCTTATCTAGTGAATGATCAGTTATTTAAAAAAAAAAAAAAAAAAAATGTACAATTTATACTTTTAACCTCAAACGCTCGTCTTGTCTAGCTCTGCATAAACTTTTTGTATTCCGGTTTATGACTGGTAGGATACAACTTATTTTCTCCTCCAACTTCAAAATTGTCATCAATTTACCTTTTTGTAAAGGGCTTTTGACCTTCTTTGCATGTTCACTTTGTAAACACTGGGTGGGTACTTCTGCAGCGATGTAGGGCAATTTTGAAGTTGGAGGAGAAAATGAGATGGGAGTTTTTCGACATACTTTAACTGTCATGAACCAGAATATACAGAGTTCACACAGAGCTAGACAAGATGAGTGTTTGAGGTTAAAAAGTATACAAACTGTACATTTTTGTAGAAAATAACCAGTCGTTTCACTAGATAAGACCCTTCTTCCTCGGGCTGGGATCGTTTAGAGCCCTTTGAAGCTGCTTTTTAACTGCATTTTGGAAGTTCAAACTCGGGGGCACCATAGAAATCCACTATGGAGAGAAATCCTAAAATGTTTTCCTTAAAAAACATAATTTCATTAAGACTGAAAAAAGAAAGACATAAACATCTTTGATGCCAAGGGGGTGAGTACATTATCTGTACATTTTTGTTATGGAAGTGAACTACTCCTTTTTAAAGCTGTCTAATAACTTCATTATTAACTGCATTAGTCTGCTACCAACGGCTCAAGCCTCCGTTACTAAGTTTACTATGTTTTGGGATTAGCAAAGGCGTTGGATGAGATGCGTAAGAAATTAATCCTACTTACAATAGCATTTTAAGGACAAAAACCGGACGAATAATGCACACCCGAGGTGTAACAGCCACTTGTGGCCGCATTGTTATTTTCAAAGTATTCAACGGCTTATCATCAGTTATTCCTTGTGTTCCGTGTAGTCTAAAAATATAGTGTTTTTAAAGATTACAGCATAGGTAATTTAAAAACAGGGGAAATAAGTATGCACAATTAAATACCTTATACTGGATGATATACACTACTTAAGATGTTTGGTTTTATATGTTATTTATTTATTTAAGATTATTTACTTATTTATAATAAATTAATGTTTTTATTCTGCAAGGACACATTAAATTGATTAAAAGTAACAGTAGAGACCTTAACATTTTTAATGGTTTTTTTTTTTTGTTTATCAATATATCTTAAAAAAATGTATCACGGTTTACACACACACACACATATATATATATATATATATATATATATATATATATATATATATATATATAACTATTTTCAACACTAATAATAATAAGAAAAGTTTGTTGTGTGCAAAATCAGTAAAAATGTATTGAAAATAGTATAAATTATATAGACCAATTTCAGTGTTTGCAAACAGTGATGACTTTTTTGGCGGAGCCTATCTGATAGCAGAAAATTACCGTTTTCAAGTAGCAGTCTATGAAAGCCATGAAATAAAAGAACAAAAAAGTTTATATTTCAAAATACTGACATTATTGCTCACAATTCCGAGATTATAAAATCAGATAAGAAAATAAGAAAAATCAGCTCGTCATTCTCTCCTTCCTCTTGACACAGAATGCTGAGTTTATATCCCACACTTCTGTTTTTTTTTCCTCAGAATTGACATTGATTTGACCAATCATAATGCCAAATTTGCCATTCTGTCTGCCAAATCAGACAGGAGAGTAGATTAACGGTGGACTTAAAACATTTTGTGTATTGACGTCTTTCCGTGGTTGACATTAAAAACATTCTGATGTTCATTCATATGCTTTAAGTGAAGAAGAAAAGACGTTGAAGAAAGGTTCACGTGTCATTAATAAAACAATACAGTGATCTGTCATGACACATTAAAGAGCCACAAAAAAGGTATTTACTGTTTGAATTTCTTAAAAAAAGACAACATTATAAAGCGGAGACCTTGTTTCACACCTGCTCTGTCTTGTCTGTTGGCGTGTTGTCAGTTTTAGGGATGGGCGATATCTTATCGTTTGCGATATACCGTTGAAAATTCTCCTCACGATAAAAATTTGTCTCCTCGCGATAATTACGATAAGTCTATTTGATGACGTAGTTTCGTGCCCTACCGACTCACTGTTCACATGCAGAGTGAAAACAAGCATGGCGGAAGGCTGAGGAGGAGCTTGTTGTTAAACGAGGAGCTAAAGACATGTTGCCATTGCAAACTGTCGAAAAAGAAGGAATGCATATTACTTTATCCACCCCATGTCATCCAAGATAGTCATTTCTTTGTTGTAGGGCAGCTCGATTATGGCAAAAATCATAATCACGATTATTTTGGTTAATACTGTAAGCAAGTGTATTGTATTTAACACGATTATGAGTGGGTCCGGAGCTTTATATGATTGATTCATTTCAGTCCCTTTTCTACACCCCCTTCGGCCAATTTTCACAAAATAGATCAGATGCAGGCCAGTCATCGGGCCTGTTTTAGGCTTCTCCTTATTTTTATATTTTAGACATCCATCAGTTATGGTGGTGGTAAAAATGCTGCGCTAGTGACAATTCACTTTTGCTTTCACTTTCGGGACCGCCTCGGACGGCGTTAGCGTCTCAGCCAGCAGCAGCGCCTTTAGTGCAGCTTCGCGTTCAGGCAATATAGGCTGAAACTTGCCACAAAGCACCGGCAAAAATAAATAACAATGAATGTGTCAGAAGGAAATGGCAGGCCTAAGGAGATTTTTGAATTATTTCTGAATAAACTAATGTATTCCGACTCGGTGTCGCAAAGATCCTGACTCGAAATCTCCTATTTGATGCGCCTTGAGAAATGCATCTTTACGGATTAGCTACATAATGAAATAGTTTTTGTTTTTTATTTGTTTTATTTCGTTAAGCAATAATTTAAAGCTTTCCATATATGTATTTATCATGTCTGTAAGCCATGTATTGTTTTGATGGATAATTTTCAATTGTTTCCACCAGAAATAAATGCAAGTGACGTCGCTAGCACATCCATGTCCAACGAAGTGGCTTTAGCTTCCACTTTCCACACAAACGAAGCGCAAATTGTTTTACATTTAAACCAAAATTTATGCATAATCACTTTACCATTACATACAAAAACTGAAAAAATTGCTAAACGATCACTTGTCCGTGTTCTTTTCTGTCACTGAATGCATACAACAGCGCAAATTCTCTGTGGTGCTTTTAAAATAAACATTAATAAATCAAGCACGTCCCATTTTATGCAAGTCACTGATTTGCATGTGAAATTAGGCTTTTATGGAGGAGCAAAAGCGCACCAAAGGGGGCGGAATCGAGAGCAATAATCGTTTTATCTTGATTATTGTATTTTCAGAATCGTTTGAAGCTGAAATCGAAATAAAATTTTGATTAATTGCACAGCTCTACTTTGTAGCATTTTTCCCTATCATGCTTTAGAAAGCAGAAGAAATTATATATCACTTGAAAACTTAAAATCTCAAAATTTGTCCTTAGAAAACCATTTTAAAATTATATCACAAAATGTTTTTGTTCATGAATTGCACTTGTACTTGATTTTAATTATTATTGTGTAATTGTTGTTGTGTGATATATTATGTTTTTCAGAACAGTTAGTGGAACACAACTTAAACATAACATAATCTGCTGTTTTACAGCAGAAAATAATTTATAATAATGTGTTTATATATATATATATATTATTGTCATTGGTATCGTTAGCGCAATAAATACCTGAAATTATTGTGATACATTTTTTAGGCCATATCGCCCATCCCTAGTCAGTTTCCCTTTTAACTAAGGAGGGCGGGTTTTTGCGAAGGGTCAAGAGTTAAATCGAGTTATAAAGTCTGAACTAGGAGATATAAACTTGCATAAGCAAAAAAAAGTCAGAATAGTAAAATAAATGTTATGTCAAATGTAATAGATTTAAATAGTATCTCATGCTCTAACTAGAGCTAATGCAATATGTCCCCTATGAACTGCATATGTGAATATGTAGACCTACTGTATTGTTTAAATCAAATTTTTGCTTTAAAAGTAGGCATCCAAAGGCACAACAATACATTTTTAATTTATTCCACGGAGGTTAACTGTTTCCCTCCACTTCTTACCAGCGTTTTTTTGCCACCACTATACACATACAGCTGCAAGTGACGTAACTGTGACGTCTACTCCAAATTGGTCTGTTGTAGTGGATGTGAAACTACAGTAACTAGTGAAGGGGTGAAGGACGTTTCTCATTAGTTCTTCGTTGTTGTTTTTTTCTAGGGTTGTAAAGGCTGTTTGTCCATATGGTAGCAGCCTAATGTTCTTTTACTGTAGTGTCACACATAGTAAATCCTGCACTGTAAACCAAGAAGCCCTCCATCAAATTCAGCCACACTAAGGCAGTTATAATTACAGTGTACCATGAACAGCTGTTTGAGCTTTCACCCGTTTTTAGGTAACTCCGATATTTTCATGTTTCCCCACATCAGTGTGTTTGATGTGACGAGACTTGGATAAATGGGACGAGAATTGAGGTGGGCAGTTTCTTCATACCCCTCCTCCTTGCCGAGCCCCTTCCTCTTTCCCACAGGTGCCAGGGCTTACAGTGCTGGTGTGGCAGAGGGGGAGGGAACACCTGGCAGGCTGTTCCCCCTGATGGTCTGCCGGGTTCAGAGGCATTTTCCCAGGCTCCCCAGATGAATGGTCACTAATAGCCGTGGGAGAGGGCTTTGCGAGCGCTGCACAGTGTACCAGGCTGACTCCTCTTGGCAGGCCCTGTGAGGAGGGCTTAAAGCAGTGCTGGCTGCCTGTGACCCAGCCCCAAAGCCAGCACAAGTGCACTGCGGCAGATAGCCTTACTGCTGGAGAATGTGTTTACAAGGGCACAGTGGGAGTGAGATCTCACTCAGTGAGTGGAGGGATGTGGGACCGGCTGCGGCACTCCATCCACTTCTGATTCTCTCTGGCTGCATTCACACAGCAGCAGAATGCAGTGCTATTATAGAGTAATAAATATAGTTGCGTTCATATGCACTCAGATGTGATCCTGGACCACAAAATCAGTCTTAAGTAGCACAGCTATATTTGTAGCGGTTGCCAAAAATACATTGTATGGGTCAAAATTATAGATTTTTTTTTCATGCTAAAAGTCATTAGAATATTAAGGAAAGATTATGTTCCGTGAAGGTATTTTGTAAAAAATCCTACCTTAAATATATAAAAATGTAATTTGTGGTCAGTAATGCATTGTATGCATGCATTGTAAGATCTTAATTTGGACAACTTTAAAGGCGATTTTCTCAGTATTTTGATTTTTTTTTTTTTTTGCACTTCAAATTCTAGATTTTCTTGGCCAAATATTGTCCTATCTAAACAAATCATACATCAATGGAAAGCTTATTTATTCAGTTAATTTCAGTTGATGTATAAATCTCAATTTAAAAATAATTGTCTTATGTGACTGGTTTTGTGGTCCAGGGGCGTATGTTATGTCAACTATTTTAAGATTTGACAAATTAACTTGCTTTGTGAACAGATTTTTTTTTTTTTTGTTGTTAAATAACATCTAGCGATGCACATTACATCTAGGCCATATTGTTAGCAGGGAATGTTAAAGATTTTTATATTAATCCATATCAGTAGAAATTGAATATACACACTGTATTGAACTGATGAAATGTGACAGTAAGGACTTACATAGTTACAAAAAAAATCTATTTCAAATAAATGCTGTTGTTTTGAACTTCATTAAAGAGTCATGGTTTCCAAAAAAAAAAAGTAAATACACAGCACAATAATTCTGAAAAAAAAAAAAAAAACAACAACAATAAATAAAATAATTATAAATTATTTTTTTATGAAATTAATGAATTAGAGATGCTTGAGATTATAAAAATTTAATGAAAGCATTAAAATGGAATCCAGAAATATAATGGAAGTCCAGAATTTGGTAAAAAACTAAATTTTTAGAAAAAAAAGGTATTTTATAGGTCCTTAAAAATGTAGTTTTTGTTAAACATTTAATAAAGAGCTGTTAAGTTGTGTAAATTCCATGATTTTAATTAAATAGACATGCTTTTTTGATCAATATTTTTTTATGTAACCATTGAAACAGAGTTTGAAAAAATAAAAATGGGGAAAAAAATTATATGTTATATATGTTATAAATTATGTAAGTTCAATCATTTCAATTAATTAGACATGCTTTTTGATTAAAAATTGAGTTTAGAAAATTTTTTATAAAAAACAAACAAAAAAACGTAATCCAAAAACATTGAAACGAAAAAAAATGAATTTGGAAAAAAAAAATAATAATAATAATAATAATAATTTGGTAAAAAATAAAATGGAAAAAAATGAAACATATTTCATAGGGCCTTAAAAATTTAGTTTTTGTTAAACGTTTAATAAATTGCTGTTTGTGTAAATTCCATGATTTTAATTAATTAGACATGCTTTTTGATTATTTTTTCATTTAACCATTAAAACAGAGTTTGGAAAAAAAATTATAAAAAAATATATAAATAAACAAACACTGATTTCATAGGGCCCTAATAATATTGTGAGGCCTAAATTTAATTGTTGCATTTAAAACTGGTCATTTGGATTCTAGAGTTTACTGTATTTTTTCTTGTATAAATTACATACAGTTTTATTTAGTGTTATGTCTGTCTTGCAATAAGCGCATTCTGTTTCTGCCCCCATGCCCTGTAGCCTTTAAATATAAAGCATGTGGCAGCATTAGCAGCAGTTACCTGCCCTGGAACATGTGACAGGGACTAGGCAGGATTACCAGCATGGGAAATGGAGACCTGGGAGCAGGAGCTGTTGAATTCCTTGGGCTCTTTTGACTCCCTGTCTGTCTGTCAGTCTGTCTGTCTCCTTGTTCTAGAATTAGCCCTTGATGCTTTGTCATGTTGCAGTTGCTGTGCAAATCCACCTCCTAAGCCCGCGTCTCGCTGTACAGAAAAGCCCCTGGACAGCCGGACTCTTTCCGCAGACTTTCTCCCGCGCTTTCACACTCAAACTCCAAGTACACAAATCTACACAGCTTCAACACACCCGCCTTTGGCCCGCAACTGATGTTTATACATTCAGTATGACTTGATCCCACCACACACACCCCTGTCTTTCGTCCGGGGTCAGTGGTGTTCCTCTGCTGCTGTCCCACCACATGGCTCTGTATGTAATTAGGGATTGGGGAAGGAGAGCTTGATCAGTATGGGATTCATGGGACTGTTTCACAACCGCAATCTGGTCAGGCAGACTCACACACACATACAGACACAGCCTCTGTGAACCCAGGCTATACATGCCGCCTGACCAAACTTCACTTCAGGAATTACTAAATCGTTTTAGAGGATCACCCTGTATTTTCCCCTCAATGTTCTCGTTTCAAGGCCCAAGAGCAGATCAAATGGCAGGTCATGTGCTCAGGGTTAATGGTGTTTTTCTCCATCGAATCCATCATTATTTTTTGTCCGCTATTGTATTATAATTAAATGCATGTTTGCCTGGCAGAGGAAGTTTGATTGTTCTGCAGGTGAGTCAGTTTTTATGCACACAAATTCATAATCGTACAAGCTGGATGGATTTAGTGGCAGAGAGAAATGAGGAGGTCTGGATTCAATGACAGGCCTAGCTCTGGTTCAAAATCTTCAGAGCTAAAGAACAGCACATAAGTCAGGTTTTCAGAAGCCTTCCCCACATCGTTAATCAGCTGGAACCAAACAGGAGGAATGTGTTTCCCTGCCCTTGTTCGCACTACACTTCCCTGTTTGCTCCTAAGGCATCCTTAAGGGTCCCCCACTACTGTACCATACCTGTATATCATTTACTGTAAGTATTTATGGATAGTTTTGTATATACTGTGAATATCTTCAAATTGTATGGTTATACAAACATCATTCAGTCTAAATGTTGTTTCTTTAACCCTCTGGGGTATGAGGGTGTTTTGGGGCCCTGAAGAAATTTTGACATGCCCTGACATTTGTGCTTTTTTCAGTATCTTAAAAACTTATTAATGGCTAAATGCCTAAAGTCTGGTTAGGAGGAGGGCAGGACTACTTTTTCCAAGAAAATCGGGTAACTCTGTCTTAATTTTGATTTAAAATATGATTTTAATCGAACATGTTTTTTTTCCCCCCTGAAACAACCTTTCCTAATTTTA
Source organism: Cirrhinus molitorella (assembly GCA_033026305.1). Lineage (NCBI taxonomy): Eukaryota > Metazoa > Chordata > Actinopteri > Cypriniformes > Cyprinidae > Cirrhinus > Cirrhinus molitorella. The sequence goes on along the minus strand of CM065126.1, from coordinate 32,790,781 downwards.
TAGAGCAAATTACTTTGTTTTTTGTGAGAATTCTAATCTTGCCTGGATGAGAATGCCTGTAATTGTGATACATTATTTTCACAATGCTTCTCATTTATTTTGACCTTTGTCAAATTCAGTTTCCTAATTTCTTGATGCAGTGCCTGGTGTACCTTCATTATTAATTTAGATTTTTTTCGTTGCAGACTTTTCTGGTGCTTCCATTACTATTGGCGTCTGACTGCTCATAACAGCTATGGTAGTTGGAACTTTTAAGTCTTACCTTTTTTTCCTTTACAGTGCTTTATTAGGCAAGTTGATATTCTGATCATATACTTTTTTTCCAAGGGCATTTTACCAATTCCAAACCACATCAATCTTAAAAGGGGCATTACAAACACAGTTTCACCCAATCTCATGTTAATCATGAGTACTTATAGAGTAGTACTGCATTATTTATATCTCCAAAAAGTCTTTCGTTTTATCATAGTTCTAAAAGAAAGATGCAGCTTTACGATTCTCTCCGAAAAAAGCCAAGCTTCTGGAGGCACGCTGTTCGACGAGCACTCATGCTCGGATTACCAATAAAACACAGACATTTGATGCCGTTTCACTTACCATCTGCAGTTTTCAATTATGACCGGGATCTCTTATAGCTGGGACCGCTCCATCTTTCTGTATCAAACAATGTGCAAATCCAGCATTGAACTGGGCCTTGTTTATGAAACGTTCGTCAACAAACACACTTGCAAAACTCCATTGCTGCCCTGGAAAAATGAACTGCATCCACTGTTCACGCAATGCTTGGTTCTTCGGAAAGCTGAGCAAAGTTATCTTTGCCTTACAACCAAAACCACACTTCTTTAGAGACATTCTTCCCGAGTAAATCCCTTGCAGCAGTGCAGCCGAATGAAGCGTGTTGATGCATTGATGGGCACGCTCTTTCTCTCGCTCTGGTGCGCTTTTCCAGGAGAAATGCTCAGGTAAGGAGTTCCACCATCGTCTACGTCATTAGACCTACGATCAAAAAAAAAAAAAACCCAGCCAAAACTTGTACCAACCTGGAAGTAAGATTTTCGGCACAGAAATTCATCAAGTCAAATCACCTTTATTTATATAGCGCTTTTTACAATACAGATTGTGTCAAAGCAACTTTACATTGTCAAATAGGAAGGTAATATATTATTAATGCAAAAAGAAACTGTAAATAATTTTAGTTGAAGGAAATTAATCAATAATTCTAAATTAATAACAAATTTAATTGTCCCCAACTGAGCAAGCCATAGGCGTCATTCGTCCAAATAATTTTTTAAAACTGTGGCCATGTTTAGCATGAGAATCCTACTCTTTAACACTGTAAACAACTCTGAATACACAAACACCATTGATAATTATTACTAATTTATTCAAATTTAATCATTTGTAAGTGAGGCCATGTTTGAAAATGTATATTTTTCTCTCCGTTTCGGTCTTCCATCCACACTGAGATGGCGTTTTTTGTCAGGGAAAACAAAGATTTTTAAAAACGCTCTCCAAAGTGGATAAATTTGAAAATTGTATTTCGCATATTTAGTCATGTGAAGCATATTGTACCAATAGATATGCGTTTATACCAGTAGTTGTGAAGGATCACGTGACACTGAAGACAGGAATAAAGCTGAAAATCTAAGAGTGACATTGGCTGCGTCTGAAATAGCATAGTACATACTGGTAAAAAACTACAGTCCAAACGTACAAAGTGTTCCAAACATACTACATTCATCATGTTGTCATTGTCATGTCATCTACCAGCATCAGTTGCATTACTTTACTGCCTTATGGCATAGTAAAGTACCTACTGGATGCACACTTCAAAATCTTGCTGGAAATAGTAGGACATCTCAGACTTTTTGCCTACTGTTTTATGAATACTGTGAATTCAGACCTACTACTCTTTTCACATACTGTTAGTAGGCCTATTGAAGTATGTGATTTTTGGATGTAGCCATAGTAAATTTTCATTCAAGAATGCTGCGTTTAGATGTTAGTTGTTCTCACCCGTTTTCACAGCTATGCTGATGTCTCATACGATTATAGTGCAGGTGTAGCAAATTAGCTAAGCGTTGCATTAGGAGTTCTAATTAAAGGAGACATCTGTGAGGAAAAGAGGTGGGATTTGTAATTTTAGTCACAGTCTTGTTCTTTTTGCTGTGTCATGGGATTTTGGTCGAAAAATGTCGCTGTGTTAGTGTTTGATCTAAGTTTTGATCTTTTTGTGAAGTTTGTTTGGTAAGACTATAGAAGGAGGTTTCTGAAGGCACTTGAGTCTATTTCCTTATCTTTACAGTTCTCCTTTTGATCATGTGTTGCATCCTCCTGTTGGGCCACATTGCGGCATTTCATAACCATGCTCAAGGGGTCACCCAAATGTTAAATTGAACACTCATGTGCAAATATTGTTTCAGGTGGACGTTGAACAGAGTGATAAGACACACCGCCCGCTCGGCCCAGGCTACAGTTACGCAGCCGGGTGTGATGTGCTTCCAGGAAAACCCCGCTCGGCCCTTCCATGTGGCGACCCCCGTGAAACGCTCACACACATACACACAATCACCCGGGAGCCCCACCCTGACCCAGTAAGAGCGGAGGACAAGATCTTAGAGGGTGATCATTCACATCAAAGTGAGGGCCGAGAGAAAATATTTCTACAAATTCCAACTCGGTCACCTAGACACCCGCTCTCCACCCACTGTCCACGTCTGAGATCACTTCAGGATCGCCCGTCGCACACAGTAGCTATATGCTCAGATATCACGGATCGTACCCGGTTTTACCACCAGAAATCGTATCTAATGTTTTTTCTTTTTAGAGCTCGACGTGTTTAGATTGTACAACCTCTTTGGCTTGTTGAGATCTAGACTGTGGTGCTGAGAGATGATTATTATTCTTTCGCATGTTGAGCTGTCTGTGCTCTCCATTTGTTTAGAGCTGATGAGGTTTTTATAGCTCATGTTCTTCTTTGAACTCGGAATCAGTGGAAAGAATGCCTCTAGTTGGAGACAAGGGATCACTCACCCCGCTCTTCCATTTTATTTCACATTCCTCTTTACATTCTTCTGGTTTGTTGACTTTTCGTTCTCTCTATTGTTTTCCCAGGAAGTGGTAAAAGCTCAACCGGGGGGGCCCTGCATGTGTGTGTACTGATGTACTGTATATATTTCTGCCTTTGGCTTAGTGTCAGCGAAACCTGTGGAAAGACATATGTTGTGATGTTGTGTTGCCATGTGGATTGAGTGCTGGAACACCTTTTCCTCAGAGGGCATCTCAGTCGTCTTTTCTGGAACATCACATGCCACTTGCAACATCTGGTGGGTCTGGTGGCCATGTTCTGATTTTGTTAGTGATACAGATCTGGTAGTGTTTCAATATAAAGAATGTTTTCTTTTTTTTCTTTCAAAGAACATTTTCTTTTAATTAACTCTATATTCACATTTGGCTTAAAAAATGCATCAGTGTCCTTTTCAGCAGTCTTACTGATGCATCCAAAACTATCAAAAGTCATTTTTTGTCAAATTAATGTCAGCTAGCTACACTATCAGTCAAAAGTGTTTTAATGTTTTTTTTTTTTTAAAGAAGTCTCTTCTGCTCACCAAGCATGCATTTACTTGATCCAAAGTGCAGATTTAAAAAAAAACAAAAAAACACACAAAAAAACAAAATATATATATGTATATGTATATATGTATATATATATATAATATAAATATATATTAAAATGTAATTTATTCCTGTGATTTCAAAGCTGAATTTTTAGTATCATTACTCCATTCACATGATTTTTCAGAAATTATTCTCATATTCTGATTTGCTTTTAAAAAAATCTTCTTCTTCTTCTTATGTTGAAAACAGCAGAGTAGAACAGCATTTATCTGAAATAGAAATCTTTTGTAACATTATAAATGTCTTTATCATCACTTTTGATGAATTTAAAACATCCTTGCTAAATAAACGTATTCATTTCTAAAATCCCCCCCAAAAAATGACAAAAAGTAAAAATTATACTGACTCCAAACTTTTATATAAATAGTGTATAATGTTACAAAAGCATTTTATTTCAGATAAATGCTGATCTTTGAATCTTTCCATTCATCAAAGAGTCCTGAAAAAAACATACTCAACTGTTTTAATATTGATATATATGAATATTTAATAATAATAATAATAATAATAATAATAATAATAATGTTTGTTAAACAGCAAATCACTATAGTAGAATAATTTCTGAAGGATCATGAGAAACTGAAGGCTGGAATAATGATGCTGAAAATTTAGCTTTGATCACAAAAATAAATTACATTTTAAAATATATTTAAATAGAACGCAGTTATTTTTAATTAGTAAAAATATTTCAAAATATTATTGTTTTTGCTATAATTTGGATCAAATAAATTCAGGCTTGGTGAGCAGAAGAGACTTATTTAAAAAAACATTAACAATCAAAAACTTTTGACTGGTATTGTAGATAACATTATCTAGGTGACACATCAGCTGAGTTTACCGCAACAATGTAGAATACACCACAGAAATCCAAATATTTTAAGTTTGCAAGGCATTAAAAGGAGTTAAAAACAGTTCTGTCTGCTTGCCTAAAACTCTCACACGCTGAAATAAATACATTTCAATGTTTAATTTTATTGGCACATGTTTACTTTCACATGATAAGCAATCCTGATACAGTGTTGAGTCGCCGCTTGTAATATCTGGTACTTGAATCAAAAACAGTTGAGAAGCACTGCTGTAAACATCAGTCTTCATCTCGATAACTCCAGTATTTTCTTTCACTCAAGAAGGGGTGCTTTAGATATATGCTTAACCCTTTAACTGTCACTCCCATTTTTGAACATAGATGTGAAAATGCAGCATTCAAATGTACAATTTTATAATTCATGAAGGAAAACATTTTGTAATATGATTTTGATTACATTTTCCGTGGTAATGCAATGTCTGATTTTAAAATGATTTTCAAAGGATGAAATTTGAAATTTTAAGTTTTCAACTGATATATCATTTCTTATGATTTCTAAAGTGTGATAAGGAAAAAGGCAACAAAGAAAGTCTTTTTGTGACAAAGGTTAGAACTACTGTTGTGAAGTATATTTTTGAGGTACACTTGTCATAAATTCATCTATTACTTTTCCTATATAATTTGAGACACAAAAATAAAATGGTAAAATATCTATTTAGGAGTCTTAGACCTTTCAAACAATATATCATGTCATGATTAAATTAGGATTTATTTGTAAAATGGTGAAATAAACTTAAAATAAATAAAAGGGTTAAACTGCTAAAAGCCACTAAGATTTACATTTAGCATGCTGACCTGGGCCAATTTTTTTTTTTTTTTTTTTTCAACCAACAGCTGATTTCTCAAAACAAGGCTTTTTGTGGTTTTAGTCTAGAGCCAGATTCCTCTGTTGGCCTTGTCTTGGGAATTGCCTCTTTGAAGTGAGGGAAAAAAGGAAACACGAATGCTATTAAACTTTTTATTTTTTTATTTTCAGTAAAGAGATGGGAGGATGGGTCAGTCTAAGTTGGGATGGATATGAATGAAACGACTAGACTAAAGCTTTTGAAGCACACAGGAAAGATGCCCATTTCTTTATCTCCTGAAATATGCAGATTATCAGTCTGTGGTTTGTTCTATCCATCCATACTGAAGTTAAAAAGGGAAAGAACATGCCCTAGGCTCTTGATGCTGAGCAGAGGGACTCATGTTATGACCGAATTTTATTTTCCCATAACTCTCCCAAGCTTTTGGGGCGGCTGGTTGCATACTCAAATGATTAGGAGCAGGAAAGATAAGACGCTGATACTGTCCACGCACGCTTTATTTCACCCTCATTGAAGTTGGTAGGGTTCCATGTGCCATCTTGATCTCTCTGCCGGTGTTGCCTTTCTCCCTTGAGCGCTTTAAGGTCCAAGCCATCTCAAAAGCTTATAAATCTGATATCGAAATCCTCCTTGGTTAATTCTTTGTCATGGGGAGGAACACCTGAGGGAGCATCTGATTCATATAAACTCACATTGCTTAGACGAACAGTTCTGTGAAGCAAGGTGTTGCAGTTCCCACTAGTCTTGTATCACTTCCCTTGAGCAAAAATGAGCACCAGTCGCCTGGAACCATGACATGAATATCAACATTAGGAGCCTGTTTGGCAGGCTCACCGGGGTTTCACACAAGATGCTTACCATAGTCTATTATTCTCGTAGGTGGGATAAAATAACATTTATAATAATTATTTTGTATCTTGGATACAGTGAGTTGAGTTTGGGGTTTATAGGGTTTAAATGCTCCGTTTGTTGTTTCCAGTGACGTTTGAGTCTTGAATGGAAGTTATTTCAAAGCAAGTATGTGCAGGAAGTTTGATGCTGTGTCCTAATCTACCTTCTTTCTTTACTGTGACTGACTCTACCATTGTTTCTACAGCACAGTTTTGACCACCAATAGACCAAAAAGGCATTGTAATAAAACAACTGAAGACGAGCTGCTGTTAAGCACTGCCTCTGAAGTAGAAGAAAGTAGGAGGTAGATCCATCAATCACATACAAGGGGTGTTGATGACACTTTTGTGGCTGGCAGACACTGTAATTGCATATCATTACCTGCAGAAGCTCCCGTTTGCAGAGCTAGCTAGCAGTTAGCAAGGCCTGCGATGACATCAGCTGGTAAACCTGTCTTCCCTAACGCGTTTCTGCTCATTTGACACACTCTGAAGACAGACAAATGTTCTCAAAGTGAGAGTGAGCCTGTGCCTAAGCGGAGTTTGTTTTTCTGTCTGGTTTCTATGATTTGAATTGATATACTTAAGCACTTGGGTCATTAGATTGTAGTCTGATCCATTTTGTGTGTATTTTACGGTCCTGTGGCAGCCTAGGGCAGTCTCTCACAGACAAGCAAAGAGGTAGAGGGGTCTATTCAGGGCACAGAGTGAGAGTTGATGGATTCCCATGCCTGTTTTCTTGTTTACAGCTGCACCAGCAGATATCTAGCGTGTTCACCAGGCCCCCTCTCTTGCCGACAAATTCCTCCCAGATTAAGCAACAGTGCTCTGCCTTCGCGTCTAGTGGATCTTGCATTCCTTGGACAATGACAAACAGATCTAGGCTGGATTCTTCCTTTGCCCGCTGTCTCTTAAATTAAAACCGAATGGTCGTGTGGATGCTCCAACACTAGGAGGGTTGAATGAACTTGTTTTCTTGGCGTGTTAACTGTGAATGGGTATGGTTGCTCTGGTAACTGCAAAAGTGAATGAACACATAATATTGACATCACTGAATGCTTCATTTAATGAAGGTTAAAGTTAAAACTGATGCATTAGAAGCAATTTCAGTGTCTTGGGCTGTTTTCACACTTGCTTTGATTTTGATTTGCTTGGTCTGAACCATAGTCAATGGAAAGAAAGTGCTGTATACAATATAATAAATATAAAAACATTTAAATTAAATGGATTTTTTTAAATGAATATATGATTTAATTTATGTTTTTAAAGAAGTCTCTTATGCTCATCAAGGCTGCATTTTTTTTAACAAAAATACAGAAAAAAAACAGTAATATTCCGAAATGTTATTGCAATATAAAATAATGTTTTTTATTTGAATATACTTTCAAATATAATTTATTTCTGTGATGCAAAGCTGAATTTTCATCAGCTGTTACTCCAGTCTTAAGTGTCCCATGATCCTTCAGAAATCACTCTGATATGCTGATTTATTATTAGAATTATCAATGTTGGAAACAGTTGTGCTGCCTAATATTTTTCAGAACCTATGATTCTTTTTCTCAGGATTCTTTGATAAATAACAAGTTAAAAAGAACAGCATTTGTACAAAATATTAATCTTTTCTAACAATGTAAATCTATGCTATCACTTTTTATTAATTTAACACATCCTTGGTGAATAAAAATATAACAGTAGTATATATTGTCAGAAAATGTTTCTATTTTAAATAAGTGCTGTTCTTTTGAACCTTTTATTGATAAAAAAAAACCTATCACAGGTTACAAAAAAATATTAAGCAGCACAACTGTTTTCAACATTGATAATAAATTAGCATATTAGAATGATTTCTGAAGGATCATGTGACACTGATGATGCTCAAAATTTTGCTTTGTATCACAGGAATAAATTACATCTTAAAATATAGAAAGAAGTTATTTTAAAGTGAAAGAATATTTCACAATATTACAGTTTTTTCTGAAGCCTTACTGATCTTATTAATATATATATATATATATATATATATATATATATATATATATATATATATATATATATATATATATATATCAAATATGCTTTTTCAGTTATTTTTCTTTTTGAAAGATTTCGATCCTGAATGACTCACAAACTAATCTTGGTTTATGTATTTCAGCAGTTTGATTGGCTTTTCTTTGAAAACACCCTATTTATTCACTTCTTTCACTGTGTGAACATAATTGTGCAAACACAAAATTTTACTATAAATCTTCATTTATTCACCTGTCATCTTGTCATTGCAAAATAAACACTGACAGAAAGATCAGGCCTTATTTCACATTGAAGGGGTTTATTTTGTGATAATTACCTTCTGACTGTACATTATCCCACGTTAAGTTGAGAAGCTATTTTGTGAGAAAAACAAGATTGTATAGTGGATCACACTGCTGGTTTCGTGCCTCGTGCATTTATCAGTGTACCAATTGCACACTAAAACATTTGACCTCAGAATGCAGCGATTGACCAATCACAATTGAGTATTCCAAACAGCCATGTAGGAATAATAAATGACACTCTGCAACCAGTATTTAGAGATTTTTGCAGTCTAAAATGCAGGTTATGCAGGCAAAGTGGCACACTTTATACTTTTCTCAAAGGAGTGGAGCATGAATTCATAAAACTCTCTCACCATTAGAGGCTGTAAATAGTTTCAGCATTTAGTCAGTCTTGTTACAGTGGACTTCAAAGGCCAAGAAGCCCCTGGCACTGCTTATGTTCATGCCTGAAATATGAGGCTTCTTTCTCATTTGCTTAAACGCTTTGGTATTTTCTCAGACACTAAACTGCCTTTGTGCAGTGTCATATTTAGCAGACATTAGCAGCCTTTGTCTCTGGCCTTTTGCATGGCCATGTATAATTGATAACGTCCATGTTCAGTAAACGTGTCACAGACTATCATTAATGCAGTGCTGATTTGCATTAAAATTATTTTCCTGAGAAAAATGTTTCCTCATGCGTAAACGAGGATTTGTTTAAACAAACATGCAGTCCTAAATGTGATTGTTTTATGATTAGCTTACCGTGACAAGCTCTCACTGTTTGAGTATTACCAGTGGGAGTTTTCTTGAGCGTTAGCGGATTTGCTCCATAAAATGTGTTTTCTTTTGCAGGTGGGAATGTTCGCCTGGCGCTGCACTTCTCGAAACGACACGTCAACCTGAGATGCATTGTCAGGCAACACTACAGAGGTAGTTTATTTCCTCTTCTCATTAACTAAAGAAGACTGGTTTGAGCGTTTCTTTCCACATTAAGCTGACTTGTGAATTGTATCAGAAGCACCTGTGTTGTTATTAGTTCGCACAGCTGTCAGGCTCAGTCGGAGGTCACTGTCTGGATCGTTTTTATTTTGGAAAAAGTCGACTGAAATATGTTCACTTAGTTGGCAGCTCAGAACATGATTCCAAATGCGCTTTATGCAGAACTTGTAGTCAAATGTATGCAGATCTAAGAGAAAATTCTTTGAAGAAACCACCCATTATATCTGGCTAGACAGTTCGAGACGAATGCACTCCAACCTAATAGAGGCAGAGCTCAACAAATATTTGAGACTTCAGCCAAGTCCAACCGAGTCTGGCTTGACAGCAGCTCACAGGGAAAATGTGGTTTGCTTATCATAGTAAACAAGTCCAGACTAAAGCTTCAGTGTATCTTTAGAGATATAGCATGTCAGACTCTGAAGGGAATTACAGTCATCATTGTACATGATTTATGTTTAACATGCCTCAAAAAATACAAACTACATACAGACTAATAAGGCTGTCCGGTATAGATTATTTTAAGTGATCTAGGAAAAACAAAAAGAGGGAAAAGCAACTGACCAACAATTTGCTTGGCCTTCATTTTTCAAGCTAAATTTGGCCAAGTTTGAAGGAACTAAACCGGAATACATCAAACAATGTGGTTTGTTTTACTTATATTGAGTTACATATTTGAAACTTTATTGACTGAGGGGCAGTGGGGACGTGAAGTTTACATTTAGCTTTATGGCAGCTTAGCCATTTCGTTAAAAACAACAAATGAAGCTTTTCAACATTTCCCATGAAGAGGGCATTGAGGTCATTTTATGCTGTTGATGCTGCTTTAAATTAATCTTGGTGGATTAACTCCCATTTTTTTTACTTCAGACGTCTTTGAGAATTTTATATGAATATCATGCATATTTTCATCTCCCCACCCATTTTATTTTGTATTAAACTGAAAATTTACTGTATGTAATATTGTGCTAAATGGTTTCCATCACTTTGGCTACACTTCCATCTGTCATTTTTTTTTTTTGACCTTCACAGAGTTGCGTGTGTTTCCTGAGCGTGTTGCAGTGTGTGCCAGTCCTCCAGAGAATTCTGCACTTCCCAATGGAAACCTGAACCTGGATGTGGTAAGAGCTGCTTATGTTATAAAATAATGTTTATAATCAGTGCCGGAGAAGCTACTTCGAAAATAGCTTGCCAAGCTAAAGTCTACTTAAATAAATTTAGTTAAACTACAGTCAAGTGACCCTATTTAAAAATAGTTGGCTACACTATGAGTTAACAAAAATATCTAACTGTGGACAGTCTATAAGGCTCGACTTCTGAGATGATGACTAGTTATTCTCCAGCTTTTTTTCAGTGTATAAAGAATGTAAGAAAATGAAGTACATGTGTCTTTAATGTATGCTGTTTCCCAATCTTGAACCCATTTCTCTGTAAAAGCCATGAAGTGGGTTCTGGACTCATGTAGTTAATTCCTATGCATTTGGTTCTCCACTCTCGCTTATTATGGGCGGCAAAAGAGTAGTTGGAAAGGGCTTGTTGGTGAGACACTTTTTACTCTATACAGCACTCTGAGGTGGACCACTAAATGCCTTTGGCCTAAGACGTGGAGGCCTGGGGCCTCATTTATAAATTGCACATATGATCAAATTTGAGCCTAAATACCATATCAGTGAATTCAACATTATTCATAAAAATGTAAAGATAATTAGACAGTCACAATATGCATTAATATAATTAAATGTGCAAATGAACAACGTTCTTTGCAACTGCTTTTTAAGAATGGCATCACTGAAATTTGTTAATGTACATTATATCAATGATTTCTTTAAAATGTTTCTAATATGTCTCTCCACACATGTACACAAAAACCAACCTCATTTTTTTAGTTTTACAGTTTTCATATCTGCTTTTTGACTCTCTTTCTAAAATTTAAAGGTTGTGTCTTTTGTATATGCCCCCTAAAATGCTTCTGATTATCTTTAAGGAATATTTAACCCATAATTAAAAATTGCCTTAATTTGCTCACCTGTATGTCATTCCAAATCTCAATAACATTATTTCTTCTTTGAAACATAAAAGAAGATATTTTAAAAATTATATTTATTTCTCAAAACAAAAGACAGAATAAATCCAGCAAACTAACTGTACCTGCAAATGTATCAAAATATACATTTATTAACACACAACATCTCGGTCCATGACCCTTATTAGGCATATATAAACAATTTCGACAATCCAGTTTAAAACAACACATTTAAGTTGAATTATATGTGCCTGATGAAGGTCATGGACTGAAATATTGTGTGTTAATTTATATTTTGATACATTTGCAAGTGTGGATAGTGTGCAGGATTTATTCTTCCTTTTTTGTTTGTTTTGAAGTTGGACTTTTTTTGTTCCTTTTTCCAATTACTTACAGTTGTGCGAGGGTGACTGTTGACTGATTATTTACTTCTCGAAATACACTATATTGCCAGAAGTATTGGGACACCCCCTTCTAATGAACAGGTTTGACTACTTTAGTAATTTCCATGAGTACTAATCTTAATGTTCAAGCATATAATAATATTCTAGGGAATTGTGTCCTTCTAATTTTATAACAATAGGGACCTTTTTTTATCCTAACATGACAATGCCTCTGTGTATAAGCCAAGGTTCATTGAGAAATGTTTGATTGGGTCAGTGTGGAAGAACTTGACTAGTTTGCATAAGCCAAGTTCTAATCCCTGCTGAACACCTCTGGTGTGACTTTAAATGCAGACCTTGAGCCAAAAATTCATCACCAAACACCAATGACTTGTACATACACTATATGGACAAAAGTATTTGGACACTCCCTTCTTTAGAACTGAAAAAGGCACTTCCAAAACTGTAGCAACAATGATGAAAGTATAATTTATGTATTTAAAAGTATTTCCATCTCTGTTGCTTCAGTTTTAGAATTGTCTAAAACGACTGTACCCATATGCACAAGTATTGGTGTTTGAGTTTTTGGGATTAGGGCTTGGCTTTATGCAGAGCAGTCAAGTTCTTCCACGCTGACTGAATCAAACATTTCTCTAGGAACCTTGCTTTATACACCGAGGCATTGTCATTTTAGAATATGCTTAAACATTACGATTAGTACTCATGGAAATTACAACATTACAACAAGTAGTCAAACCTGTTCATTAGAAGGAGGTGTCCCAATACCTTTGGCAATATAGTGTAAATTTATGTTCCACAAAGTCATTCATGTCTAAATGAATGAAATGGCAGAATTTTCTTTTCTAGGTAAAATCCTGTGGTGTTCTGCAAGGATCAGCCCTTAGTCCAATACTTTTTTCTTTATACTTGCTCCCTTGGGTTCTTAAATATGGAATGACTTTTTCACGTATATGCTGATGACACCCAATTCTACCTTCCACTTAAAGAGCAGGTCATATGAGTTTAAAAAAAAAATTCAGTTTGTAACGTAGCTATCCTTCAATTTAAACTGCAAAGTTGTTAATGAAAAAAGTGCACGACAAATAAAGATATGATCTCTCAAAAGAAAGAGTTGACTCTGCCTTAAACGAGTTGTCATTAATTAATTAATCTTCTGTTATTGATATACGTCATTAGGTAACACATTTGCATAATCCCCACCTGCCCACGAAATATGAACAGTCTGACCTGCCCACAAACACTTCCGCTAGTTAGTGATTTTACATAATGTCGAGAAGACGCTGTGTTCTGCACTGTCAAAGCAAGTTTGTTTTGTTTTTATTGATGAAAGATGAAAAATCAGAGGTTAGATTTGTTTGTTTTTTTTGTTTTTCCACGATACCACAGCAATACAATTTGTACCACATTTAAAGTTTTTTACCACATATAGAGTTTCCGGTTGAGCGACTGCATTGGTATCATCCTTTGACTCTGGCTTAAATTCATAAGGTAATATCGATTACATTTTTTAAACCTTTAATAGCATGTTTGTTTACAAATAACCCTCCAGAGCAATAGTAATAGATGTTTTGACCAATCACAACAGACTTGGCCAGCTGACCAATCAGAGCAGAGTAGGCTTATGGAGGGAAGGGGTTTACAGACCTTGAACTTAGAACAGCTTTGAACGAATCATTGAAAAATGATTAATAATAATGACTAGCGAGTTCACATGAACTGAAAATGTGGCTAAGGCTTAAAACTGAAGTACTATTTGGACCAAGTGATTTTTGGACTACAGTGACTTCGGTGACTTAAGTTCTCATGTTACTCACCCACTACCCTTGAATACTGATTTGTTGCATGGTCATTAAAGAAAGTCAACTTTGAAAATCTATAATTTTGTACATCCCTAGATGGATGGAGTTATTCATCTTGAAACTACAGTAGGAAACTGAATGCAGGATTTGTATTCTGAAATCATGAGTTGCATCACTGGTACACTATGTATTTTGCTTCGGAAACATGACCACAGTTTTACTTGGCTCACACGCATGCCCTTTTACTCACCCACTTTTATGGCAACAGTTGTGTGTGGGTATAAAACTGTGATTTGGTTCAACAGGATACTCAGTGGTAGGATCTCTGGAGCCATGAATGTCCAAGTGAAAGCATCCTTGATCAGACTTCCTGCTGTGTGTCCAGAGTGCTCCTCTGTTGTGTCTCTGCCCCACTAAGATCTTCTTTGAATCTTTTCATGTCCACTTTTTCCCTGTGAGTCTCTCGGTTGATCCTACTCTATCTTCCAATAGAATCCTGGGAAAAATGTGCACAGAGCCGCCCACCTTGGTTGGACATCAAGGACGAAGACAGTCTCCCATCTGTCCAGCCATTAATGTCGGTACTTTTTCGGGTTGAATCATTTGCCATTGTTTTTCTTCGAGACGTTTTCTTTCAGCCCTTTTTTCCTGCGTTGCTTTGGCTTTCAATGAAAGCAAGAATTGTAATAATTTTAGTGAAGTTATCCAGTTCGACAGTGAAAAGTTCACATTGTGTAACCGCTTTTCCAGTTCAGGGAAGCAGGGCCCTTGTTTTTGCATTCCCCTCGTCAGGATGTGGTTCTCTGTGCTTGTATATGCTGCGAGGAAGGGTTAGCAGGAGCTTGCGGTGGTGCTCTCGCTATTTGGCAGATTGGAGGAGAGAGTGCATCAGGAGAATGAGCTAGAGTTTCTCTCATGACAAAACAATTATTTCAGTTGCTCCGCTCTAATTTGTCACTGGGAGCCTTTTCCTACAGTTCCTTTCTTAGCCAGGAAAGTTATGAATCTTAATAAGAAATGCGGCTTAGCTGTGTGAGTCACATACGATGCAAAATTTCAATTTGAAAATGATAATGGCTCGGTGAATTTGTTCTTCCAGTGTTGTCATATGTTTATGGCGAGTTTCTCTCACCGCAGAGCTTGACAGTGAGAGTCTGAATGACGCCACATGTTTTGAGGCAGTTTGGGAATTTGTCTGTGGTCCTTCCATGTGATTTAGTGCTCAGTTTGCAAAACACAGTTTATATCAGCCGCACAGGGCTGCCATAACACCTATCCAGAGGTCATAAGGTTGCACTCCGACAGCGAGCGGTGATATAACTCGTGGTTTCTTGCAGCAATAGAGAGCGTGAAAAAGATATGAGCTATGTGCAAAGTCACCGGTTCAAACCCTGGAAGGGCTGTTTTGTGAACTGGAAGGTGACTTGTATCCCCTGTCAGAATAAGATTAACGGTTCCTTGAGTGATTCACATCCTGTGGTGTGAATTGAAGTGGGTAGAGCGGGAAGGATCCTTCACTGTTGCGTAGCAAAGAAGCGATGCGGGTGCCATGCACAGTCAGCAAAGAATCACGTCATCACAACTGAGACAACAGACGTCTCTTCCTCTTCCTTTTAATGCACATCCTGAAGCACCTTGAGAAATTGTCTAGCAGAGTGTCCTTACTGTAAATTGGGTCTGTGATTGGTCACACATCATACTGTACACTAGTGATTAAAAGTTTGGAACATTTGACTTTGATTTTGACTGTACAGTAACGTCTAATTTAAATAGTGTAGGGCCCTATGAAATCCGTTTTATTTTTTTTTGTTTGTTTCAATTTTTCTTCTTTTTTTTTTTTCAATTTAATTTTTCTAGATTCTTTTTTAATGGTTACACTTGAAAAAATATTAATCAAAAAGCATGTCTATTTCATTGAAATCATGAAACTTACACAATTTAACAGCAATTTGATAAAAGTTGAACAAAAACTACATTTTTAACAGCCTATGAAATACTATAAAAACCTATGATTTTTTTGCTAAATCAGTTTTTACCAAACTATGATTTCCCTTTATTTTGGGGATTCTATTGTAATTTCATTAAATGTAAATAATCAAAAGTATATCTAAATAATTGAATTTTTTTTTATAAATAAAAACAATTATTTAATGTATTTCTTGTTTTGTAAAATTCGATTTTTCTGGTAAATATTACTTAAAGAATAATATTTTAATACTAATTGTATTATTAGTAGTAGCATCATTACAGTAAGTAATATATTTCTGTCACAGTTAAACCAAACTTTTTTTTTTTATTGACGGCTTCCTGTGAAGACCTTTAAGTTTCTGTTTATATTTGATTTGATGATAGTTTTGTTCAAAAAGAAATGGTAAAATGAAGTGACACTCAGTGCAGTTTTCTAAACATTGTTTATGTGTTTATGTACTCTTATATTGAGGCGGCAGAAGCTCAAAACACTTTAATATGTGTGTAGTAAACAAAACCGTCAGTCTGCGCCATTCATTCACACAGAGATTCATATTTAAATGGTCATTTTGCATCTTAATATTCAAAGATATTAGTCCATACCACGTTTTGATTTAAGTGTACTGACTACTTTTCATTTATTCATAAAAAAATTGTGTGATATTCTGTACTATACAGTAAATTAAATTTTTATGACTGGATTCCGTGATTTTGTTCATCATCATATGGAATCCTATGGATTGTATTGATTCTTCTTAACCCTTTTTTTCAGTTGAAGTACCTTTTGTTACAATAAAATGATTCCAAATAGGCATTTTTTAAACTATACTAATGAAATAAGTAATTTACTTTCATTTAAGGGGATAGTTCGTCCAAAATTCTGTCATCATTTACTCAAGTCATTCCAAACCTGTTTGACTTACTTTCTTCTGTGGAAGAAGATATTTAGAAAAATGTGTCTGTAAAATAACATCCATAGTGTCCAAAGTTGTTTGAACAGCACTTTCAAAACATCTATTTTCTGATAGAAAGTTTAGTATTTTGATGCTGCCGCATCTGTACTTCTGGAAATGTGCTGGAAGACTGGGGCAGATAGCGGTCTTGTAGTGAATCGGCGGATCAAAGCTCAGGGCAGATGTGTTTTTACAGCCTTTTCTCCTTTGGGGAGAGCTACAGTGTTTATGGACATAACTTTATCCTTTCTTTGTTCCTCTCCTATCTCCGTTTCTCACTGTTTCCAACAGCAAGCCACAGAACACTGTCATTTCAAGAGCTTCTTGGCCCTCACAAACTCATTGTCACCTAATCTGGTTTGTCTCCACAGAAACAAAGAGGTGGGTTTCTGGAGTGGTTATGTTTTATGGATACTCTTCATGTCAGTGCTCTGGTTTAGATGGCTGGAGCGTTGTTCTGACAGGTCCTTACAGAAGACATACACCATTCATGTCTTTTATCACTTCTGGTATTCATAGAATAGGCAAATGCTCTTCATGTTCTTTGTATAGATGACATGCAATGTAAGTTTGAGCTCTAGTTTCCCTCTTATTTGTTTGTTGGCCTTGGTCTGGCTACGGTGTACATACATTTAGTTCAGACGACCAACTGAAACAAAGCTCTGTGTCATGTTAGATTCAAGACTCCTCAGTCTTTGTGATGACAGCAATGTTACGCAATGATGTCGATATTCAGACTTTCCATGTAAAAAAAAATGTGTGGTATGCTGTGGTATCCTGTCTTCAATAATGTCTCCAAACAATATTGTTCTAAATTATCACAGCACATTATTCATAGCAGATGGATCTCATGGCAGCTGAATTAACAAGGTACAAATTACATTAAGATCTGTTCCCATTCTCCTGCATTCATATAGGTATGAATAGCAATGAATGAGACGGTCTAGTGTGACCGCATATTTACTCATAAGTACAGTACACTTGTTGGGACAGTCCTCTCAGAGGAATCTACAGTAGGGTTAAGTGCTTTTGCTCAAGGGCATGATTGTCACAGGCAAATTCCAGTTCACAGATCTCTGTCTGACTGATCTTTGTCCTGATCCGTAACTGCATTTCCACTACCCACACTGTGGGCCTACTGGTGCTTGTGTTACTGTGATCTGCCTAATGGCTAATGAGTCCAGATCACATGACTAACGGTACATATTTGTTTGTTTACTACTACAGATGAGCCGTTGTAAGGGTGTCCACGAAGCGTGCCAGTACTTACAACTCATTTCATGGTCGATTATGTATGATTGAGCTGATGGAAATGTGATGGGTGAATGAATTTGTCATCTTGAGTCAAACTGACTCATTTCCTTTTAAAAATGACTTGTAGTTTATAGAAGTAACCTTCTAGCTTACATTTACAACAATCAATTAGTGTAAAGATGTAAATAGATGCTATTTAAGTATTTATGTCAAGGGTATATGGCCTGCATTCCTCCATACTGGATTCTGGTTCAGTTTCCTTTTACACTGAACTTAGGTTATATGTGTTAATCAATATATACACTAGCAGTCAAAAGTTTTTGAACAGTAAGATTTTTAAAGTCTCTTTTGCAAACCAAGCCTGCATTTATTTGATCCAAAGCAAACAACAGTAAAATTTAGAAATATTTTTACCATTTAAAATAACGGCTTTTTATTTGAATATATTTTAAAATGTAATTTATTCCTGTGATCAAATCTACATTTTTAGCATTAATACTCCAGTCTTCTTATACGTGACATGTATTGTAAGGAGTTTGAGCTCTAGTTTCTCTCTTTGTTTGTTGGCCTTGGTCTGGCCACGGTGTACAGCATCATACATTTTCAGCATCATTACTTTAGTGTCACATGATTCTTAAGAAATCATTTTAATATGCTAATTTGCTGTTTACTGGTATTATTATTATTATTATCAATGTTTAAAACAGTTGAGTATTTTTTTTTATTATTTAGTATATTCTTTGTTGAATATAAAGATCCAAAGATCAGCATTTATCCGAAATAAAAGCTTTTGTAACATTATATACTATATACCATTCAAAAGCTTGGAGTCAGTAATATTATTTTATTTGTTTTTTGGGGGGAAAGAAATGATAGAAATTAATACTTTTATTTAGCAAGGATGCTTTAAATTGATCAAAAGTGATTAGAAAGACATTTATAATATTTCAAAAGATTTCTATTTCAGATAAGTGCTGTTCTTCTGAACTTTCTATTCATCAAAAAAAAGAAAATCTGAAAAAATGATACTCGGTTGTTTTCAACATAATAGCAAAAATAGAATATCAGAATAATTCTGCTTTAAATTCACTGAAATACATTACATTTTAAAATATATTTAAATGGAAAACAGTAATTTTAAATGGTAAAAATATTCCAAAATTTACTGTTTTTGCTGTATGTTGGATTATTTTATTTTATTTTATTTACATGCTTTATAAGAATCTTTCAGATGCTTTTGAAAGTCTCTTATATTGACCAAGGCTGCACAAGGCTGTTCAAATATAGTAAAAACAAGAATATTATAAAATATTATTACAATATAAATAATTTCCTATTTAAAAAACATATAAGTGATGGCAAAGCAAAATTTTCATCATCCATTACTCCAGTCTTCAGTGTGAGATGATCATTCTAAAATCAGTGGTTGGGAACACGTGGCTCTTTGACAAAAATGACTCCCTTCAGTAACATTACAGTAAAAAAATATAACCATCACTAAAAATCAGTTCCCTGCAAAAAATAAAAGTGCATTTTCTTTGTTATACAGTGAATCATAGTTAACAAAGAGTCCGTTTACAATAATATTACATTGTTCCGACCAATGTGCGTATGCGGTGTCTGGATTGCTCAGATCAAATGTCGTCGCAAAACTGATTTAAATCTTCAATTCCTGCATTACATTTAAATTTAAAGGAGATCATGCCAAGGAGAGCAACAGATAAGCGGTGCATTTTATTAATTGTCAGCTAATTTCAAGATGAAAGCCCACAAGAGGAGAGAGCACAGCATCCGCACTGCAAAGATAAGTTTGTCTCACTACTTTTAATGAAGATGATTGTGCGTTGAGCATGTGCGACTTACTTTCAGTTTCATTTCTGCTGTGATGTATGTTGCATTAGCGCTGTCATATCTGACTATAACATGCCATATAGCCTAAAAAACGCTCTCAGACGTTTGTTATTTGAACATTTTGGGGGGAGTAAAATTTGCATATGTGGTTTCAACAACCAGATGTAGTTTCGTCTGAAATACGGCCCAGACTACCTCCTGAAGTGGTTTAAGAAATCGGATTTAAATCCGTCTCGAAAGCGTTTCAGAGGGCATTCACACCTGGTCTTTTCACAAGCGGAGAGATATCCAATCAGAGAAAGCGCATAAAGTGAACAGGTGTAAACCAGGTACCCCTATTTTTATAGTAAAATATTAGTAATTGTAATTTGAACTGTATTTGTGAAAAAACTAATTTATTAACCAGAATTTTAAAAAATGTACGTTTTTCATTCATGCATTCAGCGTGTGATGCTTCATATGTTTATTTTTGAGTTGTACATGGACAAATAAAGCTTTTGTTATTGAAAACCTTTTTTTTTTAATATAGCAATATATATACAGGTCCTTCTCAAAAAATTAGCATATTGTGATAAAGTTCATTATTTTCTGTAATGTACTGATAAACATTAGACTTTCATATATTTTAGATTCATTACACACAACTCGTGTAGTAGTTCAAGCCTTTTATTGTTTTAATATTGATGATTTTGGCATACAGCTCATGAAAACCCAAAATTCCTATCTCAAAAAATTAGCATATTTCATCCGACCAATAAAAGAAAAGTGTTTTTAATACAAAAAAAGTCAACCTTCAAATAATTATGTTCAGTTATGCACTCAATACTTGGTCGGGAATCCATTTGCAGAAATGACTGCTTCAATGCGGCGTGGCATGGAGGCAATCAGCCTGTGGCACTGCTGAGGTGTTATGGAGGCCCAGGATGCTTCGATAGCGGCCTTAAGCTCATCCAGAGTGTTGGGTCTTGCGTCTCTCAACTTTCTCTTCACAATATCCCACAGATTCTCTATGGGGTTCAGGTCAGGAGAGTTGGCAGGCCAATTGAGCACAGTAATACCATGGTAAACCATTTACCAGTGGTTTTGGCACTGTGAGCAGGTGCCAGGTCGTGCTGAAAAATTAAATCTTCATCTCCATAAAGCTTTTCAGCAGATGGAAGCATGAAGTGCTCCAAAATCTCCTGATAGCTAGCTGCATTGACCCTGCCCTTGATAAAACACAGTGGACCAACACCAGCAGCTGACATGGCACCCCAGACCATCACTGACTGTGGGTACTTGACACTGGACTTCAGGCATTTTGGCATTTCCCTCTCCCCAGTCTTCCTCCAGACTCTGGCACCTTGATTTCCGAATGACATGCAAAATTTGCTTTCATCCGAAAAAAGTACTTTGGACCACTGAGCAACAGTCCAGTGTTGCTTCTCTGTAGCCCAGGTCAGGCGCTTCTGCCGCTGTTTCTGGTTCAAAAGTGGCTTGACCTGGGGAATGCGGCACCTGTAGCCCATTTCCTGCACACGCCTGTACACGGTGGCTCTGGATGTTTCTACTCCAGACTCAGTCCACTGCTTCTGCAGGTCCCCCAAGGTCTGGAATCGGTCCTTCTCCACAATCTTCCTCAGGGTCCGGTCACCTCTTCTCGTTGTGCAGCGTTTTCTGCCACACTTTTTCCTTCCCACAGACCTCTTGCTTGAGGGTGTCAATGATGGCCTTCTGGACAGCAGTCAGGTCGGCAGTCTTACCCATGATTGCGGTTTTGAGTAATGAACCAGGCTGGGAGTTTTTAAAAGCCTCAGGAATCTTTTGCAGGTGTTTAGAGTTAATTAGTTGATTCAGATGATTAGGTTAATAGCTTGTTTAGAGAACCTTTTCATGATATGCTAATTTTTTGAGATAGGAATTTTGGGTTTTCATGAGCTGTATGCCAAAATCATCAATATTAAAACAATAAAAGGCTTGAACTACTTCGAGTTGTGTGTAATGAATCTAAAATATATGAAAGTCTAATGTTTATCAGTACATTAAAGAAAATAATGAACTTTATCACAATATGCTAATTTTTTGAGAAGGACCTGTATATATGTACTCACCAAAAAATAAAAAATGTCTCTTTGGTGAAAAAAGGTTCATGACCCCTGTTCCAAAAACATTCTAATATGATTTGGTCCTCAAGAAACTTTATTATCAATATTGAAAACTAACACTTATTAATATTTTTGTGTAAACTGTAAATTTTTTCAGAATCCCTTTAATGAATATGAAAGTTCAAAGGAACAGCATTTATTTGAAATGGAATTATTTTGTAACAGTGTCTTAGCTGTCACTTAGATCAATCTAATGCATCTTTGCTGAATAAATGTATTAATATCTTCAAAAAGAAAATAAATACATTCACATGTAAATCAGCAGCCCTGTTTATAATTTTCATAGACATTCAGTGTTCCCATAGACGCACTGGCCTCTCTTTTTTCAGCTAACAAATCACTCCATTAACTTTCTGACATAAATTTTCTTTCTTATTGCTCCCTCTCTTTTTCTTGTTCTTTGAAGCCCAACGAAGTACATGAGAGAATTGCTTCTTGGTTGAGTTTCTTTGGGAAAGAGACACTGCTCCATTGTTGCTGTCTCTTTCATCTGTATTCCAAAGGTTTGTAAAATGCATATGAAGGCATTGAAATTCAAATGTTCTTCCTCCCCTATCCTCCATGTTTTTGTCGAGCGTGTGTATGTGCGCCGTACCGTTCACGCTCACTGGGTGTGTTTATTTTCAGTGGACTTATCGTTAGTGAGTATGGGTGTGTTTCTGCACACTAGTGTTTCTGGATATCCCCCTAAAAACCGTCCAGTGTTGGTTGGAGTGGGCGGGAGGGACGTGGTAAGTTGGGGGGAGTTTGTGTGTGTGTGTAGGAGAGAGTTCGACAGACGGTGGTCAGGGATGGAACACAGTCTACGGATGAGACAGCAGCTTGCTCGTTCCGACTTTGGAAATGGATTGTTTTTAAACATTAGCAGCCCACGTTACAACATGATTTCCTATGAATACTTGTCTCTGTGGGTGGACACACACCGCAGAGAGTCTCTAGGGTTCTCATAGACTCTGTTTTCTCAGATCTTCCCATGCTTTACTCTTGCCTGCACCTTAAAGTGAACCTTCCCACTAGCTATTGATCAGCTCATTTAGAGTGAAGCGGCACTGATTTATGTGCAGTCCTGCTAAACCTGCTGCTTTCAAACTGCTTGTGGGAAAAGAGCTTTGACGGAATTGGCTCTTTCTGACTGTGGCTGGGTTTCTACCCATGTTTTTTTTATGTGACTTAGGGATGGGTTATGTACTGGTAGACACGATAAACCGGTAGAAACTTGACAACCAGTATAAATGTTGTAGTATTGTTTCTGTTGTGGTTATGCGCATGTGAGGTTGCGTCATCACAAACGTTTAATGTTTATGCATTTTTGCTAGTTCAATGTTTCAAGTTTCAAATTTTGCTTGGTCATTCTGAAATGTCAAAATTATTGGATGCTGTTTAAGGGTTAGTTCACTCAAAATGAAAATTCTGTCAGTAATTATCCTCTTGTCGTTCTAAACCCGTAAGACCTTCGTTCATGTTCTGAAAACAAATTAAGATATTCTTAATGAAATCTGAGAGCTTTCTGACCCTGCATAGACAGCAACACAACTGACACATTCAAGGCCCAGAAAGTTAGTAAGGACATCATTAAAATAGTCCATGTGACATCAGTGGTTCAGCCTTAAATTTAATAAAGCTACGAGAACATGTGTGCAAAGAAAACAAAAATAATGACTTTGTTCAACAGTTTTTTTCTCTTCCTTGCCAGTCTTCGCCATGCATTCATGAGTGCTGCTGATGCAGGAGCCAGCGTTCTGATGTAGAACCCAGATACTTTTAAGGTTTAAGGTTCAAAGTTACTTTTCCTGTTCATGCATTCCTTGGGAATTGAAGCCATGAACCCTAGTGCCATATACTGTTTGAGCTACAGGAATATAAATAAATAAAGACTTGGCTTGCAAGATTCTACCTTCTACCTTGATTTTATAAGACTTTTGTCTTAATTTGATATTAAACAAAAGAGTATAGTGTCAGTAATGTTCATCTGACAGGTTGCACCACAGTCACATGCTGCAGATCAACTTGTGTGCAGTCGGTGGACCTTCCTTGTGTGATTCACTCACTTGATGAACTCATTAGGCATGACTTGGTCACAACGCCTCAGCTTACAGATGAGCAAACTGGATAACGGGTCTTTCTAATCTTCCTGGTTTCTATTTATATTTGTTGTATTGTTGTTGACATCACCATCACTATAAATCCAAACCTACAACCTTTGGGTTACCATCCCATATACACTACCGTTCAGAAGTTTGGGGTCAGTAAATGTTTATTCATTCTTTTTTTTTTTTTGAAAGAAATGAATAAAACGTTACATTAATAAAAAGTGACATAATAGATTTACATTGCTAGAAAAGATTTATAGTTTGAATAAATGTTGTTCTTGAAAGAAAAAAATACAGGTTCAAAAAAAAAACAAAAAAACATTGGCGGCACAACTGTTTCCAAAACCGATAATTCTACTAATAATTCAGAATATCAGAATGATTTCTGAGAGATCATGTGACACTTAAGCCTGGGAAACTGAGTAACAGCTGATGAAAAATCAGCATTGCATCACAGGAATAAATTATATTTTAAAGTATATGAAAATAAAAACCATTATTTTCTATTGTAATAACATTTTGTAATATTACAGTTTATTTTCTGTATTTTTGATAAAATAAATGCAGCCTTGACTTCATTAAAAAAAACTGCAAGTCTTACTGACCCCAAACTTTTGAATGGTAGTGTATTTATTCACTAAGCCACACCACTTTTCTCTATAAAACAAGGCATTATGCTGATGAAGTCAAAAGTTTACATACACTTGATTCTTAATCCTGTGTTGTCACCTGAATGATCCAAGTTTTTTTTTTTTTTTTAGTGATAGTTGTTCATGAGTCCCTTGTTTGTCCTGAACAGTTAAAATACCCACTGTTCTTCAAGAAAAACTTTCAGGTCTCACAAATTCTGTGTTCTGTGTTTCAGCATTTTTGTGTATTTAAACCCTTTCCAACATTGTCAGTGTGAACAGATGGATCTCAAAATCATACAGAGCTTCAGAATGAAAAAACATGCATTAAGAGCCAGGGGTGTAAACTTATGAACAGAATGAAGATGTGTACATTTTTCTTATTTTGCCTAAATATTTTTTTCATTTAGTACTGTCCTTCTGAAGCTACAGAAGATACTTACATGTTTCCCAGAAGACAAAATAAGTGAAATTTAAAACTCCAAAAGTTTTCACCCCCCAGCTCTTAATGTATTGTGTTTCCTTCTGAAGAATCAGCGAGCATTTGAACCTTCTGTAATAGTTGCATACTGAGTCCCTCAATTGTCGTCAGTGTGAAAAGATGGATCTCAAAATCATAAAGTCATTTTTGGAAAAGGTTCAAATACACAAAAATACTGTTTTTTTTATTTTTTTTTTGAAAAACAGTGGGCAGTTTAACTGTTCAGGACAAACAAGGGACTCATGAACAACTATTACTAAACAGACAAACAAAAAAACAGCTGTGGATCATTCAGGTAACAACACAGTATTAATAATCAAATGTAAAACATTTTTAGAAATTCAGCTATTATTTTATTTTAAGTGAAATATCTTATTCAGTTCAGTTCTAAATAAAAAATAACATGCATTTTGTATGATCCCTTTTATATTGGTAAAATAATGAACATTTTGCAGATTCTGCAAGGTGTATGTAAACTTATGACTTTCAAATGTATATAGGTATATAGAGGCCCCTTATTCAGACGAGCGTCTGTGCACTTCATATGATACACATCCTTCTGCAATTTCCTCATTTCGCTCTAATGACTTGACGGACCTTGTGCTTATCTGGCTGTTTGCTTCTAAAATAGAACTAATAGACTATATATCTTGAACCTGTTCAGAGGCCGCTTGGTAAACCTACACTTTTATGAAATCCAATCAGTTTGGACTGGAATGATTGTTTTGTGTCAGTTAATCGCAGTTCAATGATCCTGTGCCCCTAAAGGCGGTGGCCACAAGCACCCGCTCTGTTCTTGCTCAGTCAAGGATTGTTCTGTTGATAGAGCTTCATTAGGACTGTTGAAGGTGTATGTTGGTGGGATTCAATAAGCTGCTTCGTCTCTTTATTCTTCTCAGAGCTGCCCAGTTAAGCATGGCTGGTACTAAAACAAGGACTTCAAAGTGTTTGTCAAACTATTCAGGTGGTCAAGCCAGGTCCTGATAAACACACACTCTCTTACACATACACACACACATACATACAGAGTCAATGGAAATATTATTAAATATTTTTTTAATAGTTATTTAAAATTATGCTTTGCTCCATTTACTGATCTATTCACTTGAGAGAGTTTCAAATGCCATATGTTTTTATGTTTTATATGACTCAGTATTAAGGGTGGACGATATAGACACAATTAACCGGTAGAAATTTGTCAAACAGTTGATTTTTGGACTATCGTCTCTATCGCGGTTACAAGCTCACATGAGGATGTTGCTACGTGGTCATAAAACTGTATCGTTTGCACGTGGTTTTACACATTGCAGCTTGAAAACAAGTGATTTTAGGCTGATGAAATGCAATCAGCAGCAAACGAGGAAACACATTTTGCTATATGTGCTTGCCTTCTGAGAGAGGTGCACACGTGATAATGGTGCTCATTGAGTGCAAGTTATTTTTGTCGCTTTATAGGTCTTAAACGGTTAAATGCCGATCTTTGCAAAAAAGAGCTGCGGGAAAAAGTAACAGTATATTGAATCCGGGCAGCTCCTAAAGTGACAGCAGTCTAATATTCCTGCTCTAATATTCATGTTAATCAAAAAACAAAAGAGAAAATCTCTCACTTCTCTTGACTAATTAACTTTTGTACTTGAATGAGAATAAGTGTATATTTATTTACACAGTAAAGAATATACAGTGTTTATATATTTGATATATTTTACTTTATACAATGTATGTAGCATTTCTTGTTTGTTCTACTATAGATTTTTTGTCCTCTTGCTTGAAGTTAGTTTCTAATTCTTATTTAATCGCTGGCTGTTTAGATAGATAGATAGATAGATACTTTATTAATTCCAAAGAATGACAACAATAAAACAAACAAAGAAAACTTATTGTAATTTACTTTTTAATTTAGACTAGTATTCGTTTTTTGTACTATTGACACTGGTGACGAATTATGAAAGTTCTATGGTATCGAAAAATTTGATATCATAAAGACCTTATTTAAAGCAAAAATAACTACTGTAATAACTATTGTGATATATTGTTACCATGAAATTGAAATTTATTTGAAAATTATTTGTATTGTGATCATCTTATCTCAGTGTCAAATTTAATACCACAAAAAATACAAATATGTCATACATTTAACCATATTAGTACAAATATTTTTGAAATTATTTATATTACTGCTTAAAATATATGTACAAGCATAAAAAATCACACAAATATTTATATTTTAATAAACACAATAAGAAATTTGATGACCAAGACAGAGAAAAGGAAAAAAGAGCTTCCTCTGAATACTGGCAATTCAACACAAGCTTTTTGCTCGTGTTTTTACTTGGTCTCATGGGTATGGCCGTCAAAACAAAACATCCCATGGATTTGTTCCCATGGCTACACCAAATATCTCCAAGTTAATTCATGTCAGTACAATGGACTTCTCTTAGAGTCCTTTAAAAAACAAAAATAAATAATTGACTTCAGTTTCTCTCAGATGTTTCCAAAACCTAATGAGATGCCTCCATAGACAACATTTAATAAATGATAAATTGATTTACAATAAAGATTTCTTTTGTTTTATCCACCATCTTGAATTTAATGAATCTCTCTCTCTCTCTTTTGTCTCAACAGAGTGAACCAAGCCATTCAAAGTATTTTTCTAGCTCTGGCGAGAACACGCATCCTTTACCCAGCTCCACAGCAACAAAAAGAGCCATCCTTCAGAATATGTAAGTACTATTATGATATACCTTGCGTTCAGCCATCTACATCTACTTCACCTTTCCTCATTCCTCCAGTGCCAGGCAGGCTAGCATCCAACCCCAACAGTGCCAAGATGATCAAGAGTGCAGATCAGCCCAATTCCAAGTAGAAGAGGGGTCTGCCGAAACATGTCATCCTGTCACCACATCGTCTGGCAGCTTGCTCACTGGTGAGTCATTGGAGGAAGGGAAAGCAGTGTTGTCATCTAAATTAAGTAACAGTAAAGAGGTCACTGAACCGCATCTTGACGCTACCGGTCCGAAGAGACGACCACGGACCCCAAGTAGCTCAGGAGAAGACGCTGACCGCCAGAAGACAAAAAGATTGCGTCTTGGAGATTCCAACAATCCCTCTTCCGACATTGCCGCACCAGACTCCGCTCTCAGTCCCCAGCCTGAGATTTCACAGACTAACCAAAGCGGGCTGGCCGCAAGTTTGAGAGGCCTATCCGTCAAACCCGTATCCTCTTGCTCCTCTATTAGTTCCAGATCTGTCGCCAGAGAGGGAAGGAAGGGGGGTGAGCCCAGAACATCCCGATTACGCCGGCTCAAGAAGTCCTGAGGGGCGCAGCGGCACAGAACGAGAGAGGATGTCTGACGCCACCACGATGGATGTTACAGTGCACACTTCTACCGTAATACTGTCTGTCAGCGGCGGTTGCACAAGAGTTCACCACACACAGACTCTGCACATACAGTACTTCCCTTCTCCCTTTAAAGTAACGCTTGAATTAGATTACCAAGAAGCTCTCGAATATTTGAATAGCCTCCACTAGCAACAGCTTAAAAGGAACTCAAGCAAACAGTAACTTCACTCTAAACAAAAACACAAATGCAGTTCGCGTTTTCGGCGCAAGATTTGTATTTCAGACTAGCGGGAGCCGTTGAGCACACTGTGGCTTCAAGCCCAATTCTCTGGCTCCATCCGTCTGAAATCTCCACTCTTCCAGCTTCAGCTGAGCACATGATTGATTTCGCTGTGTTCTCACATATACCACGCTCCTTAAGCGATCAGGGGTTTTCACCGTTGGAGCCGACTGCCGTCTCCCTGCGGTTATTATTTGTAAATGTGTTATTGCTTTTCGTAACAGCTAAAAGTCTGCTGCGGGATGACTGACAAAGTTATGGAACGCTGTAGTGGCGCTCGCGTCCGATATTTGGCTAATCACGGGTGCAGTCAACATTGATTTAGTGCGTGATGGCAGGATGATTATATGTATGGACGTAAATTCGTTGAGTCACATGCTTTATTTTCCAGGCGTGCTTACAAATCACTCCATGTTTATGTATTTAGTATAATAGGTATGTGTCATAAAAAACGTTATCAGAATATACAAACATTTTGCTGTCATAATTCCATAACGTTGCAGTCGGAATGCCTCTGGTTTAGACTTTTTAAAGATATATGACTATATTCTGATGTTATGTCATTTTTGCAGAGATACTTCTGAAATAAATATCCAATACTTCATACTTTAAAAACTGAAATCATCACTTTATTCAATCTGCTGTACTGCCTTAGAGTATAACTCATGTTTTACTATTACTTAATCATTAATAATGAAGAAATTCAGATTTTTTTTTTTTTTTTTTTACTTTGAATTATCTAGTGCTCAGAATGACATACTGGGATGTTGGAGAACGTTCAGCAAATTGAAGCTTAATAGGATAGTTCATCCAAAAATGAAAATTCTGTCATTAATTACTCACTCTAATGTCGTTCCAAACCCGTAAGACCTTCATCATTCATCTTCGGAACGCAAATTAAGATATTTTGGATGAAATCCAAGAGCTTTCTGACCCTGCATAGACAGCAATGCAACTGACACAATCAAGGCCCAAAATGGTAGTAAAGACCAAGGTTATTATAGTTTTGCATTTTTAAATTAGTTTTTATTATAATTTCGTTTTCAAATTTGCAATAAATTTTAGTTTAGTTTTAGTTAGTTTCATTAATGGTTTTGTTAGTTTTAGTTTAGTTTTTATTTTGTGAAAACATTTCTATTTCGTTTTTATATATTTAGTTTCAGTTTTAGTAATTATAGTTTAGCATAGTTGATAGAACACTTCCAGAGCACACACAAAAAAAGATATTTCAGCAACATTTATTGTTTGCACAGTTGGCATTTATCTCTGTGCTTAACTCTGAATAACAAAAATAACGTAAGGGTTTGAGATACAAATAGGGCTGTGACGGTCGCAATGACAACCGCGCCACCGCCGGTAATGTAGGTGACGTCACACAAACTCTAACAAGCATAAAGTACAGTGATTCTGCAACATTCATTCTGACGTGGCGGCGTTTAGTGTCCCCGCCGGCGGCAGCAGCCGCAGCAGCGAGCGCAAGTGCCTTCGCAGCTGCTGGGAGAGATCTGCGTTCAAACACACGCAATAGACTAAAGCTGGGACAGTACCGGGAATAGTAGTTACTATGAATGTGTCGGAGGGAAATAAGGAGATACTTAAACGAATTGTTACTAAAGTGTTTTCTGAGCCAGTAGCAAAGATGAAGTTGACGATCCTGATTTGCCATCTGCTCACTGGACGCAGATATATTTATCCTGACTGTAAGGTATTTTGTTTGTTTTCTTTACTTTTACAAAAGCACAAGATTTTTTTGAAATCATGAGTGCACGGAAATAAAATTAGATTTTAAATTAGCCTATTTTAATTTGTTTGCGCCTCCATGTCCTGCAAAGCGCATTTACCTTCCACTCTCCAATAAACGACTGTATGCGTATAATAGCGCGCATATGTGTAAGTTTAACTTTAAAATAACATTTTGATATGCTTGAAGATTTTATTTTAGACAAGTCGTGATGATTTGAGAAGGCAAAATTGATGAAACAGGCTGTAATCAACTCACTGACTGCCGCTGGCCGCTTATTTTTGCCGCTGGCCTTACTGATGTTTGTTTCGCGCTGTCAGCCTCAGCTGCATCATCATTCGCCACAGGTGATGCACGATTAAACACGTTTACACATGTCAAATTTTCCGCAGTTGGATGAATGCTTATTAATTACGAAAGCGATTATTATTTTATTTTAGTTCGTTTTTCAATAGTTGTTGCTAGTTTCGTTTAGTTTTAGTTTTTCATTTATCATGATTTTTTTTTATTTTATTTCAGTTTACGAAAATGTTTTTTAACCAATCGTTTTCGTCTTAGTTTCAGTTTTCGTTTACGATAATAACCTTGGTAAAGACATCATTAAAATAGTTGAATAAATTGTTGAATAAAGTCGTTATTTTTGTTTTCTTTAAGCACAAAATGTATTCTGTTAGCTATTTTATTCTATTTCACATGGACTATTTTAACAAGGTCCTTACTACCTTTCTGGGCCTTATACATGCTAGTTGCATTGCTGTTTATGCAAGGTCAGAAAGCTCTCGGATTATATCCAAAATATCTTAATTTGTGTTCTAAAGATGATCGAAGGTCTAATGGGTTTGGAATGACATGAGGGTGAGTAATCAATGACAGAATTGTCATTTTTGGGTGAACTATTTCTTCAAAATTGTGATGTAACAGATCTTTTCCATATTTTGGCTTACATTCTAAATGATTGGAGAAGTCCAACATACATCACCAAGGAGAAGATTGAGTTTGAGTTCTAACATTTTGATTCATTTTCAGATGGAACACCAAAAGGAAATTCTGGAGGCGTTGCATTTTGATGCAGTTACAATGAATGAAGACTGATGAAATGACACAGCATGATAAAATAATCATAAAAGTTACTTGTGAATTATATCCAAAGTGTTCAGAAGTTATAAAAAGATTTAGTGTGAGAAACAGACTTAAATTTAAGTTGTTTTTCACTGATATTCCAATGCTGTGACCGAATTGAGTCGGCAAGTTTATCTCGCGTCTGATTCATAAATCATTCAGGCAGGTTTTATGAACTGGATCAGCTGAATGATTGAAAAGATGTGACTCACAAGAATGATTCGTTCACAAATTGGACTTACTTATAGGAAAAGCTAGAGTGAAATTTCTCCCACAGTTGTATGAGCCACTTTGATTATGTCTTTGTTCTTTTTGCACCTTAAAAACCTTCATTCTTTGTGCATGGAAAACAGCAACCTTACTCTTCGAAATATCTTTTTCATGTACCACAGAAGAAAGAAGGTCATGTATGAGCAAAACAACTTGAGGGTGAGTAATTGATGACAGAATTTACATGATACATGACTGGAAAACATTGGGAAACCCCTTTCTTCTTCTCATCACCATAAGCTTTGCCTTTTGCCCTGCAGTTATTTTACTGAATACCTCATTCATCATGTAGGGAGGGTAGTTCAGTCGCAGCGTCAGTCTTCGCGTGGTACAGAGTACAATCAGACCCGCACTACCGCGAAAAGACATTCACATAACATTATGTCAGCGTAAGAGGATTCGCCTCCTCCCGAAGCAGCACAACGGAGCACAAATCGAAAAAACAAACATTTAATTTTCCTTTTATACAAAATGTTTAATAAATATAACATTCAAAAAATATTGCCAGGAACAAACTAAAAAACAAATTTACAATAAGGTCAAATATGAACATTGAATATTGCCATGATCTCATAGAATTTACAAATGTGATAAGCATGTCGGTTTGGTGTTTTAGAGAGCCTCGATATAAAAGAATAACGAAAAGAACACTACATGTGCACAGCAATAGAAATGGACTCCTGAAAGCAAGGCAGTCATCTACAGTGTTTCCATTGGCCCCCTACTGTTCAAGTATTCACAGCCTAGCTTATGACATACTGCAAACCGAAGCGGAAGAGAAATGATCTGTGTGAATCAGGTTTACCAACAAGCAACTAAAGACTCGTGTTCCCTTTTATTTTCAACTTTTTTTTTTTTAATGATTTATTTTTTCTTTTTCATCTGTGGCAAGCAATGTGTCTGCCACCAGGTATCCAAACAAAAAGCAGCCATGATGTTGACATTACCTGCGTTGAGCAAGTAAGAGTTGGCAAAATACATACAATAGTAGTTTCAAATATTGAAATATCTGACAATGTATAAAAAGAAAAGAAAAAAAATCTCAGGCACACAAATGCCCATCTTGTTTTTGAAAAATAGACTGCTTTCTTTTCATCGAAATTTGGTATGTGAAACATGAAACAAATCCGAACAAAGCTATAGGCTTACAAAGCTATCAAAACCTTCAAAACTAGACAGGACATATAAATAAAAAGGAATGATATTTTAAGGCTCTTGATTATTAAGTTAATAAATCAAATATACACAGTGATTAATTAAAAAAAATATACATATCTACACTAAATTGACACAATTCTTCATATTGGCAGCAGAAAGCTGACCGACCTATCCCGCCCCAAGAAAAGAAAAACAATAAATAATTTTTTTGCTATTTTTTTCTTTTTTTTTCATACTCATTTTCCGACAATTGCTGTGGTGCGCAGCTGTGAAGGCACTTTCAGTTCAGAACTAGAAATAAAACCAACTAGAGAGAGTTTCCACACAGCCGCTGGATAAGGAAGAAACAACTACTTTAGCTGTGAGAGCATTGTCAATATGAACGAAAATAACACTTAAAACTATTTGCAAACACTATGCAAACTTTCAGACTCACTGAGATACTCAAACGTATCCACGAAAATATAGACATTTGAAATGTGTACTTTTTTTAACGTTTTTTTTTTTCTTTTACGAAGGAAAACACTGGATGCGAAACGCAGCATTTGGGTTTTCCAGCCGTCCACAGCAACTAATAACAATTGCCAGTGTGAAGCCAGCTTGTCAAAACTTAAATTAACACAGGATTCTAGGCAAATAACAGCCTTGGAGTCCAAAACACGAAGCCCCCCGAGACCCTGCCAAATGACCGGTAAGTGCAACAGGGGTTCGGTCGTACGGCAACACAGCTGCCTGCTATACGATATACTCCATCCTGTTTAAGCTCTGTGCCGTCTCTAAGTCTCTGTTGTCCTGTTTGTTAGTCCAGTTTGGGTTTTTGTTGGGTGCGCGCTCCTCTCGCTCCACCAGCGTGTAGGCCGGCTGCTTGGTGAAGCGCGCTTTCTGCAGGTGTTTGTCCATCTCCTCTTCCTCCACCTCAGAGTTATGCGTCCTAATTTTGGCAATGATCGAGTTCTTCCCCTCGTAGTCTTTTATGGCCACGCTGTGGGCCGCGTGTTTCTCAATGGGGTTTTTGATTTGGTTGAGCTGCTCACGCACGTTATTGGTGGTATTGTCCTCTGTAGCTGAGGTAGTTGCGTTGCTGTGGGTGTTCTGTTTCCGCCGGCGGTGAATGCACCACAGGAAGGCCGAGGCCAGGGCGAGGATCCAGAGCACGATGAAGATGGAGCTGAGCAGAGGAACCAAGTAGTCTAGGGATAGAGGAAACATAGGGACAGTTAGTCCGTATTCGGGACAATGAGATGTTCTTCCTAGAAATGTGCTCTTGGTATTTGTTTGGTATCTGGTTTTGAAAAATGTTTTTTGCCAAGTAGTCAAAAAAAAAAAAAAAAAACAGTTGTGAGACTTTTTCTGTGTTTAAGTGCTTTGATCAGGTCCCCAGTCTATCTACCAACCCTGTTTTGCACGCTTTCACCCACAGCGCCGCCATTTTGTTTTTGCAAGCGTCAAAACTGTGTACCAGTTCTAATGCCATGGCAAAAGTTTGAGCAAAGCATGCTAACTGTACTGTTGTTGGCTGTACAGGCGAGGACAGAACTCTATGTAGAGTCCCAGCTTCAGAGGAGACAAGAAAGCAGTGGATTTATTGATTTATTTACTTTATATTACACTGCTGAAATATAGATTTAATATAAACGTGATTTCTTTCCTAGATGTTTACCTTCACAGACATAATCGACTGTTTGTGTTTTTAACATAAACGTGTGTGTATTTTACAGTTTAAGTGCAATAAGAGATGAAAGAGAACAGCTGTCAGTGCATGTGCTTCGCTCAGAAAACCATATATCAGAAGTTTAAACGAATATGGTTTAAAACTCATGATTTCAGCACGATAAACATTATAATCAAAACCAAACAGATGTTTTTTTTGTTTTTTTAGGGCTGCCCTTGATTTTTCTGGTTGACTAGTAGTCGTTCATTTTGGGCATTAGTCAACTATTAGTCACATGTTTATTAATCAGCCATATAATAATAATGAGCCTTTAATAGACTATTAAGCGCTTAAGCGCATTTAAAACAGCTGGCCACCGGCAGATATAATGGTTATAAACGTGTCAGGGAAAAACAGCGAGGAGACTGCAACATTTTAATAATTTATTGATAAACTAGTGCTTTCTTTGTTTGAAGAGATGAAGTTGGCATTTTCAGACATTTCATAGACATTTCACTCTCTTTAGATATATTTTTTCATGTCTGTAAGGCAAGTATACACAGAGTTTTGACGTTTCACGCTTAAGTTCACAGAGACTGAAACGGCAGAAGACATGTCTTGTTTGCTTTACTTTACAAAAGCGGAACGTTCTGTTGTTGTTCTGAGTACACACGATTAAATGTGTCTTTACAGATTCGAAAGATGTATTACTCTTATCTGTATGACCAAAAATGACAGAGTATTTTAGAAGCAAGTGATTGCATCTGCACCTGCATCTGTCATGCAGTGAGCGCACTACTATTCAGCTTCCACACTCTGCAATGATACTTTAATAGCGCACATTTTTATAGGTTAGATTAAGCTGCAAAGTAAAGTTGCTACTACATACATCTTTCAGATGAAAAGCCAATGCTAAGTGAGTGTTTGGATGTCCTGCCCAAAGTATTATAATACCACCTAGACCAGCCGTTAACGATCCGTCCGTCACGATCCGTCCGTTTTCTATGAAAATTTTGGTTGACCAAGCCTCTTCTCATAAACTAACGGTTAGTCGACTATTAGGGGGTAGCCCTAGTTTTTAAAACAGAGAATCTGAGGTACAAACTGTAAATGCACAGTCCTGTTCTGGAAAAGGGGGCGGGGAGCAGCAGCTCATTTGCATTTAAAGAGACATGCATGAAAACAGCATGTTTCTGCTTCTACTCAAAATGACATTTTCAAAATGATTTTAATAAATGGTCTGTGGGATGTTTTGAGCTGAAACTTCACAAAAGTTGTAAAAAGGGGCATAATAGTTCTCCTTTAAGTAAAAAGTAATCAACATTTTCACCTTGAATTAATGTGAGTGTACATTTTCAAAAAAGGCCACGAGGGAAACTTAAAATGTCTATTCGCTGGTGAACATTTGTGCATTGGAAATGGGAAAACCTTGGAGTTTGAAAACAGAAGTGGTGTAGGAAAATATAATCCACA
Organism: Cirrhinus molitorella; assembly: GCA_033026305.1. NCBI lineage: Eukaryota > Metazoa > Chordata > Actinopteri > Cypriniformes > Cyprinidae > Cirrhinus > Cirrhinus molitorella. The sequence continues at coordinate 32,754,624 of CM065126.1, read as the reverse complement.
CATCATTTTAACAGCAACATTTTCCTATTTTGGACAAGACATACACTGTTTATACCCGGTCCCCTGGCCCAATCTACAGAGCCTGGCGCGCATGGTTTAAAGGTTTCTCAAGTTAGGAAGCGACTAAGTAGCTTGGCAGAAACATAGGACGCCATTTTTGATGAACAGCATGCATAAAGAGGGCCCTGATGTCTAATTGAAGTTCCATCCAACTGGCAGAGCTGATGTAACATTCCATGGCTTCAATGACTTAAAGCTTCTTTTGACAGTTAAACATCGCTCAGGCAAGACAGACCAAGGACAAACAGTTCAACACGACTGTGGAAATCTTAATACTTTCATTTTCAACTACTTTTCAGCAAAAATGGACCCAATGTCCAGTGTGATGAAAAGCTGCTTACCAGTTTTGGGGCTTGGTGTCTGGTGAACTCGTACACCGGTGATGGCTTTGATGATGGTGCTGTTACCATTGTGCTTGCTCACCAAGTCAAAAATTTGACCTGTAATGTCTTTAATAGGATTCCGTTCCAACCTGGGCTCTTCTGTGGACTGCACAGAAAACGTAGAGTATATAAATATCACAAAAGATGAACTCTATTTACTTTCAGTGTATGAACAAAAGCAAAAACATTATCTTATTTTTTATGTTTCACAGAAGAATGGAAGTCATGCAGGTTTGGAACAACATGAGCGCAAATTTTCATCTTTGAGTAAACATTTTTTTTTGTGGTGTCCACCTTCTCTTCATTAGAAACACCTGAACCAGCTGATCAAGTTTTTCTAGAGTACGAAGCTGTACTTACAATGCTGACGTGAATCTCGTTGCTGGCTGAAGAAGATGGCTCACAGGTGATGGACACTGCAAACTCCGCCGTTAGGTTCTTCAGCAGGTACCAGTGCCTCAGCTCATTACAAACAAGTTCCACACTTAAGTCCTGTCACAACAGAAAGATCTATGATCAGGTTGTTCATATTTAAATAATTAGCGCAATACCCATCCAAATCCCCCAAACATCTCCAAAAGCAGAGCGGACTGTGTGTGCAAGGCGAAAAGAGAGAAAGCAAAAAAAAAAAGAGACAAAGGCAGCAAGGTTCTCCCCCTGTCAAATATTAATCCTATACACTCCTCCTAAGTTTCTGTAGCCCATTAGTCGAAGAACCACATGTTTTTTATGCTTGTCACTGTCCTTGTTGCACTCGCTTGTCTCTCGTTCAGAAATTCAGGCTGGCTGGTGGGCAGCCGCCAGCGGTGTTTCTCAACAATGACTGCCTAAGTATTAAACTGTTACGGGATATTAGCTCAGGAATGTCTTGGTTCGGAAAGGCATACTGAGCCAGAGCTTATTGTACAAAATGTATTTCTTGCGCTTTTATTCATCGTTTGGATATGACAACAAAGCTTGCGAGAATCCAACCAGCATGGAAAACTTCACCCATGAGGAACGCTGTCTCATAGATGAAGAGAACCTGATCTTTCACGCCCCACTGTGCTCTCGGTTCTCCACTGAATTAGAGAAGGGCGGAGGAGACTTTGGAGAAGGGGGGAAAGCGGCTCAAAAGCTCATAACTCAATATGTACAGTATGACTCACTTGAGGCATGTTCTCCTTGTTAAAGGTGAATGTGATGTTGGCACAGCTGTCATCCTGGTAAGAGAAGCTGGCGTGGCATTTGGTGGGCGGAGGGGGTGCAGGGGGCCAACACTCTCCGATACTAGGACAGGGTTTGACAAAGCAGTGCTCTTCCTTGATGGGAACACAGGATTGGCCTGCAGGACAACCACTTCTGGCCTTTCCTGCCTGGCATGATTTTGGTCCACACCACATCTGAAGAAAAAATAAAATAGGCATTTTTGATTGCATAATTAAGGGAAGTATTAGTAAATGCTTCAAGATTACGATGCGGTGGCAGTTAAGTTACCATGGTGCAATGAATCTTTCCATTTTGACACTGGCAAATGTTGCAGTCTTCCTCCCATTTGGCACCATCACCAGTTACTTGTCCGTTAGCAATGCAGGGTCTCCCAATGACTGTGAATGACATCAACAGAAGGTTATGACATGGCAAGAAAGGTAAAAATTACATTTGAAGCATTACATTTCAATTTACCCCCAGTGTGTATAATTAGGGGTTTAAGCACGTAGTGCCAATTGTAATTGTTAGATTACTCAAGGATCAGCAATCTCCGCGTAAAACTGATCATGCAGACCAAACCGTGGGTTGTACAGACTTGAAACTTGGAGGAATGGTAGCACTCACTCCGCCTACAATGTCAGCAAGACTCACCCCAATCTGCCTGACGGGGGCGCTACAGCGATCAAAAGTATAAAATTGCTCATAATTCCTAAACGTCAGTTGCAGACTTAAGTGTCTTACAGCATGTCATTGGAAATGTTGCCGAAATGTTTTTGAAAAATGTCCTAGGTTTTTTGCCCAGTCAAAACCAAACCAGGGCAGTAAGATTCTCCGGAGAGTGACTATCAATAATTATCAAAAAAAGTTTAACTTTCGACTCACTGTTGCAAAGGGACGGCAAAACGTTCAAAAGGGGCAGGGCCACTTTTAGTACTGAACGGAATGAGATATCTTTGCAAAACTCAGAACACGTATGTAAGAGCTCAATCTGAGGTCACTGGAAAAAAAATGTGGAGCTTGGCCACCTGGTGGCGCTATAAGAGGGAAAAAACAAAAAATGGCTTTAACTACACAACCATTTGTCCTATCAACATGAAAACTGCTGTGCACAGTCTTGGTCCAAAGTGCCACAAGTGTCTATAAGGGCATTTGCGTATCTCCAAAAAAAACAATGAAGTTTAAGCACCTATTAGACAAGGTTAATGGAGGCTGATCGGAAAACAAAACTCAGTGGACTCGTTTGACTCATGGTCCCAAAGGTCTGTGAGAAATAATAAAAAAAAAAAACGTGATGTTGATATTGATCATATGGTAGAACTCCTCATTGCGGACAACTTTGCCTCTAGAACCACTGCTGTCAATCAAACTGTTTGTTGATTGAGAAGATGTATAAAACCTACTTTTGTAAACTAGTCCTAGGTTTTTTCCTCAATCTGGAAAAAAACACTGGTACAATTCTCTATACTCTCTAGGTCAATAATTATGATAAAAAAACATTGAAATGTACCCTTTAGGAAGATATACAGGGATCGTTTAGAAAAGGGGCCTGTCTAAATTTACCCAAGCCTAAAGGAAAAGTCAAAACTTAATGAAACCTGCTGAGCACATGTGGTAGTTGATTCCAAACATGCAGAGTTTTAAGGAGATAGGACCACAGCTGGCGCTATAACAGTCATAAATGTTAAAAAAAATATTTCTATTGTAAAACACCTTCCCTGGATTTGCCAAAAATGCTGATTTGGTGGTCACAGGCTTGCTAAATAATCTCTTTTTTGCCTTAAAGCGCTTGAATCCTAGTAAATGTATGCTTGCAGCTGTATTTGTTTCTCTTGTCACATTCATTGCAGCCCAAGTACATCAAACTGACGTGAACCGTGAAAATGAGAAGAATATTTTGACAACTTTGAAAATAAATTAAGAAATTAAGGTCTCCTGAGGGGGATGGTTGAGGTCAGTATGGTTATGTTATACAGGCATATATGACTCTCACCTTCTTGACACTCTGGTCCTGTTCTTCCAGCTGGACAAATACAGCGATAGCCATTGATTTCATCTACGCAAGTAGAGCCAATTGCGCAGGGAGAAGACTGACACTCGTTTATATCTGAGGGAATGAAGAGAATCTGTTAGGAATCATACTTTAAAGTCCTAAAGCATTCCAATTGCATGAATAGCAACAGGTATTCCAGTATTGTTTCCCAGTAAAAACATTGAAATATTGTTAAAAATTAAACAGATTTACCTAATAAGAAAGACTGATTAAGATATTAAAGGCTTCTTTTCCAAGAATATCTTTAATTAAGGTTTTTTGCTTAAAACAAGACAAAACTGTCATGCACTTTTACTTAAGTGAAATATTCATAGTTTTAGGGATATTATGCAATCATGCCTTTATTCTGTGTCATGCACAACTCCCAAAGATATCATTTTGATTGACTATATCATCCTGATCTCAGCTGACATGAATGTCCTGAGCTCACTTGCAGGTTTGGATGCATCAAACAGTAAAGCCTGAGGTATGTCTCGTGCAGCCAGATGAAAGCTTTTAAAAGAGCAAACGGAGCTCTGTAATCAGTGCTGGATAACCAGGCTGATTGGCTTTCAGTCACTGCATGTCAGTTTCTCCCGAGGGGCTGTGAACATCAGTGCTGTAGAATGCAAGGGCGCTGCTCGCTGTGCCGTTGGCACTTTGCCCAGAGGGCTGGCTAATTGGGTGGCTAGACCATGCATTTTGCTCTAGCTCTGTTTGATTTTGAAGAGATGTGTTGCACATTAACAGGACCGACAGCCAAGAGGATCAGGCGTCATGTAACACTTACTTATGCGGCAGTCTGGCCCAGCGAAACCCGGAGCGCACTCGCAACGGTACCAGTTTTCACCATCCACACATGTCCCGCTGTTGTAGCTAAGAAGAGAGAAAGACGGAAGGTCAGACAGTTTGGTTTAGGCATCACTGCAGCATTACAAACAGGGTCCAAAAACAGCACTAGTCAAACACCAAAGGAGAGTCAAAACTGGCATGTTGACATACTGTATTCGGGCTGTAACAGTGAGCTGGGTTAGAGTTCGGTCAACTAAAGTTGAAAAAGTAGTAAAAAAAGAAATAAAATAAAAGTGAATATAAAAAAAAAGACACAACAATTTATGAAATTAAAATAAAAAATGAATACAAAAATGTAATAAAATAAAACAATATAAATTAAAATAAAGTCAAATAAATTTATATAAGATATAATAAATAACAATAAAATTTTATATAAAATAAAATAAATTCAAATAGAAATAAGCATAAAACAAACTAAAAAATAAAATACAATTACATTTAAAAGTTAAATAAAAAATATAAATATGTAATATGAAATAAAATGAATTAAAATAACATTAATATAAAAATGTCATTTTATGTAAACTAAAAATAAGCATACAAATCAAAAATGTAAAGTAAAATAGGAATTACAAATTATTTAATATAAAATAAAATAAATAAAATAACAAAAATAAAATAAAAATGAATACAAAAAATGTACAACTATGTAACATAAAATAAAAATAATTAATAAAAAAATATTTAACTAATGTAAGAAAGAGAACAAAATCAACAAAGTTAAACTATACAAAAATTATAATATAAAGTAACTCGCCAGTAAATGTTGACTTTACATAAAATAATTTTATATATCAAAATATTTCAAAATCTCACTGATTCAAATCAAAGACATACAAGCTGTCTACTAATAAAAAACATCTGCCGCAGCTTGCATGTCACAACTTTTACAACTATGTAAACGGGTAAATCAAATTATAAGTAAATTTGATCAGTTCTGTTGTCAGTGGACCCCAATTCCAAATGACAAAATCCTTATCAGATGAACTAATCTGTTTTGCTGGGATATGTTATTGCGAACTCAGAATCTTGCTTAGACAACTTCTCGAGCAGATGAACCCGATGTCAAAAGCACAATAGGCAGCGAGCTTAACGCACCCTTGGAATGACAGAAGCAATGGGAGTGCCTGTTTCCCAGCACTGTGAGAGAGTGTGAGAAAGTGCGGCACAGCTGTACGGGCCTGTTTACAGCGGCAGGCTGTGTGCGTAAATGTTTTGCCAGGACTTACCATGGGTGTGGGTTGCAGTCGTTGGTATCTGAAAGAGAAAGACAGAGAGAAGAGGGTTTGTTTCACTTCACACCCATGTGAGCACATAAGAACGAACACAACAGTCAACATGTCAGAGCTTGTGGCGATGCGCGTGTGTGTGTCTGCGTGCTCGCGTGGGCGTCCAGTTTGGCACCGCCGCTGATTGCTCGGTTACTAACTGACTCGCTGTCTCCAACTTTTCTTCTCTTTTAATTTTTAGGACTCCAGGTTTCTCCGTTCTCACAGGGCGAGAGGTGCACAACAATACGTGAGAAAGGCAAAAAAGAACGAGAGAGAAGCGGTGGGTTTGAGGAAGGGGGGGACATCTGTCTCCACTTTCCCTCATTTAAATTTTTTCCTTCATAGCTGGCAGCAGCCGACAATGTCCAGCCAGGGTGAGGTGGGTTTAGAGAAAGAATGGAAAAGAACGAGCAAGACAAAGCCAGGAAAATGGATCCCTGCTTTATTCTCAGACTAAATGAAGGCTGAAAAATTGACTTTTACGACTAAAACTATTCCCTCTTCTACCTTGGACTGCAGCAGACTGCGGTACTCACTCTCGGTGCAGGTGGATCCTTCCCAGCCTTCCTTGCAGACGCAGGTGAAGGAGTCGCCGCTGACCACACAGGTGCCTCCGTTCTCACATGGGTTGGGCAGACAGCTGCTGTTCTTGGCTGCAGAAGAGCCACGAGAGAGGTCAGAATGCTTTGAACTGAACAGATCAACACGAGTGCAACCACAACAAGACTGCCACACTTAAAACGGACCCGCTACATCTTGAAGTATTACCAAGTACAACATTTCCCAAGACTCCGTCCAACTAAATTTCCCATCAAAGAATCGGAGCCGACCGTACGCCAGATATGATATTTTCTGCATCAAAGAAATCTGCAAAAAATGCTCGTCCTAAAATCTGATGGGGTTATTTTACAGATCGTGCTATTTGAGGCGAATTGCAGCCAATACATTGACAGAAAGAGAGTGAGATTTCAATCTGTGAGCTAGAAGGATTGAATCCGAACAACTATTTTGCAGAGCAACTTCGTTTTAGGTCACTTTTTTTAAACCATAAAACTGAGGGGGCGTCGGAAAATTTCAGTAAAAAAAAGGTTAAATGGTTCTAAAATGTTTAGATATGTGACCTTGGACCACAAAACCAGTCATAAGGGTCCAAAGTGAGATTTATACATCATCTGAAAGCTGATTAATAAGCTTTCCAATAGTTGGCCGAGTTACAACTATTAGAATCTGAGGGTGCAAAATAATCAAAATATTGAGAAAATCACCTTTAAAGTTGTCCAAATGAAGTTCTCAATCAAAAAGTTTTAATATGTATACGGTAGTTAATTTACAAAATATATTCATGGAACATGATTTTTACTTGATATCCTAATGATTTTGACCCAAATAATGTATTTTTGGCTACTGCTACAAATATACTGGTTTTGTGGTCCAGGGTCACATGTGTTTACATTTTATATCATTTGTATTATGTCATGTTAATTGTATTGTATGTTATTTCACAATTTACATAACCATTACTACTGTTTCATTCAATGACTGGCTGGAAATGCGGTGATATAGTAATAATTATAAAGTCATTTAAAATAAAACTGACAAAATTAAGGTTTACTCATTCTGCAATGCAGATAATATTTTTTGGCTTTAGTACAATGACAGCATTAACTTTTAAACAACATGTTATCTTGACATGTCTAATGGAGGAGGGAAGTACTTTGCAAAGTGGCCAAATTTCAGGGTCTTTGGCATTATGACGTTTTAAAACCCCTAAGCCAGAAATGTAGTGGTCGTCATATTCTAGAAAGAATCAGTTTGACATGTTCTGAAGCAAATACATTAAAACCAAAAATTATTCAGACACCAGATATCATTTTAGATATTTTGTTCACTATTGGGTGGACACTACAGTTCATGTATGTATGTGAAGATAGCAAAATAAACCAAACTGTGCCTTTTGTTACATACCTTTCTATCAAGGTTATCTGACATTATCAAGATGAATTTGTTGTGACAGTTTTACTCGAGTTCTTGAAATATTTTATTACCATTTTCTAAACTATAGCTAATAAACTGTGATAATGTGAGAAATGTTAAAGGTGTCTGAATAAATTTTGGTTTGACTGTATGTGCTGCACAGTAGTAGCTTGCAGGTTTTGCTATAACTGCTTGCTTCAAACATTGCACAGTGCATTTTCATGCAAAGTATTTTTGCAAGGGCTTGATGCACATGTGCTGCATCACATACTAAGATAAAAAAAAAGGCGAACGGGCGTCGCCCAAACTGACCTATGTTACATGTGGCTCCTTCCCAGCCAGGTGAGCACCTGCATTTGAAGATGTCCCCTTCATCATGGCACGTACCCCCATTGTTGCATGTAGCTTCATCACATTGGCTATCACCTGAAATAACAGTTGATCCAATATTATTTTATAACTCTATGTGCGTACACTCTCACACACAAACAAAAAACTCAGCAAACTGGGTGGGTCATAAAAATAGTCTTTCGTACGGGAGTGGCAGGTTTTTCCCTTCCAGCCATTTCTACATTCGCAGTAGAAATCGTTCACCAGGTCTTGACATGCTCCCTTGTTCAGGCAGGGGTTCAAGCTGCAGTCATCTATGTCTGGAAAAAATGAGCAAGAAAATGAGCTCAAAGAAGCACAAACATTTAGCAAAAGCAAAGAAAAATCTATTCAAGTCAACATACTGATTTCGCAGTGAACTCCTTCCCAGCCGTCAGCACAAATGCACTGATAAACGTTGACCTTATCGATGCAAGTACCGCCGTTGCGACATGGGTTACTCTCACAGTCGTTTATATCTGAAAAGTGACCATAGACACTTCATAAATGATAGGGTTGCACAATTTATTGGTTGATTGATTATTTTAACTTACTGGTGTTGGTAATTGCAGCTAAAATGAATATTGATTGGCTGATCGTTTAATTTTAATTGCACAAGCTCATTTTCTGTACTTTTACACTGAGATTACCTTTCCTGTCATCTAAAGTACACTTAAAGATAATCTTCAAAAACACTAATAACTTAATAACACTGTTAAATGTAACCTTTACCAAATCTCATGGTAAAAATTAATTCATCATACTGTATAATAACTATAACTTTATGATGCAAAAATTCACCTGGAGCATATAAAATAACTGATTTTAGCTTTTAAACATAAAAATATTGTATTAAATATTTATGTAGACGAACTGGCCTGAAAGTCTAAATCCAGGTTTATCGGTTTTCGGCCATGAAATGAAAATAACTAATATCAGTGCATGCCTATAACCCAAAAATAATGTTTAGTCTTACTCTCATGGCAGTAGGTGCCTCTGAATCCCTCCTGACATTCGCATGTAAACTGGCCTCCGGCTTGACTCCTGCAGCGTCCGTGAGGACCACATACGTTTGAGGAGATATATCGCACCCCTTCCGGTGTACTGTTGGATGCCACGGCCACAGTGCAGCTGTCAATCACTGTAAGAGTTTCAGAGAAAGAACGAAACCCAGCTGTTAAAACTCTGGGTTCATTGTGAAATAAAGCTGCACTAAACCTACAAAACCTATATTACCCATTCTTCCACTACAGCAATCCAATTTATTTCAATATTTTTTGAGAAATACTTTTGCAGAAATGGTGTTTGAGGGGGGCATTTAATGCACATAAGCCTTGATTCTGCTTAAAAGTTGAAAGAAACTTGATGGGCTTATCTAGCTGTGGGGTTTGCCCCTCCTCAAACACACACACACTCTTTTAAACATCCAAGGCAGAGAATCCCACCAAGTCATTACCACGAAGAACACACACAGAGCTGTTAAGAAACTGGCAAGCGTTCAGGCGGCTTTGGGAATGGAGAAACTGTGTGTATGTGAGCTGTGTGTCCAGGGAGGTTACTGTCAAATAGCTCACCATGGGCTGAAAAAGCCTCATGTAACAAAATATGAGTTCTTTTTCCTCATCTTTCCCCCCTGAAGGTGGTGGGAGAGTCCACAGGCCTGTAATCTAGTTTTACTCAGCAGCTGAACAATGGCATGCAACTGGCAGATCAGCTTACTGTGGGGTTTAGGGGCGGTTTACAAAGAGAGATACCGAGACTGGATCCGTCCCAGAGACTGAGATTTCTCACCTTGGCATGATGTTGTTCGACAATGGTCCTTTAGGTGAGAGCAGTTTTTACCCTCGTAGTCATCGGGACATTTGCAGAAGTAGTCCGAGGCCAGGTTGAAACACTGCGCGCCGTTCTGACATGGGTTGGGCTGGCAGTAATCGATATCCAGCTACACCAGAGAAAGATTTACAAGAGGAGAAAAAAAAAGCTCAATGATGAGGGGAAAATGATATCCAGGCATTTTTGGATTCTTAGAAAACACAGAGCAACCCTCAACAGCCCCGACACAGCGTCTGCCAGGAAAAAGCGCACCAAAACGCTCAGGAGAATAAAAACAAATAGAAGAATATTTTAAAGAGCTAGCCAAACCCTGCCTGTCTCAAACCTTGCCCGTCTTTCTTTGTCTCTCTCTTTCTTTAGGGTACAACTAGAGCTGGGTGGATGAAGGTATAGACTGTTTAAAAGTTTGGGGCATTCATTTTTTAAAGAAACATTAAAGGATAAAAACGTTTTATATTTCACCCTAAAATGAAAATCCTGTCATTAATTACTCACCCTCGTGTCATTCTAAACCCGTAAGACCTTCATTCATCTGTGAAATTACAATATTTTTGATGACATCCGAGAGTTTTCTGACCCTGCATATGAGGTACTCTTGTGAATGTGCGTCGAAGACTGACACAGAAGATATGAAATTGTTGAACAAAGTTGTTATTTTTGTTTACTTTGTGTGCAAAAAGTATTCTAGTATTACTGTCTTTACTACCTTTCTGATCCTTGAACATGGTAGTTGCATTGTTGTCTATGCAGGCTCAAAAAAGCTCTCGGATTTGATCAAAAATTTCTTAATTTGTGTTCCAAAGTTGAACGAAGGTCTTACAGCTTTTGAATGACATGAGGGTGAGTAATTAATGACAGAATTTTCATTTTTGGGTGAACTTTCCCTTTAATCCTTTTGAGTTTCTCTCACCTGACACAGCTGACCCGAGAAGCCTGCAGGACACAGACACTGAAATCCATTGACTTCATCCTGACACCGACCACCATTTAGGCAGGGACTGCTAGCACACTCGTCCACGTCCTTCTCACAGTGTTCACCCGAATAGCCAGGAGGACAAAGACAGCGATAACCATTCACCAAATCCTGTAAAAGATTTTAAAAGTTTTACAATAACTGTAGTGACCAAAGTAAAATCATCTCTGTACCATAATTATAAAGATACTTTCCTGGCACCAACCCCCCAAAATAAATTTTTAAGCTTGGAAGGCTTACATTTTGTTGTACAGCACTATTGAGAATGAATGATATCAATATGTCCGCCTCAGCCGGCACACCCATGAACTGTTCATGTTTCTGTTCTGAATGTTTACAGTTTCTAGTCTTCTACAATAAGCCCCTCTGAAGATGAGCTAGTCACTGGATTTGTCAAAGTTTGAGCGCTTCATGGAATTAAGCCTTAGAAAAGGACTCGGGAGTTTTGTTTGAAGCAGTAAGTAGCAATTAAAAGGGATATCCTTGAGCACACCTGTACATTCCATTTTGTTCTCAGTTATATCCGATTTCAGATAAACCCATCACTAAACATCACATACAAAACAACTCGAAGTACTTTACATGACAGCCCCTTCCTGCTTAAAAGAAAAACAGAATATTACACTACCAATCACAAGTTTGTGGTCGGTATGATTCTTAATCTTTTCCTCACTAGTAAAAACTGAAACACTGTAAAATTTTATTGTTATTCTTAATAACTGTTTTTTATTTTAATGTGATGTCAAAGCTGAATTTTCAGCCATTACTCCAGTCTTTAGTGTCACATGATCCTTCAGAAATCATTCTATTATGCTTATTTGGTGCATTTCATATTATTATCAATGCTGAAAGCACTTTAATGCATCCTTCCTGAATAAAAGTACTGACCCCAAACTTCTGACCAGTAGTGTACATTGATAGTGAAAGATCAGAATATCTCCTACCTTGCAAGTTCCTCCATTCAGACATTGACCCTGGCAGTCATTTATGTCTGAAATTGAGAGAAATGCATTTGAATTTGCATTTAGAAATCTAAACAAGCATACGCAGAGAAGAAAAGAAAAAATACAGATTGTTATACTCACTTGTATCACAATTCTGACCCGTCCAGCCTGGGAGACACTCGCAGAAATATCCACCAATCAGATTGTGACATGACTTGGCATTCACACATGGCTTGTCCTCACATTCATTGGCATCTTTGAGAATAAATGTTGTCATTAACTCCTAGTTAAAAGCATGATGAAAGTCTTTCAACTTCAAATTGCTTCACTAATCTCTCACCAATCAGGCATATTTTGCCGGTCCAGTGAGAAGGGCAGGTACATTTGAAGCCATTAACCATATCCTGACAGGTTCCGCCATTTTTGCATGGGTTGGGTGTACAATCGTCCACATCTACAAAATCAGAACAGGTTAGACAAATCAAGTATTGCTGGATATCTTCTTCTGTTCAGCAGTGTATTTGTTTGCAGTCTTACTGATTTCGCACGATGGGCCGCTCCAGCCGACTGCACAGTGACACTCGTAACCCTGACTGGTCTCTTTGCACGTTCCTCCATTTGCACAAGGGTTGGACAGACAGGCGTGTTCAGCTGTGAACGCAAGTTTAAAACTACATGAGGATATGGAAGACGATTTTCATTTCTGGGGGAAATATAGGTCTAATATGCTCCCAAGTCCACCTCTACAGTGACCCGAGTATGCTGATCTAACCTTTGCACTGCAGTCACATGACTGACCTCTTTAACTTAACAGTTAGTTAAGCTTTTATCTTCCTGAAAGATTCCTCCAATGGTTTCCGATAGTGGAAGATTTCACAGCCCCAGGAGGTTGTCACTACCCTGAGGGCTTGAATCTGGATCATATGAATCCGAGAGGAGGATGGGGATGAAAAAAAAGCCATGACAGTCCATCTGGCAGATTTCATCACTATACCCATCCAACCACTGACTGTCAAAACAGACGAGATCCATTGGCAGGACATATCATAACAGAGGATTAGCAGACCTGGGCGCCCTTCCTGACACTGTAGACAGTTAAGGCCCGCGGTCTAACATCATTTGATCCCCCAAAGGCTCTCTATGACCTTTTCTATCCAGTTATACCAGAACGCAATGACACTGCTGCAAAATTTGACTTGGTGTCAATAACAAAATGGCATTGTGTATAAAATGGACTTGTGCCAACAGAAACACAGCAAGCAGCGGATAATGACTGTAAAGATTTATAACGAGACAATCAAATTCAGGCTGAACGACTGCATCTAAACCGCTCCGCGTGTCAAGTTTCAAGCGGCTACAGTTTCATTATGTTTCAGAGTCATAAACACGACAAGATGGTAAAACATTTGGGCAGTATTGCTACAATAAACCATATACACAATATGCAAAAATTGTACCTGCAGAACAACAGCTTGTTAGTGGGAGATATACTCATTTTTGCTATACAAAACAACTGTTTCAGCCTCAAATGGCACTGCCAATGGTCATTACACTAATTGTGATGCATATTGCATACAAAATAGCAAGAATCGGCATTTCTTATACATCAGTCAAACAAACTTTTCCTGACTAATTGGATGTTTCAGGCCACAATCTGGCAAGCTGAACCAGATATACGCTGTTGTTTCAATGTGTGATTAGCAAGACTACCCCATGGCAGACTCACCTCGTTCACAGTTGATCCCAGAGTAGCCGTCTTCACAAGAGCACTGGTACTTGTCAGGCCCTGTATTGCTGCACGTTCCTCCATTCAGACACGGCTGGTGAGTTCCACAGTAGTTTAGATCTGAGATGTAAGACCAGGATCAGTACTGAATGTTAGGAAACACAAAGACTGCCTGAAATAGTAAAATGTACACGTGTTTACCTTTGTCACAGAGTTGTCCACCCCAGTTAGTGTCACAAAGGCACTGCCAGGGTTCAACGCAGGTTCCGTGTACACAGCCCGGGTGAGGGATGCACTTATCACAGTATGGACCCTGCCAGCCATACAGACACCTGAACAAGACAAATATACACTAAGGTAAGGTTTTATAAATGCAAAACCACTAAAAATGGCAAGTGTCACTAAATGGCAGTATATATAGTGTAAATTAAAGGGAAAGTTCACCCAAAAATGAAAATTCTGTCATTAATTACTCACCCTCATGTCGTTCCAAACCTGTAAGACCTGTTCATCTTCAGAACACAAATTAAGATATTTTTGATGAAGTCTTGTGAACGTGCATCAAACACTGACACAGAAGAGAGGAAATTGTTGAATAAAGTAGTTTTTTTTTTTGTTTTCTTTGCACACAAAAAGTATTCTCGAAGCTTCATGAAATTACGGTTGAACCACTGATGTCATGGACTATTTTAACAATGTCCTTACTACCTTTCTGGGCCTTAAACGTGTCAGTTGCGTTGTCTGTGGAGGGTCAGAAAGCTCTCGGATTTCATCAAAAATATCTTAATTTGTTTTCCTAATATGAAGGTCTTACGGGTTTGGAAAGACATTAGAGTGAGCAATTAATGACAGAATTTTCATTTTTGGTTGAACTATCCCTTTAATTTTTACAGATTTTTTTGTTATAATCACATTGATTTTGACCTTGTAGACCAAAAATATATATATTATGTAATTGATTGAGTTATCATGGACAGAATGAATAACAAAGTCATGACGAGATTAACAGTGCAAAACTGTTTTCAACACAATATTTCTTTAATGACGTTATTTTAATAAAAAGAGAGGAAAATGTTCTTGTTTACCCTTTGGAAAAGTCAAATAATATTCACCCACACCTTTTTTAGAAATAGTTTGCTTTTCCAATTTTCTCATTTTCTCAAGAGGCGTCAGTTCTGTTATAACGACAACACCACACAAAAACAATGTGTAGTGATTTTCTGAAGCACAATTTCCCGTAATGTTCCCAAAGTACTTATCAAAACGTTTTTTAAAAAAAGTGTTGTTTTTCATGGCATTCGATTATGAAAGGTCACCCTTTCATAAACTCTGTTTTAAAAGTTCGCTCCAGCCCACTGGGAAAAGGGAACCGCCGACAACTTCTTGTCTGATTATTTAATGCCAAGCCATGCAAACAACAAACAGCAGCTTTAAAACTCCACTGGGTCTTTTAGAGAGACTAACATTAGCTTGTGGCAGGACACTCTGTCTCAATAAAAGTGAAGCGGCTTGGCCCCAGAACTGCTCGGACCGTCTGGGTGGGGGCAATTGTGTTTGTAAACTGCTTCATTGGCCAATGTATTTATGGCGGTTTCTTTTGCATTCTCACTCCTGTTCCCACGTAGCCTCCCGCTTCGGGAACGAAAAAACAGTCAGATCTACGGCCGCAGAATATCTCTAAGCCTGTAATTAAAAAAAGCCATCTCCAAAACAGCTCAGCGATAACTCTCCCCTACACTTCCCTCTTAAGATGGCAGTAATTAAACAGCCCGAGCGATAACCTGCTTCTTAAAGAAGGATTCAGATGAGATAGTAAGTCACTTGAGCGCTTAGCCACAGGAAAACTGACTGCCCTCTGGGGAAAAAAGAAAACAATTAGCCTGAGGCGGCAGTTCAGCTGTAAAAATAAACACGGTGGTTGAGGAAACCTCTCTCTGTGATTAAAGACAACTATTCTTAAAAGTGCAAGAGGATTTCGACTATGAGAAACATTCACAAAACACTAATTCACACCAGCAGTGTCTTAGAAGAGATTTTAAGCAAAAATATGGCGTTATAGCAGAGGCTGAGTAACATTTTCACCTCGACTGTAGGCCTCGGCGGTTCCAATTTAGCACAGTAAGAGCTCTTGTTACAACAGTTGCACAATTGCATGGTTGTGTGTTCTGGCAAGCTTTCAGTGAGAGATGAATAGGTAATGGGATATAATCATGCCAAATGTAACAAAGAGCTGAGGTTTTAGTATACATTGAATTCCGTAGACTTCTAACCTTGATCTTGAACGCTTTCAGAAAGGTACAACGATGAGAATTAGTCAAACAAACATGCTACCGAAGCAAACACCTTGAAAAAAAACTGAAAAAACCCAATGCAAAACCTGCCACGACTTGCCCCAACCAATAGAAGACCAGTTTGTTGCGCAAGAAATTCAATTTTCATTAACTTGATGCTCTACTCAACACAAGTAAGTTACACATGATGCTTTCCTTTATGACAAAGCAAATATCTTCGGGAAAGCCTTGTTTATGCATTTCTTTCCATGCATGCAAAAATCCTACGCATTGCAAAGCAAAACCTAACTCAAGGAAAACATGCTTTTTAAATTGTCAAATGGTGTTTCTCTAGGGAAACAACACAATAGAATAAACCACCATGTTATTTTATTACATATTAAACAAGCCAGTTAGAGGTTATGACATATTTTGCATGCGCATCAGTGTTACAAAACAGAACTAAAGTATTTATGATGCACTCATAAATCACTGAGCTATAGCTGTATAGAAACACACGCAGATATTCATCGCTTTCTCGTCCCCTGTGGCCAAATTCATACATCATTAGTAAAACAAGCAGTGCATTTTAAAACCAAATTAAAAAGTTGAACTTGGCAGATTATGGCTTGTAGATAAGGCTTCGACATCTTGCCAGACAAAAGCAAAACATTAAATGGCTAAAAATAGCTTTGTGTTTCATTTGTCTCTACAACATGGCCTTATTGACACCGTCTCGGTGCTAAACACTAGCCATGTTGGAATATTTAGAGGTGGATGCCAGTAATCTGTGCTTTCATTGGACACGGGATTCTAACAAGATCCTCTAGTTGTGGTGAAAGCTTGTACTGTTGAATCTTTAACACTTTAACAAGGCTCAAAATGTTGGTTTGTGGCAATAACATAAACCTGGTGACAAGTACTTTTTTTTGCAGAAAATGCCACAGAAATGTAGAATAAATATTGCAAATTACTCACTTGCAGCCGCCTGGTTGCTTACAAGATCCGTGTTCTGTGCTGCAACCTTGTCTGCAGATTGCTGAAAAGCAGAAAGAATAGCAATGGATGAATATGAGAAACTTTGTTCCCCTTTCTTGCTAGGTCTTAATGTCCCCTGTTCACCCATGAAAACATTTTGGCAATGTATGGGATGGGAATCTTTCTAACCCCTGACCAGCCTAACTGAATCCTACTCTAATTTGAGTCCTGTCGTCAGGCTTCGGGTGCTGCGCTTTCCGTTCACAGCTTATTCCAAACGATTACCCTCACCCACCAGCCTCTCTTAAAATGGCAACTGTTTGAAAGCATTTGAGTCAACAGCTTGCAAACCAGTTGACTTCATTATCAGATACTGTTCTTCATGATTGTTAACAGACAGATGCTGTTTTTTAAACTTTCCATTCATTAGAGAATCCAAAACTGACCGTTTTTGCAAAAGCCAAATCAGTATATTAGAATTCATTCTGAAGTGATGTAACACTGAAGACTGGAGTAATCAGTCTTGCATCACAGGAAAAAAATTCATTTAAAATATATTAAAATGGAAAACAATTGTTTTACACTGCAGTCATATTTTCACAATATTACGGTTTTTATGGTATTTTTGATTAAAAAATGCAAAATGCTCACCCGTATTGCAGTCAGGACCCGTCCATCCTTCCAGGCAGGTTTTGTTGCCATTCTGGTCACAGGTGTAATGTCCAAAGAACTCGTCACGTGGCCGGCAGAACTTGTTGCAGCCAAAACCATAGTAGTGTTCATCGCAGGTCACCCGGATCTGGTACTCAAACTGGGCGATGGGGCCGTTGTGGGTCAGCCTCTGCCATTGTCGATTTGGGTTGATCATGCCAGAGTGGTAGGCTTTCTCGATGAGCTTTCCACCTGAACAGTCAATGCGTACCAGTCAGAAAGGGCTTGACACAATACCACCACACACAATTCAGCGTTAAAGGTTAACCTGGAAACTTTAATGTCTCAATATCTAGTTGCTCACAGATTAAAGATATCGCTGGCCTAAAGTGACCCTTCATGTCTATAGCCGAAAGAAAAGCCACATTTACTATTAATTACATTGTGCAAACAATATGTAATCCTACTGGCAGCCAGAACTCATGACATCAGTGAATAAACACTCTCTCTCTCTCTTTCTCTCTGTGACATATTCACCCAGTAGATTCAGATCCCTTGCAGAAGAGTGGAAATTTAAGAGATATAAAGTTCTAAAAATTATTATACAAATTCTAAATAATAAAGACTATACTACAGAAATAAATTAGAATTATCAGTACTTTTAAATGTGAGGGAACAACACATCAAGTCAAAGTCGTCAAACATTTGTCTAGTGCACGTTTACATAGAAAAACAATGGAAAAGCAACAAAGTGGAAGTCAAAAACACCCTAATTGAGACTTAAAATAAACAGCCGCCTTCATATTTAGGGAAGCAGGTTCTTTGTAAAGGAATCATCCTTGGCATCAAGTTTAAAAACTCCTTGATTAGAGCAGATAAATGTAGCATCTGGGAGAACTTACTGGAAATAAATATATGTAAATACTAGTAAACTGACATGTATTTCCTTCAAACAGTCTGACCACAATCAAACACCCGCCCACTCACACACAGATTTCATCATTAAATGGTTACACTCCCAACTAGGGCTGGGCTGGGCTTCACAAAAGCACTGTAAGCATAAGTAGACTGTAGAAACCACTGACACCAGTGGTCTACTTAGGTTAACATGCAGTTCTGGGCATTACAACAGCATGTTCTGTACATGTGATGGTAGAACAGTCCATCCATGTGTCTATTGGTGGGCAGGACTGAAAATATATATCGCAACAGGTCCAAAACAAGTCAAAATGCGAAATAACTTATCAAGTTTTTATATTTTAGAACAGCTATTAGACATGACTAAGACAAACAAAACAGTCAGAACTATCAATTTTACAATGTAAGATTCAATATTTTGAGTCTTTTAACTAAATTTAGGCTATATAGACTGTGTTTCCATCAGAAATAACAATAGTGTTTTTTATTCTTACAGTGATGTGAAATGTCTTCTACCTAACAAGACTTTGGTTATACTTCGCATCTCTATTCCTTACTGTGCTGTTTCTACCCGCAGAAGATGAGGTAAGCTGACAGCTCACATCTTTCCATTTCATTCCTGAATATGACTAGGACAGGGGACTGTGAAATGTCTATTCCTCCCTTTCACATAAACACTTATCTTTAAAGTTCACCTCTCAGACTAAGATAGCTTCTCTGCAAACTGATGCAACATGGGTAGATTTAACTACGAGGAGGTAGAAAGAGTAAAAAGAGATGATATTGTGGAGGCCAGGTGGGCCTATAGTTCATAGGACTCTGGAATGCAGAGGGTCGTTGTGGCATTTCACTTGCACCCTGAACCCTGTGGCCAGAGCCAAGTGTCACGTCTTTACTACCTGCAGCCTGATCCACTTCACTGTGGGGTGAGGAAGTCACATTAAACTGAGAGAAAAAACCTCTGCGCTCTTAGGGCAATGAATAAGAGTTGCTAGCAAAAATTAAAAACAAATTCTACTAGGGATATGGATATGTATTTGTCACCTATGTGACCCTAGACCACAAAACCTGTCTTAAGTAGCAGGGATATATTTGTAGCAATAGCCAAAAATACATTGTATGGGTAAAAATTCTCTCAATTTTTCAGATTTTAAGGATTTTGGTTTTGTGGTCCAGGATCACACATTTAATAAATAACCACTCAAAAGTTTGGGGTCAGTACGATGTTAAGAAATTACAACTTGTTTTAAGCAAGGACACATTAAGTTGACCAAAAGTTACAGTCAAGACTTTTGAATGTATTTCATCTGATGAATCCTATTTATCAATGAATCTTGACAAAAAAGTAGTATGGTTTTCACAAAAATATTACGCAGCACAACTATTTACAACATTAATAATAATGGGAAATGTTTCTTGAGCTCCAAATCAGCATATTAAAATAATTTCTTAAGGATCATGTGACACTGAAGACTAGGACAATGGCTGCTAAAAATTCACAGGAATAAAATATATTAAAATAGAAAACAGTCATGATTAAAAAAAAAAAAGGTTTAAAATACAACATTTCCGAAAAAAAAACAAAAAACAAAACAAATGAATGGTAGTGTATGGATAAAAGTGTTTGTCAAATGCATTTATTGGACACTTTTAACCAATGCAACTTGCAAAGCATTTAAGGTACTGTACACATATGATCAGTTTCTACATTCCCTGGGAATCAAATCCATGACTTTGGCGTTGCTAGCACCATGTTCCACTGTTTGAGTTTTAAAAAGTACAAAGTTTTGGCCTGAATCTAACTTTGGTGGACAATCTTATTTTACAATATTTATAAAACTAAAGTTATTACTAAATTTTCTCAAAACACAGCAAAGTCACAAATGTAAGCAAGTCTGAATTGGCTACAGATTTGGGAATTTCCAGATTCTAATATTTCATTCAAATATTCAAAGTCCAGTAAACAGAAACACATGCCTCTGAAAACAGCACAACGCATATTCAGAAAATTTTGAAAAAAAAAACAACCAATCCAACGAGTAAAATTACAGGTTCTAGCATTAGAGAAACCATTGGCATATGCAGTCTATACACTGTAGAGTACAATTTCAACACAAAGTCGTTATACCAAAGTTAATGGTAACACAACCCAGAAAAGCTATTCAAATGAACTCCCCCAGACTCAGTTTAGTGTCTAAATAGGATTGTTTCTAGAGTGTTAAGCCCTGTTGAGGTGTAAGA
Organism: Cirrhinus molitorella; assembly: GCA_033026305.1. Taxonomy (NCBI): domain Eukaryota; kingdom Metazoa; phylum Chordata; class Actinopteri; order Cypriniformes; family Cyprinidae; genus Cirrhinus; species Cirrhinus molitorella. Next base: position 32,733,958 of record CM065126.1, on the reverse strand, counting down.
AGAGAGAGGTTATAGCAAACATAACCTTGTGCTTGAGCTATGCACCGTGACAGAGAGGCCGTGAGACCTTGACTGCCAACACCTGCCATTAGTCATCAGGTATTCGGAAACATTTTCATAAGCATGAGGCCCCTTCAACAATGTTTCTCACAGACACACACACACACACACACACACACACACACACACAGTCTTCCTCTTCTTCTCTTCCCTGTCCTGTCACACACACCTGTCAGCACATTTGGTTTAAAGACCCGCATGCTATGAGCGGAAATGGTACAAAAACAAACTTTAATTTCTTATGTTTCCCAAAGTTTAAACAGAAAGAAATGCAGAAGACAACAAAATATTTCCCAAAGTTCAAACAAGCGAAAAAAGTTTTGCAGACAAAACAAAATAAAAACAAATCAAACAAAGAAAGAACATAAAAGACAATACAACATATCAACCAAAAAGCAGATAAAAACAAAAAACAAAACAAACAGCAAAAGATCCTGCTACTCACTTTCGCTGGCGGTATCGTTATTGAAGTCCAAGGCCTCCACTATCAACGTGTAGGACCTCTGAAAGAGAAAGCACACATGCAGTCAGCAATGAAACCAAAACAAAGAAACATCAAAGATCATTTTACATCAACAAAGCTTTAGTCAGGGACCTTGACTTGTAACCAATAAACACCAATGACAAAATGTGACCATGGGGACACGCTGAGAAATGTGCCGTGAAAGATCAGAAGAATAATACAACCTTCACCTTATCTGGTAGTGCTCTCCTGAAACTTTGAGCAGATACAGTATCACCATCTTTACCATTTAAACAATGACTAGCAGAATAGATCAAAAAGCATCCCTGTTTTGGTCATATGAATGTGGGAGACTAAATGATATTAATGTTGTTTTATCAATCGAAAGAACCAAGCAGCTCTCTCTTACCTTCACAGTCAATCTGAGTGACACATGGAAACAAGTAAAAATCCCCATTAAAATGATTATTAAAAAAAAACATTAAAATGGAAAAACAATCCAAGTAATAAGAAAACAAAACAAATTAACAGATTTAGGCTTTTTATTATGCTTAAGCATTGCAGCATCAGGCTGTTTTCTCTCCATTCTGATTTTTTTCCCCCACAGATAATAATGAAATTTCCAGAAATGACAGACCTCAGACTTCTTTTACATGTGTGTGTTTATTATGTGTGAGAGTCTAGTGGAGTTGAATCACTGGGTTGTGTTAGTCTCACTGACAGTTATGTGGCATCAGTTTAGTGGTTATTGTAAGGACATTAGGTCCAACATTTTGTACATTCAAAGAAGTCCTACTATCTTAGTGATTTAGCCATTTAATTTGCAGTTTGACAAATTGGAAGGAACATTTATTCTACTTTGACTATATAATGGCTGAGAAACACAGTGATGGAATTGGACGGCTGCATCATGGTTCTTTAGTATATACAATGATAATGAATGATTCATATCTATGTACCACATTATTTACATGGTACTCCAAGAATACCACAATTTGACCCAAGAGGTAAAGTTTTGGCTGGTGAAAGAAACCCACTGGTAGATGCAATAACTACACCATAAGGGGGTTAAAAAAAGCAGCTTTCAGATTTAAATATTTTTTTGCTGTTGAATTCCGAGATATGTTATGGTGACCACTTTTAAAAGTGGGAAATGAACTCATGCTAGTGAAAAGTTTGAGATTGTAAATGTCTTGTGGTGCCATGAGCCAATCAGCAACTCCCTGAAGATGTCATTTTTCTACCAGTCACCAGTTAAAGTTGCTGGTTGACTGATGTCATCATGTGATGAGTCAAATGACATTTATGGCTCAACAGTCCAATGCTGTCCAAGTATTATAGACCTCCTTGGCTCTACCAAGGTTCATATTTAAAAAAATATATATAGATTTTTTTTTTTTTTTTGCTTCTTCTACAGAATGCCTTACAGTACAGTCCTACATACTAATAAATTCCCACTGATGTCAATTCTGCATTATTACCTCACAAATCTGACAGAAAGAGTTACGAGAATGAGAAGAAAATTGCAGGTTGAAAGTGAACTTGTTTCTTTGAAAAACCCACAAAAATCCCCTTTCACTTCTCGCTTTCAGGTCTTTTGTGTGCTGCGTTTTGTTCCTCTTTTTCCCCACGGAGAGGAATGTGGAGTGAGGATCTGAGGGAGTTGCGGGGGGTGGGCTGCTTTTAGCATGACTCCAATGCAGGCCGAGATCTCTGGAGGGCTTGGCTACATTTCAGCACTTCTGAAACGCTTTGTCTGACTTAAGGTCATCATGGCTCTCACCGGTATCAGGTAACAAGAGTCACGGAGAGAGAGAAAGAGAGAGAGATTACTCCGCCTGAGAGAATAAAACGAGCGTCTATATCTAGGATTTAGTGTTAGAAGCTGATCGAAAAAAGCAGAAGCATATGAGAGAAAACGAACGTGCGTGCGAACGCGCCTTTGCCAGAACTGAAGCGTCTCTTTTCGGCACCTACTTGTCAGATTCACACACTCGTACTCTTGACGAGGCACCACGGAATTTCCAACATCACCAAGGTTCTCACTGTCCATTTGCAGAAACGATGGATCCTGAGTCTCCTACGCCAGGCCATTCAAACAAACCAATGCGCAACACCTCTCTGTACAAAGAGCTAAAATTAGTCTGGGTCATTTGGATCTCGATGACCTGAAGAATATCAAGATAACAACGTCGCCAAAACAAAGCAGTGCCTCAAGTGGAAAATGTCAATCACGTAGTACTACAGATTCTAGCCAATACTACTATATAACTTTCAATACTATAAAATTCTATACTATTAATTAGAAATTAAACACTAAAAGCTAAAATCAGCCATTTAAATGGCAAATAAATGCATCTAAATGCCTGTATGCCTATAAAAAGTCTGAAATTAGCATGCACAACTTAATATCTAATTTCTGCAAATATACGCATATCCAGTATCAACCGGATAAATAATAATTATAAATGATATATTGTGCATTGCTAAAAGGTGCACAAATAGGTTATGTTTTCAATATCCATGTTTTCGGTTCCAATTAGAAAAATTTATTCAAGACATTTTTGATAGTATTTTAAACAAATTTCCCCCTAAAAAAACCTTGAATGGAAAAGATGCAACAGCCAAGGGCATCCATCTATATGTAGCGGCAATGCTTCAAGTGCATTAATCAAAAAATACAACTACTTTGAGAAAGTTTTACTGTGCAAAACGTCCAAGTGCTTATTAGACCAATCCATTTTTAGGTGCTAAAATAAAAAACTCAAAAATCTAAATCGCACTACTCAAACTCACTAACCAGCTACTTGGCCATCTCACAGTTGCTGTGTTTATGGTTGTCAGATATCAAAGTTAGAAATATGGGTACAAATATCAGTTTATTTGATGTGTCACGTCCGTTAAGCTAAACCTTGTCCTTCCTCTCCTTGTCCACACTTGAACGCATTGTGACCACAAACATGCTGTTGATTCACAGCCCCCATTGAATTAACAATTATGGCAGTTTATGTATATCAAGCGCATAGCTCATTGATTTCAACTGCCCTGCACTTCCACACACTTGTTTGAAAGTGCCTGCTGCTTTATATTACGGACATGTCCAGGCATGAGCTAGCAAAACCTCCCATCAGATCAGGGGCAACCGGACAGCAACTAAAAAGGGTGAAGGACTTACATAGTTGGCACATGCTTTGATCTAAAGCTACTTGCATTGGATTGAAGACATATTTTTTTGTATCAGTTCATGCATTCCCTCCCATGACCTTACTCTACTCTTTAAACTACAGGAACGTTTTTCGGTGAGAAACAGGGGAGGTTTTGAAGAAAAGCACCGCTGTGGATCTCACTCCATAATTCACAATGTGGTTATCAGCTCTAAATGCCTGCTGCTGCCAGGTTCATTTTTCCCATGCTTGTCAGTGACCTTAGTGTCATCATTGAACTCTCACTATCCCCATCAGCAGACTCCCAAACTTTACATTGCGCTTGCCTTATCGCTCTTGGCCTCCACAGACATCTGATAAGGGTCTACACTTGTTCCACGAGCTGTGATACGGGACCCATTCGGCTTCTACAAACGTCTGAGGCTCCTCGTCTTTTTGCTTTTATCACACTGACTCGCTGTGGGAATCTGTCGAGTGATGTCTCGGCTGGTAAAAGTGTGATTGCTAATAAGGAGAGGCTGACATGTAGAGTGACAAATGTACAACAATGGCTCCGGATGTACTCCGCCAGATTCTAATCAATCAAAGTCAACAGGGTTTACATTAGCAGCTCGGAAAACTAGACCAAGACCAATAGGGTAACCGCCCTTTTTTGCTTTTCAGGAGGCGCAATCACAGAAGGAAGGCCTTTTTTGCAAAAGATTCCTATCAGGAGTGGTGGCCGGAGATAAGGGGGGCTCGCAGGGAAAGCTTTTGAAAATCTTTCACTGCTCTCTCTGGCGTGGAAAATGAGACAGGCTTCCCTGATAACAGGTCTGTCAGTCAGTCACCTGTGCGCACACAAGCGCTACTGGCAGCCATCTAATCTCCTGTCACTCAGGAAGGTGATCGCAGGCAGGGGCTGAGGAGGGAATCGGATCAAACAGCACATCAGTCAGATATCCAGTCAAAGGGTGCGCATTCAAAATTAGACATCTCAATACAACAAAATGTTTCCTGGTAACATCATGAGTTGTGTGTGAGGCGATTAAGAAAAGTTCAGTACTGCACTATATTACAGTGGCCTAACAATACCTCATTCAAGACCTTAACAAGGCCGAGAAGAAAGCCAAACGATTCATTTCCCTGTTCTACGATGAGTAATTTGCGCTTAAGTGCCACATCAGAGGAGACCGTATAAAGCAAACATGTCATTATCCCCTTAGCTGCCCGTAGCTCTCTCCCTCAGGCTTGTGGACGGTTCACCTGCATTTGTATTCCCACACCGACCCTCAGCCTGCCGTCTTTCCCAATAGCATAAAAGAAATGTGCTCAGAAAAGCACTTTAAAATATGGTTTGGATTACTTTTGTGTTTACTTTGAAAGGGACTGCATTAAATACACACATAAATACTAGTTTGGCTTTTAGGAGAGGGAACGGGTTCACAGACTATTAAACAGAATGGAAGATGGGACAGGAAAAAAGGAATTATCCAATTTGTTGGTGAACCAGCTTTTTGGCTCATGCTGAGCAGACGGGCCCCAGGTGCATTCAGGGCCACGGGGCCAGAGAGCAGAGCTGTAATTTGCTGAAACGGCCAGTATGAGAAGTAAGGTCAGGGCTGGGGCGGGTTTGTCTAGGAGCCGATCTCATCACTGCTGAGTCGAACGCAGCTTCCTGTTGCTTGCCCTGGGCCGGCATTATTCCTGGACTGGCTCCATTATGCACAGTAATCCTCCCTGTAGCCAGTTTGGCCCGGCTATTGTCACCCCCTGTTTCATGTTCGCTGAAGCTGGCTCTGTCTGGGTGGGCTATGCCTAAAACCCTCTCTCACTCTCTTTTACTCTCTACACGCCTCTCTAAAACTAAAAGCACGGGGCAATCGAATGCAGTAAAAGGTGCTAAATAAATGGGTGGTATTCCTGTAAATGAAACATTTAAAGTTTGGCGACGGGATTTGGCTGTTGTGTCTGGGAACTTGCTGAGAGTAATTACCGAGGGTTGCAAAGTTAAAAGGTGCCATACCTAGTCTCCAGTCAGCCGTGACTGACACAAAGCCTAAACTTCAACTCGCCCCAGCTGCCAACCGAAAAAATAATTAGCGACTGACTGAAGTGTGCTACATAGTAATTTTAGATTTAATCATACTTTTGATTATTAAAAGAAACCATTTGCAGTATGCTTTGGAAGTGCACATCACAAAAATAGCTGGAGTGTTGTATGATCAACACATACAGGACAGGTGGGCAGCTCACTGGGGCGAACAGTTCAAACAGGGACACGTTTTCTTTGTCGGACCAACAGTTCGTCCTTTGATATGTTTTTTTTTATCATTTTGACCCGCTGAGAATGTATCCGCAATGACATCATCAAGCGAGCAGGTGCACAAGCGCTCACGCCAACACAACAAGCGAAAGGACAGTTTAACATCCCCACAGTCAAGAGCTCCTGAGAAATGATCACACACATAGGGTTCCCACAGTTTCTAAGATTTGATTATAACTTTTACAGGCCTCAAAATCACATTCCCTAACATTTTCATGTTTTGCAGGACCGTGGGAATCCTGTGAATACTATTTCCGAATAGGGAATTCCAGAAAACTGTATCAAGTAGATCAATACCACTAAAATAGCTGCAACAAAGGTATTGCTACTAAAATAAACAGTTTAAGGTTACACTACACCAAGGTTTGCAACCCTTACGACCCCCAACCAGACTCTCAGCCAACCCTGTGACCCCGAATATAAATAAAGCTAGATTTTCTCAGAGTAACACTTTCATTAAAAATATTAACTATAGAACATAGTCATGTTTTATCTAGCCTACATTCTCCACTCACCCCCCTGGAGTACCTTCAGGGACCCCCAGGGGTCCACAGGCCCACAATTTATTTAGCTTAAATGTGACCCTCATGTTGGCAGACACCACACTACATACTACAGTAGGGATTCCATTACACTGCTGCATATCACAACACAGGTTTACTGCAAATCACCTGCAGTTTTGATAACACAGGTTATAAAAGCCCCTCAAATAGATGACTACCATTTCAAGAGATCACGGTCAACTCATAAATTCTTTAGAGCTGCAAGACAAACACTGGTAAATCTCTTCTCTGTGAAGCTTCAGCTCATGTGCTTCACACCAAACAAATCTTCTTTTATTTGCATTCTAATGCAGTGACACAAATTACGAGGTTGAGTAAGTGCAAGATAACTGTTTATTTGATGTATTTATTTACCAAGTTAGCTGACTGCCAAAGTGAAGACATGAAAGCATCATCATGAGGAGTGAATTTACTGCAGGCCACTGTCAACATGGCACGAAGTTCTAATCAAGACATTTATAAATGTTTTGCCAAAGAAACATCTTTGCTTACATCTTTTTAACATTTAAACGTTATCACTTTCAACTCGACTTTCTTCATCAGTAAACAATTTCGAAGTGCTTGAGTAGAGCAATGAAGCTGTGTTTTTGTTTACTGTGTCATGCACACAACTAAAATCGAGCAGGTATAAACTCCAGGACAAACCGCACACGTGGATCGAAACATTCCTACGATGTATCACCATACTTGCGTCAAGACCTCATTAAATATGTTCTAAAACATGATATCGCCATGGGAAAGTGGGGGCATCTACTCACCGGCCACGCAAAACTGAAGGGTAAAACAATCCTTGACTTTTCACTCCGCGTTCCCTTGGTCGAAAATTTATTCCCACCGAGAACGGGCGTAGATCCAGTTCCGAAACTGCAAGCCCCAGCCGAGGAAACTCGCGATTGATATTCCTTCAGACAAACTTTAAAATATGTATCACATTCGTCCCGCGTGCATTTGCGATCCACCGGGTTCTTCTCGCCGTCGCAGCAAGACCCGTTCTGCAGCTCGCCGTTCGCATTCTGCATCGATACGATTTCCAGCTCGAAGTGCCCCGATGCGTCAGACACCTGTTGAGCAGAACAAACTTTAAATCCGTGTATATAAAGTGCAGTGAAATCAAATTTGTCTCGTTTTGCAGAACAGCTAAACTTGTTTGCCAATCTGTCAGTGTCAGACTGAACCATACAGAACGTTTGCGCTGCTCTTGAGAGGTCCAAGCAAGGTTGTTTGATATCACAGATTAAACATTTATCTACGTGCTATTTTAGAATACAAAACTTTGTGTTATATATTTTGAATACAAATAACACAAAGACAGAAAAACAGCAGTTCAATTCTTAAAAACAGACTCACCTTCGTCGGCAAGCATAACAAAAAGGCATGAAGGTAAAAAGCAGAAAATACTGAACTCCGTCGCACAATCATGCCTTCTTGTTGGTGTTGCTTTGAGACTCAGAAGTTCTAGCCGCCTCACGGCTCTAATGTACTCCCCGATTTAACATGCACGGGTGGAGAACAACTTTATTTCTTTCAGAAGACTATTTTCCAATGTGTAGGAAACTGCCTCCTATTATCCCAGCGTATCTGAAATGCTTATCTTTCTTATTCTGCTTCTCTCTCTCAGCGGCGGGTATACATTACACAGAAGCCATGAGAGCGTTTGTCCGCGACTGACTGACTGCGCATTCAATACACCAAGTTCAGTTAACGGGGGTGGCAAACGCATGCGTAATTTTAATATTCAAAAGTTTAAGGGTGTGGCGTGTAGGGAAGCCCCGCCCGTGTCCCCCAGTCCCACAAGATGACGGGTTTATCTGTGAGACTTGCAGAGGAAAAACCGCATGTTCTTACACTGCAAAAAGTTTATAAGAAAAGGAATGCAAAATGTTATTTTAATTAGTTAACTGTATGTTACCTTACCATATATGGTAAATATTTTAAATAAAATGCGTTTGTACTGTAAAATAACATGTAAAAGTTAGTATATTTAAACTCTATCTACACTAGCCTACCAGCGTTTTTGAACAGTAAGATTTTTTTAATGTTTTTTTAAAGCTCACCAAGCCTGCATTTATTTGATCTAAAATACAATAATAATGTCAAATATTTTGACTAAAATAACGTTTTTCTATTTGAATATATTTTAAACTGTAATTTATTCCTGTGGTCAAAGCTAAATTTTCAACATCATTGCTCCAGCCGTCAATGTCACATGATCCTTCAGAAACCATTCTAATATGCTGATTTGCTGTTTTTGTTTTTTATTATTTTTGATATCAATGTTTAAAACAGTTGAGTACATTTTTTTCAGAAAGCTTTGATGAATAGAACAATCCAAATATCAGCATTTATCTGACATAAAAGGCTTTTGTAACCTTATACACGATAGCATTTAAAAGCTTGGAGTCAGTATTTAATTTTAAATATTATATTTTATTTATTTATTTATTTATTTATTTTTAGCAAGGATGCTTTAAATATTTTACATTTTTACTGTTATTGCTGTACTTTTAATCAAATAAATGCAGGCTTGGCGAGCAGAAGACACTTTTTTTTTTTTTACAGAAACATAAAAAATCTTTTGACTGTTGAATCTATCTGTCGGTCTGCCTGTCACTGTGGATCTGTCTCTTTGATATATCAATAACCATAAACGCATCCACATTTAAAAAGGATGACTTGCAGCCAATCAGATATGAGAGGTCGCAGACACTGTTATTTAGAATTGTGGATTTAGAAACCTTGAAAGTCATACAATTTACAGTTCAGTAATATTGACACAAAGAGGGTCATTTATCTCATGATGTCAACATAGTGTCTTTCAGACTCTTTTAATGGCCATGTATTTTGATTCCCACGTGTGCTAAACATCCCTGAGGCATTGTGTGTGCATAGATCCACATACAGTAATCTTGAGTTAATTGCCCTTATAGCTCTTGCTGCCCTCTTGTGGGCATGGGGCAAATCGGAATAGCTATTCGAATACAAAATCCTGCAGACAGGTTATGCAAAGCAAATTCTGATTTGAGTATCTGCCAGATATTTTTCTGACGTCACACTACAGGTCATACCACAGACCGTAGTGCAAACAATCCCTCAGCATGAGAGAGTGGCTAATCAGTAACTAGTGGGTTATTTCGCCACATCATTTTACAACCACTGTAGTATGTGAAACAGGCAGGATTGTGGTATGAAATCTTCTGATAAGCAACCCCAGAAGGAAAAGTGCATTTCTACATGTCAATCAAATTGCTTTTTAGTCACAGAGTTGGGAGTCTATTAATCTTGATGTTGACAGATGACTGAGGGTCGCTGTTTATCAGTGTTGGATCTGAGTAGAGTAAGGAAGCAATACCGCAGGATGAAAACTAGAGAAGGAAATACAAGCATTGTTATGTAATGTTAGCATATCAGCCCCTTATTGAAGTACTATGGTGAATTCTGGAATGTAAAGTGTGTAGAATTTAGTATGTTTAGTAGTGCAGACAGGCTTGCCTGCCATTGGTCAGTCAAACAGATAGCCCCGCCCCAAACTCACACCATTGGCTGAGCACATATTGCTGCTTTAAAAGTACCACAGAGCAGCAGTGTTTACACTTTTTAGAAGAATTTACCTCAGATGGTTTACTTAAAGTTGTCTTATAAGAAGAATCTTGACATATAATATAAAATAAACTGTAGGTTAGTGTTTTTTTTTAAACCGTTGAGCCTCTTCACCCTTATATTGTAATGACAGCAGAATCACAGCCCTCAATAATGTGTGTGGCCACATAAAGGAGATCCATAGCAAGTTGAGGGCAAGATGCCAGGCTGATATTTCCTGTCGGTGAGGTTCAAGATTAAAGGTCCGCTGGACCTTTTGTACCGGCCACTGTGCCTTTAAAAGATTCTGACCCCCAAGAGAGATCTCAGGTTACTCACTGCATTCAAATAGCCACTCTGTGTAATAAGGGTTAATTAGACTATTTAGACCTCAAAACTTGAGCGCTTTCCCCTCAAAGGGTTTCGCCCATTTTGATATCCGCATTCACATTTCATCTGGGATGCCAAAGCCCTTCTTTTGAAAGTCAGACAGGTTTGTGGGATTTAAACCACTGCCTTTGTTAGAGAGTCCTGGCCTGCCACTTTAGGATGGTGCTGGTTTAAAAACAACTATAGATTAGTAAGATTAGTCATAGATTATAGAGCATATCATGTTCACTCTGCTATTGTAACATCAAAAGTTCTTGAAGCTGTAGAATCTAGAAGTTCAGAAACTACTATACTATTAATTTCTGAGTGTTTTTTTTATTTCGTATTAGCTTATCCACAGGCAAGAATCTGTGTTTGTAAAGCTGCCCCAGGGCTAATGTGATTTGAGTAATGACCGCACAAGTAAGCCGCAAACCTTCGGGGAGCCCAAATTCGACTGGGGACCTGAGATGTGTACGGGTCATCAGATTGAACTAGACTTTTCCGGTCCCACTCTGCTCCACTCGCCCCCTTCTTCATCCTTGACTGGGATCAAACCAGGCAGTTATGGGCTTCTAAATCACGCCTGAAACCAGGAACAAAGGGTCAGATGGCTGTTGCAGAGATGACTATCTATTGTCTGACACTCAGTGCTATATACCAATCCAATTACTTAAGCTTGTTGCCACCTCTCATATTACAGTTCACCAATGCAGCAGACGCGAGTCCAGCCTGACAAGAATGTGGTGGAACAGATTATGTCCTTAATAAGAAAGCCCATGTGCTTTCACTGCAGGTTCTTGGATCTTGAACAACCTCTGACTAAGCTATTTAATTTATATCAATACGAATTTTATCTGTTGCCATTGGGCCTACAGTTAAATTCAAAGGTTTACATACACCTTGCAAAATGTTTATTATTTTACCAAAATACGAGGGATCATACAAAATGCATGTTATTTTTTATTTAGTACTGACATGAACGAGATATTTCCCATAAAAGACATTTACATATAGTCCACAAGAGAAAATCATATTTTTTCTTAATACTGTGTTGTTACCTAAATGATCTAGCTGTGTGTGTGTGTGTTTTTTGTTTTTTGGTTTGTTTAGTTCACGAGTCCCTTGTTTGTCCTGAACAGTTAAACTTCCCGCTGTTCTCTTTAGAAAAATCCTTCAGGTTCCACAAATTCTATGGTTTTTCAGCATTTTTGTGTATTTGAACCCTTTCCAACAATGACTGTATGATTTAGAGATCCATCTTTTCACACTGAGGACAACTGAGGGACTCATATGCAACTATTATAGATGGTTCAAACACTCACTGAAGGTGTTGGAAAACTATGCATTAAGAGCCAGGGGTGTAAACTTTTGAACAAAAAGAAGATGTGTAAATTTTTCTTATTTTGCCTAATTATCTTTTTTTTTTCATTTAGTACTGACCTTCAGAAGTTCAGAAGATACTTACATGTTTCCTAGAGGACAAAATAATTAAAATTTACCCTGATATTCAAATTCTATGCTCTTAGTGCATCGTGTTTTCTTTTGAAGCATCAGTGAGCGTTTGAACCTTCTGTAATAGTTGCATATGAGTCCCTCAGTTGTCCTCAGTGTGAAAAGATCAATCTCTAAATCATACTGTCATTATTGGAAAGAGTTCAAATACACATAAATGTTGAAAAACCAAACAATTTGTGGGACCTGAATGATTTCTCTGAAGAACAGCGGACAGTTTAACAGTCCAGGACACAAACAAGGGACTCATTAACTACACACACACACACACACACACACACACACACACACACAGGTTCATTTAGGTAATAACACAGTATTAAGAATCAAGTGTAACTTTTGAACAGGGTCGTTTTTTTTTTTTACAAAACTTTTACTTGTTACTTGTGGACTATATGTAAATGTCTTTTATGTGAAATATAAAGATATTCTGGTCAGTACTAAATGAAAATATCATGCATTTTGTATGTTCCCTCTTATTTAGGTAAAATGTAAGTCTTACAAGGTGTAAACTCAGTTGTATAATTATTATCATAATGTTTAACATTGTGGTGGTTGTAATGTATTCTATTGGAGTGACCAGAGGTCTGTCTAGGGATTTAAAATACACTGAGGATTTATGAAAGATCAATGCTGTGAATCTTCAAAGTCTGCACAGCTGGACAATGGTAAAACAGAACAGAACATTACTGGCAGACGATTTTACAGAAATCAAATGTCTCCCGGAAATAATGACGTACTAATGTTGATCCAAAAATAATACTGTTGTGCAACATGTTGTCAACATGTGACTGGACAGAGAAAAAGACAGAAAATGAATAATAGATGTATAAATTGTCTGTGTAGAGAGAGAGGGAGGGTAGAATATGAAAAAAAGACAGTAAAGGTCCTAGAAAGTGTTGCTTTGTTTTTTCAAGAAAGCTGCAATATGATATTTTTGGACATCTTGCATGGAGGTTCATAAAATGTAATTAATGTTATATACATCCTCATTTATGAAAGATTACTCAATTATTGTAGTTTAATTGTAATTTAAGAGTATTCATTTAAAGAGCAATCCTTTTTAGATTAATTCTAATTAATCACAGGATTTCTTATTTTTAAATAAACTCATAAAAAGTGGAAACATTATGAAAATTCTACTACTTCCAAGAACAATTCTTCAGAGTTGGTGCTACAAAAATGTTTCTTATTATTCTTATTATTGTCAATACTTAAAACAGTTGTATTGCATAATATTTTTTGTGAAAACAAAAAGAAAAGAAGGTTCAAAATAACATTAGCATTTATTTGAAATAGAAATATTTTGTAATGTTAGAAACATTACTGTCTCCTTTGATCAATTTATGCAGCCTTACTGAGACACCTCTTGAACTGTAGTACGAAAAGGAAAATTGACATTTTTCTAGAATCCATCTAATTGAAGGAACACCCATATTCAGATTTACAGTCAGGCAAACTTTATAAATAATGGACATTTTCATTTCAGTGCTTGTGTATATACTTTCATGTATGTTTATGTAGATCTTCATCTATGTGCTCTTTTAAGCTGTTTAATGACGTTGACAGTCTGATGGTACTTTGTGAGGATTGAGAGAACTGATGCTGACCAGATGACACAGTAAAGATGACACTGTAAAGGCAGTGGTATTTGTGAAAGTGAGAGATAGAGTGCTTCGGAACATCTTTCTGCTTAGAACTTCTCACTCACACTTTTAGAATATTTACACGTTCTGTTTACGTGACCAGCTTTTACTTACCAGGACCAGGACGGCAGAGACTGTGGGTGCTGAAATAAATATTATTTTCCCTTGGGATGTGGGACCTCCATTGTTATTTTCAACATTTATCTTAAACCGGCCCTTGAAATAAATAATGGAGATTTCATTGGTGACTGCGTGGGGTGGCAGATGAAGAAATCAAGCTCTAGGTCAAGTTATAGGTTTGGCTTTTCAGCTTTGACAAGGTCGATTCTTTTTTTTTTTTTTTTTATGGTTTTATTACTGCTTGGGGTGAAGTATATTAACTACGCATGGTAACTATAATCTTTTACCTGGATGACATGTTATCATACAAAGATCTTGACGTAAATTGTAATTATAAGCTTTAGGCAGTGGTAAAATAATGCTCCACTTTGATTACAATACAGTAAAACAAATACGACTTTCATTGTTGGATTATCTTAAGGGTATGGTAGTGAAACATTGGACTCTTTACTCAGCCGCATTCTCATTACGAGATTTTTAGAAGGGTCAGGACATCTGACCTCTGTAATTCTATTAAAAAAAAAAAAAAAAAAAAAACCCTGTTGGCGCCCATTGACCTTTTTCTTGTCAAAAGCAGGAAACAGGTTTGGCTGGTTAAGCACTGTAAAAAAACAATTTGTTGATTTTAATTTTAAGTTCAGTCGACTCGAAAAAAGTTTAGTTAACTTGAAATGTTACGTTTTACTAAGCGACAGCAGTGTATGGAAAAGTAGTAGGACAGTCAATACATCTGAAACCTTACCACAGTTAATGTGTTAATTTGTTATTTGTGATGTATTATTTTAAGTGTTTGTGACAAATAAGGTCTTGCTATGTGATATGTAATATAACACCTGTTCAGTGTTAGTCGCTAATATGAACACAGTAGTAATCAACTCTACTGTTTAAAAGGCAAAACATCTATCGTATAATTATTCCAGCACATAATTCATTAACTTATTTCTCAAAACCATGCTGTTCCTCATTATTTTGAAGAATTTCGTTATTACAATTATAGATTTTAGGCGATTATCTTTAATATTGAATCGGTTCAAGAAACAAACTGAACGATTTGGACTGATTTTGAAGTCAACAAATACATCATTACGGTTTTCGATGTAAAATTTGTCAAGAACTTGGATTAATATAATCACCACAGATCACATGATTGGAGGATTTCACAAGCAACAAGTAAGTAATTAAAATACACAAATTAATTGTAAACACGTTCACAGCTTGATCGAATGATGCTTATATTATGTGTTTTCACGATGTGTCATCATTCGGCACTGAATGTAAACAATGCCACTGAACCGAATGAAAGTCACATTTATTATGTTTTAGGCTGTACTAATCGGTCGGACCGGGAAAAACATTTGGTGTACTATAGACTGACAAAGGTTATAACAAATCAACACTGTAAAAAAAAAAAAGACAACGTAAAAAAGTAGGTGCTGCCTTAAAATTTTTATGTTTACTCAACTCAAATATCTACATTTTCATGTAGTACAACTTAACATTTCATGTTTACTAAGCTTAGGAAAAAAGTAAAAAAAAAAAAAACTCTCTGAGGAACAAAAAGCATTTTTGGTTGGTCAAACTGAACCAGGATTTCCAGGGCAAGAATCTTGGCAACATTCATATTACGCTAATATCTATTAATCTTTAGTTTGTCCGAACCTTTAGTTTGTCGAAATATTGCACCCTTTCCTGCTTACTAAGTCCTTCTCTATATGAATTAGCAGAACAACATATTCAGTAGTACATTTGTTTTTTAAGTACATCTGAGTATCGCCACTATGGCCACGCATTTGTGTATACTCTTACAAATAAAGGTGCTTCACGATGCCATAGAAGAACCTTTTTGTCTAAATGGTTCAATAAAGCATTGGTTCCCACTCTGTGGACCGCGATTAATCAGTGATCATCCAGGGGGGCCTCGAGATAGTTTAAAATTAATTTATTAAATTAATTTAATACAATCTGTAACGAGGGAAATATGTTGTGGCTCCTTTAAGAGAAAGCGCCATTCTGTGAACAGTCTGCAGCCGTATAAGCCACAAGCCGACGGTTTTACTTTTCATTTCTGTTGCTCTTTTAAGTTCTCTTCTTTTAATAAGTAACGCTGTTGCCAGGAGAATAAAGCTTGAGATGTGGAATGCGACCTGTGGGCGTTTTGGCTCTGCTACAGCTTGAGTTAGGCGAGCTATCACCTGACTCAGCGCGTTACAAATCCTATACTCATTTAATTTTTTTTTATTATTATTGTGTTAAATCAAAATGATCAAAATGCGACCTCTTGTGTTCTGTGATTGATTTCTTCAGACTGAGTGCAGCAAGCCTCATCGCACTGATAATTACAGACCAAACGGCGATTCGAAACTTCCAATCGCTGCATGCAAACTACATCTCTCGGCTGCATGAAGCAAACCGTTGCGCTAATGTAAAGGTAAAGATGATTCGAGTAGTTCTAACAACAAACGCGCACGTGCCTAATTTGTGACACTCCAATCCGAGTCGTACACGCATAAATCCGCTATTGATTCACAAACTATCACTTATTTAAGAAAAAGTAGCTATTCTGAAAAATGTCTGAAGTTAAGAATTAACTTTAAAACTTTAACTTAAGTTAGAATTGAGCAGAGGCTTTCTTTTTAAGGTTATAAAGTTTAGCTTTATTTTAAAGTTTGTTTGAATTTTGAGTTTTTTTTTATTTAAATAACATGCAGTAAAAGAATAATAAGGCAAAACAAATGGTTTTGTTAATAAAAAGGATTTAAAAATAAACACTTTTCTCTTTACTATGGAAGTACAGTATAAGAGGAAATGTCACGCATGGGGGGCCTTGCAAAATTGACCAGAGAAGGAGGGGGGCCGCAGAGTAAAAAAGGTTGGGAACCTTTAACATCTGAAGAACCTTTCTGTTTCACAAGTTTCTTTGTGGCGAAAGAAGGTTCTTCACATTATAAAAAGGTAAGATGGAGATGGTTCTTTAAAGAAACATTGACTGAATGGTTCTTTGTGGAACCAAAAATGGTTCTTCTATTACATCGCTGTGAAGAACCTTCTAAAGCACCTTTATTTTTAAAAGTGTAACTGACCAAATTGTAAAGTGCAAACCCTCGATATAACTCAATTCATTTTTTGTTTTTGTTGTGTAGGATGAGCACCCCACAAAGAATATTGGATATTTGCATTAATTTGGCATATTGTGCTATTTGAATCATTTGTTCTGTGACTAAAAGTGTCCCATAGAAGGGTTGTATTAACATAAAATGGTATTTCACTCAGAAGACACATGACAACCAGTGACATTCTGCATTAATTACCTCATACCTGGCATGACAGGTTTTCATAGCATTTAAGGACTACTTATATTTTCAACTGATTATTTGGATTTTATGTTTTCTCCGTCCACCCCTGAGAAACAGCCAAGAGGGAAGAGATGGACAGACAGATTGAGCCTAAATCTGCTTAGACGGTGTTATGTTGTATCGCAGTCTACATTGTTGCTGTTTGTCTGCCACAAGTGTATGACTTTACCCCCTGTGACGCCATAATGAAACAGTGACGTTGTTGAAGCCTTCTTTACCACCTGCACAGTACGTCAGTTTTGTAACAAATAGGGATCGAAGTTGGATTAGGGATGAGAACGAGCGTGTCTGTAGGTCTGTGTGTCATTAAGACACTAGGCCTGTGTGTGTGTGTGTGTCAGTCAAAATGGCATTCACTAATTCGTGTGTCAGTTGAGAACATGCTTATTAATCCAGAGTTTTGATCCGGTCATAGGTGGGGGCAGAGATGACTTGTGTTGCCTACGCACTCAGTGAGTCTGAGCCGATCATCCCTGCGCTAATGCTAATACGAGATACTGTCGTCACTTTCCCTCTCTGTGATTAGCATTAACTCTTTGTCACATACAGATGAAGAAGAAAAAATTAGGAAATATAACCAAATGACAGTAACTGTAACCAAAAGTGTTTTTAGACCCTATGCAGGTGGCTTCAGCCCTGATTTATCTAAGCATGCTTAAAAATCATTGTGGCACATTTGCAGCAGTGAGCTATAAAAGGTTATTTTAAAATTCTCATCATTTTTTTTAAATGTAGTTTTTGTTATATTAAATATTATACTTTTTCTTTAGTCAGTGGTGACAAATGTCAGAGATGCATACATCTGAAATATCACAATTACCAGTGTAAATCTACTATGGCAAAAAATACTATATTTTTCTTAATTTTTGTCAGAAAATGTTATTTTTATCCAAATGTAGCACATAGTTTAGTAGGGTCACATGTACAGAAGAGAATTATTATTGTATTGTATGATGACAGACAACTATTGTTATGTTGTGTTCACACATAATTTAGTCATGAATAAAAGTGAGAACTGCATTTTATAAGCAAAGTGAATCCAGATTAAAAGTCACAACATAGCGTAACAATAGTATTGTTCACAAAGCACAGGTTAACTGAACTAATCTGGAGTCACTTCGCTTATAGAATGCAGTTGTCACACATGTTCATAGCCAAGTAATGTATGAATACAATGTATCAATAATTCTGTTCACACAGCACAGGTTATTTAAACCCACACTCAAAATTTGGTTGTTAATCTGGAGTCATTTCGGTTATAGAATGCAGTTTTCACTCACATTCTTAGCTAAGTATATAAGAACGTAATGTAACAATAATTCTGTTCACACACCACAGGTTATTCAAACCCACTCTCAAAATTCAGTTTTTAATGTGGAGTCACTTTGATAATAGAATGCCATTGTCACTTACGTTCATAGGCAAGTATTGTATGAATACAATGTATCAATAATTCTGTATACACAGAACAGGTTATTCAAACCCACTCTCAAAATTCAGTTGTTAACCTAGAGTCACTTCGGTTATAGAATGCAGTTGTCACTCACTTTCATAGATCGGTAATGTACGAACATAATGTATCAATATTTCTGTTCACACAGCACAGGTTATTCAAACCCACTCAAAATTTGGTTGTTAATCTGAAGTCACTACATTAACAGAATGCCATTGTCACTCACGTTCATAGCTAAGTAATATATAAACATAATGTAACATTAATTCTGCTCACACAGCACAGGCTATTCAAACCCACTCAAAATTTGGTTGTTAATCTGGAGTCACTTCAGTTATAGAATGCAGTTGTCATTTATGTTCATAGCTAAGTAATGTATGAACATTATGTATTAATAATTCTATTCACACAGCACAGGCTATTCAAACCAGCTCTCAAAATTCGGTTGTTAATCTGGAGTCACTTCAGTTATAGAATGCAGTTGTTCATGGCTAAGTAACTTATGAATATAATGTAACAATAATTCTGTTCACACAACACAGGTTATTCAAACCCACTCTCAAAATGTGTTTGTTAATCTGGAGTCACTTTGGTAATAGAATGCAGTTGTCACTCATGTTCATAGCTAACATAATGTAACAATAATTCTGTTCACACAACACAGGTTACTCAAACCCACTCTCATAATTCTGTTGTTATTCTGAAATCACTTCGGTTATAGAATACCATTGTCACTTCATAGCCAAGTAACAATATCTCTGTTTACACAGCACAGGTTATTCAAACACTCTGTTCGGATTCAGTTGTTAATCTGGAGTCACTTTGAAATGCAGTTATCACTCCTATTCATAACTTAAATATATGTGAACATTACGTAACAATGGTCCTCACAAAAATTCACTTCGGTTATACCTCTATAAACGCTCTAAATCTAAACTGAATTGTGTGGGAACATAACATAACTTTAATACAGACTGACAACTGTATTCTGCATGTGTGTGAATCTAACCAGAGCATCCGCACAGACCTTAAATTCCCTGCTTACCGTTAGTCAGCAGAGGACAGAGAAACAAAAATGTTAAACTGATTAGTGAATGTTGGCAGGGGGAGGTGAACAAGTCAAATGACACACTGTTACTTCAGCGACAAGTGGGCCATCTCAAGTCCTGATGAATGCTCTCACTTTATGCACATAAGTGCCTGCTCTGTACATGCTTGAGCCGTGCGTGAAGGGTCGTATTAGCACAGCTGTGTGGGAAACCCATGTCGCCGCTAAAACCCCTCGTGCCCAGCATCCTCTGTGTCCCGGCTAACATTAGCGTGAGAGAGAGACCATCCACAGATGAAAAAAAAAGTGAGAGGGAAAGAGGAAGGAAAACAAGTGTGGAACTGCTGGCACTGTGATCGCAATGTTAGGAATGGAGATGATTGATGTGACAAGGGAATGGATAGGAGGAAGTGGGGAGCGCTCGCTTGTATCTCTCTGCACGCACTGAAACAACATAAGCTCACCCACACCGGCCCCCGAGACGAGAATTCTGCGGGACTTTGGGAGGGTTCCACTTCACTAGCTCAGGGTGCCATGTGACAGATTCTCAATGAGGTGGAACTGTGTCCTCCTTGGACAGGAAATGACTTGCTGGGCCTCGTGAGGCTAATTATTCACATTTCCCATCCACAGGAAAAGGGGGTTTTGATTGACTTTATCAAGCACTTCCGCTGCTATTTCCCTTTTGGTTGTCCTAATTCTTTCATCCTCTTCCAAGTCACCTTCAATTTCATAAAGATTACATTACATATATACAGTCAAACTAAACACTATTCAGAGAGCAGACATAATTTTTACTAGTGGGTACAGGACACTATAGTTCATATATGTAAGTGAGGAGAGCAAAATAAAGTAAACTGTGACATATTATACCCAAAAATTCTTCATACAGTGGACTACTGTGAAATGTATAAAAATTTGACTAACAATTTGATTTGACACATTTGACACCTGACCATGTTTTGTTACATACACTATATTGGCAAAAGTATTGGAACACCCCTTTCTAATGAACAAGTTTGACTACTTTAGTAATTTCCATGAGTACTAATCTTAATGTTTAAGCATAATGATATTCTAGGGAATTGACTTGTACATACACTATATGAACAAAAGTATTTGGACACCCCCTTTAGAACAGTAAAAGTCACTTCCAAAACTGTATCAACAAAGAGGGAAGCATAATTTGTGTATTTAAAAACTGTATTTCCATCTCTGTTGCTTCAGATTTGTAAGTGTCTAAAATGACTATACCCATATGCACAAGTCATTGGTGTTTGTTCAGAGTTTTTGTCTCAAGGTCTGCATTTAAAATCACACCAGAGGTGTTCAGCTGGGATTAGGACTTGGCTTTATGCAGACCAGTCAAGTTCTTTCACACTGACTGAATCAAACATTTCTCTGTGAACCTTGCCTTATACACAGAGGCATTGTCACGTTAGAAAAAAGGGTCCTGTCCACACTTTTGCTAAAAAATTAGAAGGACACAATTCCCTAGAATATCAATTTATGCTTAAACATTAAGATTAGTACTCATGGAAATTATTAAAGTAGTCAAACCTGTTCATTAGAAGGGGGCGTCCCAATACTTTTGGCAATATAGTGTACTGTTCTATCAAAGTTATCTGACATTATCAAGATGAATTTGTTCTGTGACAGTTTATTAGAATTTTCTAAACTATAGTGAAAACTGGTAATGTGAGATTTTAACCATATACATATCATTATAGTATCAATATGCATAAAAATATTGCACAGTTTTGCTAATTAGCCCCATGACAACCTCCTAAATGTGTCTCAGGTGGCAAAATTGTGTCTGTGTGCATAAACAAATCAAAGCTAGATTGAATAACATCTTGTTGCTGGTGCAGATCGCTAAAAGCAAAACCTTTTACTTTCACTGGGTCTGTGAGGTAGTTGCCTGTGTAAATGTTGGCTCAGTGGCGTTTGTGTTCTTTCCCCCAAGTATGTTTACACAGTAATGGCTCTGCTTCCAGTGAGAGAGGTGTAGCTAATTAACTTGAAAACACGTTGTTAAACTGTCAGCGATCACTGTTTGAATGCTCCACTCTTTGCTTTAAAGCTGGAAGGAAGTTACGGATTTCTTTGAGGATGTAGTGAGAGTAGTTGATACTAACCCAGTTTGCTGCTCACCCGCCCTTCTGCCCCATTTAGCAGCTAGCGGTGGGAGGCATGAGAACTGTCAAACAAACTTGCCTTCTCATCTCCTGATTTGTGTGAAGAAATGCAGCCCGGTGGCCTGTAAACTGATAATCTGAGAAAAAGGGCAGAAACAGATGCTTTAATATCTTGTTCATGCTAAATTTGTCATAAAAGTGTTTACAGTATAAAGTAGAGGGCATATTGGTTTAAAGCTCTCCTTCAGCACATCATTAAACAGATAGCGCCTCTTGAAATACTCGTTTCAAATTGAGATTATAAATAATCCCTATAAATGTCAACAGTAAAAGCACATGTTATAAATCATAAACATTTATCTAATTGTCAAAGGTATGTATTTATTAAATAATGTCAGTCTAAGAATTTTCATGGACTCTTTTTGTTTGTACCTCTACTCACATTCTCAATGCTGAAGAAGAATATTACGATTTATGAAAGATAAATGTTTATCATTGCTACAGAAATAAAAGGATGCTGTTGTTTTTCATTTAAAGGGATAGTTTACCCAAAAATGAAAGTTCTGCCATTAATTACTTACCCTCATGTCGTTCCAAACCTGTAAGGCCTTCATTCATCTTTGAACACAAATTAACATATTTTTGGTGAAATCCGAGAGTTTCTGACCCTACATAGACAGCAGTGCAACTACCACGTTCAAAGCCCAGTAAAGTAGTAAGGACATTGTTAAAATAGTCCATGTGACAGTAGTTTAACCTTTATTTTCTGAAGCTATAAGAGTACTTTTTGTGTGCAAGGAAAACAAAAATAACGACTTTATTCAACAATTTCTTCTCCTCCCTGTCTATTCTCGTAGCTTCATAAAATTAAGGCCGAACCACTGATGTCACATGGACTATTTTATCAATGTTCTTACTACCTTTCTGGGCTTTGAACACGGTACTTGCGTTGCTGTCTATGCAGGGTCAGAAAGCTTTGGATTTCAACCAAAAATAACTTAATTTGTGTTCCAAAGATGAATGAAGGTCTTACGGGTTTGAACAGACATGAGGGTTAGTACTTTTCATTTTCAGGTGAGCTATCCCTTTATGAAGGGGAAAATGATGATATTTTATTTAGGAAGTTAAAATAAACAAACAAACAATTGATTTTATACCAGCAACCTCCAAATTCAGGCATCATCACATGAAAAAGTTTTATTTCCTTCATGTCAAATTTGCTGTTACTGTATCACAGAAAATCTACAACTAATAATTGAACACGAGTAATGAATTGTTTCTCAGGGCTAGTGTGTGTCCTTAATGACCTTATGAAATTAAAATTCTGGCTTTTAGTAAATGTGTATTCATTTTGAGGCCATCTTTGTGTCAGTGTACTATTTATTATATGCGTCAGTATATTTATTGAAAATGTCATGTCTTTCCCAGGAAAACAGCCAAAAATATTGATGACTAATCTTGCATTCACAGTCATATCCATTTTTTTCCCACAAAAAACACCTGTGACTGACTAGCAACAATTAATAACACTCATTTATATCACTCATCAAATCATACAAATCATTATGGTTACTTAAAGTACGATTTTCTAATTAAAAATGGGAAATATTGATGATGTGTATACACTGAAACGGAATATTTACTTTTGGTCTTTAATCGTTGACAGAGTATTTTTGCAAATGACACAAGATTGTTTTCTTATTTTCTGTGGAAACTTCTGCGAGGTGGAAACTCTTAAGTTTGCTGTTGTAAAGCTATTAAGGCTAAGTGCTATGAACTTCATATTGCTGCATCTGCTAGTATGCTTTGTGGCTGGGGAAATACCCATAAGCCTTTGCGAGTGAATAATTTTAGAGTGTGCAAATAATGACTATTTAGAATTAACAGATGTTGTAGCCGTGTTTACTGCTTTTGACTTTTTGTAGAGAGTTTTGTTGTAAAGACTTGTGGTTTATTCACAGTCGATGTTAAGGTGATTAGTGTTTCGTTTGGTAAATTTGGATCCTGCTTAGTTAAAAGAATTTCTCGCCTGTGACCAAAAAAGTACATTTTGTTTTATTGCGGAATATCACGGAAAAGAAAAACCCACAATCTGGTCATACGTTACATCAACACCCTAGTTAGTAAAACACTGCATTGAGTCAACCTGAGGTATTTTACTGTGTGGGTTTAGGTGCACCACATGTGGTTAATTTATGAAAGTTTGAAAGTTAAATTGCTCATGAAAAGGTTGATGTTCTTTTCTGGATTGGATAGCTTAATCAACCATTATAATAGAGTTTGTCCAACAACTAGGATTTTTTTTTTTTTTTTTTAACAGCGTATCTCGCTCTGAAACTGTAACATATTATCAGTCGACAGACGTTGAAGCCGGGTGAAAATATTGATGCTGGCGGAGTGAAGGAGCCTCTAGCAGGCCATGACGTAGCGGTTTTTCCATGACACTTCTGATGATTGTTTCCAAATGGTCCTGTCAGTATTAATAAATCTAACATAGACATTCCATTTAGTTTCAAAGTAAACAAAATCTTTTTCTATCCACACGGCTCATATGAACACATAAAGCAATAACTTCAAGTGGCCAAGGCAGCATTGTAAGATGATGTATGTTTTTATGTGTGAGGGGTTCTTTCCTCCTTTTCTTTTTTCATGCGTTCTCCCTTTTGTGGAATGTATGAAGCACTGGAGGAGGGTAAAATCAGATTGATACTGTTTTCTTAACTTTACAAATGGCAAAATCACACTGTAATTTAAAAGAAGCAAGTGTACCAGTAAAGTCAGCTGTAGAAACATCTAGCAGCCTGGCCTAATGCTAAAATAATACTGATTTGTAACTTACAGCCAGGTGTTTATCCTATTGTCCCCAAAGATGGAGAATTTAGATTTTATATTTTTATTGTTAACCACACCAATTTATTTAGTTACCATTAGGTGACTGCATATACATGCCCTGTGATCCGTTTCGAGAAACAGAATCCAATAGAGAATGACTACTGAATCTCTAAGGGCTTCAGGAAGTGCACACTTCCATGAAGTGTATCAACAAATGTTTCATGCTGAACCGATGAGCCTGTTCTTCCTGCCTTCATGACAGATTGATGTTAAAAATGTGTTTTGTTAAGTGTAAATTGCATGTGCACTGATGCATAACCAGTGAAAAAATTTGAATGCTCAAATCTGCATTTGGGAGTTTTCACCGCAAATGTTTGTTTGATATACTGTTGAAGTCAAAAGTTTACATACACCTTGCAGATTCTGTGATCATACAAAATGCATGTTATTTTTTTATTTAGAACTGATCTGAATGAGATATTTCACATCAAAGTAGTTTGCATATAGTCCACAAGAGAAAATAATAGAATTTATTTAGTTGAAATAGTTATTTAAAAAAATTACCCTGTTCAAAATTTGTTCATGAATCCCTTGTGTGTTCTGAACGGTTAAACTGCTCGCTGTTCTTTAGAAAAATCCTTCAGGTTCCATAAATTCTCTGTTTTTTCAGCATTTTTGTGTATTTGAACCCTTTTCAACAATGACTGTATGATTGTGAGATCCGTCTTTGAGATCCAATGCATTAAGAGAATTTGAAGATGAGGAGAAATGTAACTTATTTTGTCCTCTGGGAAACATGTAAGTATCTTGTAGCTTATGGCAGTTTGAAATGGAAAAAAAAACAACAACAACAAAAAAGAGAAGATATTTAGGCTAATAATAAAAAAAATAAACAAATAAAAATAATCTTCTTTCTGTTCAAAAGTTTACACCCCTGGCTCTTAATGCACAGATTTTCCTTCTGGAGCATCAGTGAGTGTTTTAACCTTCAGTAATAGTTGCTTATGAGTCCCTCAGTTGTCCTCAGTGTGAAAAAATGGATCTCAAAATTATACAGTCATTGTTGGAAAGGGTTCAAATACACAAAAACTGCCCAAATAGGTATTACCAATGCTTCTTAAACTCCAAAGAGAATTCAGATATCTTTACTGGTGAACTATGCTTTGAAGGAATGTTGGATATTTGTGATTGTCAAGTTTATTTATACAGCGCTTTTTTAACAAGTTGTGTCAAAGCAACTTTACCGTATTAAAGTACAGTAGTATTGTAATCAAAACTTTATGAAGTTTGGCTATTTTGTTTTCCACCTATGATCTGGCTTGAAAAAAGGCTGAACTGGGATGATATAAGAGAGAAAAAAAAACATAAGAAGCGTAGCAGTCAGAGAACAGCTGAAACTTGATGCCGCGTAAGACAGATAAGAGCTAAAAGAAACAACAGAGCGATGTGAAAAGTACAGAAGGTGAAATGTGTGCTAATGAAGCTGTTGGAATGTTGATGAGAAAACATCTGTTTTAAGAGCTACGTCATCTGAAAGGCTTGTTCTCTAATTAGGAGTAAAGTGTTAGATCGAAGTAGAAAAGTGTGGCATAAAAATTCCAGATAGCTCAGTGATGTTTGTCAAAGATGAGACGACAAGAGACATGAGGTCTTAATTAAGCAGTACAGCAACAAATAGAAAGCAAGAATACACTTTGTAAAAAAAAAAAAAAAAAAAAAAAAAAGCTTTGTCAACTCTGCATCCATAATTTAATTTCAACATAAAACACTAGACACTTTGTCAAGCAATAAACATTGTTAATTATGCATCAAAGATTGTATTTAACATTAGTGACATGGGAAAATTCTTGGTTTTCTTTGGTTATTTTTAAAACATGCAGCCAAGTCATTTTACT
The DNA here is from genome assembly GCA_033026305.1 of Cirrhinus molitorella. Lineage (NCBI taxonomy): Eukaryota > Metazoa > Chordata > Actinopteri > Cypriniformes > Cyprinidae > Cirrhinus > Cirrhinus molitorella. The sequence continues at coordinate 32,707,458 of CM065126.1, read as the reverse complement.
TGGTGGCAGTCTTTGTAATGCCCCCCAGTCATCTACCAATCTTTTTGACAGCTCTTATCAACTTAAAAGGGGAAAGACTGAAATTTCTAAAACTGTTTGTTAGTGTTTACTTTAAGTAATTTATATCAGGAATGAAATCTAATAGTTACAAATTATACTCTTTAGCTCAAAGCAAGCATAAAAAGGAATGCACATTCTGATTTTTTTCTTTTCTTCCTTTTATCTTTCCTTTCCTTTCCTTTCCTTTCCTTTCCTTTCCTTTCCTTTCCTTTCCTTTCCTTTCCTTTCCTTTTCATCTCATTATTTTCTTTTCCTTTCCTTTTTCCCTTTTTCCTTTCCTTTCCTTTCCTTTCCTTTCCTTTCCTTTCCTTTCCTTTCCTTTCCTTTCCTTTCCTTTCCCTTCTCTTGCCATCCCGTCCCTTCCCTTATACTTTTTCCATTCCTTCTCTTCTCTTCTCTTCTCTTCTCTTCTCTTCTCTTCTCTTCTCTTCTCTTCTCTTCTCTTCTCTTCTCTTCTCTTCTCTTCTCTTCTCTTCTCTTCTCTTCCATTCTCTTCTCTTCTCTTCTCTTCTCTTCTCTTCTCTTCTCTTCTCTTCTCTTCTCTTCTCTTCTCTTCTCTTCTCTTCTCTTCCCGTCCCATCCAATCCCATTGCTTCCCTTTTCTTTTCTTTTCTTTTCTTTTTCTTTTCTTTTCTTTTCTTTTCTTTTCCCTTTTTCCCTCTTGCCCTTTCCTTTCCTTTTCTCCTTTCCTTTCCTTTCCTTTCCTTTCCTTTTCCTTTCCTTTCCTTTCCTTTCCTTTCCTTTCCTTTCCTTTCCTTTCCTTTGCTTTCCTTTCCTTTCCTTTCCTTTCCTTTCCTTTCCTTTCCTTTCCATTCCATTGCTTATACTTTGCTTATGCTTGCTTATACTGTTTCCTTTCCTTTCCTTTCCTTTCCTTTCCTTTCCTTTCCTTTCCTTTCCTTTCCTTTCCTTTCCTTTGCCCATCTCTTTCCCTTTTTCATTTTTACTTCCCCTTTTCCCTTCCCTTTTCTTTCTTTTCCTTTAATTCCATTCATTTCTCTACAAGTGGTCAACCTCCATACCTTATAAAGTCTCTGGATGAGCTGTGTAAATAAAATATGGTAAATTCAAGTTTAAACATTCTTGTAATTCATTCAGTACTGAGTAGCTGAATATAGTGTAAAATAAGTAAGAGGTCCAGTCTTTTGTGAGTTCCTACTTTAGTGGAATGTTCCAAATCAGTCACTCACGATGTCCACTCTAGCAGTTAGAAAACAGCTGTCTGTATAGGGAGTAGACAGCGAAGCAGTTTCGGAATAACTGTTTGTAGTTTTAAAATGATTCTTTTGGCAAAGAAACAAGGTACACTGAGGTCAGAAAAACTCCTCTGCCAACCTGTCCTTTTAATTTGAGCCACCAATCAACCCACTCACACAAACTAAAGTGTAGCCAGGAGAACATCTTGTTCAGTCCTGCTTGGATTGGAAGTCAAATCTTATCATGCCACCATCCACCAGAAGAGAGCCAGAAGGCACACGTGTGGTGTGAAAACGTGCTCTTCAGGGTGAATCCTCTGCAGCAGGTTGACATGCAGGCGGTATGAAGTGTGACATGAAGGAGCCTGTCTATCAGTTGCTCTGTTGGCAGTCATTAAAAGAAAATGCCATGCTGGAAAGTTACAGGGAATTTGAATCACTGACTCTGTTTGTCCGTAATGCAGTGATGGACGGAGCAAATTTTGTTTACTGTATTGGACCTAGACAGGGATTTGCCCGCTGGGAATTCTGTCCGCTCTTTTATTTCTTTTCCCTCATCCCTTGATAATTTTATTTGTAGTAATTTCATCAGAACTTGAGTAGCTGTTTGTAAATTTTATGTTTTTGCTCCATGCCTGGGTGTGTATGTGGCTGGTTATGATCATAAAATTAGGCTGACATCATATTGAGTTATAAAGCATGACTGCTGGGCAGAAATTACTTTCCTTTTAAGCAAAAACGTGCTTTGGGGGGGATCTTACATTTAAGTTATTTTATGTTTAAATGAATAACTTTAATCTTCAGAATTTAATCGTATAAACACTGCCTCATTTGTAGACTACTTTCAATTAAATCCAAGATTAAGTAATTAGCTGAATTAGTCATTGTAATCACACTTGCTTTTAATAACACACTGGGTGGAAACTGTGACATGTGAGACAGCCATTAAGACTGAAGAGGTCTGCAGGACTTGTTCCTTGTTCCTATAAAATCCTGTTTCAGCCTGTGACATTTACCTCGTGTACAAACCACTGAGAACAAGGTTGCACGAAAGCTTCTGAGGTTAAACTTTTTAGTGATAGAACTTAAAACAGATTTCATTTCAGCATTTTGTCTTATTTTATAGCTGATATGAGGATTGTAGCAGAGTGTTGATTTTAAGATAGGACACACATTTTTTGGAGAGTTTGCAATCCGCTCAGTGATAATATCAGTGATCAGAGAGATTGCCTTTATTTCCAGTAAAAACTGTGTATAATAATACTAGTTGGTTTTAGCACTGTATTTTTTTTATCCTCAGTTAGGTTTTTTCTTGCCATGTTGGTTACTTTTTTTTTGTTCTTTTTATTTTTGTTAGATTTATGCTTGAATATACAAATGAAAGAAATAAATAATAGCATAGATAAGCTGAATTTTTAATATACCTTAGTCTGGTTAGATACCGTATTGAATTTAATGCTGGTGAAAACGAGGCTGTGAGGGATAGACTTACAGTCTTTACAATGGTACACACTGTATTAAGATCCTAGATCATGTAATTTTCACAAATCTTGTAAACAACTTTTTAAACTAAACTGTTTTTGTCTACTGAAAGTTTTTTTTCCGGAAAGACTTTCGCCATCTAAACAGTCAGTTTAACAACAGTACAATCCATTGATTTATTCCTAACAGCCTTGTTTTCAGTCCTGTCAAAAACGAAACATGGTGTTTTGCTTCTGAAGTAAATATCTTATTTAAAAGATTTTAAAATTTTTTAAACGTTAACATGATTGCTCTTTAGAAACCAATGGTGTTTTGAAGATGTCTACCCTCGGCTACCTGAAATCTATCCGCTCTTTACCACAGTCTCCTTTCAGAAATTCCCCAAATTAATTCTGGCTCAATTAATCCTGAAGCGGCTCTCATTGGACAGCAATCATTACGCTCTGATGATCTTAAGGCCATTGTCATTGTGGCACTTGAAGGAATCTTTTGTGAACGGAAAGAATAGGGGGCAAATCAATGAAGCTGCAGAACAGAGCCAGTGAGGTGTGTGTGTCTGTGTATGCGTGTGCGCCTGTGGATAGTGTTTCGCGGTCCAAGCAACCCTGAGTGGCGTTGATTGACGTACAGAGTGAAAGACCCTAAACCCTATAGCTTTGATGATTGAAATGAGATGGGTATCATTTATTTGACAAAGCTTGGGTAGTGATTTGTGTGTGAGAGAGCTCTACGTTGCTGTTATCACTCTTTTTCCCTTTGGACTTGACTGACAGTTGTCATCCTGTTTGAACTTGTTCATGCAAATTATATATAAGAGTTATTTGAATTAAAAATAAATTAAACTACAAATTCTGACAATTTCTGACTTTTTTGCTCAGAATTGCATGATACAAACTCACAATTCAGTTTTTTTTCTCAGAATTGCGTTATACAAGCTGTTTTTTTTCAGAATTGTGTGATACAAACTTGCAATTCAGACATTTTTTTTCTCAGAATTGTGATACAAACTTGCAATTCTGACCTTTTTTCTCAGAATTGCGTGATGCAAACTCACATTTCTGACTTTTTTTTCCTCAAAATTGGGTGATACAAATTCACAATTCTGACTTTTTTTTTCTAATTGTTTGATACAGACTCGCAATTCAGACTTTTTCTCAGAACTGAGTGATACAAGCTCGCAATTCTGACTTTTTTCCTCAAAATTGGGTGATACAAACTAGCAATTCGGACTTTTTACAGAATTATGTGACTTTTTTCTGAGAATTGCATGATACAAACTCACATTTCTGACTTTTCTAGAATTGCTTGATACAAACTCACAATTCTGACTTTTCTTATAATTGCGTGATACAAGCTCGCAATTCGGACTTTTTCCTCAAAATTGGGTGATACAAACTAGTAATTCTGACTTTTCACAGAATTGTGTGAAACAAACTTGAAATTCTGACTCTTTTCTCAGAATTGCATGATACAAACTCACATTCTGGCTTTCTCTAGAATTTCTTGATACAAACTTACAATTACGACTTTTCTCATAATTGCATGATACAAGCTTGCAATTCTGACTTTTTTCCTCAAAACTGGGTGATACAAACTAGCAATTCTGACTTTTTTCTCAAAATTGTGTGATACAAACTCACAATTCTGACTTTTTTCTCAGAATTGCATGATACAAACTTGCTGTTCTGACTTTTTCTTCTAATTGTTTGATACAAATGACCAATTCCGAGTTGAGTATCAATCTTGTTTTCCCCCTCAAAATTGGACTTTATAACTCGTAATTGCAAGTTTATATCTCACAATTCTGAGAAAAAAGTCAGAATTGCATGAAAAAAAAATCTGAATTGCAAGATATAAACATTTGAGAGAAAAAAGTAAATTGTGAGTTTTTATACAACCTTTTTTATTCAGTGGTGGAAAGGGGCTTCCATATCTACATATATATAACTGAATACTAACAGAATAATTCCTTAATATGTGCTATCAATCACTGAGCCGACTGACTGGACACCCTTTATGAACCGTGATGCATGTAGACCATGTAGATGTGACAGATTCTCTTGATTGACAGCTGGCCTCTGCAGTGCTCTGCATGTGAATGCACACCCCCACAGTCTGGGCCACAATGACGGGCTCCAGAGCTCTCTGTCTGGCCTCTAAACCTTTGGCCTCTCATGGGGCACATGCAGCCTTTCTTTCCCCCTGGAGTCCACTGCATGGATCCCTGGGGCTCTGTGTGGCAGGCGTAGGTTCTGAACATGTGTTTGAGAGAGTGAGAGAGAGAAGAACGAGTGAGGCCCCTGATCCCAGCTTCCCCCGCAGGGTATCTGTGTGGAAACAGAGTGTGTAAAGTCTGGAGAAAGACAAGAGCCCACTCAGACAAATGTCACGAATTTCACTGACAGACCTTCAAGTGGCTTTTCAAGTCTTTTCTTTCTTTCTTTCTTTCTTTCTTTCTTTCTTTCTTTCTCTTGTCTTGACAGTGCAGTGCATGTTAATTTTTTATTGTTTTTTTTTAAAGGAAGTTGGATTTTATTTTCTCTGGCCAAATTTAAGGTCTGTATGAAGGGATAATAGGAAAATCAGATGGTGGTCTTTTACAGTAAATGTTGCCAGTATAGTGGAAGTGCTGTGTGAGGTGGGGCTATATTGTTTGCGTGAATGCTGGAGACGAGCGTCTCATTGTCATGTCTTTTTAGGTGGACGTCTGTTTTCACAGCTGATGCCTTTTGCTCAACAGGGAAATATATGGTGTTGTTTGTTATTCAGAGATAGTCCTGGTGCTTTAGTTGAAGTTCATATTTATTTTACAAAGGAAATATGTCAGCGCTGAGCCAAAACATCATTTTTATTCATGTACAGTCTCAATCATGCAAATGCATGCCCAGCCACAGATATCAGCGATGAAGCAGGTTTCTCATTAAATCATTTCCAAAGGGTGTATTTTAGTTATGGGCTTATGCATTCTTTTCATATTATGTAAGCATGTATTTTTAACACAGAAAAAAATATAGACATCACCTCTATTTTTTTTTTCTCAAAGTTTTTTCAAAAAACTTAGTTAGAAAAGCATCCATAATCATTGCATGCAGTTCACATCTCTGTGCCATGCCCCTATTCTTGGTGCTGAGAGATTTAATCTTGGGCAAAATTCCAAAACGAAATAGAGATAGACCATGAGTAATGAACATTCACAGTCAATGTCAAATGGTGTGGGAAAAAGCATGTTTGCTCTATGATGCACATTCATTCTCATTTTTTTTTTTACTAGCAATGTTTTACACATGTATTGTATTCATATTTTTCATATATTTTTCTACATGTACAGTCTTACTAATACAAGAAATAATGAATCTTTGTGTTTTGAGTACCGCTGACTGCTCTGTCAGTCATTTTGGATTACACATGTCATGTTACTGCCATGGATATAATTTTACATGCATGTAATTTTGACAAATGTTGGCTTTCTGTCACACCTATTCATTTGCTTTTGTAATACAGAGCAACATCTAATTTTCTCTCTCTTTTTTTTTTTCCAGTGAGAAACAGAAGAACCTCCTCCAGATGTACCTGTGACATAACAGTCCTGTAATTCAGATGAGTATATTTTTATTCTATCACATCACTAAGGTGGTGCATGTTAATTTTAAATAGTTTTTTTTATTGGTTACAGATGGTGTGAAGAGTGCAACATTTCCACTGCAATTAGCAGTGTTCTGTTAGAATGGCTGAGGATCAAAAATGTTGCAGTAGATTGTCTTGTGCATAGTTGTAAAATTACTGTTTATCTTCTTGATCACTGTTTTCACACATTTTCAGCAGCTTGTATGTAATGGCAGATTCAAGTTTCATTCAACGGTATGCACCAGTTATTTTCCATTCACCTACTTATTATCTAGGATTATAGGTGTTATTTTATGTGATGGCTGAATCATCAAAAAGATTTAGCTGGTTGATTTCATCTATACAGTATACTACTACTACTATTATTATTATTTTACCTGGCATTGTCATGGGGCATTGCTGGTTATAATTTTCACAGTGAGAGTAAATTCACTGCAACATTTTAGCAGTTTCAACATGCCAGCTAACAGGAAATGTACTCAGGTATGAAAACACAGACTTAGTGAAGTTAGTGAAGTTGTTTTGTCTATTTCTTTACTATAATCAATGATGCCTTTCACTAAGATTGTAAAAAAAAAAGAATCATAAAAAAGTAGAAATGCTTCAGTGAAAACGTATAATTCTGTTAATTATTTAAAGGGGTCATCGGATGCCCATTTTCCACAAATTGATATGATTCTTTAGGGTCTTAATGAAAAGTCTATAATATACTTTGGTTAAAAATTCTCAATAGTAGTGTAAAAAAACACCCTTTTACCTTGTCAAAATCAGCTCTGCAAAAAATCAACTGATTGTGTATCACGCTGACAAGAAGCTGAGAATGGCTTGATTTGAAAAAGGATCCATTTTTACAGATTAAATAAAAACCACTGGGTGGATTTTTATCATTATAGGGCAGAAACACTGCCAACACACATTTATTTTTAAACAACATGCAAAAGTGAACGTTGCATCCGATGACCTCTTTAAAGGAATAGTTCAGCCCAAAATTATTATTATTATTATTATTTATTTTTTTTTTTTCTGGAAATGTACTCATCTTTAGGTATAAATGAGTTTGTATCTTCATTAAAACTTTGCATTACATCACTTGCTCATCAATGGATCCTCTGCAGTGGATGGGTGCCGTCAGAATGAGAGTCCAAATAGCTGATAAAAACTTCACAATAACCTAAAAAACTGTGTTTGTGAAACAAATTGATCATTAAGATGTTTTTAACTTCACACTGTTGTTTCTGACTAAAACGTCATCACCAACAAAACAGTTGTTTTATCTGAATCAGGAGAGAATTATGCACACATCGAGTGCTGTTTAAAAATGAAAACAGTTCTAAGAAATATGTCAGTGGATTTTGATGTGAGAGGATGGCATGGGATGGACTTTTTTGGAGGAAGCATTACCATTGATAAACCAAAATTGCTGTTAAAATCGGTCTTTTGTTCACAGAATTAGTATTCTCCATACGGTGAATGGCACATATAGGAGATAGGGAATGATTCAGACAGTGTAAATATGCTTTCCATTGAGTCAAATGAAGTCTGGTCTCTGTGTTGCACACAGTCTTCTCTGGTCCGGAGAAATGTTAGCATGGAATGGATCATATGCTTGAGTCAGTGTAGACCATAAAACATACTGGACCCATTTGAATTCTACACAGAATGGTCTATTTTATAGCGATATGGATGAGATTGTGGCTGTCAAATGCAGCTGAGCTCAATGGCTCTGGCTCAAACTGTAATATAAACAAAACGCTATTGGCTATTTAAGGCGAGACACTGCAGGTGAATAAGGTAAAAAACAAAAAAAAACTAATAGTTATCATCTTACTTACATTTTTTGTATTACAAGTTTTCTAAAATGCTAGGTTTAAATATGCAAATGAGGCATTATTTAATGAAATATGCACTAATTTCAAAATTCTTGTTTTTCAAATTTAATTTAAATTTTTTTTTTTGGCATATTAGAGTCAAATGTTTTTACAGAGGGAATTTTGTGTATGTCATTTTGTCACTCCATAATTCAGAAAATACAGGAATAAATATGTAAAGTTTGGTGTGCAAAGTGCTACTGAAGTAGAGATTTATGGCTCAGTGTAGGAGAAAAAACTAATTTTGAGAAAACGACCTTTAAAAAATATGTATTGTAATTTAAATCTAATGACACAAATAGATAAAGTGCTATAAAAGAAACACTTAACACTGTCTTTTGGATGTTTTACTTCCACTAGTCTGAAAAAACGAAAAAGGCGAAAATCTCAAACTTGACAGGTGACTGAAAAAACTGTTTTTGCCTGCAGTGTCTCGCCTTAAAAAAGGGGGTGGGACTGCTTTATATATCCTGTTTCAGTTGAAATTACATCAACACATTTAGTTTTGAAGATTTTAAGTTGTTTAATCAATGTTTATTGGATTGTCTTTAGTTTAGGTTTATTAGCCATGCTTTATGGAAAGGCCAATTTTGATGAGTTCTACAGAGGTGGCCAAAATTATTAGAACACTAGTATATTCACCAGCTACAAATACAGTTATTCCTATATTTTGCTGTAGTGTGTCCGTAGGAAATATTAGTTTACATTTCTAAACATTTGCAGAAAAACTGTGGCAACATCTCCAAGATGCTTCAAAGCTGAAAAACTATGCGCAGTATACCTAGGGCAAGAGCTGCTTTAAGTGCAAAGGATGGTCACACCAAATGTTGATTTAATTTAGTTAAGAGACGTTGATTGATAAAGAAAATCTATTTATGAAATTGTTATTACAGCATCCTCATTTGACAGCATTTTTACACTAGTGCCTAAAACTTTTAACAGTACTGTTTGTAGGTAGGTTCTTGAAGCATCTTGCCACAGTTCTTCTGGATTTAGTCTGTCTCATTTTGTTCTGTTTCTTCATGTTATTCCAGACAGACTGTTGTCAGACTCCTTGTGCAAACAAAAATCTCACTGGATTATTATAATTAATGGCAAAATAAATGTTTGGAAATGTAAACTGATATTTCCTATTGACACACTACATCAGAAAATAGAAATAACTGACATCAAACCATTTTTTAGCTGGTGAAAATACTAGTGTTCTAATTTTTTTTGTCCACCACTGTAATCATCACATTTTAAATACAGATTTTAGTATAGAATTCCATTAGGGTATGGATTTCCCTTTTTTTTTACTGTAAATTTAACATGTTTTTAGACAGTGTTTGTTCATTTCACAAACACAGAAAGTGTCTTACTGCAGGAGAGAGTCTGTAACACTGTTTCCCTTGTTTCTGCCGTTTGCAGACACACACAGCCAGACAGCGCCTCATCCTTTGGCTTTTTTTCCTCCTTTTCCTCGTTTTCTGATCATTAGGGGAAGTCCCGTTGAGTAATGCATCATGGGAGTAGGTGGAGTGGTTGAAAAGGCTAGCAGCAGGCCTCACAGACTTCGACTGGTACGGCGACTGGGCTGGGCTCTCATACTGAGAAAGAGTTTTTGCTCTTGGACTCGATCGCAAAATGGAATTTTCCCATTTGTAGATCTAGATGTAGAGGAAAGAGGGTATGCAGCGTAGGGCAAAGAGTTCACTTAATTTATAGTGCTCATTATGAGAGGGACTGTGCAACATGACGCTATGCGCAGCGTTAGAGCGGTAGTACAGCTGAAATGTTGACATTTTGAATTTAATGGCAATGAGACTTACTGGCACAGATTTTGGGATCTGGCTTGTACATCACTCCCCTGGAAATAAGAAACAGCACATTAAAATTGCACAATGAAAACCTTTTTTTGAAATGCCCAAGACATTTTAAGCAACTTGTGTGGTTTTGAAACGCCATTATGATTGAAAGAATTATGACTGATTAAAGTTTTATTATGAAAGGTGTTTGCATTAAAATGCCAGAGTGGAGAAACCAAATTAAACTATATCAGGCCACCAGCCGCAATACTCTCGAAGAAACATTCCTCTTCTGAATGACTCTTCTCTGTGTGGAGAATGTAGCTAAACTAATAACCTCAAAGAAGAATCATTAACAAACCTCATTATTAAAGAGGAAAGGGAGATAATGCTGCAGTTTAATGTAAATTGATGGGGAACTTAAAGGAGGATCAGGCTGAGTGCTCTTAGGTAATTGCTGGAGTTCCAATAAATCTGTAGTGTAAAGCTTGACCCTACCGAGTGTCGCTTCCTCTGATGGATCTGTAAATGCAGAGTAAAAAAAAATTGGTTAGGTTTTAACCACTTGTATTGGGAATTTGTATGGGAATTGTTTCCACAAACCAAAAGATATACAACATTGATCACTCCAATAATTATGTTTATGTTATTTAGGCACTTAAATGATTAGTTCACTCCAGAATTAAAATTTCCTGATAATTTACTCACCCCTATGTCATCCAAGATGTTCATGTCTGTCTTTCTTCAGTTGAAAAGAAATTAAGGTTTTTGAGAAAAACATTCCAGGATTTTTCTCCATATAGTGGGCTTCAATGGGGATCAGCAGGTCCGAATCACAGTTTCAGTGCAGCTTCAAAGGGCTCTACACAATCCCAGTCGAGAATTAAGGGTTTTATCTAGTGAAACGATTGGTCATTTCCTAAAAAAATGACAATTGATGTACTTTTTAACCACAAATGCTCGTCTTGCACTAGCTCGACTTCACACATTACATAATCGTGTTGGAAAGGTCATGTGGAAGTACCGACCCAATGTTTACAAAGTGAGCGTGCAAAGAAAGTCAAACATCCTTTAAAAAAAAAAGGTAAAACGATGCTGAGCGACTTGGTAATTGGTGATATGATATGATATTTTTTTACCCTATTTTACCCTATTCTTTTTGAACCAAGGTACACAGAGAAAGAACTAACAATGTGTGACCTTTCCAACATGATTATGTAATGTTTGAAGTCACAGACGCACATCGCAGAGCTGGTGTAAGACAAGCATTTGTGGTTAAAAAGTATATGCATTTTGGGTTTTTTTTAGAAAATGACAAATCGTTTTGTTAGATTAGATGCTTATTCCTTGGCTGGGATCCTGTAGAGCCCTTTGAAGCTGCATTGAAACTGCAATTTGGATATTCAACCCACTGATCCATATTGAAGTCCACTATTAGTAGAATAGTCTCAAAACCTGACAACTATATGGAGGAAAATCCTGGAATGTTTTCCTCAAAAACCTTAAGTCATTTTTAAAGTAAAAAAAAAAGATTTGTATTACTGTGAATGCACCAGTAGAATCAAGTTTTATATGTGGAATATGTGTTTTATGTGGTTTAAGTGCAAAACAGGAGTTTGTGCCATTTCTGCTGATCCAATGTTTGGATCAGTAAGATTATTATTATTATTTTTTAATTTAAAGATTTCGCTCATCATGGCTGAATTTATTTTATCAAAAATCCAGAAAAAATACAGTATTGCAATACTGTAAAATAACAGTTTTCTATGTGAATATATTTTAAAATGTAATTTATTTCTGGGATCAAAGCTGAATTTTCAGTGTCACACGATCCCTCAGAAATCATTCTAATATTCTGATGTATTATTAATGTTGAAAACAGTTGTGCTGCTTAATATTTTGTTGGAATCTTTTATACTTTTTTTTTAGGACTGTTTAATAAATAAGTTAAATAGAACAGCATTTATTTAAAATATAAATATTTTGTAACAATGTAAACTACCATTTAAAAGTTTGTGGTCAGTAAATGTTTATTCTTTTTTCTTATGAAAGACATTAATACTTTTATCCACCAAGGATGTGTTAAATTGATAAAAAGTAATAACATTTTTAGAAAATATTTATATTTTGAATAATTTCTGTAACAGCAGCACAACAGTTTCCAACATTGTCAATAAAAATAAGAGATCATGTGACACTGAAGACTGGAGTAATGGCTAATGAAAATTTAGCTTTGCATCACATGAATAAGTTCTATTTTAAAATGTATTAAAATAGAAAACCATTATTTAAAACTGTAATAATATTCACAATATTACAGTTTTTTTTCTGTATTTTTGATCAAGTAAATGCAGCCTTGATGAGCATTGCAGTGTACATCTTTTGATTAGATGGTGAAATGTTAACAGTCATGTTTTTGGATATACAAACTACGAACACATTTGTCCTTGGGGCATTTGACTTTGCTGCCTTGGAGTTTGTAGGCTTCAGGGTTTCAACGTGTATGCAGGTTTGGCATCTTTGTACACAGCTGAGCGTCAGTGTTACTTTTAGTGTAGCACATGGAAAAAAGTTATTTTCCCTGTGCAATAATTTCAGATGACTGAGAGATGTGCTCACTGTTCCTCACAACTCTTATTAAAATGACAGGATCCCACACTACTGCAGATTAGGTGGAACTGGGGATAATTCGATATGCATTTGTATGGACAACTTTTAAAATGCAGTAAACATTTTCCTGCAAATATGATGAATTATTAACATATTTCTAAGTCAGTTGTATGTCTCTAATTGGACAGCAAGGCTGCAAGATGTTGCGCACTGTGAGAACATTTGCTCTGTGTGTGTATGTGTTATAAAGGGGCTCCCAGTGTGTTCTCAGTGGATCAGGAGAGGACCTTTCGTTTCCGGAGGTACTCGATCTGTGAAGAGTGACAAATCATAACAGTTAGGGAGGCATTTGACCTCCTGGACCCCTCCAATTAGACCCACGGGGTCAGGTTTACACATTAGCACTCTCTAGATATGAGCTACATCACAGAGCAAAGCCCTTTAAACCGTTTCATCTTCCTTTTTCTCACTTTCAATCTCCTAATCTCTGTCATACATTGGTAAGCTTCGACTGGAGTTGGGGATGCAATGATATAAAAACTTGAGCTGATACAATTTAGCTGAAAATGTTAAAATGTTATATATAATCATTTAAAAAGTATGTAACATCAGTCGATAACCAATATTACATCCCTAACATAGATATCCTGAATGTCTTAAAGCAATAGATTTACTTTTTTCAGTTTGAATGACACTTTCCTTAAGAGTTGAATTCATAATTTTGTGATTTCTGGCTTTATACGCTTTACTAGCACTCTATATTCTACCTGTCGAGCTATGAAATAAGTGTTTATAAGTCTTTAGTATTTTGTCTCTTTATGAAATGTTCCTTTTTTGGCAGCAGTTCATTACTTAAAGCATGTGACTTTCCTTTCCTTGTGTTTAGACATTTATCTTAGTCGGTATGTTTTGTCTCATCAGGATCTGAGAAGCAGCGGTCTCTTGCAGTATCATCTCCGTTGGAGTTAAAATACTGATAAACATCCTGTTAAGTCACACTGAACAGTGTTTGACGTGGTCTCTTTGTAGGTAAGGTGCTCTGATAAGCAAGGAAAGTATTTCCCATCAGCCTGTTTGAAAGTGATGCTAATCTGTTTACAAACAGTCTCAAAAGGGAATCCGCAGGTAGCGCAAGCAAACAGTTGTGACAGATGAGATGCTTCTCAGGTTCGCCTCGGCCTCCATCAGTAAACAGGAAACCTTAGACCTCTTGACCTGTCTGAGGTCCTACACACTCTTCTCACGACTCCTGAGAAGCCGTGATTCAGGAGACGAGTATTAGTTACCTATCATCTGTTGATGTGTTCTGTATTCAAAAGTTTGATTGTAGCTTTAGATCTGGTTTGGAAAGGCTAATAAAGCCTTGTCTGGTATGTCTTGCCACCATGATTTTTCTAAAATGCCAATCCATCTACCAGGGAAAATCTGGTTTCGGCTATCAAGTTAAGTTCATTGTGGAATGGACTTTAGCACAAAGTAATAATGAGACGCATTGTTTCTAACGTCAATATCGGGGAGAAATCCGAGTTGTCTCAAACCAATGATTTGTGCGCACTTCCGCAGTAACGAAAACGTTGGCAGCTGAACAATTGTCCCATTGAGGTGTGTAAGAACCTCCGGGGGCATGCAGAGGTCAAAAAGTCAGGCCCTCTGCCGACCGCCTTTCCCAGGCCTGGGTTTTATCAGAGTTGGGCATCACAACACAGCCTGGGAGAATTGGGAACCACTTCTGTCGTGGAATCGCTCGAAATGACAATGGACTCTATTTCAAAGACATCAGTTATTGATATTAGCCAGAAATATGTCTGCTGATGTGAAAGAAGTCTTAACTTTAAAGGGATAGTTCACCCCCCCCCCCAAAAAAAATCCTGTCATTCCAACCCTTTATGGGTTTCTTCTTTGGAGACAAAGGAAGATGTTTTTGTCTATGCAATAGTAGTCAGTGGTATGGAAGCCTGTTTTAACTTTTTAACTTTTAATTTCACAATTCAGACTTTTTTTTCTTGCAATCTTGTAGTTCAGATTTTGTTTCATTCTGAATTGTGAGCTACAAACTTACAGTTCTGACATTTTTTTTTTCAGAATTGCATGATATAAACTCACAGTTGTGAGTTATAAAGTCAGTATTGTGTGATATGAACTCACAATTTTGAGAACGTATGTCTTTTTTTCCCCTCAGAATTGGACAGAATCGGCAATTGTATCTTGCAATTTTTACTTTATTTCTTGCAATAGCGAGTTCTGAGTTCATATTTCACAATTCTGCACATTTTTATCACGCAATTGTGAGAAAAATAGTCAGAATTGCGAGAGAAAAACTTGCAATTACCTTTTATTATTTTTTTTATTCAGTGTTGGAAACAGGCTTCGATACAGTGGGGTCAAAACATTTTTTCAAGTATTCTAAAGCAAAGTTATGACAGAATTGACTGAACAGTTTTTATTTTTGTTCGAACTGTCTCTGAAGTTCCCTTGACTGTCATTTAAGAGCCATCTAGACTGGATGTAAAAATCCAATTAATTTTCACCGTAGCGAAATTGATTTTTACCAATAGCTTATAAACCATTAAAGACAGACCTACTGTGAGCTACGATGTTGTTCTTCGATGTAGTGTTGGGCGATATGCTCAATTTTCATATCGTCCTATCGTCAGCCTGTGAGATTGCCAATACCCGATACTATCCTGGTACTTTATTTAATCATCCATGTACTAAATTCCTTATTCGTTTTGTAAGAGTAGTCTCGTTAATGGGCATGTTGCGTATACAGAGCGCTGACGATAGTTCCGCCTGAGTGGTTCCAGTTTACTTTCGGTTTCTCTGCTATCCGCTATCTTCAGTGAGTGGTAGGCTAAATGTGCCTGCATGAATGTAAAACAATTTGTCTTTATTTACCCGTCATATTGCGACAAAGATACCGCTGCGTGTCTGATTGTTGTCATTAGTCCATACTGTATTCCAGTTCATGTAGAATGTGGAGAAGCGATGCCCGTGAATAAGGAGCTAAAAACCGCGGGAAGCGTCGCGTTTTTAATGTGGAACGGATAGCGTCAAAAAGAAGCTGTGAATAAGAAGCTGGATTCAGCTTAACGTCCGTATGTTTAGAGCCATTTTATCTCATCATATTTCTACTTAACGTGCATACAGATGTTACTGAGGTGAATGTTTATGTTTACTAGGCCTATATACAGACGGATTCTGAACGTATTTGTTTGTTTCAGCCTAAACCACATTTTACCACCTCGGTGATCCGTGTGCAGTGCTGGATAATATAATGCTTATATTTCCTTAGTTATTTTAAAAAGCAGCTACAGAAAACGAGCAAAGAACATATGTCAAAGAACATCACTATCCTAGTCTATAGGGAGTTTATGCACTTTAAAAACACTCGCGTTATAGTCGGTAAAGCCATCTACACTAAATGATGAATAAAATCTCTTACCCCATATTTTCACTGTACACGTCTGTGGCACGTTACGGCTCTGAAGCATCCTAGAAGCGGCTCTCCATGCTGCTTAGCTAAATATAAGCGCCTAGTCTATTTTTGACGGATAATCGTCTTGCTATCGTCAAAGGCATCCACAACAGGCGATATCTCTGACTATCGTCGATACACGATACTATCGTCTATCGGCACAACCCTACTTCGATGATATATGCATCTGTTAAAGCCATAAGCCTGCATTATTTCAGCTAATTTTTAAATCATGTTTAACTGTGTAGTTTGAAAAGTATTAATTCTGTAAAATTGCAAAGAAATACCCACTAACCAGAAAATCATGACAAACAAATTGTGCCAAAAGAACACTTTAACACTTGGCATGAAACAATGTCTATACGCTCTCTAACTACTTGAACAGTCAAACCAAAATTTATTTAGGGACCTTATTTCACATATTATCATAGTTTGTTTGCTATCGTTTAGAAAATGGTAATAAACTATGACAAGAACTGACAAGAGAGTTAAACTGTGAACAAATTCATCTCGATAATGTCCAATAACTTTGATACTCGATAATGTCCAATAAATTTGTGTGTTTATGTGTAATAACTTATTGTGATTTAGATTTTAGGTTGCCTTTTTAAAATCTGGCAAGGGGCAACAGATGAAAATTAGCCATTGAGGCTAACTCTGGCTTATTTACAGTATTTTATTGTTGATTAATGAGCACTGTTAAAAAAAAAAAAGAAAAAAAAAAAAAAGAAAGGTATGTAATGGATTACAGTCAACCAAAAATTCAAACAATTGTTAGTATGACAACTATCAATACTTGGTTAACCAATTACCAAGCAGTGCTTAATTTTGTTCAGTCTGTGGTTTATTAGGTTGCATTAGCAATTAAAGAAAAAACACTTAAGCAAAACATGGTCAAGTCAAAGTGTCTGAATAATTTTTGGTCCCAAATTTTGAACAGTTTTACTGGTAGTCCACTGTATGAAGAATGTTTGGGCATAATATGTCACAGTTTACTTTATTTTGCTATCCTCACTTACATAAATGAACTATAGTGTCCTGCACCCACTAGTAAAAAATATCAAAAAAATATATCTGGTGTTTGAATTGTTTTGGTTTGACTGTATATGTATGTATGTATGTGTATTTATATATATATATATATATATATATATATATATATTTGTTTTGCGATAAACATGAAATGTTAGTTTCTATTGACTTTTTTAAAAATATTTATCCATTGTCTTAGATTTGATTGTCATTCACAGTGCTTCGTGGGATTGTAGTTCTCTCCATCATAGAAGCTGTTTAATACAGTCTTCTACTTTTGTGTGATTTTCAAAAATGTTTTTTGCTTCAAATCAAAGTTTGCAATGTTGTGATTCACCTTGTAGCTGGTTGGTGTGGTTTATTACTTATAATATGGGAAAAATGAATGGGAAAAATCAAGGGATCAAGGCTGCTGAAAAATTGGGCAGGCACTGTTAAACTCAATTATTCAATTTTTGTGTTACCATGGTAATATATCCAAAAACACTACTATTTTGTAAAAGTAAGGGGAAAAAACAAATCATCAGACAGAGTAATGGTGTAGGCTGTGGTGCTCATATGGGAAATGCAAGTTCAAATCCAGCTAGTTTCATTCCCTGATCTATTTTCACATAATTTCCCGTGCTTTCTCCACTACACCATCAATTTCAACATCCAAAAAAACAGATCTTATCTTGTTGTAACAGAGTCTTGTTGTAGAATTCAACATTTGTCATAATGTGAAAAAGTCCCTCAACCTCACAAATTACATTTTGGCTTTTCGCTCGTGTATTTCCATCCACCCAGAGGAATCCTGTCAACAGACTGAACTCGCTAGTGTGTATTTATTTCATTAGTAGCATAAACCGTCACTCTCCCTGTCTGGCTTTGGATAGGAGAGGAGGGGCTCATCTGTTGGACACAGAAGGATGGGAATCGGTGAGAGAGCGAACACAAACCAACTATTAACGTCTAGACGCAACATAAAACCAAGCAAATCCTAATAGCAAGCACTTGTGGACTGTCAAAGTCGACCTCTGAAAAGTGTGAGGGGACGTGCACTTTCAAAACATCTCCACTAATCACCAAAGGCAGCAGAAAAAAACCCACACAAACCAAACTTGGCTTCAGGTCATTTGAGATGTCTGCTAGATTGGCTTGTAAGAGTTCACTGCTGAAAGAGCAAGAGAGAGAGAAAAACAATGGGAGTGCCATTGAAGCGTTTTCCTTACTACAACTCCTTTAAGACATTACTATTCCTTTTTATTTTTTTTTTATTTACGGCCACACAGAGAAAGTGCTGGCATGGCAAACTGAGTGGCCCGATTGCTCTTTTCCTCATTCTTCTATCCACTAACGACACTCTTTAATGACCTCTGGGTCTTGGCTTGGTTAGAACTCCTGAAGAGAATCGTTTTCCCCATGATTGCTTCTGCACTGAGGCCAAACATGAATTTCATTTCCAAGAGGTCCCCCACCCATCCTAAATGTATATCTTCATAAATCTGGACATGATAGACCTGATGCATGCCATAATGGTACCATATTGAGGTGATGTGACATTCTGATCCAAATATTCAGAGCTGCAAATGGACTTAAAAGAACAGTTCACCCACAAATTTATTTATAATTTTTTTAAATTTATTTTACAAAACACAAAAGGATATTTTTTTTTATCTTAACATAGTTCTTTCCGTAATGTATGGAAGCCTGGTTCCACTACTGAATAATAAAAAAAAGGGTAATTGCCACTTTTTATTTCATGATTCTATTTTTTTTCTTGCAGTTGCGAGTTTACATCTCTCAAGTTTGACTTTTTTCCCAGAACTGTGAGATGTAAACTCCCAACTGTGAGGTAAAAAGTCAGAATTGTGAGATATAAACTCTCAATTATCATTTATATATATATATATATATATATATATATTTGTCTCAGAATTACAGGATATAAACTTACAATATTGAGTTTTAAAGTCAAAATATAAAGATATGAGGTCAGAATTGCTGGACATATACTTGCAACTGCAAGAAATAATGTCAGAATTTGAGAGATATAAACTGTTGAGAATATAAACTTTTTTTTCTCACAATTGCGAGTTTGTATCTCGCAATTCTGAGTTTTTTTTTTTTTCGAAGTTGTGAGTTCAAACTCAGAATTGTGAGATATGAACATTTGTCCAATTCTGAAGGGGGAAAAAGGACTGATATGTTCTCAGAATTGTGACTTTTTAATCTCATAATTCTGATTTAAAAACCCACAACTGTAGCTTATATCTCGCAATTCTAGGAAAAAGTCACAATTGCAAGACATACACTTGCAATTCTGAGAAAAAAGGTCAAAATTGCAGTTGCAATTTCAAATTTATATTTTGCAATTCTGAATTTATTTCTCAGAATTGCGACTTTATTTTTTGCAATTGCAAGTTTATATCACAGTTCTGAAAAAGTTGCAATTACTTTTTTTTTAGTTTCTATTCAGTGGTAGAAATGGGCCAGTTTAAGTGCCAAAAAGGATAAAAAAAAAAAAAAAAACTCCAATAAAGCACCACAAAAGTATTATAAATGGCAATATCTTGCATAGGTTTGGCATTAATTATTATTGTCATTTTTATAATGACATTTTTATAAAGATTTCATGATGCTTTTATGATTTTTTTTGGTCTTTTTTTCAGAGCCTAACAGACATGATTACAATGTTTTTTAAATGTAATGGATGCATAAAGATATTTATGTTTCACAAAAATGACAAAATATGGATTTAGAATAACATGAGGGAGAGTGAATGATGACAGAATTTTAATTTCAAGTCAGCTGTTACTTTAAGGTTAGTCATTTATGATAAATAAATGCATCTCTGGGTAAGCATATGAGAATAATAATAATAATAATAAAAAAAAGTACAACCCAAAAGTAAATGGTAGTGTATGTGAAGTTAGTGACTGCCAAGTACTATTAAGTATTGATGATTTTAGATTTCTGAATTAACTATTGCTTTGCCATGCTAGAATGAATTTTCAAAAGCCAGAAAATCGTATATTATTTATTATCATTTTACTCTGACTTGTTGGTTGTATGTCTTTCGTCTTAGCAGTAACCTATTTAGAAATCTATTTGTTCACCATTCCTTGCAAAGTTTCTTTTTCTCTCCCTCCCTCTCAATTTTATTCTCCTCCCTCTCTTTTGTGTCTAACCCTGAAACAGAGAGCGCAGCTCTGCTAGGTAAAGAGGAATGAATGTAGTTGTTTCTCTGAGGAGACTGGAGGTCTGGCTCGCTCTTCAAATGGCACGGTGTTAGTTGGGGAATGTGCAATTATGGAGCTCGGTCCTTTGATCCCACTTTTTCCATCAGGCCTAAATTGTCCTCACATTGAGCACTGCCGTGTATCCTTGGGCACTCTCCTTGCGCAGGCTTTCTTTCATGTACGCCCCTTTGGAACTCGAAGCATCCCAGTCTGAAAACTGAGCTTTTCCTCAGCCATGCTCCAGTGCTGGAGCGAGCCACGCTTTTGTTTCGTTTGTGTGTGTGTGTGTGTGTATGCGTCCTGGAGTGAGCGGAAGGCAAAATGATCACAAAATTGGTTTTAGCTGAATGTTTCAGATTGAGAAATATGTATGTTTTGGATAGTGCGCTTAAACTTCTGTTTGCATTCAGATACCTTTGCTAGTGCACATTTATACGGATTTATGGACGTTAAGTTCAACTTTTGGTGTAAATCACTCCACACTCTTTACCCAAGAAGTCTTCCATGTAGATAATGCGTGCATATCTGTTTGCGTGTGTGTTTGTGTGAGTGTCACACTCTTTTTCACTGATTATTTCCATATGCTCCAGTACGTTATCTATGCTTCACATAATAGCTTCCACCTCTGGGGGATTAACCCACAAAGTTTATAGACTTTCTTTCATTCTTCGCCCCCTCTTTTTTTTTTTTTTTGCCCAGGTCTAAATTACTAGTGGCAGGCGTAGTGTCCGTTAAGCTGTGGGACCACAGCTGCATGCTCTCTCGTTCTGTACTCTGCGGGTCGCCTTTTCTTGTGCTAATGGCTCTGTACAAAGGCAGGGCACCTGGAAGGTCTGTACCTCCACTGCAGGGCACAGCGTTCAGCATGACATGCTTTATATATTGATAATTTGCCATGCTCGATCAATAATCAATAACAATATGACAGCAGCAAGAACACAGATCTTAAGGAGTCTGATAGCAAAAGTGGTTAGAAGTCTGCCGTTAAAGAGCTACATTTACTGTTGGGTATCCCATGTGTTCCTGGTACATAATTTTGGTCACAAAACATGTATTTGATTGATGCTTATATCAGCACATTCAGGCCACAAATGGCTTCAAGAAGCAGTGATTTCGTGGTGTCTGCCACTGGGGTTTGCAAAATCTTTCAGCAGTGTTAGAAATTTAGTGAGTATCCAATAGAAGATCACACAATTGGACACAATTGGCATGATCATAAAATTATCAGGAATTAGCTTTATTTTTTTATTAAGCCTGACAGTTTTAAATTATCAAGGAATCTTTGAAATGTAATAATACTACTTCCAAGTCCAGTTCTTCTTAGCAATTCTGTATCCTTACAGATACATTTAATGATTTGTTTAGTACTTCTGAAGAATACATTTTTGAGGAAAAAAGAAAATGCATTTTTGTTTCATCTAAAGGCAAAGTTCACTCAAAAATGAAAATGTTGTCATTAATTACTCACCCTCATGTTGTTCTAAACCAGTAAGACCTTTGTTCATCTTCGGAGCACGAATTAAGATATTTTAGATGAAATTCATTTTTGGGTGAATTATCCCTTTACAATTTTGTCAGAAGTCTGTGCCAAATAGTGACATCATTAGAGAAAGATTTAAAAAATGGTTGCGCTGTATGTTTTTAATTTTCTGAAAATAATTGGTTCGTATGAGTAATTTGTAAGGCAATTAGATTACACTGGTTTTGTTGTATGTTTTTGATTCGGTAAAATTGAACTGCCTCATAATAGTCAATTGTTTTGGAATCGGATTACATGGGTCACGCTTTGTTTTACGGTGTACTGTAGACTCAGTATTCTTTTTTTTTTTTTGGTGCACATAAGTAGCAGTTTTGAATGCATTTTGAGAAAGAATCCATGTATATAAACTGTTAATAGAATTAAAATAAGAGCAGGTTTTCATTTCTGAATCATTCTTGTTATTGGTAACTAAAACTATTAAAAATTGTTGAAATTTAAATTCAGCAGAAATAAAATTAAGGTTAAGAGATGAATGAAGATTAGATGAAAAACTAGGTGAGGTCAAAAGTTTACATACACCTTGCAGAATCTGCTAAATGTTAATTATTAATATAATAATATTTAATAATAATAAAATGTAAGAGTTCATACAACATGCATGTTATTTTTTATTTAGTATTGACCTGAATAAGTTATTTCACACAAAAAAGAGGGGTATAGTTGAGTAATTGAATTTATAAAAACAAAAGTTTACATACACTTGATTTTTAATACTTTGTTGTTCCCTGAATGATCCACAGCTGTGATTTTTGTTCAGTGATAGTTGTTCATGAGTCCCTTGTTTGTCCTGAACAGCTGAACTACGTGCTGTTCTTCAGAAAAATCCTTCAGGTCCCACATATTCTTTGGTTTTTCAGCATGTTTGTGTATTTGAACCCTATCCAACAATGACTGTATGATTTTGAGATCCATCTTTTCACACTGAGGATAACTGAGGGACTCATATGCAACTATAACAGGACGTTCAAATGCTCACTGATGCTTCAGAAGGAAAAACAATGCATTAAGAACCAGGGGTGTAAACTTGGACAGAATGTGTACATTTTTCTTATTTTGCCTAAATGTCATTTTTTTTTTCATTTAGTACTACCCTTCAGAAGCTACAGAAGATACTTATGTTTCCCAGTTGACAAAATAAGTTAAATTTACCCTGATCTTCAAATTTCAAAAGTTTTCATCCCCTGGCTCTTAATGCATTGTGTTTTCTTCTGAAGCATCAGTGAGCATTTGAACCTTCTGGAATAGTTACATATGAGTCCCTCATTTATCCTCAGTGTGAAAAGATGGATCTAAAAATCATACAGTCATTCAAATACAGCAAATAACTGAAAAAAAAAAGAGTAGAATTTGTGGAACCTGAAGGATTTTCCTGAAGAACAGTGGGCAGTTTAACTGTTCAGGACCGACAAGAAACTCATAAACAACTGTCACTAAAAGAAAGAAAGAAAGAAAGAAAAAAAACAGCATTCATATTAAGAATCAAGGGGATGTAAACTTTTGAATTGGTTCATTTTTTTTATAAATTCAGCTATTATTTTCTCTTGTGGACTATATGTAAATGTCTTTTATGTGTCTTTTGTCTTAAATGTCTTTTTCAGGTCAGTACTAAATAAAAAAATAACAAGCATTTTGTATAATGCCTCATATTTGGGTAAAATAATTAATGTTTTGCAGATTCTGAAAGGTGTATGTAAACATTTGACCTCAACTGTAAGTACAAAAATGATTAAAAGGGACATGGTTAGCCACTTGCTAGTGCTAGCTTGTTACATTACAGTACATGTGATTATGTGTGATCGCGAATCTCGAAAGTGAAAGTAAAAAGCAAACGTGCATTCAAAATCAATTTCAATGCCCTGCATATTGATGGCCGGCTCTTGTAATCTTGTAATCATTCCCTTTAGGGGTTTTGTAGTACACGTCATTTCCTTTCTGAACACGGTACGCTATTCGGATTCGGGCACACCCAGTAATATACTGTATGTCTTAATCTGGGAGCCCTAACCTTTATATAGCCTAACGTAAGCAAATTGTTAGCTGTGCCAAGATTGCCCCCTCAGATATTGCCCCTTTTTTAAAACTTACATTTTGGCAAAGTTACACATTATAGGTCCAGTAAATCATTTAGTCATCTTGCATATGCTTTTAAAGTGACTGACAGTGCACTGGCACAGTGCTTCTGGAGAAACCTGGGGTTGTTGCTTATTTTAAAGGCACAGTGGTTATGGTTTGCTCTTTAAAAGGATTGAACCTTCCAGTTACCAACCCAGGGCAACTTTCAGCTTAACCACTACACCACACCAAACCCAGAAGTGTTCATAAGTAGTTGGTGGTGGACAAGAACTTGAAGTAATTGTAAACTAAGTAATGTTAACTAAAACTATTAAAAATTGCTTAAATTGAATTAAGGTTAAGAGGTGAATGAAGATTAGATGAAAAATAAACTTAAAAAAAAAAAGAACAGCTGAGGTCAAAAGTTTACATACACCTTAATAAATAATGTTAATTATTAATATAATAATATATTATATGAATAAGTTATTTCACATAAAAGACCAGCGGGGAAATAATTGAATTTATAAAAATGACCCTGTTCAAAAGTTTACATACACTTGATTCTTAATACTTTGTTGTTATCCACAGCTGTGATTTTTGTTTAGTGATAGTTGTTCATGAGTTCCTTGTTTGTCCTGAACAGCTAAACTGCCTGCTGTTCTTCAGAAAAATCCTTCAGGTTCCACAAATTATTTGGTCTTTCAGCATGTTTGTGTATTTGAACCCTTTCCAACAATGACTGTAAGATTTTGAGAAATTACATTATTTTCCCTCTGGTCTTTTATGTGAAATAACTTATAAACAAGGTGATGAAGAACTCTTTCTGCTTTGTTGCAAGCACAGGATAGTCACTACAACATGACCACACAACAATAACAATAACAATAATCATTGTTGTTTTTAGAGTTATTTCATCAGGAATTTGTAGGCTTTGTTGACAATGCTGTATTGCACATGCAACATATGCAGATGTGTTTCCAAAATGCTTCGTAAGCTGCCAAAGAGTTTAATTTCTTGCTGCTTGTTTCTGCATGATCAGAAGATAAGAAACATCAGCCACAAGGAGCAAAACAGTCAGCAGTGCTAAACAATACCAGTTGATGGCCAGCACGGCATTCTGCACTCAATCATATGGTAAACTTTTTGACGATCATTTATGTCTTTTCGATTCGATTGCCAATGCTGTAAATTTCCAGCTCAAACTATCCTCATCCAAACTTTGAAAAATATGTTCTGAAGTAGCCAAGTCATGCATATAAATCTCATCGGGAGTTTAAGATTACTTCGAAAGGCATTGCATGTGCTGTTAAGCATGAGCACTAGCTAGTGTTGATTCGAATGGCTTTTTTAAGAGCATCTCCAGTTCAGTAATTCTCTTCCAAATGGATTGCTGTTTGAAGGGAGTGTACTGTAACTCGATGTGCCAGATCACAATTTTCTGTAACAAAGGTTAATAACGTCTGTTGGCTATCAGTTCTTCTGTCAGAGTGTATTTTTTTCCGTACAGTTGGCTTCTGTGTATTCCCCCCTGCTATGCTATGTAAAACTTTTCAAGGAACGCTTCCAGGGAATCTCTCCTGAGATACAGAGGAGCTCAGTTTGGGGCACTTATCCTCTTTGTTTAGTGCTGAACTAACTGAAAGTAACATACAGAATCTGGCCTGTCAGAGTAACATAGCGGTTTCGCTTCACATACACACACTGAAGTTTTAATGTAAGCCGAAGGAATGCTTACGTTTGCAGACGGGAGGAAAATGTAGCCTAGTACCTCACTCCAGCACTCTGGAGGATTGTGAAATAGTGTATTTTTAAACACAAGCGCTCTGGCTGCAGAGGGAAATGTTGCTGGGCCTTATTCACCCACTGCTTCAGAACCGACACTACACCAGTCTTGGCACAGCAAAGCCTTTAACTCAGATTCCCCCCAACATATGCAACCACGAATGCACAATATATCAGCATTATTAATTAGCACATTTATTGACCAATATTATTGTTTTTTTACGGTTTATTTTCTGTACATTTTAAGGGGTAATTCACCCATTACTACATTTCTTGGACCGGGAACATTTCAGTAAAATATCGTAATTTGTGTTCTTAAGATAACTAAGGTTTCACGGGTTTGAAACGATATGCGGGTGAGTAATTAATAACGGAATTTTCATTTTTGGGTGAACTATCCCTTTAATTCCATCGGCCAATAGAATATTTCTTTCTAATATTTAGTAAATCTTAAAATCGAAATCCACCTCAATCATTTTGAATAGTTTTTAATAATCTTAAAATAAAATAAACGTCTTTAATATTTTCCTACATAAACTATAATATACTGCCTAAAAAAAAAAAAAAAAATATAAGCCTAAAATCATTTGTTGGAATGATTAATTTTAGTTTTCACTTTATTTATTAATTTGTTTGTTTGTTTATTACATTTTGTTCTTAAGTGGATAAATTATGCCTACTGTACAGGATACTGTACTGATATTTCCTTAGCATTAAGAACTAATAATTTTATTTTTAATAAAAGTTATTTTTAGTTAGTTTAGTTAGTTTATTTTTTTGAGAATCTTTTTTACGATTAAAATGAAGTGTTTTGTTTTTATTTATTATTATTTATATGCACAAGATTAGTTTTATATTAACCAATATTATTGTTGTTTACTATTTATTTTCTATACAATGACTTATATTGCCCAATAGGATATTTCATTGTAATATTTTGTAAATCTTAAAAGTCAACCCACTTCAGTTCATATTTTATATTGTTTGAAGTTGCTGGTATATTGTTTAAAAATTGTTTGTCTTATTTATTTGTAATTGTTTTTAATTCATTTTTAATTAGTTTTCAATAATCTTAAATGTAAATAATCACATTTTAAATGTCTTACACTTTCCTGCATAAATTATAATTTTATGAAGCCTAAAATCATTTGTCCATTTGCTTGTTTGTATTTCACAAAATAAATGATGCCTACTGTACTTCCCTTGCATTAAAACCTAATAATTTTATTTTTAATAAATAACTTTATTTTTTGAAAGTATTTTTTACATTTTATTTAATTTTGTTTTATTTTTGCGCACAATATTTTTCTATTGGCCTTAGCCTTTTCACTAAATTACAATTTATGTGGGAAAGTATGAGAGAAATGTGTACTTTCAGATCTGCCATTTAGAATTGCTGATTGATGCACATTCCTTGGACAAATTGCTTTTGCTCCTCTTTTGTAAGTCACTTTGAATAAAAGCATCTGCTAAATGCCTAAATGTTAATGGCTTACCATAACCAGTATCTAGCTATCCCTGTATTCCTAGTATTACAAAATTTATCCTCTAGGGAAAAACCTGGAAAACTTGTCATTTCTGTATTGCAGGTACAGCAGAAGCGTATAAGGTCTCGAAGCAACCGATGCAGCGGAGAGCAGTATGGTATATGTCAGCTGTCGTGGGGCGTTAAGCGACTGGCGGAATGTGATTGAAGTGGTAAGCCTGGCGGCAGACCCGTGTTGAAACCACCTTCCTCTGGCCCTCTGCCAACCCCAGCTGCCAGATCCTACAGGGAGGTACGACCCTGACCCACAAAACCCAAGAATTAAACATCAGTTAGGGTTTCCCACTGAGGTGTGGAGTGCTCTTTCAGACATGGTATCTCACACGGCTTGGCAAACCTCAGACGTATACATAAAATCAGTGATTTACCAGCGCTGTCGTGCTTCCCTGTGCATGCGTAATGAGATCGCATGTATGTGCTGCAGCAAAAGGATTTGTTGTGTTAGTTATAAGTAGACGCTTTTGGTTGAAATTAAGCTCTTTTGGTCTTTGGACTCACGGCTAGTTATAGTGATCTGATGCATCAATATTTATGTTCTGACTGTGGCATGAAAGCCTACTGAGGATTGGTGGGGGTACATGGTGATGTTTGATAGCTCAGGATCACAGGTTCATAGAACTTTGGCAGAAGTGTATTGCACAGTAACAATTAACATAGGAGCATCCTCATCAGATGTTAAGAAAACTCGACCCCAAAAAACTGCCTGCTGGAGAGACAGATTTCTGCGGCTCATTCGCACATTCCTTTCTGATAAAAATGTTTTAGGGAGGACGAATAGAGGCGCTCGCAAAGAATGAAAGAGTGCCAGGACTGGTGCCGGCGAGAGTCTGGCTGCCTGCCCTGAAAAGCCACACATGAGTGTCTTTAATTGCTAGACAGAGCAGGATAATTCTTTCATAATTTTAATTTATACAGTTGTATTAGTAGGGCCATAACATTCTGACCGAGAGTGCTGGGGCTCAATCGCTCTTTGTAACTTAAAGGAAAAAATGCGTTTAAAGGCTTGTTGTTGAGTTGCCTTGCTACATACTGTCTACATAGGCAGCTGCCTTCTAAAGCAGCTTCCTAACCTCATAAGTGACTGATTTGGAAAGGTCTACATTGGCAGCAACTTGCCCCTCAGATACACTCGACTCATAATTGCTGTAATTCCAATTGACTTTTCTGTTAGCAGCCAATGGCCCAATGCTGTAATATTCCACTACTAGATTTTTTTTAAAGACTTTAATTCAGTAAGTAAGGAAGCCCATTTATACAACTGTATAAAAATATTTAAAAAAGGTAACTGCAATTCTGAACTTTTTTCTTGCAATTGTGAGTTTATGTCTTGCAATTCTTTATTTCTCAGAATATATATAGAAGATATATGCTTGCAATTGTGAGTTATAAAGCCAGAATTGAGAGTTTTTATCTTTCAATTCTGACTTTATAACTTGCAATTGTGAAAAATTCAAAATTATGGGAAAAAATCAGAATTTAGATTTTTTTTTTTTTCTCACAAATGTGATTTATATATAGAGATTCATACTTTTTATTGCAGAATTCAGACTTTTTTATGAAGTCCAGTTCTGAGGGAAAAAAAACTAATATGTTCTCAGAATTGCAAGTTTATATCTCACAATTCTGACTTAATAATTCGCAGTTGTGAAAAAAACTTACAATTGCAAGATATAAACTTGCAATTCTGAGAAAAAATGAGTTTATATTTCGTAATTCTGACTATATTTCTCAGAATTGTGAGTTTATATCTTGCAATTCTGATTTTTTTCTTGCAATTGCGAGTTTACATCACGCAATACTGACTTTATAGTTCGCAACTGCGAGTTTATATCATGCAATTCAGAGAGAAAAGTCAGAATTATGCCAATAAAAAGTCGTAATTACCTTTTTAAAAAAAAAATTTTTTAATTTAGTGGCAGAAACGGGCTTCCATATGTAATGATGCATTAAGTTGAGTAAAGACATTTATAATTTTACAAAAGATTTCTACTCCAGATAAATGAAGTTCTTTAGACATTCTAATTATCAAAGGATCTTGAAAAATATTAGGTCTCCACAAATATGTTAAGCAGCACATCTGCTTTCAACAATAAAAATATTAATAAATGTTTGAGCACCAAATCAGAATATTATAAAGATTTCTGAAGGATCATGTGACACTGAAGATTGGAGTAATGATGCTGAAAATTCAGCTTTGCATCACAATTAATTAAATTGTATTTTAAAATATATTAAATTAGAAAACAGCAATTTAAAATTGTAATAATATTATTTTTTTTCCCCCCAAATCAAATTAATTTATAAATAAAACAATTATTTGATCCTAAATGGTAGTCTAAAAATACAAAGCACACTAACATAGTAAAATGTTCATTTAATTTAAACTATTTTAATATACAATGCTAATTAGTATTAAATAAAAATGATAATAGAATGTTTTTCTTGCTTCTTCCACCATTTTTATCATAATATTGTTTCATGTGACCCTGGACTACAAATAAGGGCCTGAGCTGAATAAATAAGCTTTCCAATGATGTATGGTTGTTAGGATAGGACAATATTTGGCCGAGATACAACTATTTGAAAATCTGGAACCTGAGGGTTCAAAAAAAATCTAAATAATGAGAAAATCACCTTTAAAGTTGTCCAAATGAAGTTCTTAGCAATGCATGTTGCTAATTAAAAATTAAGTTTTGATATATTTACATTAGGAAATAACAAAATATCTTCATGGAACATTGGCATAAAAGAAAAATCTATCATTCTGACCCCTACAATGTGTAGTTGGCTATATACAACTGGTTTTGTGGTCCAGGGTCACATATTCATATTGTATCTATTATAGTTTGACACAATTCATTTTGGGATCGTTTTAAATAGACGCCACGTCAGAAACATTAGGATGCTTTTAAATGGGGTTTGGACTAAGTTTTGGAACAAATTTTCTCTCTTTTCTTTAGCCACAGCATTTGAAGTATTATATTTTTATTCCCTCCCTCCCCTTCAGTGACCTTTTTCTGTCAAGGATCTGCGGTATGACCCATCAGTTTTAACAAATTAGTAAATGACTGGGAATGTGTTTGTGTGTTCCACAGTGATCTTAGTTTCCCTCTTAAATGATTGACTCGTTAGAAGGTCGGCCCTCCTAGGGGAACATCCCTGGCCCGTCCCTTGACCCCAGTCAGAAAGATGGCTGTGTCTGACACATCTGCCGCTCTGAAGGAGAGGAGATAGAAGTCATCAGACTCCAAGGTGAGAACGCAGGGTACTTGCTCATAACTCATCCACCAAAATATGTTTAGAATAAATTACATTCACTTGGCTTTTTGAAATTATTTTATGCTTTTGTGTTATTGCATAAACATAAATCCAATTCATATATACTTATATGTAAATAAATGTATTTCAATTTATTTATAAGGTAAAACCTGTCTTAAAGTCCTGTCTTAAATATGTTTTCAGTAACTTTGCTTTTATAAACGTGTAGCACCGGTAGCTCCAGCCATCTGCTCTGTCCATTAAAGAGGTACGGATGCCTCTGGCTCCTTGGGTCAGATGGATTTGTCGGGGTTGCTGACTGCAAGATGAGTTTTTTAACTTATTGAATGTTCCTCTCTTCACGGCTGAGGGGGCTTGTTTGTGCACATATGTCTGTTCTGTAGCACTGCTGTGATGAACGGCTATCTCTCAGGTGAGCAGTAACTTTTCCCTCATAGAGGGGAGGCGTGCAGCAACCGGGACATGCATTTCAATGACTGGGGGGTAGACTTTTGGAAGAGCTTGCAGAAAAAAATCTCCAGACATGCTGGAAAATGTATCTCTGTTCAAGATTCATACATCCACTTCTGGATCAAAGCCATTTTAAAAGCCCCTGGATGCCCTCAGGTTCCTAGTCTGCCAGTGATGTACAGTATCTCACAGAAGTGAGTACACCCTTCATATTTTTGTAATATTTTATTATATCTTCACATATGACAACACTGAAGAAATGACACTTTGCTACTCATTTGCAGTAATGAGTGCACAGCTTGTATAACAGTGTAAATTTGCTGTCCCCTCAAAATAACTAAACACACAGCCATTAATGTCTAAACCGCTGGCCACAAAAAAGTGAAAATCAACTTGGGCCCAATTAGCCATTTTCTCTCCCCGGTGTCATGTGACTCGTTAGTGTTTCAAGGTCTCAGATGTGAATGGGGTGCAAGTGTGTTAAATTTGGTGTTATCACTCTCACTCTCTCATACTGGTCACTGGAAGTTCAACATGGCACCTCATGACAAAGAATTTTCTGAGGATCTAAAAAAAAAGATGGCTTAGGCTGTAAGAAGATTGCCAAGACCCTGAAACTGAGCTGCAGCACGGTGGCCAAGACCATACAGTGGTTTAACAGGACAGGTTCCACTCAGAACAGGCCTCGCCATGGTCGACCAAAGAAGTTGAGTGCACATGCTCAGCGTCATATCCAGAGGTTGTGTTTTGGAAATAGATGTATGAGTGCTGCCAGCATTGCTGCAGAGGTTGGAGGGGTTGGGGGTCAGCCTGTCAGTGCTCAGACCATACGCCGCACACTGCATCAAATTGGTCTGCATGGCTGTCGTCCCAGAAGAAAGCCTCTTCTAAAGATGATGCACAAGAAAGCCCGCAAACTATTTGCTGAGGACAAGCAGACTAAAGACATGGATTACTGGAACCATGTCCTGTGGTCTGATGAGACCAAGATAAACTTATTTGGTTCAGATGGTGTCAAGTGTGTGTGGCGGCAACCAGGTGAGGAGTACAAAGACAAGTGTGTCTTGCCTACAGTCAAGCATGGTGGTGGGAGTGTCATGGTCTGGGGCTGCATGAGTGCTGCCGGCACTGGGGAGCTAGAGTACATTGAGGGAACCATGAATACCAACATGTACTGTGACATACTAAAGCAGAGCATGATCCCCTCCCTTCGGAGACTGGGCTGCAGAGCAGTATTCTAACATGATAACGACCCCAAACACACCTCCAAGACGACCACTGCCTTGCTAAAGAAGCTGAGGGTAAAGGTGATGGACTGGCCAAGCATGTCTCCAGACCTAAACCCTATTGAGCATTTATAGGGCATTCTCAATCCACCAACTCTGTGATGTCGTCATGGAGGAGTGGAAGAGGACTCCAGTGGCAACCTGTGAAGCTCTGGTGAACTCCATGCCCAAGAGGGTTAAGGCAGCGCTGGAAAATAATGGTGGCCACAAAAAAATATTGACACTTTGGGCCCAATCTGGACATTTTCACTTAGGGGTGTACTCACAACACGGCCAGCGGTTTAGACATTAATGAGAGTGTGTTTAGTTATTTTGAGGGGACAGAAAATTTACACTGTTATGCAAGCTGTACACTCTACTCTACATTGTAGTAATGTGTTATTTCTTCAGTGTTGTCACATGAAAAGATATAATCAAATATTTACAACTTTTGTGAGATACTGTATTTGCATACACAGTAGTACACCTGTTATACTTGATCAACATGTCAGGCCTTGCAGCTTCTTTGTTTTCATGAAATAAAGGTCATAGATGGTTTTAGGCAAAACCAGTTGGCAATCAAATTCTTCGCAGTGGCGTAAACACAGTGATTTATGTCTTGTTTGGATGTCTTTTCACATTTTATGTGAAAATCAGTGGAAACAGCTTCTTTTGGTTTTTAAAATTGACTTTTTTTTTTTTTTAAATATTGGTTTGTTGTTTTGTTTTTTTTGAGAAGTTGTGAATTTTTATTGGAGATGCACACTATTTCTTTATCATTTCAATTAATGTGTGGTATTAGAGATTTGTATTTTTCATTTATTATCTGCTAATATTGGATCTTAAATTGTGCATGCTAATTTCCACTATTTTCACATTTAGATTTACTTTTTACCAACATTTAATGCTCGTATAAAGTTCTTTAAATAGTTAAAAAAAAATCTAAACAATTGTTAGAAAATCTCAAAATCAATTTCCCTTTTTTAATATTGTACATACTATACAGTATGATTTGTTTATTTTGTATTTTATTTTTTATTTATTTGACAAGTAGTTTTGAATTGCAATATTGGCAATAATTACTCAGTTTCGTCCAAAATGTCAATCAGTTTGGGCAAAAGCATTTGCTAAAAGCATAAATAAAGTGCAAATGGTGCATTCCTAATCTCTGTGTATTTTTCTAGTTCCATGGCACAAACTCGCAATCTTGTATTATACTATATGAGGAAAAGCTATCCTATTATTTTGCAAGAACATGCCCTTTTGAAAAGACCAGTTTTGACAGCTTTGGCTAATGTTTGTTAGTCCAGGTCGCTGATGGTTTGGTGCTGGTCTAGCTTGGCAACCAACATAACCCTGCAATCCAAAGCCAGTCGACCAGCATGGCCAGCATCAAAACCCCAATATATCCTGGCCACCAGCAATACTAATGTTTTTAAAAGCAGTGGGGAAACTCAGATGATAGGTTTGTCAGGATAGGAGCCATCTGCCTCATCAGAGTGGGTTCCTCAAGCCCCCTGAGACGCATGACCTTTAGACGGTCAATACGAGCCCAGCTGTCCATGGTTACCTAATCGCATACATGCTCCACCGGTGATATGACTTCCCCATAGTCATCAATACAAATGCTGTTCATTTCTCTGCTGTGATTGACCATGAGAATAGGTACAGGAAGCTTCTTAATACTGTGACCTGACAAATCTATTCAGGACAGGAAAAACAAGACTGCACTTGTGCATGTGCGTGTTTGTAAGCCTGGGAACATTCAAAATTTGCTTCCTCTACTTATCCTTTAAACACAATATAACAAATATTTACAAACAAACTTAAACCTTTGCGTGATTTCCTGTCCTATTCGCATCACCACCCACATGCTCACCTTATCGAGCTTAAAAAAATGGATGCGTTTTACATGAGAACAAGCAGGGGTTTAACTTCAGTATGATTTATTGTAGAACATCATAATTATACTTCTAATGATTTGGGAAGTCATCTGTGATGATAATTGCGTGTGGATGGAGAATGCTTTGTTTTCTTATACTCCTCATAATATCTCTACCGATCTGGTTTGGCTTTAACAGCAAACCCTTTGTGTGCTGCTTATTTATTGGAGCTGTGCTAGAAAAACTCAAGGCTTCAGTGTTTTTTAAATCATGCAAAGAGAATAACCAAGGATGCTTCATCATCTTTGTGGTTTTTAGAGATGGCAATAACAAATCCGTGCCCTTCGTTTGTCCTCCATTTCCATTCCTTCGTTCTCCTCCTCTTGAGTCGTAATTGCACTCTGGTGTTCTAAATAAATGGACACACATTCCAGGCATCCCAGTTCGTGAGAGGACAGCGTTTTTTTGGAACACAGATGGGATCGTGTTCACACGCTGATCCAGATCATCAGCGTTCTGCTTTGTTAGAATGCCTGTGTGCCACTGCGTGCTTTTGAAAGCACATTTTGACCTTTATTTTGAAACAAACTTGTGGCTGTAAGCTAATGTAACAAAAGAGCTGTTACACTTATGCACATCTAAATATTTTTTTTAAAGTCCAAAATAAAACATTTATTTAGTCATTTCCCTAAATACAGACAAACCAAAAATTATTCAAACACCTTCAACATTTCTCACATTATTGACTGTATCTGTTGAATTATCTTTAGTTTTTTTCCCCTCCTGGGTAATACTATGATTATACAGTTAATTTAGAATAATATATCATGAGTAATTTGATTGCAGCTTCTAGGCAATGAATGAGCAATGAATGAACACAAGTGTAATTTTGCTGTGTAAGCACTGTCATTTTTATTAAGACCTTTGTTCATCTTTAGAACACAAATTAAGGGTGCTTTCACACCTGTAGATCGGTTGCTTTGTTCCGAAACAGAGATTAAAATGATTACAATGTTGCATTTTAATCTTGGCACGTTTCACTTTCACACAACAAAGTTTCTGAATGGACCAAATTTGTTAATACAAGTCATGCGCAAGTAAACTGTCCTCTCATTGGTCAAAGTTCCATGGTTTAAGGTGCGTTCACGCCATATCGGAATCCCTGTAATTACGAGATTCAGACTTGTAAAAAGCGTTCACATCCTCATAGAACTCGTAATTACAACTTGTGAACTGGGAGTTTACTGAGAGCTACGACTTGTACCACATGACCGCTGTACCACCTGACCCACGTAGGCTCTGTTTAGGCATTGATAGTGTTGCCATAGAAAAGCATAATTCCGCGGACGTGAATAGCTCCGAGTAGAACCAAAGTCCCTTTCAAGAAAAGTCTGTTCACTTGGCGACCATATTTGCAACACCTCTGGGCAGCTCATCCAAGACCAAGTCTTATCTAAATGAATGGGGGAATCTTGAAATTTCAAAAACGGCTCGCTGAACTCGCAATTACATCACATATTTCAAATCCGCAACAAAACTGTAAATGAACTGCCCCTTGAATATTGTTTCTTATGCTCAAATAGCATTTAAATAGCTTATTTTTCAAGCTAGACAAGCCAATGTGCATGCGCAGCCATAACACGCTTGGAACTGCGCATCCGCATCGGCCGGTCAAGCCTCAGGTTTCTATGGGAACCGGCACTCCCAACGGCCGCTGCAGTGAAGCAGTGACTTTACCTTTTTCATTTAGAAGGCGGGACTATTCCACCATATTGTGCGTTGCAGTTTCTCCCATTCATAAATATAGGACTGAACCGTCTTTGTATTTCTATAGTCTTTGGTAGAGCGTCACGTGTTTCATTTTAAGAGGTATTAGCAAAACAACAAAGCTACTGCTTTTCATGGAACTGTAATAACCCATTATACATTATGACATAGCCTGGTTCGTTGGTCCGTTGGATCGGATCACGTTCTCACCACAAACAAACCGCTCCAGGGTTTGTTTGAAAGCTTGTTTGGTATGCTTGTTTGGTCTGTTTTTGGTGCACACTCAAGTGTGATTGCTGCTTCTCACCTGCCCAAACGAACTGCACCAAGAGGGACGACAAACTCTAGTGCGATTTAACAGAACTAAATAAGGCAGTTGTGAAAGCACCCTGAGATATTTAAAACGAGAGCTTTCAAACCATCGATAAAATAGTTCATGTGACATCAGTGGTTCAACCGTAATTTTATTAAGCTACGAGAATATAAG
Source organism: Cirrhinus molitorella (assembly GCA_033026305.1). Classification (NCBI taxonomy): domain Eukaryota; kingdom Metazoa; phylum Chordata; class Actinopteri; order Cypriniformes; family Cyprinidae; genus Cirrhinus; species Cirrhinus molitorella. The sequence continues at coordinate 32,671,049 of CM065126.1, read as the reverse complement.
GACTTTATTCTAGTGTTGGACGATATGGCCTAAAACCAAAATCTCAGTTAATTTGAACATTTTGTCTCAGTTACGATTAATGAACAATTATTTTTATTTTATTTTAATTCATTTAATTATTTATAGTCCACAAATGTTATAGATGACTAATGGTCGCTGTTGCATGTGATCATTCAGTGATCTTGTCCTCTCACTCTATCCACCTTATTTTCAATGCAGAAGTAAGCTGTTTTCTACTAATGTGTGTGACTTCCAGTTCATAAGCCGCTTTATAGGGAAATAACGAGAAGAATAACTAAGTGCAGTAAACGGTAAAACTCTTTGCACTGCAAACCATTGTGTTCATAATTAAGATAATACATTAAAATAATATGGTAAGACACACCAGTTTGCAATATCAAGCAGCTAAACAAGCTGTTTTGTACAGCTAAAAATAGCTGGACGTGAATGATACTAGAAGCCAGACACATTCAATTTACAATTTGCAGAGCCCATGCTTACAGGAAAAATATGGTGGATATGGACAAGTATTTATTTTAGGTTCTTACAGTCCATTCACAGAACATGTCTTTGTATCTAACACTGTCCTAACAATACATGACGTAATGTGCGATAAAAGGTATCTTTTCCTTGTTTATCTAAGTTTTTGTCCTAACTAGCTGTGACGGCGACACATTAAATGTACATTTTAGAAATGTTTTTTCATTCTGTGATGCCGTGGCTGGAACAACAACATACAAATGATGACAATTATAAGGTACTGATTATGTGCTTTATTCGATGTTAAAAGTGTCTAATGTGAGTTTGAATATCTTATTGCGTGACATTTACAGCCATACTGAAACAACAACAGATAATTTACCCCAATAAAAAATTAAAGCAAACATGTATGTTAAACCTGCAAACTTAATACTAACCAACAAGTATTTTCCATGACAAAGATGGTATCAGTCACTAAGTTTTAATGTTAAAAAGTTTAATATTCATGAATAAGATTATAAACTTGTGAAACACTACAAAAGACGCGAGCGCAGTGGTCACACACTGAATTTCGTTTTTTATTACTTTCCGGTCAATCGTCCAGCCCTACTTTATTCAACTAATTTTTCATGCTACTCTGCAGAACACACGAGAAAGACTAAAGTTTTTATTTTTGTTTTCTTTGTGCACAAAAGGTATTCTTGTAGCTTCATAAGATTATGGTTGAACCACTGATGTCACGTGAACTATTTTAACAATGTCCTTACTACCTTTCTGGGCCTTGAATGTGCCAGTTGTGTCTTTGCAGGGTCAGAAGGCTCTTGGATTTCAGTTAAAAATATCTTAATTTGTGTTTCGAAGATTAATGAAGGCCTTACGGGTTTGGAACAACATGAGGGCGAGTAATTAATGACCGAATTTTCATTTTTGGGTGAACTATCCCTTTAATTCAGAATATAAAATAGCATATGTAAGCAATTTTAATTTGCTTGATTGACAGACTAATGAATTATTTTAAACACCAAGACTGCACAAATTTAATTTTACTCTGTTAGCACTGTAATTTTCGCTCTCATACTATATTCTGAGAAAGAAAAGAACAAACAACATAATAAGAAATGAATTCCAAAGGCTGGCTAAATGTTTTAATTACAGTAATTAGTGTTTGGATGGGTAATTACATGCTTTTCACATTCTTTGCAAAAGTCTCGTATGTCTTCCGTGCCCATGCTGTCATAGCTACGTCCCAAATGCGACCGCAGACAAAGATCCTCTTCAGCCTAAGCTAATAAATAACCTCACCACAAGGAAGGAAAGCTGTTCTTTTATATTATTATCAAAGAAACAATTCCAAGTTGTTTTTCTAAGATGTTTACTTGGTTTTGTTTACGGCCCAGTCTGGGGCGATGTGAAAGAGGAAGCGCATGTCATTCACTGTGCCACTATGAGATATTCGCTCCCTTCCCTTTCTTTGTCGCAATGTAATAATGGAGTCAAATGGGTGATGTATGGGAGAGCTATTTTGTTTCCTGTACCGCCAAGGGCCCACAAACCCACATTCACAAAAAGTCTCGTACATGAGCTAAGCGTATAAATGCGTTCTAAATGTAGGCCGAAATGAATAGTTGATTGATCTGGACAATGATACGCTCAATGAGAGAGACGGGAGGGAGAGCGATAGAAAGAAAAGGCCTAAAAAAAACGAGCGGGAGGGAGTCGGTGTGTGTCAGAAAACGAGCGAGGGAGGGCTGGAGTCTAGAGGCCCAGACAGGCTAGAACAAGAAAGTAAAGAAAATATCTAATTGGAATCAAGTGTCCTGACAGAGTGCGTGGGCGACTGGATTCCGCAGAGCGTGCTGCTTTTTCTTTGAGGGTAAAGAGTATTAGAAAATCCCCTCCATAACAATTCTTTATTTTTGGGGTGGTGTGTTAAACTTGTATAGACAGAATGCCAGGGGTGCGGCTTTAAACACAGTTACAGATTTCCAGAGACACCCTCGTCTGATGACTTCAGCCTCTTAAGTGGAGCACAGATTCTGGAGTGTGCGCATGTTTGTGAAGGCAAGAGCGCAGGCTTTCTAGAAGACCCGGCTTTCAAGCGTTCCACATGCATCGATTGACCCTGTGCTCCCTGGGGCTGTATCGTTTTACCTTAATTAAATATGCAATTTTCAAGAATGTTAATTGCTGTCCTGTGTGCGTGTGAGAGCTTTGCAAAGCGGATTGGATTGATGTGTGGCTAGAGGCTATACATCTAGGTTGTTTTTGTAAAGATTTTGTAGCATATATGGAGGGCTGGATTGTATAGGGTGTTGTCTTGTGACAGGGAATGGATCTGTAACTGGTTTAGCTGTGGATCAAACTAAACCAGTTTAGTTTGATCCATAAAGATGAGAAATGTTTTCTTTGTGAAAGTACTCCTGATCTCCTGAGGAGTGTAAACACTGATTTTTGTAACATTGTTGTGTTTGTTTGAGTAGTGTGACTTGTCTGCTTGGGCCCAGCTGATGGCAAGAAAATTGCCTGTTTGTCTTAACAACATTTGATGGTTAGTGGAGTGAAAAGGGTGGTAGGAAGGTTTGGCAAACCAGTTTAAATAATAAAATATAGCATAATAAAAGTAATTAAATAAATGTATTAACTGTTGAAAGATGGATTGTTGTTGTCATTACTTTAAATTCCAAAAAGGCAGACTTGCAATAATATAATATAATATAATATAATATTTATAAAAATAATTTGATAGTTCGTTGTTATTATTCAGTGAATTAATAATTGTAATTATTATTATTGATGATAATAATAATAATTAGTATTATTATTTGATAGTTTGTTATTATTTTTCTAATTTGTTTTCTGATTTAAAATAGCACTAATGAATTCAATAATATGTTTTTATATAACACTAATAATAACACAGTAAAAACAATTATAAATAATCATAATAATTAAAGTAAATAAATAAAGTAAATAATATTTTGATTGTCATTATTTTAAATGGCAAAAAGGCTGAATTGCAACATATTATTATTATTATTATTATTATTATTTAGTGATGTAATAATAATAATAATAATAATAATATTAATAATAATTATTATTATTATGTAATAGTTTATTATTATTATTATTATTATTATTATGCAATTCTGATTTAAAATAACACCAATAAATGTAATAATAATAATATTCATAGTAGTAGTAGTAGTAGTAGTAGTATTTAGTTCTGCATTTTTGCAATTTTATATAACACTAATAACAACACTTAATTATAAATGTAATAATTAAATAAATGAAATAATTATTTTGTCGTCATTATTTTAAATGGCAAAAAAGTCAGACTTGCAATAGTAGTAGTAGTAATAATATTAATAATATTAATAATAACAACAATGAAAATAATAATAATAATAATAATAATAATAATGTATTAATATTTAATAGTTCATTATTATTCTGTAATTTACTATTATTATTTAGCTATTCTTGATTTTTTTCAGATTTAAAATAACACAAATAAATGTAATAATAATTAGTAATAATTTTATTAATAATAGTAATAGTTATTATTTTATTAATAATAGTAATAAAAATATTATTATTATTATTATTATTATTATTACTTTTCAGTTCTGCATTTTTTTTGTAGTTTTATATGACACTAATAACAACACTTTGTGAAATTAATAATAGCATAATAAAAGTAATTAGATAAATGAAATAATTATTTTTGTTGTCATTATTTTAATAATAATAATTATTATTATTATTATTACAATATTGTGTTATTATTTGATAGTTTATTATTATTTTATTTAGTAATTTAATAATGATAATAATAATAATAATAATTATTATTATTATTATTATTGTTATTTTGCTATTCTTTTTTTTCAGATTTAAAATAACACCAATACATTTTATAATTTTATTATTATTATTATCACAATTTGTATATTATATTGTTATTATATTGCAACAACATTTTAAATTTCTGTTTTAAAATATCATCAATAAATTTTATTACTATATGTAATTACGTCGTTGCTATTTTTTGCAGCAAAAAAACATAATAATTTTAACTGAATAATTGTGTTAGTTTTTTTAAAGTTATGATGGCAATGATGATTAATTCTATTTTTGCGGGGATTTCAAAGATTCTCTAGTTTTTCATATCGTTTTCATTTTTTGCACTGGGGAGCAGGTGGTGTTCAGTGTTTTAGGAGATGGACTGTTGAAAAGGCTTCTCATGTTACTGTATGTTTCGCTTTCATGTGCATTGAGTACTTTAGTGAAATCAGATATCAGGGATCAAGAATCAGGAAAGTCATATTTATTTGATTTCCTGTTAATGAACTGTTAGTGGATCACTGTCGGCACATTTAAAGCAACCCGTTGTTACAACCTGGTTTAATGGGAAACGTGTGGCTGATTTTGCAATTTCAAACAGATTAGAAACAATGCATTGCTGGAACATGTGGAAGGTGCTATTGGATTTGAAAGAGTTGGATGAATTGTCTCAATAAAAGTCATGGATGGTTTAAATTGCTGAAACTGATTTACAGTCATGAAATTTGGTTACATTAATAGATTTGCGATATGATGTTATAAAGATGTTGCATTATATTTGGAAATGTTGTTCAGCTGTGCTGTATTCTAGGGTTTTCTGATATGGCAGCACTTGTCATTTCCTGCACTGACATCAGCGTTTCAGTTCGTCCTTGGTGGCGCTTTTTCTTATCTCCAAACAAGCGCGTGTGGTGCACATGTAAGATCCTCCAGGATGTTGATGGGACCCCCCACACATAGAGGGGCCCACCCGTATGACAGGATTGAGGTGACAAAATCGTTTTCTGTTTCTATAAATGCACTTCAAACCACTCAGTTTGTGTTGCACTCAGTGATTCGGTTATTAGCGCAATGTAAATGCAAGAGATCATCTTAGACATGCAAAAATGATTCATGCCTGTAAAGCTAGTCCTCATGTTACCTTAGCAATGTACAGTACACGCACACACGACTCAGGCATGCTTTTAAAGTGATAGCAGAAAGCGTTTCTCCCGCAGTCATTTGTTTCAATTAGCGTGAAGCTCTAATGCAGACCACATGCGTCAGGACTGTGTAACGAGGTGACTGAGGGACCGTCTGGCTTTGCCACTCCTCCGCAGTCACATCTGGGGCCCTTTTTATGCCATCGTCTACAAGAGACTTGCTTTTTATGCCCTCAAACTATCCCATAATGTAGCTAGCTGTTCGGTATTACACTAAAACAAGCTATGATTTCTCCATTTGTGCTTTCATTCAGCGGCTTATCAGGACAAAGCATTGTAAAGTAACAGCAGACGGGGTTTTTGTGTCCGTTGGAAACAGGAATAAACACATGTAGCTTAACTTTGCTTTTATTTTACGTCTCTCATTCTCATAATTAGTCTCTGGAAACACCCTCACACTTTCAATAAAGTCCTAAAGTGGGGATAAAAGGATGAGGTCACTGGATAGAAAGTGATGACAATATCTTTCTGAGGAATTAAAGGGTTATTTGTAGACGTTGTGGTGTCATAAAAAGAAAGTGGTTTGCGTGGAGAGGCTCAAGCGCTAAAGCTGATGTTCTCAAGTGCTCAGCGTTTGATTTTCCTGTCTGACGGGACTGAATGTCTAGTGACATGTCTAGCATTCATAAGCTAGTGCTCATGGGCTTAATGTGGAACATGTTATGCAAAGGCATGATAAATGCCTTCAAGGAATATTCTGTCAGTGTTTGACTACTAGAAGTACAGAAGCTATGTTTTTATTCATGTTGCAATTCTGTTTAAAGTTATTTTTGATCTTTACATTAATCAAGAAATCCTGAAAAAAGGGTTATTGATTCTACTAAACTATTGAATATATAATTGGGGTTGAAGTCACCAGAGGCCCCATGATACAATATTATCACAAATCTTTTACAATATGCTATTAGTATTGTAACATATATTGCAAGGAATGCTTGTGAAATTAAGGTGAGAAGGAAAGATTTTATGATAGTTTATAATAAAATGATGTACAGTACTTTCCTTAAAAAGGGTATTCATACAATGTCCCAACACAAAATATTGCACCCACCACTAACACTTAATATAAAATATTTAAAACATTATGCAGTTGATCTCAAAATCAGCATATTAAAATCATTTCTCAAGAATTAATGACTGCCGAAATAGAATAACTGCAGGAATAAATATCTGTTTTCTATTTTAACATATCTTACGTTGTAATATTTCCAAAAATGATAAGTTCTGTCATGAAACTAGATGCTGTGGGCTGATGGGTCATGTAAACTGATGATATTCACAGCATTAAACTACTTGGCACAAGCTGATTGGTTCATGTTGCATACACAGCCAATGACTGGTTAGCAGTCACTAGAGCATTTTGCAGTGTGCTTTTTTGAGTTCTTATAAAATACTTCACCTTCCCCAGCTCCACCTGTATTGATCTGCTACTAGTTATTATATATGCTATTTGTGAAGCAGCAGTGAGCCTGAAACACTTACCAAATTGCCGTTCATGTACTTGCATTGCAGCAGCAACAATCTACAACAACAGCAATAACCAACAGCAAAAGCATTTCAGCAGCCTAGCAGATCTATTCCTCCAGCAAGACCAAATACATTATCATTGTCATACCCATTACCATTCTAAAATCTTCTGAGAGTTGACATGCTAGAAATATAATATTTTTGTTTATTTGTTTATTTATTTATAGTATTTTTTTATCAAAAGCATAAAAAAATATTGCCAAACCTGCACTTTTGAATGTAGTATGTAATATGGGTACAGCAGTTCTTTTTGGTCCTCAAATCTGATTGGCTAATGAGGCTGCTATATTCAAGTCCAACAGAACTCCAACAGTCGTTTCACTGTTTGTAATTGTATCCCTTCACTTGTGGTACTTCTCACAGCGAGTGTCAGGGTGGATGCCCAAATCCACTATAATTAAAAAATTATTACTGTTTTTGTGTCACGGAATGTAGTTTTAAAAGGTTTTCAGGCGAGAATGTACTTGTTTGTTCAAATATGCAGTTTGTTATTAAAGATAACATCTATTTGAAAATTTGCGTCAATCCGTGCAGATCTTCTAGAATTCACCACTGGCTCTGATGTCTCTGTAGTGGTTAAACATGAGATATAAATCATTTTGGGTAAATCTAACTGGCAGTATTTGGTCTCATTAATCTATTCTTTGTTCCAGAGCAAATAGTTTTGGCAAAATCTCATCATGTTTATGTAAATTCAGTGCTGTATATCAGAGCGCTGCCTTTGTACTTTTGACTGAATTGCCTAGCAACTTTTATGATGGCTGTTTTTGTTGTTTATTAAATATTATTATTCAATAAATAATATTTTATATAAATAATAGTAGTATTTAATAATGGTGTTTAGTTTTAGAGAAACGGTGCATGTGTTCATGATGGTGATTTCAGTTACATTGTTCCACCATTAGATGGCGACAATGTTTTTACGAGTCAGCAGTAAAGACTTTTAGACTGAAAAAGAAATGCTGTTATAAGCGGAAGTTATTCTACTTCCAACAACAGCTTGAAGCAGCAAACAAATGCGCTAAGCAGTGCTGTCATCAGAAATTAACAGATGAAAGAATAACACTACGACAAAGATCAGTGGACATGCAGACTAATGTTTTATTGTGAATATGAGCTTGACCTGAAGAATGAATGCAGGTAATGTAGGCACTCTCCCAGTCCATTTCTCTCTTATAATACTCTACTCCACATAATACAGTGAGCTTTTAATACAGTAATACAATAAGCTTTCAATGAAGCAACTCAACATTCCTTCATTACTAGTTCTAAAGTGACGTTTTTGAATGAGTAATGAAGGCTTGGGCTCAGCTGTTAAACTGTCACCCTGAGATTTGAATCTGTGGTGAAAGGAAGTAGTTCTGCACGAAAGAGGGTTTTTACAGACACTCCGTTGTTGATCCTTATGTATTTACACAGTTTTGCCATTAAACTGTTGTATAAATGCAATATCACACTCATAGACGTGAGATATGGCTGTATAATGGCACGCTGTGATTACCTCCAGCCAAATCACAGCCGTGCCGATATACAGTCATATCTCATGTCTACTCGTGTGATATTGCTCATATATAAGCTATAAAATATGTCAATTAATATGATTTTGATTTTGTAATACTATAAGCACTTTCTAAGTGATTGGGCCTTAAATATTAACTAGCCATGTTTCTGAGACACAGGGCATGTGGGTTCATGGAGTGAGTAGGTTCAAACTGCATGCAAGCCCTCCAGTGTTTGTTTAATTGATTGAGCAATTTGGAAAATTATAAAAATTTGAACCTGGCATAAATTCATTTTATTGAAACTGAATCCAAGATCCTCCCATCGACTCAGAACTTCAAGGGAGGTTGATTCCCTGTCTTTGCATTGATCTAGTAGTTTAGGAGGACTTACTATCATAGCGTGCATCAATGCAGAGCCCCGCAAACAGGCCCCAGTCACATGAGGGCCAGAAATGTTCAACTGCCTCCTCTAGCTGTCATTGTTTGCTCTGGATTGAGTTACACTGTCCCTCGGGCGGGTATGCGTGTTACTGTTGGTCTGTGATCCTAATGGACGATTTCCACTCTTACTGGAGGCAGGACATGCTCACACATACACGCACACACACTCTTACATACATACACAAACATGGGTTCAGGGAGTTGCTGTATGCCCCTAACCCCGACCAGATGTGATGTCCAGACAACGCCTCGGAAAAGTTAAAAATAGTTTGAGTGGCTTACTCTTACTTCTCTGCAATCTACTTCCTATAGAACATGAAATTATGTAAATAACTAGATTTCCGGAGAGATGCTTGACCCTGTGGGTGGTAAACAGTGTATTACTTGCATTGCTAAAGTGATTAAAGCTAAAGTTTTCTAATTGGTTTTTAGCATATTGCTCTGCATTATATTGTGTCATGATGATTTGCTATGGTATTCTGAATGTTTTCAGTGTGTGACTGTGTTGCTATGGTGGTCTGAATGTTTTTAGCATATTGATATGCTGTTTCTATGACTTTCTGAGTGGTTTTGAGCATGATTCTACGTGGTTGCTTATAGTTCTGGGTATTGACACTGATTTGTATGGAAAGTTAGTGGCTTTACTGAAGTAAATTCAACAATAAGTGTTATTTTTTGCAAACTTTTTCATTGAACAATTGACGTGTTAAACACGGACAGAGCAAGAACATACATCCAGTAAGTTGTTCTATATTTCAGCATATCTTTCGGTATTCATGTCCTAGTAAAGAGGAAAATATACTTGTTCCCATGCACTATAATTGGCAGAACTTGAAAGTTGAGTCTTTGTTTCTTAATAAAAGCACCAAGCTTATTGTGATTTTTGCCAGGTGCACTACAAATAATGTTTATTAATGAATTTTTGTTCACACATCAGCAGAAAACAGCACAGACTAAAAGATGAGAAGATTTAAGAATCAATAACGGTTTATCGGTTTATAAGATGAAGATTGATTTAACCCTAAAAGGTTTAAAAAATTTAATTAAAATGACGTATCCTGGGAGATATAAACATTTGAGAGGCTGTATGGAGAGGAAGTAGAAGTGCAGGTTTCATTTCTTGGTTTCATGTTAAAAAGGGAGTTTTTAAATATTTAGATCTGGCGACTCACAGGCAACATTTAAAAACGTCATGGCCACCTGTTGTGGGAAAATACTCACCCTCAAATAAAAGCTGATATGTGTCACATATTTACAATATTTGTAGGAGACTTATGTGTTTAAAAATGCATTAGCTTGCATTTATGTTTTTATGAATTTATGAAATTTTCAGAAATTAATTTCTTTATTATTATTTTTGATTATTTTTCATAATCTGCCTGTAAATGCTTGTAATCTCAGAGGATGTTCTTATTTTAGGACAACTGATCCACTTAAAATGTTGACTACTGTATAGTATGGAAGCCTGTTTCCGCACTGAATAATAAAAAAAAGGATATTGCGACTTTTTATCTCACAATTCTGACTTTTTTTCTCAGAATTGTGAGATATAAACATGACTACGAGTTATAAAGTCCAGTTTTGAGGGGAAAAAAGACTGTGTTCTCACTTTTTATCTCACAATTCTGAGAAAAAAGTCAGAATTGTGAGATAAAAAGTGAGAACACAGTCTCATATAAACACAATTGCTAGATATAAAGTACACAAGACTGATATGTTCTCAGAATTGCAATAATAGTTTACAATTATGTTATCTCTCAGAATTGTGAGTTTGTCTTGGAATGAGTTTATATCATGCAATTCTGACTTAATTTCTCAGAAATTCTAGTTTATGTCATGCACTTCTGACATAATTTCTCAGAAATTCGAGTTTATATCATGCAATTCAGACTTCATTTCTCAGAAATGTAAGTTTCTATCTCAATTCTAAGAAAAAAATGTCTGAATTACGAGTTTGTGTCATGCTATTCTGAGAAAAAAAGTACGTTTTGCGAGATGTAAACTTGCAATTGTGAGAGAAAAGTCAGAATTTTGAGATAAAATGTCAG